>CM070776.1:46709618-47309618 GCA_036346955.1 Dipus sagitta | reverse complement strand
GGGTCCTGAGGAACCCGGATTTAGACCCAAAGGAGCCAGAACAGTCTGGAAACCTGCAGCTGCTCCTGTACCCCAGAGAGATCACCACAAACTAGGCCCAGCTTGTTGACTGCTGTTAATAAGCCAAAAAAAAAAAAAAAAAAGAAAGAAAGAAAGAAAGAAAAAAAAAAGGGCCTGGGGAGATGACTCAGTGGATAAGGCACTCACCACTTAAGCTTGAATACCCAAGTTCGGTCCTTAGGTACCACATAAAAACCCAGAAGCAGCCAGGTGTGATGGTGCACACCTTTAATCCCAGCACTTGGGAAGCAGAAGTAGGAGGATTTCTGTGAGTTTGAGGCCAATCTGAGACTACATAGTGAATTCCAGGTCAGCCTGGGCTAGAAGAAGACCCTACCTTGGAAAACAAACAAACAAAAAAAGGCAGAAGCTGTGGTGAGCTTTTTTTTTTATTTTTTTGTTTGTATATTTATTTATTTGAGAGTGACAGAGAGAAGGAGGCAGAGAGAGAGAGAATGGGCGCGCCAGAGCTTCCAGTCTCTGTAAACAAACTCCAGATGTGTGTGCCCCCTTGTGCATCTGGCTAACGTGGGTCCTGGAGAATTGAGCCTTGAACCGGGGTCCTTAGGCTTCACAGGCAAGTGCTTAACCCCTAAGCCATCTCTCCAGCCCAGTGGTGAGCTTCTAATCGTAGTAATCTGACCACGAAATGGGAGGCAGAGACAGGAGAATTTCTCAGAAGCACAGCAAAAAGAACAACGGTAGAATGAGATCCAGAGAAACCCAGCAAGGATGGCCCTGAAAGTTATCCTCTGACCTCCACACACACCATGGCACATTCATGTCTGCACTCACATGAACTCATGTACAAAGAAAGATTGCATGATGTGGATAGTATAGGCACATGTGTGCAGATGTGTGTGTCCCATCTACAGGTGTAGAATCCAGAGAATATCAGGTGTCCTCCCCTATTGCTCTTCTGCTTTATTTCCTTGAGATGGAGTCTCTCGCTGAACCTTGAGCTGTTGTTTTTCACTCAAGACTAGCTGAATCTCAGTGACTGCCCTGTCTCTGCCCCTCTTCAGGAATGGGGTTATACACATGCATGACCACACATAGCTTTTGACATGGGAATTGGGGATCATGCTTGTATGTCAAGCACTCTTACCCACTGAACCATCTTCCCACCCCACCCCAAAGTTTTTGCTTAGCAACAGAAAAAATAAAAACATTTTTCAAATTATTGGAAAATTTCCAATATGTGGGAGTTCCTATATGGAATGCCAGAAGACACCCTAGGGGAAAGAGGGAGGCAAAGGTCTGGAGCTTGATGGATGTACCAGGGAGCAAGAGGATAGTTTGGGAAAGGTTTATCTTGGGGGACTCTGGAAAGCTAGGGAAAGAGGTTTGGAATCAGACTTGGTAGGGGTGGGAGTGTGGATCCTGGAGACTGACGAGTGGAACCCTTTGAACAAGGACATTTCTGATGAGGTCACAAGCACATTAAGGGCAGAGGTTACTACTCCTTCTCTTTAGGCATAAGGCAAGCGACCATCCCCTTTTTACAGATAAACCAACTCTCAGAGACATTAGGTCATATGGTAGAAGCTGCACTCCAGAACCTACATTATTACTGCCATCTATTTTTTTTTCAAGGTAGGGTTCTCCTGTAGTCCAGGCTAACCTGGAATTTATTAATATGTAGTCTTAGGGTGGCCTCGAACTTGCAGTGGTCCTTTTACCTCTGCCTCCCCAGTGCTGTGATTAAAGGCATGTGCCACCATGCCTGGCTGCTGCCATCCTTTTTTAATATTTGGTTTATTCATTTATTTATGACAAGAGAGAAAGAGAGACAGAGAATGGGCATGCCAGGGCCTCTAGCTACTGCAAACAAACTCCAGATGCATGTGCCACCTTGGGGAATCGAACCTGGGTCCTTAGGCTCTGCAGGCAAGTGCCTTATCTGATATATTTCCAGCCCTATTACTGCCATCTTTAGACAAACTAGGAATTTAATGGATAAGGAATTTACAATGGTTCTAGTGTGGGCTTGCACGCCTGTAATCCCAGTACTTGGGAGGCCAAGGCAGGCAGATTTCTGTGAGCTTGAGGCCAACCTGGACTACATAGAAAGTACCAGGCTAATGGAGGCTATGTAGCAAGAACCTGTCTCAAACAAACCAAGAATGAACAAATGAGGAGATGGATGTTTCACCTTTAGATTCTGCAGGCAAAAGAAACCCCAAATCTATTATATATGTTCTGTTATCTACTCACTACTCAAGGTGCTATTCACTCTGGCTCCAGCTCCTATTATAACCCCCCCTCCACTTTTTTCTGGCTGCAGTGACACTGGCTGTTCCATCTTCCTGACACATTATTCAAAGAAAAAATATAGACCACAAAGTGAACATTACTCAGGGAATGATTTGGAGTTCCTGAATTCCTTTATTTCTAAGGTACAGATTATCCATCCATAGGATTGTAAATTTGAATAAGCCAGCGCAGTTAAATGTTGGATGCAGTCAGTTATCAAATGATCATGGATTTGTGCTTTTCTTGTACCTGGGATCTTACAAGTGGGCATGATGGCTTCTCCAGCCTCTTACTGTCTGGACTACCTCATTTGCTCATGTGGCATCCTGCCTCTGTCTGTGAAGAGTTCTTAGGTGTGGAGGAAGAAAGCTGTGGGCACTGATGACAGTGTATATTGAGTGTGTGAGGAGGAGGGTGGATGCATCAGGGATAGAGCTGCAGGCAATGTGTCTGCATTGTGTTTCCAGGTTTTTCATGATCATCTGGGGGTATGTGTTTTGTCTGGGTGTACATGCTTTTGAGTTCTTCTGGGTCTCTGTGAGTCAGTGTGTTGCCCCTGTGTGTAATGAGTATGCATGTATGTGCTCAATATGCTCATGTGTGTTGCCCTGTGCTTGTGTGTCTGTATGTATACCAGGTTGGATGTGTGTTCTGTGACGTCCATGCCCTGTGTGTTTCCTTACGTGTGTGCGTTATTCCCAGTGTACCGTCAGACCCCCCCCCCCCCACTATCCATGGCAAGAGTATAGATACCACCCTCGTGTCCACCTCAGCTTGTCTGGTGATGTCTAGCCACCCTCATGTCCTTCTCTTTGCCCGAGACTGTGTGAGACGTAGACTAGCCTCCTCTGGGACACTGCGTGTGACCTCACTCCTCACGGTGAGGGAATTCTATACTGTCATGACTCCGAGCGTGTTTCCACTGCCCCATCTCCCAAATGCTTTCAATGGTTCAATGGTGATATCAACACTGGAAACCAAGTACCTGAGGCGATCTCTACGTAGGAGTGGGTGTCAGTACCAGGAGGAGGCAGGTCGTGGGGGATGGCGCCCCGACTATGGACCCCAACCCTCCGGACAAGCACCCCACCCCCAGCTCCCAATTTGCGCATCCCCTATGGGGGGGAGGGGAACAGGATGCGGCGTGGCGCGTGCGCACTGCCAGCTTCAGCACCGCGGACAGCGCCTTCGCCCCCGCCGCCCCAGCACTGAAGGCGCACTGACGTCACTCGCCAGCCCTCCAACAAACTCCCCTTCCCCGCCGTCTTGGTCGCATCCGCGCCGCCGTGGGCCCAGCTGGACCGCACCACGCGAGGCGCGAGATAGGGGGGCACGGGCGCGACCATCCGCGCTGCGGCGGTGGCGACTCAGCGCTGCCTCAGTCTGCGGCGGGCAGCAGAGGAGTCGCGTCGTGCCTGCGAGCGCGGCTGTGCTCCTGGGCCCCTCGCGGTCCGCCCCCGCGGCTCCTCAACTGACTGCCCCTAGGACCCACTGCCCCAAGCCGCAGCCATGAACTACCTGCGGCGTCGCCTGTCCGACAGCAACTTTATGGCCAATCTGCCGAATGGGTACATGACAGACCTGCAGCGCCCGCAACCTCCCCCGCCGCCCCCCTCGGCGGCTAGTCCCGGAGCCACACCCGGTTCCGCGACCGTCTCGGCTGACAGGGCATCCACCGCTGCGCCGGTGGCCTCTCAGGCAGCCCCCAGTCCAGGGTCATCGGGGGGCGGTGGCTTCTTCTCGTCGCTGTCCAACGCTGTCAAGCAAACCACAGCAGCCGCAGCTGCCACCTTCAGCGAGCAGGTGGGCGGCGGCTCTGGGGGCGCAGGCCGCGGGGGCGCCGCCGCCAGGGTGCTGTTGGTCATCGACGAGCCGCACACCGACTGGTAAGCCACTGCTGCGCCTGCCTCCCCGTGGGCCTGGGTCTCCAGATGCTTCAACAGTGAATGAGCAATTATTGGGCACCACTTATGTACCTGGCATCTGGCCCCTCACCCGAAACCCTTTCCTTTAAATGACTCATACTTGGCCTTTCTTGAGCACCATGCCCTTGCCTCCCCAAAACCTTGATGGACACAGGATCAATTATCAGTTGCCTGCGGTATGCCTCTCCCCTAATCTTCCTTCCTAAAAGCCTTTGGCTTTGATATATCCCATGACCCTTCAAGGGCCCAATGTGTCCAGCCTCCCCTGCCTGACCCTTGCCTGGAAGACCTTTCCCCGAGTGAGTCGTGTAAGCATTTATCCAGTACCTGCAATATGCCTTTCCCTTAAAGCCTTTGGCATCAATGAATTTTGTGAGCATGTTTTTTAGAGCATAATAAGTGCCCTGTTGGCCTCACCCCGTTCGCTAAGGCCTTATGTCAAATGGATCTTGTGAGCATGTATCCAGTTGGTGCAACTTGTCCCACCCTAGTCCCCTCCTTGAAGACCTTTCAAGCTAGTCTGAAAATATCGATTGACTGGCTGCTATGTATTCCACCCTAACTTCTCAGCACAGCTTTGCCTTTAATAGACCCTGTGAACTTTCACAGAATGCCTTCCATGTACTCCACGTATGTTCCGTGTACTCCACGCCCAGGCATGTTCTCTGAGGGGACCTGTATTCTCCAACAGATCTAGGAAGTGTTTACTACATGCCTTACATGTGTTCCATCCCTAAGCCCCACTCCAACAAATCGCTTTCCTCCTGTGAATCCCATGCGTGTTTTGAGCCTTCCGTGTATGACTCATTGTCAGTCTCTCCTTGATGACCTTTTTCCTATCATGAATCTAGAAGGTATTTACTGAGTGCCTCCCGTAGCACCCACACCCAAGCTACTTCTTCAAAGACCTTTCCTCTGGTGGACCCATCCAGCATTGACCAATTCCCTGCAGTGTGGGCCTTCTCTAAATGTTCTGCTCTGCATTATATTCAGCACACATGTATTGAGTTCCTGCTACATACCCCACTCCCAAATCTTTGTCCAGTGCCATTTTCTCCAGTGGCTTCCCTCAGCATATACTGAGCACTTTTTGCATGATCCAACCTTCGACATCTCCACAAAGGCCTGTGGCTCTGGGTTAATCCAGTGTTCAGATATCTAGCAGTTGCTGTGGGCACCATTTCATAGGCACTCTTGCCAAAGATTTTTACTTTCTTTCCATCACTCCTTGGAGCATTTATGTGGCACCTGCTCTATGCCTTCTTCACAAACACCTTTCTGCCATGGGTGGAGGATCATGCTTGCATAGATCAAGTTTCTGTGCCCGTCCCACGGTGTGAGGGGGGGTTAGGGTTACTCCAAGGACCCAGTGAGCATTTATCGAATGGTTATATGCTCATATCTAGCCTCCTTCATCAAAGGTCACTTCTTTTAGTGGGTCCGGTGAACCCTGATTCCATCTGTCATGTGTTCCATTCTTATCACCTTTCCCCAAAGCCCTTTAGTGGCTCCCATGAGCATTTATTGAGTGTTTTTGTGTGTTCACACCTTTTCCTGTGGTGGATGCTATTTGGTGCCTGTTGTGCATAGGCAGTGCACTTCCCTTTGTTGCCACTAGGAAAACCTGCCTGGGCTGTGAGGACTCTTCACTGGCTTTTCCCTTTAGTAAATCCAGAGCCCGTGTGTGCTGGTTACCCCTTTCCCATCCCCTCAGTACTCCTAGGATTCTCTCTCCCAACCTTAAGTCCATGTGCCAAAGGACTGTTAGTCTACTTAAGCTAGTCAACACTTATTGAACGCCTACTGTCTGAGTCATCGTCAGTCTCCTTTTTCCGTGTCTCGGCAAGTTCTTGCTGCTGCTGTAAAAGCTCGTTCTCCAGGGATCTCAGAATTTATTAAGTACCATCTGTTTACTACTTTGATCACCCTTCTCCTAAAATCCTTTACCATGCAGGCCTTCTCTCTACTCAAGCTCATTTATTCATTCTACAGGTATTTCTTGCATATGTCCTGTGTGTAAGAATGTGGGGAGGGAGGCATTTGTTAAGCACTGTGCTATACTAGGAAGAACCTTTCCTCAGCTTGCCTTCCTTCATCCCAGCCACCAGCTGGCTTTCCCCCACAAGCATTTAGTGAACACTTAATTGTGTATTCTGAAGAGCCTCGTATTCTTCCTCCTCTTATAGTCTTAATTCCCCCTTCATTCTCGGTAGATCCAGCTCCCCTCTCCACTTTGTGGCCACCTCCTCATCTGTCCTTCACCTCCTCCATCAATTCAGAAAGCACTTATTAATCTCTCACTGCATTCTGTTCAGCTAGCCACATGCTCATCCATGCAGCTGACTGCTCCAGTCTTCCGCCAGCAAGCTGCAAAGCATGGACTAAGCATGCGCCCTAATTCCTTTATCACCATAGGCCACTCCTCAAGGTGCTCTCTTCCTCACTCAATCTGCTCCACTGAAGTCAGCAAACATGAACGAGGTCCATGCTGCATATTGGGAGTCCCTCCCGTAGACTTTTCTTCTCTACTCCAACCCTCCAGGCAGGTTATTTATTACTTTTTTTTCCCTCCATTCCATCACACATGCCTGATCTGTTGAATTCTGGTGAGGCCATTCCCTTTTCTGTAATCACAACCCTAATGGCTTCCTTTTTTTTTTTCTTCTAACCTGTCCAGCACACATTTATTGAGCACCTTCTGAATTCCCTTTCCTTCAACATCCCATATGCTCCTCTTTATCACAACAGCTCATCCAGCCTTTTCCTCCAGGTAACCTAGAACAGATTTATTTTGTGTCTGTTAGGCGTGGGATGACATGGACAGAGGAAGAGAGCTCTCGTACACCAGGCTCAGTGTGGGAGCCTACAACACCAAGTTGCAGACCTTCAGAACCATGAAAGCTTCAGGGATTTCATGGGGTTTCGTGTTTCTGTAAGAAGTACATGTCACCTAAGTACAGTCCCATGCTAAAAACATCACCATTTTCATTTGTTCCTGAGCCTTGGCTCCTTTGTGCTTTGAGTCTATGATCTCTAAGTTGAGGCTCGTCTCTCCTCTTTAAGTTCGTGGCTTTTTGAAATGAGGGTCTCACCAGACCCTGCAGACCAGGGTGGCCTTGAACTTGTGATCCGCCTGTCTCAGATTCCTGAGTGCATGCACCACCACTCCCCACTCCATTTCTCTTTTGTAGAGATAATTTAGTCCAGTGGTTTTCAAACTGTGGATCACTTGTTGCCTCATGACAAGCATGACACTTTCTTCATGAAGAAAATAATGAATGAAAATAGAAAATAACATGGTTTATGTTGCACAGAGTAAGCAGTTATTTAATAAAACTGTTATTTCAATAAGATATATGATATATGCTATATATTACATATGGCATATCCTATATATATTGCATGTATTATATAATGGCTTTATGTTGTATAATGCACCTACAAGTGCATGATTTTCTTCACAAAATGGAATAAAATAGAGTATAAAATATAAACCTGCATTGCATTATAAAGATAATTGTTTAATGAGGGGGTTTTTTGAGTCAGGGTCTTGCTATATAGCCCAGGCTGGCCTCAAATTCATGACCTTCCTTCCTCAGTCTCCCCAGTACTGGATTACTAACTGATGCTACCATGTCCATCTGAAACTTTAATTCCAATTATATATGTATACTTATGTAGATTCTACTATATATCCTAGACACACATATATTTTATGTGCTATTTAAGGCATATCATGTATCTTATTTATTGTAAAACACATCTTATATAATATATTATATATAGCATGGGTTGTTATGTAAATATTATAGAGTGAGTCATATAAACTGCATTTTTATTATGGCTTCTTTCCTTAGATAAGCTTCTCTGGAGGCAGACCCTTCACCTTCAGCTAGTACCTTTGTTGGGTCTCAGTGGCTTACTTGGTGGGCAATCCATTCCCTCATCTTTGAAGGGTCCCTGAGCCCATCTCCCTATACCCATCTCAGACTCTGGCTTCTCCCTTGTCCACTTACCAGGAAAGCTGACCAAGGAGTACAACAGATGTCCAAGTGGATCACCTGGGCACCAAACATAGTCTTCCCTGCCCCTGATGTGTACCAGCAGCCTTACCTCCTCCTAAGAATCAAGGTCTTCTTGTCATGAGAAACTTGAAGTGGCCAGGTGGTGATCATAGCTTAGAGTTTAATGGGATTCTTGCTGTGTCCCCTGGTAGCAGTGTCCCCCCTTGAAGAACCAGGACCTCTAACCTTGCAGAGCCCTGAGCGAACAGGAAGCAGATTCCAAAAGTGGATCACTGGGATTGATGGTAAGCTGGGCCACTCCCACTTTGACCTTTGACTTCCCAGACTCATATACTCCACCTATTAGGTACACAGCACATACGATAGCCATCGGTTTTAGGGCTTACATTGTGTTTAGGAAGACAGTGACCATTCTTGCATTTTATCGTCTCCACAATAAGGTCTTAGAGAAGCAAGAAGCTATGTCATTCTCTCAGGCCAGCAGCTTCTGGGCGGTGTGGTATGTAACCTCGTCGGCTGACTCCATAGTCACAGACCACTTTTGCACCTCTTTGCTTTGCCTTCCTTTACTTGGATATAATGATGTGTCCTTTGGTTTGATGCAATGTTATTTGTATATGGGATCCCATGCTGCTTGATCAAACATTACTTAAACCGTTGGACAATGATGCTGGCTAAAGTCTTACAGTCAGAAAAGAAGAGCTGTATATGGAATATTTCAGTCAAAATAGATCACTATTCTTTCCAGGATAGAAGAGGCCCAAAGTAGTCGGCTCTCCCCAAGTGGCTGGTTGGTCATGAGGGATGGAGTCATATCAGCAATCTAATGCTGGTCTCTGCTGCTAGAAGGCTGGGAGGTTGGCTTTACACATAGCTTCTATCTCTGTTGCTATTACCACTTCATTTGTGTGCCCATCTGCTAGCACTGGGGTGGCTGATTAGAGGCTGGCTGACATCATCTGGCTGACTCATTCTGTCTACCTGGTTGCCTAGTACCACTTCTATGGTAGATGGTGCCTAGTGGGTGTTAGCACACAATATGAAGATGTTCACTCCTTCCCTTTTGCCCACTCCCATACGTTCCACCCACATTCCTGTATTCAGACCTGCCTGCCGTGATCTTCTAATCACTTTCCTTCCAGGCTCCTGAACAACTGGCCAAAGCCCTGCACTATGGTCCATAAGCATATTCTAATCTTGAGCCACTTCTTTTTCAGATGAAATAGTTTACCAGGTATACAGCTTGAAGATCTGCCATTGGCAGCTCTGCCATCATCGTCCAAGGCAACTCAAAGTGGGACTCTAGTACAGCCGATGTCCAGTTTCGGGCACCCACCCACAGACCAAGACAATCCATTTGTGAACCAAGCTTAGGTTTTTCTTTCTTACATCAGTTGGTTGGAAGGAGTCCCTTAGCTGAGGGACAGGTATCAACATAACAATTGTGGATGATGTGGGGTTCTAGCTTAGCTGTTCATTCAACTTGTTTGGCCTTGCATAGGCTCCATCCTGGCTGCTGAGCCCATCTGACCACTCAGTGGGTGTGGCCAGACTTAGCTCATAGTGTGCTGTCCTGGATGCACAGTCACTTGGTACTCTGTGATCAAGTATTCTGTCTCTCTATTAGGATGCACTACTGCAGTAGAATCTAGTTTTCAAAAGGCACATAATTCCACCAGGCATGGTGGCACAAGCCTGTAATCCCAGCCCTTCGGAGGCTGAGGCAGGAGGATCACTAGTTTGAGGCCAGCCTGGACTACATAGCAAGTTCCAAGACATCTGGGACTACATAATGAGATCCTGCCTCAAAAACAACAAAAAAGGCATTTAACTTTCTGCTGCAGATGGCATGGCCTAGCTCCAGAACCCCGGGGTCTCCTACTGGGGCTCCTCATAGACTCCAATTGCATCTTTCCCCACTGCTGGCACCTCCAGTATTAAAGGACCTGCCAGATAATATGGCCTAAGTGACAGGACTGTGCACCGCATTGTAGATCTGCTGCAGAGCCCTTTTATACTCTGATCTTCCACTCAGACATGACAGCCTTACATGCCACCTGAAACATGGGTCAGAGCAGTATTTCCAGGCATAGAGTGTGATGTTTCCAGAACCAGAAAGAGGCCTGCCTGCTGCTGTGCTCTCTTCACAGTGGAAGGTATGAGATATATTGTGTTGCCCTATTCTTTGGAGTTGCTGTCCTGGCATGCTTTTGACCACTGGATCCCTAAAAGTAGTATTAATGTGCAGACCCTTGAGTCTTTGTATGGCTTCCCTCCTGCCCTCTGGAGCATATGGGTAGATTTTCTTTTTTTTTTTGAGACAGCGTCTTGCTATGTAGCCTAGGATGGCCTGGAACTTGCTACGCAGCCCAGGCTAGCATCAAACTCACAATCTTCTTTCCTCAGCTTTCTGAGTGCTAGGATAAGAGACATATGCCACCATTCTGGGCTCCAAGTCCATGTGTTTTATCAAGGCAGTAAGCTAACCATCTCTTACTCAGCTTACATAATCAGTATGATGTAAATGATATAATGGTCCAGTGTGATATTCTGTGGGATGTCCAGATGGACCAGATTCCTTTGGGCTACATTAGGACACAGATTGAAAGAGATGATATAGGGCTAGAGAGATGGTTTAGCTGTTAAGGTGCCTGCTTGTAAAGCCTAACGGCCTGGGTTCAGTTCCCCAGCACTCACATAAGGCCAGATGCATCAAAGTGGCACAAGAAGCCCTGGCACACCCATGTTCATTCCCTCCCCCTCTCTCCTCTCAAATGAATAAATAAGTAAATTGGTTTTTTTTTTTAAACTTTAATCCCAGTACTTGAGAGGCAGAGGTAGGAGGATCACTGTGAGTTCATGGCCAGTCTGAGACTACATAGTGAATTCCACCTCAGCCTGGGCTCGAGTGAGACTCTACCTCAAAAAGAAAGAAAGAAAGAAAGAATATAGCCTATGGCGAGACTATCAGCAAATATTGTAATATTGTTGTTAGTCCCATGTGAATGTGAACTATTTCTGATCCTCTTTTTTTTCGTTTGTTTACTTTGATTTTTCAAGGGAGAGTTTCACTCTAGCCCCTGGCTGACCTGGAATTCACTATGTAGTCTCAGGGTGGCCTTGTACTCATGGCAATCCTCCTACCTCTGCCTTCTGAGTGCTGGGATTAAAGGTGTGCGCCACCACACCCAGCCCTGGTCCTCTTTTTAAATTAGAATTGAAAAAGAATGCATTTGCCCAATTGGCAGCCACCTGCTAACCTTGATATCTTATTAATATACTATAGCAATGACCTTATGTCCAGTATGGCAGCTACAACCAGGGAAACTATGTGACTCTAACAATAGTCTACAAGCATTCTTTAGATCTGTTCAGCTTCCTCAGAGGCAAAACTGGTTAATTCAGTGGAGATAAGATGAGGCTAACACTTTTGCATCCTCTAGATCTTTCTGGCAGTTGTCACCTCCCAGAATACATATAATATTATGTATGTGTGTGTGAACGTGCGGAGGTCAGAGGACAACTTCAGGTATTGGTTGTCGCCATCCACATTGCTTGAGGAAGGATCTCTTATCATTGGTTCACCACTGCACTCACCGGGGTAGCTGGCCCATGAAGCTTCTGGAAAATTCTCCCATCTCCACCTCCCTTTCACTGCAGGTATATTGGAATTACAGATGCCTGCGAAAGCATCTGACTTTTATGTGGATTCTGGGGATCCGAACTCACGTACTTGTGCTTGTATAGCAAGCGCTTTATCTACTGAGCCATCTCTCCAGCTCCAATATTTCTTTAGATTTTCTTTTTTCCAGTGTTGGGTTTGAAAACCAGAAATCATACATATTAAAATAGTACTCTGAGGGCTGGGGAAGTGGCTTAGTGGTTAAGGAGTTTTCCTGTGAAGCCTAAGGACCAGGATTCAATTCCCCAGGACCCATGTAAAACAGATGCACAAGGGGACGCATGCATCTAGAGCTCATTTTTAAAAAGTAGTACTCTGAGCCGGGCGTGGTGGTGCACACCTTTAATCCCAGCACTTGGGAGGCAGAGGTAGGAGGATCGCTGTGAGTTTGAGGCCAGCCTGAGACTACTTAGTGAATTCCAGGTCAGCCTGGGCTACAGTGAGACTCTACCTTGAAAAAAAATAGTACTCTAGGGCTGGAGAGATGGCTTAGCGGTTAAGGCACATCCCTACAAAGCCTAAGGACCCAGGTTCAACTCTCCATGTCCCACATAAGCCAGATGCACATGGTGGCAGATACATCTGGAGTTCCTTTGCAGTGGCCAGAGGCCCTGGTGTGCCCATTCTCTCTCTCTGTCTCTGTCTCTCTTCCCCTTTCTCTCTGTCTCTAATAAATAAATAAAAATAAATCTAAAAATATATTTAAAATACAGTACTCTGCCACTGAGATATGCCTCCAACCATAATTTACTGTTTTGGTAGGGGCATGAAATATATGTATATTATATGTAATTTCATAGGCTGTCATTTGCCTTCTCTGTTGCAATAGCTTTTCTTCCAATGCAGTAGGCCAGGAAAGTGACTAGTGGGTGACTGTCTGTATCCATTGAACCCATTGTAAGCAGGACCTGGTTACTGGTCTGTTTTCCAGTATAGTAACTGAGAGTTGATCTTGAGAAGGGCAAACCCTGACTTAGAAGGCATCTATTTTATTCAAAGCCTCTGCACTGTCTTCAAGCAGAGTGAAGGTTTAGATTCCGATAAGGGGAGTGGGCTGCTTCTGAAGGCACACTCGATTCTGGTCAGTGTAAATTCAAGATGTGTAACTGCAAGCTGGGTGTGGTGGCACACAGCCTTAATCCCAGCACTCAGGAGACAGCGGTAAGAGGATCACCATGAGTTCAAGGCCAGCTTGGGACTACAGAGTGAACTCCAGGTCAACCTGGCTAGAGTGAGACTCTGCCTTGAATAAAGAAAAAAGAATCTAATTGCATCTGTCTTCAGGATCCTGTACCTATCTTATTAGGGTTCTGAGCATGGTGTAGGAGACAGAGAGACCTAGAAATCTAGCCCTCTCTGAAGCTCTACCACACGTAACAATTAAACCTGAAGCCTGGTCCCTCCTTCTGACTGCCCTCTGGCTGTAGGTTAGGGTTTCCTTAAATGTAGCCAGGGAGGTCCTCTTCCTTTCACATTTTGCCTTGAACTAGTGATTATTGTCCGTGAGCCAGCCTGTAAAATCTTTCTGCAGTTAGTCAGTGGCATTTAGCACCAGTCTGGTTACTATGTCCCTCACACTTGTCAAGCATTAAGGATCTGTCACCAGCTGATTCACACAAGATTCCAGGACTTTTTTTAAAAAACCTTATTTATTTGAGAGAGAATGAAAGGGGGGGGGATGAGTACACCAGGGCCTCCTGCCACCACAAGAGAACTCCAGACATGTGGCCCTTTTTGCATCTGGCTTTACATGGGCACTAGAGAATCACACCCTGGCCATCAGGTTTTGTAAGCCAGCACTTTCAACCGCTGAGCCGTCTCTCCAGTCCCACACCAGATTCCTATTACAGTCCACCATCAGGAAGTCACCGCTGCTGTCGAACCCCCATAACTGCTATATTATTCTCCATTACAGGAGGAAAGGTTTCACATTACATATTTTAAATATATATACTTATTTATTTGTGAGCAGAGAGAGCGGGGAGAATGGTGTGTCAGCCCATGATGCACTGCTGTAGCCACATAAAGTGCTCTGGAGCAGGTTGTGCCCAAAGTAGGATGGTACTTTGGCCAACCGCTCTGGTGGGCTGGGAAGATGGTTCAGTGGTTACAAAGTGGTCACAAGAAGCCTGCTGGCCCGGGTTCAGATCCCCAGTACCCTAGTACGGAAAGCCAGATGTACAAAATGGCACATGTATCTGGGGTTCGTTTGCAGAGGCAAGATTCCCTGGCATGCCCAATCTCTCTTGCTCACTCCTTGAAAATAAAAAAATATATATAGTTTTGTTTTTTTTTAAGAAAGAAACCTTGGGCCAGGCATGGTGGTGTATGCCTTTAATCCCAGCACTTGGGAGGCAGAGGTAGGAGGATCGCTGTGAATTTGAGGCCATCCTGAGACTACATAGTGAATTCCAGGTCAACCTGGGATAGAGTGAGACCCTACCTCGAAAAAAACAACAACAACAACAAAAAAACCCTTGAAAATCATTGCTGTATGTTCATCATTCACATTCACCATCAGTTTATAGATGAAAAAAATGGATAGATATGAAAGAAACTCTCATCTGTTTCTTGTGTGGGAACAGTGATAATTTCCAGGAGAGAGAGAGACTGACCAAAAGGGAGGCATAAAGAAGGATACAAAGAAAAAGGAAATAGCTGTGCTTGTGTATGTCAGTGATGCCATCAAGGCCTATTTGTATAGACCCTAACTGTGTACATGCCAATGACCAGTGGCCCTGGCCCCGGGGGTATCTCCTCTTGTCATCCCACTGCCATGAAAACCCTGACTGGGCACAAGCTTCCAGCTTTGAAGAATTCTTTCTGGGAGGAATTCTAAGCCTCGGGTAGGAGGCAGCTGCTGGAAACTGAGCTTAGCTGGGGACAATGACATAGCAGTTCGTGATGTGCCTAACTGCTACTGCTCTTCCTCCCTTTCCTGTGGCTTCCCCTCTTCCTTGGCTACATTCCTCCCTCCCCCATCATTGCTAGCTACAGCTTCTTTACAACCACCCTAGCCTGCACCCCTCAAACGGCTGCTCCTGTGCAGGTGCGACTGGCCACCCATGGCTGTTGCGTCCTTCACAGAAGACGACACCCATGAGCAAGGGGCTTCTCTTTAGGAAAGGAGAACAGAGAAAAGCTTTGGGCTACACATGGAGACGCAGGCGCTGAAAGGCAGTAAACCACACACACACACACACACACACACACACACACACACGTCATGCATTTATACTCTCTGAGGTTCTTTGCCGCTTACAGGCTTCTGTGCAGTTCAAAGTCTGTTATAACTGACATAGCACCATTCATTTTGCAAAACTTTCACTGGAACGTTTATAATAGTGATGTGATGAGCAGACCACATTTTGGGAAATTCTGCTGTCTATGGTTTACAAACACACTTCATTGTTTACAATATCTTTTATATACTTCCATGATTATTATCGTGGACTTTATGGTTCAAAATGCATGGCTGATTTTTTTTTCTAAGTATTTCAACAATTTCAAGCCGGGCGTGGTGGCGCACGCCTTTAATCCCAGCACTCGGGAGGCAGAGGTAGGAGGATCGCCGTGAGTTCGAGGCCACCCTGAGACTCCATAGTGAATTCCAGGTCAGCCTGGGCTAGAGTGAGACCCTACCTCGAAAAACCAAAAAAAAAAAACAATTTCAAAAGCATCACATGGTTTCTGTAGCAGCACTGAAGGGGAAAAGGGGTGACGGGACCAACCTGGATGTAGTTTTCTTTTCTGAGCTCTGAGCATTGATGCATGTGCTCTTCTTTCTTCCTCTCCAGGGCAAAATACTTCAAAGGGAAGAAAATCCATGGAGAAATTGACATTAAAGTAGAACAGGTAAGTTGTGGCAGGTGGACTTGGGGATCAACGGTCTAGACTGCAAACTGAACAGTAACTTTTATAATACGAGGGCAAACCACCAATTTTACTCTTTTCCAGGCTGAATTCTCTGATCTTAACCTCGTGGCTCATGCCAATGGTGGATTCTCTGTGGACATGGAGGTTCTTCGGAATGGGGTCAAAGTTGTGCGGTGAGTATAATGAGGGTATACTGGTGTTATGGAAGGGGTGTAAAGTCATCCAACTCTCTTAGAGCTCCCCACCTATCCTTCCATGAGCAAAACCTTCTGCACAGAATATGGAGGAAAGAGCCTTTCTTCTGAAGAGCCAAGGATCCCAGCAGGCCACAAGGCAAACTTTTCAATTATCATTCATCAAATATTTGTTAGCATCTACTGCATGCATGTCAGGTGCTGCCCTTTGCACTTGGCACTCAACAAACATTTATTGAACATCTATTTTGTGTCAAGAGCTGTTCTGCATGTTGAAGGACCTAGTGGTGAACAAAGCAACCCCCCCCCCCGACAAGAACCCACTTTCCTCCACTGGGACATAGACAATAAACAAATAAATAAGAACATGTAGACGTGCAAAGAAAAAAGGCAGAATAGTAAAGCAGATGTAAGGCTTGTTTGATAATGGTGGGGACTGAAATTTGTATAGCATGGTCCAGTGTCATGACAAGCAATTGAGGGTGACCTCTAGAAGGTGAAGGAGAGATCCATGCAGGTATGTTTGGCGGGGGATGGGGGGCAGGTGGGTGCAGGCAGAAGGAGCAGCCCACACAGGCTCTGAGGCTGGGATCTGTTCTGGGCAGCATGCTTGGAAGACAGCTGGTAGTCTCAGAGACTGTGATCAGGGAGATGCCAGAGCTGAGTGGGTTGAGCTACTGACCTTTGTCAGACAGGAAAGATGAAAAGGAATCACCAGATGGGGAAAGGGTGGGAACATGCTCTAGGCAGAAGGACCAGCTTGTGCATGTGTGCAGCAAAGAAACCACTTTGCAGTTTCTTGGAGCTGTGAAGACTTCGAAACTCAGTCTTGATTCCAAAGGGTGGTGGGGAACTTATGGGAGGGGTGTGCTCAACACTCCTACCCATGCTCCTCCCCCAGGTCACTGAAGCCAGACTTTGTGCTGATCCGTCAGCACGCTTTCAGCATGGCACGCAATGGAGACTACCGCAGTTTGGTTATCGGGCTGCAGTATGCTGGAATCCCCAGTGTTAACTCTTTGCATTCTGTCTACAACTTCTGTGACAAGCCCTGGGTGGTAAGTGTCAAGGAAGGGTGCTCTTGCGCATGGGACAGCTCATGTGTGCATATGTGAGCTTAGAGCTCCTATGTGACTTTTGGAAAGTGAAAATGTTAGAAGTTTAATGTGTTAGTCAGATTTCCTTTACTGTACCAAAGGCCTGACATAAATCAGTTTATAAAGAGAAAACGTAACCAGAGCCTGGCGTGGTGGCACACGCCTTTAATCCCAGCACTTGGGAGGCAGAGGTAGGAGGATCGCCATGAGTTCAAGGCCACCTTGAGACTACATAGTGAGTTCCATGTCAGCCTGGCCTAGTGTGAGACCCTACCTTGAAAAACCAAAAAGAGAGAGAGAGAGAGAGAGAGAGAGAGAGAGAGAGAGAGAGAGAAAACGTAACCAGGCATGGTGGTGCACACCTTTAGCCCTAGAACTCGGGAGGCAGAGGTAGGAGACTCGCTGTGAGTTCGAGGTCACCCTGAGACTACATAGTGAATTTCAGGTCAGCCTGGGCTAGAGCGAGAACTTAACTCAAAAAAAGAGACAAAAGGTTTATTTGGGTTTACAGTTTTAGAGGTGTTAGTCTATGATGAATTGACCCAGTTGCTTTGGGCCTGCAGGAAGGCAGGGGCATCATAGTGGATGTGCATTGCAGAGGGAAAAAGCCACTCCCCTTGTGACCTGGAAGTAAACGAGAAAGAGGAAGAGACTGCTTGGAGGATGAACCCCCAGTGACCCAAAAAGCACCTCACTAGGACCTAATTCTTAAAGTATCCACCATGTCCCAATATTACCACTCTGGGGAATAAGCATTCAATAAATGCTTCTTTAGATAACATTGCATGCCCGAACTATATAGCACTTGGGTTGCCAGCTTGGAGACTACTCTGAGGTGAAGAGCCCACTGATCCATGTCTCCTGGTTCTCATAGTTTGCCCAGATGGTTCGACTGCACAAGAAACTGGGGACAGAAGAATTCCCTCTAATTGATCAGACCTTCTACCCCAATCACAAAGAGATGGTAAGTCTGGGGATTAAAGAGGGCAGGAGGGAAAAATCAGGACTACTACAATATTACTGGTGGTTGCATCCTCAATGATATGATATCAGAGTGTTGGTAGTACAAGCATGTGGAGGCATGAAGTTGCTCTGTGATAAGGGTTATATCATACGGGTTAAGTATCCTTTGTCCAAAATCCTTAGAGCCCTAAGTACCTCAAATTTCAGTTGTTTCTTGAATTTTGAAGTATTTGCAAAATAAGATATTTGGGATATGAAACCCAAGTTTAAATACAAAATTAATTTGGTTCATATATGCCTTATTCACAGAGCTCAAAGTTAATTTTATACAGTATTTTTAGTGAGCATGTGTTTTGACTGCTACCTGCCACATGAGGTTACATGTAAAATATTAAACTTGTAGAATCATGTTGATGCTCAAACATTTTCAGAATTTGGAACATTTCAAATTTTGGAATGTTGTATTGGGGATGGTCAACCTGTACCATGAATTTCCTAATGGTTTCAAGTATGAACTAAGACATTGGTCCCAGTATTTATAAGTGTCTGTTTTGAAATATATTCAAATACACATCATCATTACTAATATCAAACATAACAAATAACAATGTATTACTAGTATTATGGACTACAGTTATCAATATAAGTGATTAGTATTTATGTTATGAATTAAGCTATAATTACTAAAATAAATCAAACTATTCATGTAGTATAAGACATTATAAGACTGAGGAGGTGACTCATTGGGTAAAGTACTTGCTGCAGAAGCATTATGACCTAAGTTCAGATCCCCACTGCCCACATAAACCAGATGCAGTAGTGCATGTCTGTATCCCAGTGTGCCTACTGCCAGATGGGAGTTGGAAACAGGAGAATCCTAGAACTAGCCTGGTGTATGCAGTGGCAAACAATAGAGCCCCTGCCTCAAAATAGAAGATGAAAAGCTGGGTGTGGTGGTGCACGCCTTTAATCCCAACACTCAGAAGGCAGAGGTAGGAGGATTACCATGAGTTCGAGGCCACCCTGAGACTACATAGTGAATTCCAGGTCAGCTTGAGCTAGAGTGAGACCCTACCTCGAAAAACAAAAATAAATAAATAAATAAAAGATGAAATCTGGGTGTGATGGCGCACACCTTTACTCCCAGCACTTGGGAGGCCGAGGTAGGAGGATCGCTGTGAGTTTGAGGCCAGCCTGAAGCTACATAGTGAATTTCGGGTTATCTAGGGCTAAAGCAAAACCTTACCTTGAAAAAAAAACACAAAAAAATTAGAAGATGAGGATTGGTACCAAAGGTTTTACTCAGACCTCCACATACACACCATGGCACATGCATGTGCCCCCTCCTACATATATTGTTATAGATACACATTATTGCCAATTAAAATTACTAATATATTGTTCCTAAAAAATAATGTGGTTGGGCTGGAAAGAGAGCTCAGCAGTTAAGGCACTTGCCTATGAAGCCTAAGGACCCATGTTCAACTCTCCAGATCCCACATTAGCCAGATACATAAAGGCGAGGCAAGAGCAAAGTCACACATGTCCGCTAGGTGGTGTGAGTGTCTGGAGTTGAATTGCAGTGGCTGAGGCTCTAACATGACAATTCTCTCTTTCTCTCTCTAAATAAAAATAATGTGATTAACATTTTCATTGCTATTATAATTACTAATATTTAAGTTCTAACTAATTACGTAAATTAAAAGTACCATGGTTATGAGTCAAACTTTAGTTACACATAAATAATTATTGTTAGTCATACTATCAGAGTTTACAGCCATTTTGCAAATTTTTACTGATGTTACAAATTATATTTATTTATATAAATAAAAATGATTAATTTAATGACCTAAATTACAATTCAATATCAGTGATAATCCAATATTGTTACTAATATTGAAAATCCTGAATGTAGCACACATTATGGTTGTTGATGTAAGTAACAGATCAAATCATTAGTTTTAAGGAAATTCAATTTATTTATCATGATTATTATTCTACATTCTTTTCCTTGTTTTGGTTTTTCAAGGTAGGGTCTCACTTTAGCCCAGGCTGACCCAGAATTCACTCTGTAGTCTCAGGGTGGCCTTGAACTCACGGTGATCCTCCTACCTCTGCCTCCTGAATGCTGGGAGTAAAAGGCATGCACCACCATACCCAGCTCTTATTCTACATTCTTTGATCCAGTTCATCAGAATGCAATTAAGAGCTTGGGCTCTGTAGCCAGAATTTCTGTATTGAAATCCTAGCTCCACAACTAGTAGCTACTTACTGTAGAGGTTATTTAAATGTCCTGTGCCTCATTTTACCCATCTTCAAAATGCAGATAACAGTATTTCCTACCTTATAGAGTATGAGAATGAAATTACTTAATAAATGTAATGAGGTTACAATCCTGAATCTGGTATAGTTTAACTGCTGCTTGTGTTGATAAAGCTCTCCTTCTCTTCCTAGTTGATTGGTTTTGTCATGAAAAGATGTTGGACTCTGCCAAAAATTTTGCTGCTGATTAACGCAATCATGTAGATTTTGTCCGTTGTTCCTTGAATATGCTATATTGTATTAAGTCATTTTCATGTAAATTATAGGTTCATAAATGTGTTTGCAACGTGTCTGGACACAGGCATTTGCATTACTGGACTAGATCCTGTTCATAGTATAAATCCTTTGTGGGACTCAGTATTTTGTTGAAGATTATGTTATCTGTATTCATAAAGGATATTAGTCTATAATTTTCTTTTCTCATGATGTTTCTAATTTTGGTACCAAATGCTATTGAACTCATAGAATTCAACAGTATTTTCTCCTCTTCTATCTTTGGGAAAAATCAGTGTTATTTATTCTTTAAACACTTGATAGAATTCACCAGGAAGACATCCAGTATGGGGCATTTGTTTAGTTTGGTTTTATTTGTTTTGTATTTTATCTATCTATCTATCTATCTATCTATCTATCTATCTATCTATCTATCTATCTATCTATTAGAGAGAAAGAGGCAGATATAGTGAGAGATAATGGGTGTGCCAGGGCCTCTAGCCACTGCAAACAACTCCAGATGCATGTGCCACCTTGTGCATCTGGCTTTATATGGGTACTGGGGAATCCAACCTGGGTCCTTAGGCTTTGTAGGCAGGTGCCTTAACCTTAAAGCCATCTCTCCAGACCCCTCCCCCTTTTTTTGAGACCAGGTCTTGGTATATAACCCTGGCTGGCCTGGAACTCATTATGTAATTCAATTTTGTTAATTTTATTTTTATTTATTTATCTATTAGAGACAGAGAGAGGGAGAGAGAGAGAGAGAGAATGGGCACACCAGGGCTTCTAGCCACTGCAAATGAACTCCAGATACATGTGCCACCATGTGCATCTGGCTTACGTGG
Source organism: Dipus sagitta (assembly GCA_036346955.1). NCBI lineage: Eukaryota > Metazoa > Chordata > Mammalia > Rodentia > Dipodidae > Dipus > Dipus sagitta. The sequence goes on along the minus strand of CM070776.1, from coordinate 47,288,160 downwards.
GTACTGGAGAATCAAACCTGGGTCCTTATGTTTCACAGGCATGCACCTTAACCACTCAGCCAGCTCTCCAGCCCATGCTTTTTTTTTATTTTAGAGAGAGAGAATTGGGGTGCTAGGGCCTCAGCCACTGCAGTGGAACTCCAGATGCTTGTGCCACCTAGTGGGCATGTGAGACCTTGCCCTTGCCTCACCTTTTTGCGTTTGACTTACATGGGATCTGGAGAGTTGAACATGGGTCCTTCAGCTTCTCAGGCAAGCGTCTTAACCACTAACCATCTCTCCAGCCCTTACAATATTTTTATTTATTAATGAGAGAGAGACAAGGAAAGAAAGAGGCAGACAGAGAGTGGGTATAGGCTTGCCATGGCCTCCTGCCACTGCAAATGAACTCCACACATATGCAGCACTTTGTGCATCTGGCTTTATGTGAGTACTGGAGGACTGAACCTGAGCCATCAGGGTTTGAAAGCAAATACCTTTAACCACTGAGCCATCTCTCCAGCCCTCAAACAACCCATGCTTATTTCATTTTTTCTCTGTTCTTCTTCTTTTCTCTATTCCATTTATTTCCATTCTATTTTTTAATAATATTTTTCATTTTATTTAGTTATTTATTTGAGAAAGAGAGAGAGACAGAGAATGGGTGTGCCAGGGCCTCTAGCCACTTCAAACGAATTTGAGAGGTATGTGCCACCTTGTGCATCTGCATGGGTCCTAGGGACTCCAACTTGGGTCCTTTGACTTTGCAGACAAGTGCCTTAACCACTAAGCCATCTCTTCAGCCCGCTGTCTTTTATCCTTATTATTATTAAATTTTTGAGAAAGAGAAAGACGCAGAGAGAGAGAATAGAGGCCTTTCAGCCTCTGTGAATGAACTCCAGATGTGTGCACTCCCTTGTGCACATGTGTGACATTGTATGTTTGCATTACTGTGTGTCTGGGTACGTGGAACCTGGAGATTCGAACATGCATTCTTAGGCTTCTCAGGCAAGCGCCTTAACCACTAAGCCATCTCTCCAGCCCTCTATCTTTGTAAGAATCATCTCCACTTTCATTCTCATTACTTCTTTTCTTCTCCTTTGGCTTTGGCCTTAGTTTACCTTAATTGGCCTTAATTTCTTAAAATGGAAGGTTAGTTACTGATGTCTTCTTTTAAATATAGATACTCCATCCCTCTACTAATGGGATTATGTATCAATAAACCATCATAAATTGAAAATATCATAATTCAAAGGGGCCTTTAAGTAGGCTGGGGATATAACTCAGTGATGGAGCACTCCCCTAGCACATGCGAGGCCCTAGGTTCAGTCCCACTACAAAGTCCCCACAAAAATGTGCATTTAAGATACTTAACCTACCTCCTACCATAGATTAACCTAGTTTACTCTCAACATTCTCAGAACACTTATATTAGCCTTTAGTTGGGCCAAATCAATTACCATAAAGCTTATTTTTAGTAAAATATTGAATACCTTGTATATACATACAGATAGGCATTTATATACATGATGGAATGCAAAAACACAAAACACATGATCAAAATTGCTGGCAGTACAATGCACTATACAGTATCATTGCTCACCCCAGTGATTGCACTGCAAAGAGTTCAGTACTGCATATCATGAGTTTGGGAAAAGACTGAAATTCCAAATCCACAGTGCAGTTTCTACTGAGTGAACATCACTTTTAGACCATTGTAAAGTCAAAATTTTCCAAGCCAAACCATTGTAAGTCCAAAACCATTTTTCATAGGCATAATTATGAATTTTTCTCTAAACACTAACTGCGTCCCTTAAGTCTTGGCGTGTTGTCTTTTCATTTTCATCCCTCTCAAAGTTTCTTCTCATTTACCTTGTGATTTCTTCTTTCATTTATTTGTTATTTAGGAATATGCCATTTACTTTCTACATATTTGTTAAGTTCCCAAAGTTCCTTCAGTTAGTGATTTTAAATTATATTTTATTGTATTCAAAACATAACTTTATACTATTTCAATGCTATCAATTTTTTTTAAATAATAGTAATAAGCTGGGCATAGTGGTGGAGGCCTATCAATCTCAGCACTTAGAAGGCTGAGGTAGGAAGATTATGGATTCAAGGCCAACCTAGGCTACATAGTGAGTTCCAGGTCAACCTAGACTGTATGGTAAGACCCTGCCTCAAAAAAAATATTGCTCATATTTAAAACATATACCCATGATGTTATGTGCTATATATATATGTATGTATATATATATACATATATATATATATGTAGACAATAAAATAATTACTAAAATGAAGCAAATTAACATATCCCATCTCACATATTTGCATTTTTGTAGCAGCATAAGGTAATATTTACTTATTGAGTATTAAAGCCTCTAGTATAACATTAGTAACCATTGTCTTCATATTGTATATTAAATTCCTAGAAGTTTTTGTCATTTGTATCTCCTACTACTCTGTGGTGCTAGGGTTTGAACCCAGGGCCTCACACATGCTGGGCATGGCACTCTACCACTGTGCCTTGGCCCCTTAATCCATTACCATATATTCTCTGAGCTACATTTCCCCATTCTCTCACTTCCACTTATTGATGACTATTCTTTTACTCTCTATCTCTATATATTTGACTTTTTAAAAGGATTCTGCAAATAAGTGGTATCATACAATATTTTTCTTATATGAGGCTTATTTCACTTAATATAATGTGCTCCAGGTTTATCCATGGTATGGCAAATGGCAGCTTTCCTTTGATCAAGGCTGAATGACATTCTGCGCACACACACACACACACACACATCATATCACATCACATCACATTTTTTTATTCATTTATCTTTTGATGGACATGAGTTGTTTCTATATTGTGGCAATTATAAATAATGCCGTGGCAAACATAGAAGTGTGGATGATGTAGCAATTTCATTTTCTTTTTTAAATATTTTATTTATTTGAGTGAGAGAGAGAGAGAATGGGCACATCAGGGCATCCAGCCACTGCAAACAAACTCCACATGCATGCATCACCTTGTACATCTGGATGACGTAGGTACTGGGGAATTGAAACTGGGTCTTTAGGTTTCACAGGCAAGCACCTTAACTGCTAAGCCATCTCTCCAGCCCTCATTTTCTTTGAGTACATATTCAGGAAAGAAATTGGTGGGCTTCTTTGAATTACTTTAGGAACTTATATACTGTTTTCCTTGGGTACGCAAATCTACATTCCCACCAACAGTATGAAAATCTTTTTCTCAACCCTCTTACCAACATTTTTTTAAATCTTGACTTATTGTGAGTAAACATCCCAATGAATATGAGGTGATAATCTCATAGTGAATTTGATTTGAATTTCCCTGATGATTACTGAAGTACATTTTCATATATTTGTTGACCATTTCTGTATTTCCTTTGAAAATATGTCAATTCAGGTCATTTGCCCACTTTAATTACATAATCATTTTCTATTATTAGCCTGTATGAATTCTTTATACATTTTGGTTATTGGCCCCTTATCAGATATATGCTTTGCAAGTATTTTCCCCAATCCTTACTGCCATTTCCTTTTTTTGGTTATTTCATTTGCTATGTAGAAGTCAATCCTTTTACATTTATTGAATTCGTTTTCTAGTCTAACATATAAACTGTCCTGGAGAATGTTCCATGTGCCCTTCACAAGAATGTATCTTCCATTGCTGTAGAATATTTTTACCTCTAATACAGTATGGTCAAGTCTTCTCTCTTTCTTTGTTAATCCTCTGTGTATTTATTTTATTCTATTTTATTAATTAGAAACATTTTACAGATTCATCATGTGTTTGTACCAATTCCCTCCTCCCTACCCCCATTCCATTGAGGGCCCTCATCCATGGGCTTCTGGTACTCACCATGGGGTTGTGGGTTCTGAGTTGTGATAGCAGCAGTCAGTTTGTAAGAGCCACAGGAATGGAGGGAATATCCAGAGGCATTTTATTTTATGTCATTTTAAATATTTTATTTGTTTATTTATTTGCAAGAGAGAGAAAGAATGAGCATGTCATAGCCTCTAGCCACGGCAAACAAATTCCAGATGCATGTGCCACCTTATGCATCTGGCTTTATGTGGGTACTGGGGAATCAAACCTGGCATGTGCCTTAACCACGGAGCCATCTCTCCAACATGATTTTATTTTTTTGAGACAGGATCTTGCTACATACTGGCCTGGTATCCACTATATAGTCCAGGTTGACCTAAAAGGAGAGACTCTCTTAAAAAGGAGAGTCCTGCCTCAGCCTCTGCTTTTTTTTTTTTAATGTTTTTTTTTTGTGTGTATGTGTATGTGTGTATGTGTGTGTGTGTGTGTGTGTGTGTGTGTGTGTGTGTAGCAGGAACTCTTGCCACTACAAATACACTCCAGATACATGTGCCACTTTGTGCATCTGGCTTTACATGGGTACTGGAAAATTGAGCCAGCAGGCTTTGCAAGCAAGTGCCTTTAACTGCTGAGCCATCTCCCCTAACCCTTTTTTAGTCCAGGCTGACCTAGAACTCATTCTGTAGTCCAGGCTGGCCTCGAACTCATGGAAATCCTCCTACGTCATCCTCCTGAATGCTAAGATTACAAGCATGTGCTACTATGCCCAGCTTTCTCAGTCTCTTGATTGCTGGGATTATAGGTGTGTGCCCCCATGCCTAGCTTTGGTTTTATCCATTTTAAAGTGGGGTATTAAAATTTCCAACTATTGTTGACTTGTGTATTTCTTTCTCCAATCTTCCAGGTTTTGTTTTATGTATTTTAGACCTGTTATTATGTACATGTGTTTTATTGTTACATATTCTTGATGAATTAATGCTTTTTATTTTGCTTTATTTTATTTTATGGAGGGGGGAGAATTGGCATGCCAGGGCCTCCAGCCACTGCAATTGAACTCCAGGCACATGTGCCACCTTGTGTGCAAGTGTGATCTTGTGCATGTGTCACCTTGTACATCTGGCTTATGTGGAATCTGGGGAGTCGTATATGGGTCCTTAGGCTTTGCAGGCAAGCACCTTAACTGCTAAGCAATCTCACCAGCCCTGGATTGACCCTTTTATCAGTATAAACTACTCTTTATCTCTAGTAATAATTTTGTTGTTGTTTTCTTTTTGAGGTAGGGTTTCACTCTAGCCTAGGCTGACCTGGAATTCACTATGTAGTCTCATGGTGGCCTCAAACTCATGGTGATCCTCCTACCTGTGCCTCCTGAGTGCACTACCACGCCCAGCTTTCTAGTAACAATTTCTATATAAAATTTTGTTTTATCTGATATCACCATAGGTATTCTAGCTCTCTTTTTATTATAATTTACATGGTAATTTTTTCCATCAATTCATGTACAACTTATTGAATCTAAAATGTGTATCTTGTGGACAGAATATAGATTGGTTCATGTTTTTCATCCTTCCTGTCTATCTCTACCTTTTTAAGTAAAGTGTTTAATTCATTTACATTTAATGTAATTACTGATGAGGTAGAATTCATGTTTGAAATATTTTCTTCTTTTATGTTTTCTTTAAGACAGAGTCTTGTGTTATACTACAGGCTGTCCTTGAACTTACTATGTAGCTCAGCTAGGCCTTGAACTTGAGATCTTCCTGTTTCAACCACCTAAGTACTTTATAGGCTTATGTCATCACATTTGCCTAACTATAATTTTTTTTGTGGTGCTGAGATTCTAACCCAGAACATTGTGCATATGAGGTCAGTGCTTTACCCCTGAGATATCTTCACCCCTTTTTTTATTCTTATGTTTGCAATTTGGCATTTTTTTAAGATTGTCTTCTTTATTCATATATTCCTTCATTAATAATTGTGTTTGAGTATTTTCTAGTAAAATTTTAATTATCTTGTTTCTTTCCTGTTGAGTGTATATGTATGAGTTTGTGTGTGTACATGCATGTGTGTATTTGTGCATGAAGAGGCCAGAGGTTAATGTTAAATATCTTCCTCAATATCACTCCATCTGGGCCTAGAGAGATGGCTTAGTGATTAAGTGCTTGCCTCTGAAGCCTAAGGTCCCCGGTTCGAGGTTCGATTCCCCAGGACCCATGTAAGCCAGATGCACAAGGTGGCACATGCATCTGGAGTTCGTTTGCAGTGGCTAGAGGCCTTGGTGTGCCCATTCTCTCTCTCTCTCTCTTTCTCTCTGCCTCTTTGTCGCTCTCAAATAAATAAATAAAAATAAACAAAAAATTTTTTTAATTTCTCTTTTTTTTGAGACAAGCTCTCTCACTGAACCTGCAGTTCACCTGTTCATCTCAATTTGCTGGCCAGAAAGTCTCAGGGATCTATGTGTCTCTGCCTCCTCAGCACTAGATATGCAGATACACACCACTATACCCAGCTTTTACATGAATGCTGGGGGGTTTGAATGCAGGTCCTCATGTTTGTGGAGCAAGCATTGAACCATGTCCTGTTCCTGCTTTAAATAAAGTATATATTTATTTATATTTTCAGGCTGAGATAAAGAGAATGAGAGAGGGGAAGATGTGCATATCAGGGCCTCTAGCCACTACAAACAGACTCCAGATGTATATACCACTTTGTGCATCTGACTTTACATGGGTACTAGTGAGTCAAACCTGGGCAGTCATGTTTTTTTTAAATATTTTATTTTCATTTATTTATTTGACAGAGAAAGAGGGAGAGAGAGAGAGAGAGAGAGAGAGTGGGCGTGCCAGGGCTTCCAGCCACTGCAAATAAACTCCAGATATGTGCGCCCCCATGTGCATCTGGCTAACATGGATCCTGGAGAACCGAACCTGGGTCCTTTGGCTTTGCAGGCAAACACTTTAACCACTAAGCCATCCCTCTAGCCCAGAAGTCAGGGTTTTCAAGCAAGCATCATTAATTGGTGAACCATCTTTCCAATCCTCATGTTATTTGTGTTTATTTTGTTCAAGGTAGGATCCCACTCTAGCCCAGGCTGACCTCACTGTGTAGCCCCAGGCTGGCATCAAACTCACAACAACCCTCTTATCTCAGCATCCCTTGTGTTGGGACTAAAGGTGCACACTACTATGTCTGGCTTCTCTTTCCTGTTTTTATAAATATGATTATTATATCTATTTGTATGTATGTGTGTGTGAGAGAGAGAGAGAGAGAGGCAAAGAAAGAGGGAGAGAATGGGTGCACCAGGGCCTCTAGCCACTGCAAACAAACTCCAGATGCACGTGGCACTTTGTGAATCTGGCTTTACATGGGTGCTATGGAATTGAACTTAGGTCAGCAATCTTTGCAAACAATGGCTTTTAATGGCTGAGATATCTCGCCAGCCCTCTTTCCTATTTTTTTTTAATTTTTTTGTTCATTTTTATTTATTTATTTGAGAGTGGCAGAGAGAGAGAGAGAGGCAGATAGAGAGAGAGAGAATGGGCACGCCAGGGCTTCCAGCCACTGCAAACGAACTCCAGATGCGTGTGCCCCCTTGTGCATCTGGCTAACGTGGGTCCTGGGGAATCGAGCCTTGAACCGGGGTCCTTAGGCTTCACAGGCAAGCGCTCAACCGTTAAGCCATCTCTCCAGCCCTCTTTCCTATTTTTATTTATTTTCAAATGTGTAGCATGCACAAGGACCTGGATAAATAAATTTGCAGTAGCTTTCATGGGAATTGCAGTTGGTGTCTTAATTTATAGAACTCTAAGTAGAATTAATTTCAATAGCAAAAAAAAAAAAAAAAACTTTGCCTCTATATAGCATTAAAGCTTTATTCACATGCTCTTTCTTTTTCTTTCAAATTTTTATTAACAACTTCCATGATTATAAAAAATATCCTATGTAATATCCTCTCTCCCCCCAATTTCCCCTTTGAAACTCCATTCTCCATCATATCCCCTCCCCATCTCAATCAGTCTCTCTTTCATTTTGATGTCATGATCTTTTCCTCCTCTTATGATGGTCTTGTGTAGGTAGTGTCAGGCACAGTGAGGTCATGGATATCCAGGCCATTTTGTGTCTGGGGGCAGCACATTGTAAGGGGTCCTACCCTTCCTTTGGCTCTTACGTTCTTTCTGCCACCTCTTCTGCATTAGGCCCTGAGCCTTGGAAGGTGTGATAGAGATATTATAGTACTGAGCACTCCTGTCACTTCTTCCCAGCACCATGATACCTTCTGAGTCATCCTAAGGTCACTGCCATCCTAAAAGAGAAGATTCTCTACCAACAGTGAGAGCAGCATTAATATAAGGGTATGAACATTAGGAGAAGTGCTTACTGGGCACTTTGATAAGCATAGTATATACATTTAGCCAGAGAGCAGCAGACGTTACACCCTTAGGGCTCATGATTACCCCTGTTTTAAGTTTTCAGTATCAGGGATATATTCCCTCCCATGGAGAGGGCCTCCAGTCCTATTAGAGGGCAGTTGGTTTCCACCATGACAGACGTGCCGCTATTACACCCATTGGCTCATTTGGCCTGGCTGGCCAAATATAAGGCTTACAGTGTCCACTGTTGAGCATCTTCACTGGTGATGTCTCTTTCTCCCATTGAACTGCATGGAGAATGGCTTCTTCCAGCTTTCTGTCAGCTGGTCTACATGGAGGAGGTTATCAGCTCAGTTCCAGCAGGATTTCTCAGTGGCCTTGCCGCCCAAGTATGTGGAGTCTTCAGCAATAGGGTCTTACCATCTATTCCTGGTGGGAAGCCAAGGGCCTCGGCAATGGCCTATAATGTTTTGGGGGCATCAGGGACCTCCCTGGCACATGCTCTTTCTTTATGTTATTATTTTCATAGAAATGACATCATTTTTTTTGTTTGTTTGTTTTTTGAGGTAGGGTCTCACTCTAGCCCAGACTGACCTAGAATTCACTATGTAGTCTGATGCTGGCTTCAAACTCAGAGTGAGTCTCCTACGTCTGCCTCCCAAGTGCCAGGATTAAAGATGTGTGCCACCATACCTAGCACAAATAACTTATTTATGCATTTATATTGCATGTCCATGAACACAAATATAACTATTCCTTGCATAGTTGCCTTTTAAGTCAGGGAAGAAAAAACTATACCAAATCGAGTGTAGCATTCATATCATCATTTATATTTATCTGTATAGCCAAACATGATGGCACATGCCTATAATCTCAACACTTGGGATATGGAAGCAATACTAACAGGAGTTCAAGGCCAGCCTGGGGGTACATGAGACTTTATCTCAAAAAATATGTGTATTGAGCCAGTCATGGTGGCTCATACCTTTAATCCCACCACTTGGGAGGCAGAGGTAGGACAACTGCTGTGAGTTCAAGGCCACCCTGAGACTACAGAGTGAATTCCAGGTCAGCCTGGGCTAGAGTGAGACCCTACCTTGAAAAACCCAATGTGTGTGTGTGTATTGAGCCAGGCATGGTGGCGCACACCTTTAATCCCAGCACTAGGGAGGCAGAGGTAGAAGGATCACTGTAAGTTCAAGGCCAACCTGGGACTACAGAGTGAATTCCAGGTCAGCTTGAGCTACAGTGAGATCCTACCTCAAAAAAAAAATGGCTCAGTGGATATGAACATTTATTTGCCTCACAAGCATGAGGACCTAAAGGGGCCTAATTGTTCCTGAGTACAAGTCCCCAGTGCCCACATAAACATCTGGACATGACCACACACCCATAACCCCAGTCCTATGGGAAACAGAGACTGGACACTCACTGCTTAACCAGTCTGACAAGAAAAAAAAAAAACAGTAACTCCAGGTTAGGTGAGAGACTCTGTCTCAAGGAAACAACACAGAAGTGAAAAAAGAGGACATCTGCCACTTTCCTCTGGCCTCTGCACATGCACACACGCATGCATATGCTGTACAAATTCCACACTACACAACTGCACAAGTACCCCCTAAAAGAGTTAAATAAATAAATAAAAGAATATTTAAAAAGAAACATGTAGTTACGGCCTGGAAGGATGGCTTAGCGGTTGAGGGGTTTGCCTGCAAAGCCAAAGGACCCAGGTTCGATTCCCAGGACCCACGTTAGCCAGATGCACAAGGGGGTGTATGCATCTGGAGTTCATTTGCAATGGCTGGAGGTCCTGGCGCACCCATTCTCTCTCTCTCTCTCTCTCCCTCTTTCGCTGTCAAATAAATAAATAAATAATAAAATATTTAAAAAACATGTAGTTACCTTTAGAGGTGATATTTATTTCCCCATGCATATTTCAGTTACTATAAACTGTCATTTCATTTCAGATTGAAGGACTGCCTTTAATATTTTTCTATAATAGACGTCTAGTTATGAATGATTTCAGTTTTTATGTGATAATAGCTTGTGCTTTTTGTTGTTGTTGTTGTTGATGATGATTTTTTGAGGTAGGGTCTCACTCTAGCCCAGGCTGACCTGGAATTCACTAGGTAGTCTCAGGGGGGCCTCGAGCTCATGGTGATCCTCCTACCTCTGCCTCCCAAGTGCTGGGATCAAAGGCGTGCGTCACCACGCCCGGCATTATCGGATAATATCTTAATTTCTCCTTCAATTTTGATAGATAACGTTGCAGGATATAGACTTCTTGGTTGACAGGCTTTGTATTTCAGCATTTTGAGAGTGTTGTTTCACTGTCTTCTAATATCCAACATTTCTAATGAGAGATACAATTGCTAATGTTATTCAGAATCCTTTGTGCACTTCTAATAGCATCAAGATTTTCTCTTTGTCTTTCATAAATTTGTAATGTGTCTGTGTGTGTGTGTTTACTTTATATTACTTGGAGTTCAGTGAGCTTCTTTTTTTTCCTTTTTGGTTTTTCGAAGTAGGGTCTCACTCTAGCCCAGGCTGACCTGGAATTCACTATGGAGTGTCAGGGTGGCCTCAAACTCACAGCAATCCTCCTACCTTTGCCTCCCAAGTGCTGGGATTAAAGGCGTGTGCCACCACGCCCAGCATAGTGAGCTTCTTTAAATTAATTAATTAATTTGCAAGCAGAGAGACAGATAGAGACAGAGAAGATGGGCATGCCAGGACCTCTAACCACTGCAAACAAATTCCAGGTACATGTGCCCCCTTGTGCATCTGGCCTTATGTGGGTACTGGAAAACTGAACTCGAGTCGTTAGGTTTTGCATCTTAATGGCTGAGCCATCTCTACAGCCCTCAGGGGGCTTCTTGAATGCATGTATTAGTGTGTTTTTATAAATCAAAATGGAGGTTTTTAGTCATTATTCCTTGAGATATTCTTTCTTGTACCTTTTCCTTACTCCCTTCTCTTTTTTGGAATCATAATATGTGTGATGATATGCTTAATGGTGTCACAACACCTCCAAGATTCTGTTCTTTTTGCTTAATTTTTTCTGTTCCTCAGATTGGATAATCTCAATTTAATTTTCCTCAGGTTCACTAATTCCTTACTCTGACATTTCAAATCTACCATTGAAGCTCTTTAGTAAATTTTTTTTGGGGGGTGGGATTCAAGGTAAAGTCTTCTAACCTAGGCTGACCTGGAATTCACTATGTATTCTCAGGGTGGCCTCAAACTCGTGGCAATCCACCCACCTCTGCCTCCCGAGTGCTGTGATTAAAGGTGTGCAGCCCATGCCTGGCTACTTTAATAATTTTTTTATTTCATATTTGTGCCTTTCTATTCCAGAATTTCCAATGTTTTAAATAAATTTTATCTCTTTATTGATATTATCTATTTATTAGGATAACATTTCTTTACATCACTGTTTCCTTGACTTCTCTGAAGGCTAGCTGTGGAAACATATGATTGTAATCCCAGCATTCATGAGACCGAGGCAAGGAAATTTCCACAAATTTTAAGGCCAGCTTGTGTTTTTGGAACTTTTAGGGTTAGAGCTTAGGCCCTGGAAGCCCTATTAACCTATGCTTGGCCATCCATTCTCAATTAAAAAGACAAGTAATAGTGAAAAGCAGAAAAAGGAGACCTAAGTTGACCACATTGGGAAATGGAACAGAGGATTAGTGACAATCCAAGTCCATCTTTGGGGTCTTGTCATGAGATTTAGATCTAAACAAAAGGCAAGAAGCATGCAAAACTAAGCAGTCCTGGTCAAAGTGTGGTCTTGCCCATCTTTGCATGTCACATAATTTTTGTTGTAACTGGGCATCTTATTAATATAAGTACCTCTGGGAATCAGATTCCTCCAGGGTTTTATTTTTATTAGTTTAAGAAATTATTACTTTACTTATTACCATAAGAAATGATTGGGGGGACTGGAGAGACGGCTAAGCAAAGCCAAAGGACCCAGGTTTGATTCCCTGGGACCCACATAAAGCCAGGTGCACAAGGTGGCACATGCTCCTGGAGTTCGTTTACAGCAGCTGAAGGCCATGGCATACCCCCCTCTTTCCTCTCTCTCTCTCTCTCTCTGCCTCATTCTTTCTCTCAAATGAATAAAAATAAAAATAAAATAAAATAAAAATAAATAAATACAAATCAAAAAATATTATTTTGGGTCGGGCTGGAGAGATGGCTTGGTGGTTAAGGCACTTGCCTGCAATGCCAAAGGACCCAGGTTCGATTCCCCAGGACCCATGTAAGCCAGATGCACAAAGTTGCACATGAGTCTGGAGTTTGTTTGCAGCGGCTCAAGGCCCTCTTCCTCTCTCTCTCTCAAATAAATAAATAATAATTAAAATATATATTTAAAAAACTATTTGGGGGGTGTTTGCGATGCGTGTGTATGCATGTGTGTGTGTGTGTGTGTGTGTGTACATGTTTGTGTGTAAGTGTGGACGCATGGGTGCCTCAGTGCGCATGTGCAGGTCAGAGAACAACTTTTGGGTTGGTCCTCTCCATTCAGGGTCTCTCGGTGTTCACCGTTCTATTTGCCAGGGTAGCCAATGCACGAGCTTTCGGGAAATGCTCCTGTCTCCACCTCCCTTCTTGCTGTAGGTATGCTGGGATTACAGAAGCTTGCCACAGCTTCTAGCTTTACTTGGAGTCTGGGGATCTGAATTCAATTACCCAGAGTGGTACAACCGGTGCTTTATTCACTGAGCCAGCTCCCCAGCCCTCTATTGCTTTTTTAGTGAGTTATGAGCTAATTCTTTAAAGTCTGTATTCTTTATCTTGTGTCACAGTTGAACTCTGTACTCTATTGTATAACGGTCAGCTAATGACTAAACTGATATTTCTAATATCCAGGTACTAACCAGGCCCAATCATACTTAGTTTATGAGATCAGGTCCATTCTAGGTGGTATGGCTGTACACTGAGAAGATATTTCGTTTTAATTTTTTTTTTTTTTTACTTATTTGCAAGGAGAGAGAGAAAGAGAGCGAGAAGATGGGAGCACCAGGGCCTTTTGCCAATGCATGTGCCACTTTGTGCATTGGGCTTTATGTGGGTATTGGGAAACCTAACCCCAGGCTGAACCTCAGGCTTTGCAAGCAAGTGGCTTTAACCTCTGAGTCATCTCTCCAGTCCCTAAGCAGATAATTCTTCCTTTCTTTTTTCTTTTTGAGACAGGGTCACACTACATATCCCAGGTTGACCTGAAACTCACAATCTTGTCTTGGCCTCCTCAGTCATGGGATTACAGGGATGTGCCACCATGCCTGGCCAGATGCTTTCTAAACATCTGGAACATCAGACTTTGTTAATGGGCTCTGTGTACATGCTGGGGCATGCCTTTAATGCTCAGGCAAGTTGTTTACAACTTTGCCTTAACCTTCCTTTTCTGCTTGTATAGAGTTTCAAGGTCAGATAATTCTCTTGGAATGGGGCCTTGGAGAAACTCCAACCCTGCTCTGTCTCATCCAGTGGTTGCGAATGTTAAAAGATAAAATTACAATAATTTAGTATAATGATTTTTTAATTGGCTTTATTTTCAATACTAGAATCAGGAACACTTTATTCCATGTAATAGAATGAATGTTCTGATGAGCTGAGCAGAGAAGATTGATTTAATAGATATGAAAGGACTGAAGAAAGCAGAAATAAAGAACAAGTGAATTTGTTATTGTCAGAAGAGTAGAACCATAGAAAAATAACTGGGTCAAGGCTAGAAGAATGGCTCAGCAGTTAAAAGTGCCTGCTTATGGGCTGGAGAAATGGCTTAGTGGTTAAGGCACTTGCCTATAAAACCAAAGGACTCAGGTTTGATTCCTCAGGACCCATGTAAGCCAGATGCACAAGGGGGCACATGCATCTGGAGTTCATTTGCAGCAGCTGAAGGCCCTGGCATATCCATTCTCTTTCCTCTCTCACCCTCCCTGCATATTTCTCTCTGTCTCTCTCTCTCCCTCCCTCCCTCCCTGCATATTTCTCACTCTCAAAACATAAAGAAGAATAATTAAAAAAAAAAGCACCTGCTTACAAAGCCTGATGGCTTGGATTAGATTACCCAGTACCCATGTAAAGCCAAAGCACAAAGTGGCACATGAATTTGGAGTTTGTTTGTAATAGCAGGAGACCCTGGTACACCCATTCTCTTTTTCTCTATCTATCTCTCAAATAAATAAGTATGATAGAAAGAAAAATCTGGTTAAATAAGGTTACTTCATGTTAACTTTTGTTTTAAATATTTATTTATTGTCAGGCATGGTGGCGCACGCCTTTAATTCCAGCACTTGGGAGGCAGAGGTAGGAGGATCACCATGAGTTTGAGGCCACCCTGAGACTACAATGAATTCCAGGTTGGCCTGGGCTAGAACAAGACCCTCCCTCAAAAAAATATCTATTTTGGGGCTGGAGAGATGGCTTAGCGGTTAAGCGCTTGCCTGTGAAGCCTAAGGACCCCAGTTCAAGGCTCAATTCCCCAGGACCCACGTTAGCCAGATGCACAAGGGGGTGCACGCGTCTGGAGTTCGTTTGCAGTGGCTGGAAGCCCTGGCGCGCCCATTCTCTCTCTCTCTCTATCTGCCTCTTTCTCTCTCTGTCTGTCACTCTCAAATAAATAAATAAAATTTTTTTAAAAATAGCTATTTTATTTATGTATGATCCTTATACACCCACTTCCTGAGTGATGGGATTACAGACATCTACTAAGTGTGATTTTATGCAATGCATAGGGTTGAGCTAGGAACTCTGTGCTTGTTAGACAACAGAGGGCTAGGGACATAGCTCTACCAACTGAGCTACATCCTTAGCCCTGTGTTAGCTTTTTTCTTTTTTTTTTTTTTTTGTAAAAATTAAAACAGAGGCACCTTCTTTATCATGCCAAGTTAAAAATAGCCTGCATAGAAAATTTGATTATTCCTCCTGACTTCTTGGAAGATCAAAAAGCATCTCCACTTTGGTTTGGTGATGGGAAATGTTGGAACGGATGACTCCATTTGGCTTTTTTTTCTCTGATCTGTTGACCTTTACCCAGTGCAGGAGCTTAGCCAAAATAATTACCTCCTATAATTTTTTTTTATTTAATTCACTACACTTTCTGAGATCCAGACAATTTTCTTAAATGATTATAAATTTGGGGTAACTTTCCATAGTATGAGAAAGTTAACTTTTACTGAGTTTAGTGGTGCATGCCTATAATCCCAGCACTCAAAAAGATAAAGCAGGAGTATCCCCACAAACGCAAGGCCAGGTTGGGCTCCATAGTGAACTTGAGGCCTCTGTGAGCTCCATAGCAAGACCCTATCTCAAAGCAGCATAACAACATTTAACTTTTTTTTTATTTATTTGAGAGTGACAGAGAGAGAGAGAGAGAGAGAGAGAGAGAGAGAGAATGGACACCAGGGCTTCCAGCCACTGCAAACGAACTCCAGATATATGTGCCACCTTATGTATCTTGCTTACATGGGTCCTGGGGAATGGAGCCTTGACCCAGGGTCCTTAGGCTTCACAGGCAAGCGCTTAACCACTAAGCCATCTCTCCAGCCCAACACTATTTAATTTTGATAATGGTGCTAGTGTTCTCTTTGATTTGCTTCACTTTCTTCCTAATTCAACATTTTTATATTATTTGTTTTATGTCAAATACACTTTTTGTTGTTTTTCTTTTTCTTTTTCTTTATTTTTTTTATTTATTTTTTTTTTTTAGGCAAGCCCAACAGACTGGCCTTTTGTTGTGTGAGAGAAAGAGAGAGAGGATTGGCACACCAGGGCCTCCAGCCACTGCAATCGAACTCCAGATGTGTGTGCCCCCTTGTGTGCATGTGTGACATTGTGCACTTGCATCCCTATGCATCTGGCTTACATGGGACCTGGAAAATAGAACATGAGTCCTTAGGCTTCATAGGCAAGCACCTTAACTGTTAAGCCACCTCTCCAGCCCTGTTTTTGTTTTATTGAGGTAGGGTCTCACTCTAGCCAAGGCTGACCTGGAACTAACTCTGGAGTTCCAGACTAGCCTCAAACTCAAGGTGATCCTCCTACCTGTGCCTCCCAAGTGTTGAGATTTAAGTCATGTGTCACCTCGCCTGGCTCAAATGCACTTTATCTTTCATTAAATTTTAGTTCTTCAGCCAGATGTGTGGTGCATGCCTTTAATCCCAGCACTCGGGAGGCAGAGGTAGGAAGATCACCATGAGTTTGACGCCAACCTGAAACTACATAGTGAATTCCAGGTCTGCCTGGGCTAGAGGGAGACCCTACCTTGAAAACAAAAAACAAAAACAAAAAAAAAAAATTAGTTCTTAAACCATGAGTGGTGGCACTGCCTATGATCACAGTACTTAGAAGGTGAAAATAGGAGTTCAAGGTCATCCTTAGCTTTTTACAGAGATCAAGGCCATCCTGGGCTACGTTGAAACCCTGTTTCAAAAAACAAAAATTATATCTTTCCTATTTATTCTGACTTAATTTTATGTTTTTACATGCCAGATATAAATTGCTCCAAATTATAAAAACTGAGGGCTGGAGAGATGGCTTAGTGGTTAAGGTACATGCCTGCGAAGCCTAAGGACCCAGGTTTGACTCTCCAGGTCCATGTAAGCCAGATGCACATGGTGGTGCATATGTCTGGAGTTATTTGCAGTGGCTAGAGGCCCTGGTGCACCCATTCTCTCTCTCTCTGTCTCTAATAAATAAATGAATAAAATAAATCTTTTTTAAAAAGTGAAAAGAAGCATGCACATTATTTTCTAAAGCAATTATACTATTGAAAGCACAAAGAGAAAAGCATATGCCATTTTTACCCATGAATATCAATGTGAAAATCCAGAAGCATTAACAAACAAATTCAAAGCCACATTAAGAAAATAAGCAGTTTTGCTGGGTGTGGTGGCACACGCCTTTAATCCCAGCATTTGGGAGGCAGAGGTAAGAGGATCACTGAGTTCAAGGCCAGCCTGAGACTACATAGTGAATTCCTGGGGTAGAGTGAGACCCTACCTAAAAAAAAAAAAGCAGTAATTGGGCTGGAGAGATGGCTTAGCAGTTAAGGCATTTGCCTGCAAAGCCAAAGTACCCAGGTTCAGTTTCCCAGTACCCATGTAAATCCATATGCACAAGGTGGAACATGCATCTAGAGTTCGCTTGCAGTGGCTAGAGGACCTGGCACACCCTTTTCTCTCTCTTTCTCTCTATCTGCCTCTTTCTCTCTCTCCCATAAATAAGTTAATTAATTGTTTTAAAGAATTATTTTTATTAATTCACTAGAGAGGGAGAAAATTGAGAATGGGTGCTACAGGGCCTCTAGCCACTACAAACGAACTTCAAATGCATGCGCCACCATGTGCATCTGTTTTACATGGGACCTGGAGACACGAACCTGGGTCCTTAGGCTTCACAAGCAAGCACTTTAACCGCTAAGCCATCTCTCCAGCCCATATAAATATTAAAAAAAAAAGAAAAGAAGGGCTGAAGAGATGGCTCAGCAGTTAAGGCTCTTGCCTGCAAAGCCTAAGGACCTGAGTTCGATTTCCCAGGACCCACATAAAGCCAGATGCAGGAAAAATCAAGGTGGGGGCTGGAGGGCTGGCTTAGCAGTTAAGGCACTTGCCTGCAAAGCCAAAGGACCAAGGTTCGATTCCCCAGGACCCACGTAAGCCAGATGCACAAGGTGGCACACACATCTGGAGTTCATTTGCAGTGGCTGGAGGCCCTAGCACACCCATTCTCTCCCCCACCTTCTCTCTCCCTCTTTCTCTGTCAAATAAATAAAAATAAAATATTTTTTAAATATTTTATTTAAATTAAATTAATTTATTTAAATATTTTAAATATGGTGCATACTTCTGGAGTTCATTTGCAGTGGCTAAAGGCCCCAGCGAACCCATTCTCTCTCTCTCTATCTGCATCTCTCATCTCTCTCTTTCTCTGTCAAATAAATAATAAAATTACAAACAATTTTTAAGCTGAGTGTGGTGGTGCATACCTTTAATACCAGCACTCAGGAGGCAGAGGTAGGAGGATTGCCATAAATTCAAGGACACCCTGAGACTACATAGTGAATTCAGCCTGAGCTAGAGTGAAACCCTACCTTGAAAAACAAAACAAAACAAAAAAAGAAAAAAGAAAAGAAAAGAAGCAGTTTTTTTGTGGTGGCTCAGCATTTGTGAGGCTAAGGCAGGAGGAGTGCCACAATTTCAAGGCCATCCTGGAATAAATAGTTTGTTCCAAGATAGCTTGGGCTACAGAGTGATACCCTGCCCTCCCCATAAAAAATGAACAAAAAGATGAAATAGGGCTGGAGAGATGGCTTAGCGGTTAAGTGCTTGCCTGTGAAGCCTAAGGACCCCGGTTTGAGGCTCCATTCCCCAGGACCCACGTTAGCCAGATGCACAAGGGGCGCATGCATCTGGAGGTCCTTTGCAGTGGCTAGAGGCCCTGGCGTGCCCATTCTCCATCTATCTATCTGCCTCTTTCTCTCTTTGTCTGTCGCTTTCAAATTAATCAATAAAAAAAAGATGAAATAAACTGGGTGTGATGGCGCACGCCTTTAATCTCAGCACTCGGGAGGCAGAGGTAGGAGGATCGCCATGAGTTCGAGGCCACCCTGAGACGACACAGTGAATCCCAGGTCAGCCTGGGCTAGAGTGAGACCCTACCTTGAAAAACAAACAAACAAAAAAAGTTGAAATACAGGTTGGGGAGATGGCTCAGGGAATAAAGCACTTGCTGCAAAGCATAAATATCTGAGTTCAGAATCGCAAGTCCCATGTAAAGGCCAGGCACTGTTGCAGGCATCTTTAATCCCAGCAGTCTACAGTGAGGAAGTGAGGGAGGAAGATACAGGAGAATCCACCCAAAGCTCCCAGGCCAGCTAGCCTGCCCAACGGCAGTGAATGAGAGACCCTGCCTCAAGAGAGGTGGAACACAACAGTTGACACAAGAAAGTTGTCCTCTGACTGTCTCTCTCTCACACACACATCATGGCATGCACATTCCCACACTGAAATACATGAACACACAGACTCGCTCTTTTAGGATAAAAGGCAAAAAAAAAAAAAAAAATGACCTAGCATGACTAAGTGGGTTTCCTTCTGGAAGCACAAGAGTATTTCATTTAAATGATGCATTATCATAAGGCAGTATACTAATATATCTAAGGAGAAAATCACATGGTTATTTCCATAGGTATTATGAAAGCCTTTGACAGAATTTAACACTCATTTTGATTAAAATTTTTTTATTCATTTTTATTTATTTAGTTGAGAGTGACAGAGAAAGAGGCAGATAGAGAGAGAGAATGGACGCTCCAGGGCCTCCAGCCACTGCAAACGAACTCTAGACGCGTGCGCTCCCTTGTGCATCTGGCTAACTTGGGTCCTGGGGAATTGAGCCTTGAACCGGGGTCTTTAGGCTTCACAGGCAAGCGCTTAACCACTAAGCCATCTCTCCAGCCCTCATTTTGATTTAAAAACTAAATAAATAAAACATCTAGAGCCAGGCATGGTGGCACAGGCCTTTAATCGCAACACTCGGAAGACAGATAGGAGGATCAGCGTGAGTTCAAGGCCACCCTGAGACTACATAGTGAACTCCAGGTCAGCCTGGACTAGAGTGAAATCCTCCCTCAAAAAATTAAAAAAAAAAGACTAAATAGAGATCACTTGGATTAGGTTGGGTAGGGGATAGTTAGTTGATAAAGTCCTTATCTTATAAACAGGAGGACCTGAGCTAAATTTTCAGAACTCACCTAAAAAAAGGCCAAGTGTGGTAGTATATACTTGCAATCTCAGCACTGAGAAGGTAGAGGCAGGTAGGTTTCTGTCTAGCCAGTCTAGCCTACTTGGCAAGAAGAATATAATATAGGGACTGAAAAGCCAAAGGAACTTGGTTCAATTCCCCAGTACTAACGTAAGCCAGATGCACAAGGTGGTGCATGCATCTGGAGTTCGTTTGCAGTGGCTGGAAGCCCTGGCACACCCAGTCTCTCTCTTTCTCTCTCTCTGCCTCTTTCCCTCTCTCAAATAAATAAATTAATAAAAATAAAATATTTAAAAGGTAAAATATAAAACAGTATTTCTAATAACAAGATAAAAATACTTTAAATGAGGGATGGAGGGATGGAGGGATGGCTTAGCAGTTAAGGCATTTGCCTGCAAAGCCAAAGGACCCGGGTTTGACTCTCCAGTACCCACATTAGCCAGATACAGAAGGGGGTGCATGCATCTGGGGTTCCTTTGCAGTGGCTGGAGGCCCTGGCGCACACATTCTCTCTCTCTCTCTCTCTCTCTCTCTCTCTCTCTCCCTCTTTCTCTATCAAATAAATAATGAATAAATAAAAATAAAATATTTTTAAAAATACTTTAGATGAGATTGAGGGCATTGAGAGTGGTATTGCCATGGACTAAAAGTACTTCAATATAAAACCAACAAGGTATGTGAGGAAAAAATGAAAACATTCCGGAAAGGTATAAAAATACTTAAGCAAGCGGGAAAACACTGCTTGTTTTCAACTAGAATATAAAGATGCAGGCTGGAGAGATTGATTAGTGGTTAAGGCACATGTCTGCAAAGTCTAAGAACCCAGGTTTGATTCCCCAGGACCCACATAAGCCAGATACACAAGGTGGTGCATGCATCTGGAGTTCATTTGCAGTGGCTAGAGGCCCTGACGTATCCATTCTCTCCCTCCCTCCCCCCGTCTTTTTCTCTCTTGAATAAATAACTAAATAAATAATTTTTAAAAATATGCCAGTTCACGGAAGTGGATCTATGTCTGGCAGACTAACACATACACTTTTTTATAAAGCAGATTTTTAAAATACAAATGGAACAACATTTTCCCTAAGAAATGATTACTTTTAAAACTTTCTGTAATTAAGCTTAAGGTATGTTAGATCGTTGTGGAAAATGATTAAAAATGAAAATTCTTTTAAGCATCAACTTAAAAAGAATTTTTCTAAATAGGACATAAAATTTTTCATCAAAAGCAATACTTTGTCTATTTAAGGAGGTCACTAGGGAGTAATGTGTTAGTGGCCAAGGGCTCTTGAAATTGCTGTAGAAAGGGGCGCTTTGTTCCATCTCTGGTGCCATGATCTTAGGGATATAAGCCTCAATAACTGGAATACCTGTGGAATATGGTCCTGCCTTAACTAAAGATTAGCAAATGCTGCAGTAACTGTTAGGAAAAGTACTTCTTCCTTAACAAGTATGGCATGGTAAGGGAGTGTTTCTAACTAGACAGTTGGGGCCTTTCACATGCCATGTATTTAACTAAGAAATTGTAAATGAATGTAGCCAAGGAAGGTATAAGAAATAGAACCACTTACTGACATTGTGATATCACTTGAAATTAAAATAATAAATTCTTTTTATTTAAAAGATATGCCAGTTCTTGTCCTCAGATCCTTATACAATTTACAAATACTATGACTCCTAAAAATAGACCTACAGACTTTTATCTGGGACTAAACAGGTTGATAGTAAAGTACATAGAGAAAACATGCATGCATGAATAACCAGGAGGACACTGATAAAGACAAGTCTCAAGGGGACACTAACCCTACGGCAACAGGAAGCCTCCAGTGCCTATGTCACCAAACATGGTAGGAAACTTTTCTCATTTAAACTTTGTAGTGCTATAATGAACAGGCAGAATGACAGATTAAAGGGAATGGATATCATTCCATGTATATATGGAAATTTAGTATATGATGAAATTGGCAGCTCAAGCTACTACAACAAAAAGTGGCTTTGATGTTAACATTCTTCATCTAACATCATTTTTATGCAGTGTGTGGCTGTCTCGGGAGTACATGCAAGAGGGAATGATCACATGGCAAGACAGGAAGCCAGGGAGATTCAGGGACCAGGCTCACTCTTTTTATAACAACCCATCTAGGGAGCTAAACAAAGTCCCATAAGAATGACATTAATATCTTCCCAGAGCTGTATACCCAATGGCCTAATCATCTTCCACTGGGTCCCCATCTTTTAAAAGTTCCACCTCCTCGGGCTGGAGAGATGGCTTAGCGGTTAAGCGCTTGCCTGTGAAGCCTAAGGACCCTGGTTCGAGGCTTGATTCCCCAGGACCCAAGTTAGCCAGATGCACAAGGGGGCACATGCGTCTGGAGTTCAGTTGCAGTGGCTGGAGGCCCTGGCACACCCATTCTCTCTCTCTCTCTCTCTCTCTGTCTGTCACTTTCAAGTAAATAAATAAAAATAAACAAAAGAAAGTTCCATGCTGGGCGTGGTGGCACACGCCTTTAATCCCAGCATTTGGGAGGCAGAGGTAGGAGGATCGCCATGAGTTCAAGGCCACCCTGAGACTCCATAGTGAATTCCAGGCCAGCCTGGGCTAGAGTGAGACCCTATCTCGAAAAACCAAAAAAAAAAAAAAAAAAATTCCACCTCCTCAACACCACCACAGTGAGAACACCAAGCTTCCAACAGCATGAACCTTTCTTGGGGAGGGGGGGAAGAGATGCAAACTATCTAAACTGTAGCAAGTATATAGATACCAGCTCATCTTTCTTTGTGATTCTTTTCCCCCACCACTGACATATTACTATTGCATATATGTGGGGGGGGGAATCTGGACTCTGTTCTATTCTCTTGGTCACTTTCTGTATACATATACTAATGCCACACCATCCCTCTTTTCTTATTCAGACAGGGTTTCATAGCTCAGACAGGCCTTGGACTTTCTATGTAGTCAAAACTGGCCTTGAACTCCTGATCCTCCTGCCTCTACCTCCCAAGTGCTTGGATTACAGGCATGTACTACCACATACTGTACCACGCCATCTTTTTTTAAAAAAAATATTTTTTTGAGTTGGGCGTGGTGGTGTATGCCTTTACTCCCAGCGCTCGAGAGTCAGAGGTAGGAGGATCGCTGTGAGTTTGAGACCACCCTGAGACTACATAGTGAATTCCAGGTCAGCCTGGGCCAGAGTGAGACCCTACCTCGAAAAAACAAAAACAATTTTTTTGTTTATTTATTTGTGAGCAGAGAGGAAGTTAATATGGGTGTGCCAGGGCCTTGCGCCACTGCAGATGAACCCCAGATGTATGTACTACTTTGTGCATCTGGCTTTACATGAGTACTGAGGAGTTGAACCCAGGCCATCAGGCTTTACAAGCAAGCACCTTTTACTGCTTAGCCATCTCCCCAGCCCTCACAGCATCTTTTTAAAATTATTTATCTATTCATTCATTTATGAGAGAGGAGGAGAGAGTGAGAGAAAGAATGGGCATGTCAGGGCCTCCTGCCTCTGCAAACAAACTCCAGACACATGCACCACTTTGTGCATCTGGGCACTGGGGAATCGAACCCAGGCCATCAGACTTTGCAAACCAGCGCCTTTATCTACTGAGCCATCTCTCCAGCCTGCACACCAATCTTATTTAGTAACAACATTTTCTCATTAAGTCCTGATATCTGGTAGGACAGTCCTGCTTCTTGGCCATTGCATAGGGTCTGTGCAGAGGCTATTTTGTCATGGACAAAGAGAGCAGGGCAAGTCTTACAAGTTTAGCAAGAAGTCAGAGTTAACAGTGGGTAACGAGGAATGAAGTGGCAGGGCTATTTAACTCTCCATGGGCCTAGCTTGCCACCACTTTCTCCTTTTGTCTCCCTCACTGTGAAGCATGGAAGAGCAAATGCTAGATCTGGATTTGTAGAAGCTATCTTCCCCCTGTCTTCTACTGTGAAACTGGTGGGAAGGATGTTCACGCTCCGTCATGTGGTTGGAGTCACATATTAGGACTTAGACTGTAATACCTCATCTGTTTCATTCAGAGTACAGGTTACTGGGAATTCTCTAAGAGCTGCTTAGCTCATTGTGTCCAAATAGTCACCAGTGGAGGGGAAGGCATAGGAAGAAACCATGAAGTACAATTTAGCTTTTCTTCACCTCAAGTCCCTTAGTCTTGTGACTTGTTCACAACAGCCTTGTTACTTAGACCTGAGAGAACTGTGGTGGGAATAGGGAATTCCCTTCCTTTTCTATCTTACCTCAGGTGGCTGATGGTGTAGCAAGGACTTGTGGAGGACTTAAGTATGTAACTCCAAGACCTCTCCGGCTCCAGTCCCTTCTCTGAGCCCCCAATTCCTAGTCACTGTAGAGAAAGAAAGGATGTTTTGAGGCGATAATAAGCAAGGTCAGGTATGTGGAAACTGTGTAGAAGTGAGAGGACAGGAATGAATGAGGAATTAGAAAGAAAGGATGAAGGAGAAATATCAGTGGGGTGAGGAGTTTCTTTTTCTTTCTTTCTTTCTTTTGTTTTTATTTTTCAAGGTAAGGTCTCGCTGTAGCCCAGCCTGACCTGGCATTCATTATGTATTCTCAAGGTGACCTCAAAGGAGTTTCTTTTGAGTGGCCACTTTTATTGAGATGTGGTAAATTTAGGAAAGGAAACGCATCCCAGCTGTATAGCTCATTGAATTTTCACAGTGAGTATACTCTTGCTGTCTGCCCCCACCCCCCAGATTAGGAAACAGAACATGAATATGTGCAGTGGTGCATGTCTGTATATACCAGCATCCAGGAAGGTGAGAGAGGAGAAATTAGAGTTTGACACCAGCCTGGGAAAATTAGTGAGAACCTGTCTCCAAAAACCAAGCCTGGGAGATGGAGCTCCATTGGTAGAGTGCTTGCCTATCATTCAAGACACTCTGGGTCCAATACCCTGTACCTTATAAATCAAGCATGGTGGTGCAACCTGTAATTCTAGTAACCAGGAGAAACAGTTCAGGGTCATCTTGAACTATATAAAGTTCCAACTAGGGGCTGGAGAGATGGCTTAGTGGCTAAGACACTTGCCTGCAAAGCCTAAGAACCCATGTTGGACACTCCAGCTCCCACATAAGCCAGACGCACAAGGTGACGCAAGTGCACACAATCACACATGTGCACAAAGGTGGTGCACACGTCTGGAGTTCAACTGCAGTGGCTGGAGGCCATGGCACGCCAATTCTTTCTCTCTCTCTGTCTCTCTCTCGCACACTCTCTGTCTCTCTTTCTCTCATAAAAATTTACATAAATAAAAAAAATTACATAAGTAAATAAACCCAAGACCTGAAGATATAGCTCAGTGATAGTGTGCTTGCCTAGCACGTTAGGCCCTGAGTTCAATCCTTATCACTGAAAATAAAGAAATAAACAAAAAAGATCTCTATCTCTCTCTCTCTCTGCTTGCAAATACATAAATAAAAGATTTTTTAAAGGGGGGCTGGAGAGATGGCTTAGCATTTAAGGCTCTTTCCTGCAAAGTCTAATGACCAGGGTTTGATTCCCCAGTATACATGTAAAGCCAGATGCACAGTGGTGGATGCATCTGGATTTCCTTTGCAGTGGTTGGAGGCCCTGGTGTGCCCATTCTCTCTCTATCTCTATTTCTCTCTCTCTCTCTCTCACTCTCTCTCTCTCTCCTCTCTTCTCTCTATCTCTCCCTGCTTGCAAATAAATAATCAAATTTTTTAAATATGTTTTTAAAAAAGAAAGAAATTAGAAATCACATACAAGCAGAACTGCAGCCCAGTTAGAAGCTGGTGGTCTCCTGCAGGCTTGAGGCTATGGTGCAGGGCTTGATGGACTTAAGAGAGGTTTAGGAGTATGAGGAGATGGAGGGTCCCCAGCTCAGTGTGACTGAGTAGAAGTCCAGGTCGAAAGCAGAAGGCTGATGCCCAGGAGGACTCAGTAGCAGACATCGGGTCATCAGGGAAGGCAGCCAGGTTCATGGCTTCATTTTCTTGCCAGTGCTCAGAGAGGCATGTTGTATTCCACAGACCTTGTGCAAGACTGGGCTTCAGCAGAGGCTGCCAAGCCCCTGGAGGCCGTTAAGGGCATCAGGGATCCAGGCCAGACCCAGGGCCCAGGAAACAGTGAAGATATTCAGAAACAGAAAGGGAGCAGAGAGCTGCAGCAGGAACAGGGACTGTGCAGGAAAAACATGTGGCAGGGATTCGGTCACAGGGAAAAGGGAGCAGAGAAAAAGAAAAGGACATGGGGAACTGCAAAGGGGAGCAGGGAACCTAAAGAACAGATTTAGGAAGACATGTTTGCTCACACAGTTAATCCCAGCACTTAAGAGGCTGAGGTAGGTTGATTGCTGTGAATTTGAGACCAAGCTAGGCTGCAAAAATGAGCTCCAAGTCACCCTGAGCTGGCTAGAGTGAGATGAAGGGAGGGAGCAAGAAGGAAGGAGGGAAACTAGTTGGAGCACTCAGAGAATGTGGGTGGCTTCAGGAATGACAATCTGAGCCCAGTGCTATCCTTTCTCATTGATATTCAGGAATCCCCTTTCATGCTACAGCTCGCCCCCCCCCCAACACCAGCCCTTTCCAAATACTTGGCCCTGCATCTTGTAACGTGCCACTTGTCAGCCTCAAGAGCCTAGGAAGACAGGCCATGCCCTGAGGGTCAGTAAAAGTGTGATCAAGCGTGCTTTGGCTAAAATGCACCGTGATCGTGATCTCCAGATCTCAAAGATTCAGGGCACTCTGAATTGGAAACAGAATGAGCTGCGGTAGACTGATATTGGGAGCACAGAAACCTTACTGGGTGTCCCTTGATAACAAGAGTGTCTCAGAGGAAGATTTCTTTGTTCTGCCTTTGATCCCAGCACTTGGGAAGCAGGAGTAGGAGACTACAATGGTGAATTCCAGCTCAGCCTAGGTTAGAGTGCCACCCTATCTCGCAAAACCAAAAAAGAAAAAAGAGCCGGGCGAGGTGGTGCATGCCTTTAATCCCAGCACTCAGGAGGCAGAGGTAGGAGGATCGCTGTGAGTTCAAGGCCACCCTGAGACTACAGAGTGAATTCCAGGTCAGCCTGGGCTAGAGTGATATCCTACCTCGAAAAAAAAAAAAGAAAAGAAAAAGAAAATATGTCACAGCAGTTGGTCTTGGTGAGCATATAGATAGCTATAACCACACTGCTTATTATTTTGGGGTGTTTCCATAATAGGACTTGGTTAGAGTCTATAAGGTAGAAAAGGGATGGACACCGAAACTTGGGCATGCTTATGGGGAAAGGGGCTGAGGTCTTAGTTCCACATCAGGAGCTTGCTTGCTTATTTATCATTTATTTATATTTCAGTGCTGAGGATCTAACAGAGGCCCTTGTACATACAAGGCAAGTGGTCTACCTCAAAAACTATTCGTTTAGCCAGAGCAAGGTTGGGGGCTTCTATTTTAGTGAAGAGACAGGTATGGGGGAGAAGTGGGCAAGGTATCCTGGCCAAAAAAAAAAAAAAATAAGTGCTGAGAAAGGAACCCAAGGCCTTGTTCATATTACGCAAGCACTCTGCCTTGGAGTACTACTCTACCCCTCTGCCAGTGACTTTGAACTCATAATGCTGCTTGGTGAGGAGGAGGATTAAGAATGAAGTGACAAGGATCAAGACTGAGAAAGATGTTGTGAAGAGACCCTTTGGGGTTCAGACATTCAAGATTTTTCCCATCCCAGACTCCTAGAACATGTTTACAGAGCACTTCCCCTCTATGCTCTGGGAGTTTTCCCCAACTTTCTAGAACTTCACTGTGAGCCCCTGTACTGGAGACCTTTATAAAGTCTTCTAGAGACTTCATGTCTGAGCTATAAGAAGCAGCATGGGGGCTGGAGAGATGGCTTAGCAATTAAGGCACTTGCCTACAAAACCTAAGGACCCAGGTTTGATTCCCCAGTACCCACGTAAGCCAGATGTGCAAGGTAGCACATGCATCTGGAGTTCATTTGCAGTGGCTAGAGGCCCTGGTATGCCCATTCTCTCTCTCCCTCTCAATCTCATAATATCTCATAAATAAATACATATTAAAAAAAAAAAGCAGCACGGAAGTGTGGTTGGTGATTCCCAAAGACCTCCTCAGGTAGAGCCAAGAGCACATTCAGGAGACAGCAGGAAGGCAGGATTCATGTCAGCGGCCTGAGAGACATGGGAGGCAGTGGGAAAACATGACATTTCCCTGGCCCAGCTCATTCGAATCAGCAGGGGTTGGAAGCATCTGTTTCATTTCCTGGGGTGAAAGAGAGGTTTCCATGCTGCTGCAAAGAAGGGAGGATACCAGAGTGTGGGATCCCACCACATCAGGAGATGCTGTAGAGCTCATCAGGAGGCCAAGCTCAGTGGGGGGGTGCAGCCTAGGCCTTGCTGCCTGCATGAACCAGCTTCTAGTCTCAGATCATGCCTCCACAGGGAGTTGCTTTAGAGAATGTATCTGGAGCTTGAACTGACTTTTACAGACTCCTTTCTTTTCTATTTTTATTTATTTGGGGCGGGGTGTACATTTGTGTTCCTGCGCATGTATGTTTGTGTCATGGTGCTCATTTAGCATTCAGAGGACAACACTGGGTGACTGTCCTTGCCTTCCCCCTTGTTTGAGGCAAGACCTCTCATCATTCATGGCTGCATTTGACAGACTAGCTGGCCCGCAGGCTTCTGGAAAATGTTCCTATTGCTGCCAACCTTCTCTCTGGAGGCGTGCTGGGATCACAGCCTCTCACCAGTGTCAGGCTTTACATGGGTTCTGGGGTGAGAACTCAGGTACTCATGCTGATGCTACAGTCATTTTTGGTTTTTTGTTTTGTTTTGTGTTTTGTTTTTTGTTTTTCGTGGTAGGGGTCTCACTCTGGCCCAGGCTGACCTGGAATTCACTATGAAGTCTCAGGGTGGCCTCAAACTCATGGCTATCCTCCTACCTCTGCCTCCCTCCCGAGTGCTGGAAATAAAGGCGTGTGCCACCATGCCCCGCTTGCTGTTGCGGTCACTTTTATGTGTTGAGCCATCCCTACTTTTTCCAGCGAGAGTAATTGATTTACACAAGACCAGCCCTCCCTTTTCACTAATAGTGATTGATAGTGACATTTCCTTCCCTTCCCAGCTCTGGGCACTTTCTCTACCTCTAGAGGTGGTAAAATCTGAGGACTAATTCTAATTATACTGCAGAAGTTCTGCCAAAGAAAAGGTTAGGACCCAAGTTCGATCTGGATGAGAGAATGAAGCTAAAGTGCCTCTTTTTTTTTTTTTTTTTTTTTTTTGGTTTTTCAAGGTAGGGTCTTGCTCTAGCTCAGGCTGACCTGAAATTCACTATGTAGTCTCAGGGCGGCCTCGAACTCATAGCAATCCTCCTACCTCTGCCTCCTGAGTGCTGGGATTAAAGGCGTGTGCCACCACGCCCGGATTCCCCCCACCCAGACAGGTTCTAGCTATGTAATCCAGACTTACCCTCCAAGTGTTGATTCTCCTGCCTCAGTCTCTAGAATCCTGGGATTATAGGCATGTAATCTATGTTCAATTTAAGTCTGAGATTTTAAAATATTTATTTATTTATATTTTCAAGCACACACACAGAGAGAGAATAGGCCAGGGCCTCTAGCCACTGCAATGAAACTCCAGATGCATGTGCCACTTTGTGCATCTGGCTTTACTATGGGTACTGGAGAATCGAACCTGGGTCTTTATGCTTAGCAAGCAAACACTTTAACCACTGAGCCATCTCTCCAGCCCTTTTTGAGTTTTTTTTTTTTTTTTGAGGTAGGGTCTTATATAGCCCAAGTTGATCTCAAACTCATGATCCTCCTGCCTCCACCTCCCAAGTGCTGGGATTACATGCATGCACCACCATGTCTGACTTTTGGTTTTTTAGTTTAAGACTATTTTATTTCATTTTATTTATTGATTTGTTCGTTTATTTATTTATTTATTTATTTGGTTTTTCAAGGTAGGGTCTCACTCTAGCTCAGGCTGACCTGGAATTCACTCTGGAGTCTCAGGCATGGCCCAACTCACAGTGATCCTCCTACCTCTGCCTCCCGAGTGCTGGGATTAAAGGCGTGTGCCACCACGCCAGGCAGTTTAAGACTATTTTAATGCCAGGAGAGACTGGCAAGATCCAAAGCCATAGAGAACCAGAGAGGGAGAAGTGGAAGGTGCGGTTGGGAAAGGAGCAGGGAGAGAAAAAGAAAGGGTAAGAGAGAGAGAGAGAGAGCGCACCCACCAGGGAAAAAGAGCAAGAGGGCCCAAGAATTTGATTTTGTTTTTTTACTTTCTTTTTTTTCATGGTAGAGTCTTGCTCTAGCCCAGGCTGACCCTGAATTCACTCTGTAGTCTCAAGATGGCTTTGAACTCATGGCAATCCTTCTACCTCTGCCTCCTGAGTGCTGGGAGTAAAGGCGTGCACTACCACACATGCACACATATAGGCGGCCAAAACAAACAAACAAAAATAAACAAACAAACAAAAACTTGGTAGCCAGGCTCAGTGGCACCTGATTGTAATTCCAGCAACTGGAGCAGGAAGATTTTGAGTTTCAGAGCAACCTGGTACCCTGTCTACAAAAATAAGGACAAGTTGGGCATGGTGGCTCCTGCTTGTAATCACAACACTTGGGAGACTGAAGAAGGCTGATTGCCATGGGTTCAAGGCCACCCTGGGCTATGCAACAAGTAGAGGGCAACCTGAACTACAGAGTGAGATCCTGTCTCAAACAACAAAAATAAAAGTAAAACGAGCTGGAGCCAGGTGTGGTGGCGCACGCCTTCAATCCCAGCACTCCGGAGGCAGAGGTAAGAGGATCGCTGTGAGTTCAACGCCACCCTGAGATTACAGTGTGAGTTCCCAGTCAGCATGGGCTAGAGTGAGATCCTACCTCGAAAATACAAAAAAAAAAAAAAAAAAAAAACGAGCCAGGTGTGATGGTGTATGCCTTTGATCCCAGCACTTGGGAGGCAGGATTGGTTATTGTGAGTTTGAGGCCATTCTGAAAGTACATAATGAATTCCGGGTCAGCCTGGGCTCAGTGGTTAAGGCACTTGCCTACAAAGCCTAAGGACCCAGGCTCAACTTCCCCGAACCCATGCATGCCAGATGCATAAGGTGGCACATGCATCCAGAGTTCGTTTGTAGTAGCTGCAGGGCCTGACGCTCCCATTCTGTCTCTATCTGCCTCTTTCTCTCTCTTTCAAATTAATTAATTAATTAAAAATAAATAAATAATAAAAAATAAAAACAACCAAGAACAGGACAGAGCATGTAGCTCAATGGTAGATAACTTACCTAACATGAAAAAGTCTCTGAATTTGATTCCCAGAACCATGGAAAAAGAAAAGGAGGGGATGGCTCAGCAGATAAAAGTGACTGCAACGGCAAGCGGGGTGTAGTGGCACATACCTTTAGTCCCAGCACTTGGGAGGCAGAGGTAGGAGGATAGCCATGAGTTCAAGGCCACCCTGAGACTACACAGTGAATTCCAGGTCAGCCTGGACCAGAGTGAGACCCCTACCTCAAAAAACAAAAAAAAGTGACTGCAGCATATAATTTATTTATTTGCAAGCAGAGAGAGAGAGAATGGACAGGGCCTCTAGCTTCTGAAAACAAACTCCAGATGCATGTGCCACTTTGTGCATCTGGCTCTATGTTGGTACTGGGGAATCAAACTTGGGTCCTTAGGCTTTGCAGGCAAGAGTCTCAACCACTGAGCAATCTCTCCAGTCCTTTAATGAGATTTATAAAATCTTATCAGTGGGATAAATATTAATGGCAGATATTTCTGATTGGTTAGATTTGATAAGGGGGTTCATCAATGATACTATTTGAGAGATAGTATAAATGGGGAAGTTTATCATTCCTTCTGAAAAATGGGGAGATATGCCAGTGAGTCATGATGCGTGAATGGGAAAATTTGCCAACAGAAATTGTCAGTTGTTGAAATTACATCATAAATATCCATAAATAGAGGTATATATCAACAGGGGAGATGCCAATGGCTAGGTAATTTTAAAGAAAGATATTTGCAGCTAGGGTCCATCAGCAAGTATTTGTGAGTAGGGAGAGCTGTCAGTAGGGTGATTGATGGTGAGATTGCTATGGAATGTTTGTGAATAAAAAGATAGTTGTTTTTATATAATTTTATAATTTATTTATTTATTTTGAGAGAGAAAGAGACAGTTAGAGAGAGAATGGGCATGCCAAGGCCTCTAGCCACTGCAAATGAACTCCAGACACATACACCCCCTTGTGCATCTGGCTAACATGGGTACTGAGGGATTGAACCTGGGTCCTTAGGCTTTGCAGGCAAATGCCTTCACTACTAAGCCATCTCTCCAGCATATATATATATATATATATATATATATATATATATATATATATATTTGTTTGTTTGTTTTCGGGTAGGGTTTCTCTAGTCCAGGCTAACCTGGAATTCACTATGTAGTCTCTGGGTGGCCTCGAACTCATGGGGATTCTCCTACCTCTGCCTCCCAACTGCTAGGATTAAAGGCGTGCATCACCATGCCTGGCTTTTTTTTTTTTTTAAGTAGGGTCTCACTCTAGCCCAGACTGACCTGGAATTCACTATGTTGTCTCAGGGTGGCCTTGAACTCATGGCTATCCTCCTACCTCTGCCTCCCAAGTGCTGGGACTAAAGGTGTGTGTCCACACTGGGCTCTCCAAAAAGATATTTCTTAGCGAGGTATTTGTGACAGGTTTTGTCTCAGTTAGGAGAGGGGAGTAATCACAAGAAGAATTTACCAAGACCTTGGGGATTTGTCATCTATAACCTTGACAACAGTAGAGATTTATAAAAGCAGGTATTTGTCCACAATGAGGGCACAATGGGTAATATTATAGGGAGGAGGATAGTTTTCCGTTTTTGGAAATGGGGGGATTTGTACACTTGAAAGCAGTGCATAAGCATCATCATCATCAGAAGAGTATTGCCAGGTGTGGTGGCGCACACCTTTAATCCCAGCACTTGAGAAGCATAGGTAGGAAGATTTCTGTGAGTTTGAGGCCACCCTGAGACTACATAATGAATTCCAGCTCAACCTGAGCTAGAGTGAGACCCTACCTCAGGAAAAAAAGAGTATGGCATGAGCATATTAAATATTTGTTGTATCTCTGGAAGAAATTGTTACAATTGAATTTAAACTGAACTTTGTTTCTGGGGACCATTGAACTATTACTCCTAATATTATACATTATTTCCAATATTGTTTATTATTCCTAATATAAAACATTATTTGCAATATTGAAATAATCACCATTGATAATTATCACTGCTAAAGTTGCACATTAAATTATATCTACCAAAAAAAAATAAATTGTATCTATCATGCCTATTACTTCTAAGTACTCCATGCCTAGCATTGTTTTAACTATTTTACATATATTGCATCATTTAATATGCACATTTTCCCTATGAGTTAGGTGTGATTTATCCCCATTTTGCAGATGCAGGAACTGAGGCACTGAATGGAAATATGATTTGCTCAAGAATACAGAGCTAGTACACAACAGGAGCAGGATTTGAATGCAGATAACCTGACTTCAGGCTTCTGCAGTACACTACATTCTCTGTCTAGAAATTAGGTAGCAGTTACCAATATTGGACATTTATTTATTGCTATGAGTGTCAGGGTGTTTTGGGGTTGTTTTTTTTTTGTTGTTGTTTTTGTTTTGTTTTGTTTTTTTAAGTGCTGGATCAGGGAAACTAACTCAGGCCTATGTGCCTGTTAGGTAAGTGCTCTGCCACACCCTCAAGCTGAAAAGTTCATGTGTTTTGACCTAAAAATGTCAAAAGGGCAAATATACTTCATAATCATCCCCCAAGCCCTAGCACTCTAAAGGATTGTAGGCAGGGACTGTGATGACCATTTGTTCAGAGAGAAGGAGTGAGAACCAGCGAGGGAAGGGCGGATCCTCAGGTCACCCACTGACTGCATTCTATGCTGTGCACCTCACAGGGCTATAACCCCCATAATCCTTCTCCTCAGCTCTCACAGAATCTCTCCCAAAGAAAATCAAACACACAGGCACTGACAGCTGGGGATATCTACTTTACTGGATTTTCAAGAAAGTGATGGGGGGGTGGGACTACTCAGGACTGCCAAGAGCTCATGCCAAGTCTCTGGGGCAGGTGGCCTTATATGCTGTTCTGGACTCTGTACCCTGAGGTACATACTGGTCAGCCCTGTCCATGATGCACTGGGTCAGCATACAGGTCCTACCTGCAGGATGGACAGGTTGGCAGGGAAATGGACTCTATGCTGGGGCTTGTCCTTCCTCTGCCATTTTCTACTTCCTGCCAAGGGCTAGGACAGTTGAGGGTTCTGGGGAACACACCCTGAATTCAAGGAAGGGAAGAGACCAGAGGGGAGAGGAGCCAGGAGGATCTCAAATTTGAAGCCAGTCTGAGCTACATAAAGGTTCTTGGCTGGGTTCCAATGAAGTCCTGAGCCTTACAAGTGTTCAGGGAGTTGATACCAGCGGTTGGTGAATTGTTGGGAGCTTTGGAATCAGGTAGCTTGAGAGGACAGCCAAACAGGCCCTCGGCCTTTCCTTTATAGCTATAGCCATCAGCAAAGGCTGCCATTCATCCCGTTTAGTGAACAGGGTTCAACCCTCCCAGATATAACCAAAGTGTAGATGTCACTACAGTTGTTGCTGCAGGAGGATCATGAGTTCAAGGCCAGCTTAAACTACATTGAGAGTTGCAGGCTAGTCTGAGCTACACTGTAAGATGCTATCTCAAAAAGAAAGAAAGGAGGAAAAAAAGAGAAGGAAGGAAGGAAAGAAGGGAGGGAGGGAGGGAGGAAAAAAGCAAGTGTCCATCCTCATAGAGAGTATGTTAGGCCAGGCAGAACCTCCCAGAGGGTACAAAACAAGGGTCCATAAAGGACCCAGGGTCTGTACTCAGTGACCTAAAATGTCCTGCAGAAGATTGAGTTGTTTTGTTTGTTTTACAAGCACTTACCTGTACCTCCAGCCTAAGACCTGTGGGGCTTTTTCTTTCTTTTTTCCCCCCTTTATTTTTGTTGTGTTATTGTTTGGAGAGAGCCTATACTGTTTGTTTTGAGACAGGATCCCTATGTAGCTCAGGCTGGCCTTGAAATTGAGATCCTTCTGCCTGAGTCTCCCAAGTTTTAGGATTGCAGGAGCGAGCCACCATGCGTGGCTGGGCTTATTGGCAGGAGCAATGGGTAACCTAAATTTTAGGGTCCAAAGAAGGCACATTGGAGCCTTTTCCCCACACAGATCCAGACTAATGGGACACTTGGATGCTCCCTGGAGTTCCCCAATCTAAAATTCTGGTTCCAGGGACCTTGCTACAGTCAGTGTTTGGAGCACAGGGTAGGAACCTGGGCTGGACAGACCTAGGCCCAACTGTGGGAGCCAGAAGGCCTAGGAAGAAGTTCTTTGAAGAGTTTCACAAATTCTATGGAGGAAGATGATCCACAGAGGTGAGGATTAAGTCCCGAGACCTGTTTTTTTTTTTTTTTTTTTTTGCTTTGTTTTTCAAGGTAGGATTTCACTCTAGCCCAGGCTGACCTGGAATTCACTATGTAGTCTCAGGCTGGCCTCAAACTCAGGGCAGTCTCCTACCTCTGCCTCCCAAGTGCTCTGATTAAAGGTGCACGTCACCACACCCATCTGGTTTTGGTTTTAAATCTTACCTGTGACCAGGGAATACAGCTACAGAGACACAGAGTGACAGGTAGTTGGGGGGAGGAGGGGACAGGACATTTCACTTCTCCTAAATAACCTCTCCTGAGAAATCCCTTGCAGGCTATGGGTGAGGGGCCATGGTTACCTCTTTCTTAGTTCTTGGCTGGGTTTCAACGGGGTCTTGGATCCCCTTCCCTTCCTTTTTCAGACTTTTTTGTTGTTTTGAAACAGGGTCTCAAGTAGCCCAGCTGTCCTGCAAGTGTTTAGCTGAGGATAACCTTGAACTTGGAATTTTTCTACCTCCACCTCCCAAGTATTGGAATTACAGGCATTCTCAGCTCTAAGGTCAAATTGAAATAGTACAAAGGTTTGGATTAGGGCATCCTCACTAGACAAAATTAGGAACTAGGACACTGCCTGAGGCAAGACAAAGTGTTTACTGATGAGATTTGTGCACAGTGGAATACCCAGCTGTGGGATAATTTATCAACTACAGGAATTAGACTTGACTACAGCTAGCAGGTTATGGTGGTGCACACCTATAATCCCACCACTTGGAAGGCAGGAGGATGATAGCAAGTTTGAGGGCAGCCTGTTCTACATAGCAAGACCATCTCAGTAAAAGAAAATCCGTGGTGGCGCATGCCTATAATCCCAGCACTCGGGAGGCAGAGGTAGGAGGATCGCTATGAGCTCGAGGCCACCCTGAGACTACACAGTGAATTCCATGTCAGCCTGGGCTAGAGCGAGACCTTACCTCGAAAAGCCAAAATAAATAAATAACCGCAGTAAAATGTCTCAAAGTCTTGAGAGGAAGTAGTCAATACATTGGAGCTGATAATGCAGAGTAAATTACCATTACTGATTTTGCGGGTCACTAGTGTTAATGCCAATGTTGAGATTCATTACAAAAAAAAATCAAAAATTTATGGAAAGTATAAAAACCTAACATTTTTTATTGATGGAGACTGAATTTAGGGCTTTGTGCTTGTTAGGCAAGTGCTCAACCGCTGTACTACATTCCAAGCCCCCATGCCTAGCGTTGTACATCTCTCCCCTTCATTGGTCCCTAGATCGCTCCTACCCAGATACCAGTGTTTGGGGTTAATTCTCAGGCACTACACAGATACAGTGTCTGCAGTGTGGTAGTTCTTTATTTCACCATCTGAGAGAAAGGTGGAAGTGGGAAAGAGACAATGTGCCGGCTTCACCTTCCACTGGGGGTGGACTTCAAGCCATGTGGGCTCGCAGGGACTTCCAGGTGCACAACCCTGGCTCCCGAGGTAGGCAGGCAAGATGGCGACTCTGGAAGCCCTTCTCAGAGCCAAGGAGGAGCTGGTCTGTCCACAAGCAATGAGTGTTATTCTCCAGTTTGCAAGGGATGGTTGAACAAGGAAATACCTGGAGAAGAGGTAAGAGGTTCATCTGAGGGCTTCACCTCCTCTCCTCCCTCTTCCTCTGTCAACACACAGCTGCTGAGTAGACTTGTGTTGCCCCATCAGGGTTAAGAACAGTCCTCCCATTAAGAGAACAGAAAGCCCAAGAAAGAATCAGTGTCCTGGAATGGTGGATGAGGAGCCAGTGAGGCAGATCTCCTGGGGAACTCTCCCATAGGGCAGAGAACAGCTCGTACACCAAAAAGCTTAAACACAGAAGTAGTCGGTGGGATCCAAGATAGTCACTGGGGTCAGAGGACATTTGAGACCATCCGGAAATAGTATTGGAACTGCCAGAAGGTCAGTATGTCTCCATGATGTTTGGAACAAACAGACCTGCAGAGCAGCAATGTACTCTGCAGATGTACTGAGCAAGAGTCAGTGGGTTTGGGGAACAGCATTTTGGGTTCTCTGTATCTTGCCTGTGTGTGGAGGCGGGCTGCAGGTGCACATGTATGTTTGTACATGTGGAGACCTGGGGTCCAAGTTGAGGGTCTTTCTCAATTATTCCCCACAGTATTCTTTGAGGTAGGGTATTTCCCTGAACCTAGAGCTCACCAGTTCAGCTAGACTAGCTAACCAGTGAACCGGCAATCCAAGCCTAACAGTGATGGGGCAAAAGAACAACCAGAATTTTCAAAAGAGCAATCTCAGGTTGGAGAATATGGCAAGATAGGTCAAAGCCAGCACTTGGTTTGGGGAGCAGAAACAATGGCTAGGAATAGCCAAGAGACGAAACAAGCCCCAAGAACGATCTCCAGGTGGAAAGCAGGGCCCAGGAACTCACCGTGCACGCCGCACAGCCGTCAATGTAGGCCTTGGTGAAGCCCTTGCGCTGAGCAGAGCTCAAACTAAGCCAGGGGACCAGGAAGCTGCAGGTGCTGATGTGCAAGTGTCCGTTCCTCAGGCGGCCTAAGGGGGAAGAGGGAAGCCAGCAGACAACTTTTGATTGGCTGGCTGACGGAGGTCGCCTGATTGGTGTCCTAGGCGTACAGACCCCCAGAGAGTAAAGTCCCAGCCTTTTGAAATTGGGACGTCTCCATGTCAACTAGGATCTTCAGAGCCTCGCCCCCCACCCCCTTCCCGGTGGCTTGGCAGAGCCTTAGACGGGTGGGTGTGGCCGAGGGCGAGGGGGCGGGGGCTCGGGCTCACCAGCGATGAGAAACTCCTCGCTGCGGTTGTGGGACTTGTGGAAGTATCCGCAGACGCTTTCCATGGCCGGGGTGTAGACGAACCGGACATCCGTGGCATGCCCCAAGGCGTCGAATCCTTTAAACATCTGTTGATGAGTAAAGAAAAGTCTCTTTTATTGACACAGTCCTCCCACTCCACTCTCTTCCCTGAAGTCAATATACCTAAATCCTGAGATGACAGAAAACTTCACCAACGGGTGGCCAGAGGCACCTATTTTGAGGAGAAAGATGTTAGGGACAGCCAGGGAGGGAACAGTGTGAATACCTTGGTCATCTTGATCTCATAACGCTGGTATAAGGTGGTCTGGTTGACTTCTGCAGTTCCCACGAATTTGGCCCTTATGACTAGAGAGAGGAGAAGAGAGGGAAAATAAGGAGTCAAGTGGGTAGATGATAGCAAAGTACATATGCAATAAAATAATAATAAACGGTTTACACGCCTGTTAATTAATCCATCCTACTCCGCTAGGCACTGATTTAAGCTTTTTTCATATAGCCCTTTGTTCACAAATGGTCTGTCAGGGATAACAATGAATGCCAAACAGGAGTCCCTTCTCTTGGGGAGCTCACATCCAAGCCAGGAGGAGACAAACTAAAAATAAAACAAGTAGCCAGGCATGGTGGTATAGTCCTGTAATCTCAACTACACTGAGACAGAATGAAGTTGATGGATTGCTACAGTGTGAGTTCAAGGCCAGCCTGTGTGACTCAGTGAGTCCCTACTTCAAAATAGCAACATACAAAAAGGGCCAGATGCATAAGGTGGCTCTTGCATCTGGAGTTTATTTGCAGTGGCTGGAGGCCCTGGCATGCCCATTTCCTCCCCCCTCCCCTCCCCGTCTCCCTCTTTCTCTCAAATAAATAGATAAATAATTGAGAAAAATATTTCAAAGAAACATACAGAAAAGGCTCAATGGTGGAGTGCTTGCCTAGCATGCAACAGGTCCTAGTTTCAATCCTCAGTATTGCAAGGTTTTAAGTACATATAATATTAGAGGTTATTAAGCATGATGGGGAATTACAGGGCCATAAGGAGTGACAAGGATTCTTTGCTTGACCATAATTTAGTCAGGTCATGAATCTCCTTCCAAACCCATCAGGGCAATTTCTTGTAAAATCCTAGAGTAGCAAAGAATCCTGTCAGTTTCGTGAGACCTCCCTCATCTGATTCCCTTAATATATAGAGTTCCTCACCTTCCACTGTGCCCCAGATGATAATCTGAGTATACTGGCCAACCTTCTGCAAGAATCCTGAGCTGGGCCTGGTGGTACAGGCCTACCATCTCACCACTCAGGAGGTGGAGGCAGGGGGAGTGAAAGTTTGAGGCCAACCTCGACTACATGGTGAGAGACTGTCTCAAATAAAAAAAAAAAAGAGTCTTAGCCGGGCATGGTGGCGCACGCCTTTAATCCCAGCACTCGGGAGGCAGAGGTAGGAGGGTCGCCGTGAGTTCAAGGCTACCCTGAGACTCCATAGTGAATTCCAGGTCAGCCTGGGCTAGAGTGAGTTCCTACCTCGAAAAACAACAACAACAAAAAAGAATCTTGTTCAGTGGATTTAGCCAAAATCGTATTCCTTGCCCCTGGCATTGCTTCTTAGTAATTTTCCATACAGCTACCCCTAAGCTGCTTATTGGCTATAGAGTCCTACTTGCCCACTCTACATTATGTATGTGTTTAGCCCAGTCTCTTTCCATGACTGCAAAATCCCATGTTGCCATTGTCCCTCTAACAAATCAAGATGGTCCTGAATAGAGTCTGCCTTACTGTGCCTTAACAATTATCATGATTTTTTTTTCTTTAGGAGTACTAGGGGGCTGAGTAAAAATCTTAAACAGAGTACTCAAGCACCCCCACAAGGTGACTTTTGAAATGGCCACCCATCTGGATACCAGGGAGAAGTGTGTGCAGGCAGAGAAGGAGCATCTAGCACAAAGGGCATAAGGTGGGCTTAGGCCTGAGGATATGCACACGGCCCAAACCGACCTATACAGAGGTGAATAGAAGTGTCCTAGAAGTAGCTGCCACCATGAGCCATATTGAATTGAAAGGGAAAGCTCATCAGAGCATAGGGGCAGCGAAGGAGCCAGACTCACCAAGATCGGAGTTGCAGAAGGCGGTCTGTGGGTGAGGTGGGGCACAGGTACAGGCCCTGCAGGAGGCTGTCAGTGACAGCAACAAGAGGATGCCTGAAGCCAGAGGTGCCAACGGGGCCATGGTGGAAGCTGTTGGGTGAAGCAAGGTGTCATTTGGCTTCAAGCCCAGCTGATCCGCTGACTTTGGTAGTTTAGGTGGGTTAGGGGGACTCTTTGGGGCTGGAGAGTCTGGGGATCTCAAATTGTTTAGGGCTTCGAGTTGGGAAAGTTTTGAGGCCTGTGGCGTCCCATTGACTTAGGAGATAGACTTAGGGATGGAGTGAATGGAGGATGTGATAGGCTTGTGGCAGTTGCTGAATAAAGGACAAGTAAGTATGAGGAGTTAAGGGAATTGGGGAAGTCTAGATACCAGGAGTTTGGAGTGAGGATTTTAGAATTTTGGGGAGACAGAAGAAGTTTAAGG
Organism: Dipus sagitta; assembly: GCA_036346955.1. Taxonomy (NCBI): domain Eukaryota; kingdom Metazoa; phylum Chordata; class Mammalia; order Rodentia; family Dipodidae; genus Dipus; species Dipus sagitta. Next base: position 47,247,306 of record CM070776.1, on the reverse strand, counting down.
GAGGGTGGGAGTTTAGGGTTATGCATGTTAAGATATAGGGGGCGAGGAGAATTTAGGGAGATTGAAGAATTTTGGAGATTTAGGGAGCTGGGAGGAGTTTGGGAGTTAAAGGGCCAGGAGAATTGTAACCTTAAAGCAATAGGAATACTTGAGGGATTTGAGGGTAAAAGAAAATTTGAAGTTTACGGAATTGGAGACTGAGGAGTTTGGGGACAGCGGAAGTTTAGGGAGCGATAGGGGTTGGGGGCAATGAGGAAATTCAGGGGGAATTGGCAGGCCTTGGTACTAGTTAGGGGTGCATGGGTTTAGGATAATTGGGGATGGATACCAGGGATTCGATGGAGTTTAGAGAGTCCGGCTTGGGACTGGAGTGGAAGCCTTCCCCCTTCCTTCCCTCTTGGCCAACCCGGGATCTTGGTACCCGCAAGCCAGGCTGAGCAGCCAGGCTGGCAGGAGACTGGGCAGGCCTGGTCTCCAGCAACATCAGCCAGGTAAGGCCCAGCTTTGCTGGGACTCTGGCACCCCTGCTTACCTCTCGTGTCTTTCTAGACGCCTGATCCGCGGCGATGGCGGCAGGGCCTGAGCTGTAGAGAATAAATGTCCACGCGAGGGGCGGGGTTGGCGCGGAAATCACAGCCTCCAGGCTTCCTGGATGCATTACTCATCCGCCCACCATCAGAGCGGGGGCCTAGGGGCGGGCCTAGGGCAGACCAAAGAAGATACTCCCTCCTCCGCTAGCCGGCCCCGCGGGCTGCCGCCACCCCCTCCCCCAGCTCCACGTCGTGCACATTCCTTCCAAGCAGCCTCAAAGGACAGCTGAACCCAAGCTCCTAAAACCCTGTCTCTCCAGACCCCCGAAGTCCCCTAAAGTCCCCATAGCTGAAGCCTGAATTAGCTTAGCCCCTTGCCGTTTATTGTACATCTACTATGTGCCTAGCCCACCAGAATCATTTTCCTTGTATGGCCAGCGTTCTGGTGAGGGATAACAGAGAGAGAACAAATAGAGAAGAAAAATGATATAAAGCAGGTGAAGAGGAAGAGATACAAAGTGGGGAAACTGATACAGACTCTCCTACTTATCCAAGATCATAGGGTTAAGTGGCAGAACTGGGTCCAGAACTGTGGCACGGAGCCAAAGCCTAGTGGTAACCTTTCTCAAAGAGCAACAGACAGGAACCCCGGGTGGTGAGGCATTTCTGTAACTCAGCACTTGGGAGGTTCGAGGCCAGCCTGGGCTATATGAGAACCCTGACTCAAGAAAAAAAAGAAAAGAAAAAGAGGGCTAGAGGGATGGCTTAGTGGTTAAGGCGCATGCCTACAAAGCCTAAGGACCCAGGTTCGATTCCCCAGGACCCACGTAAGCCAGATGCACAAGGTGGCACATGCGTCTGGAGTTCGTTTGCAGTGGCTGGAGGCCCTGGCGCACCCATTCTCTCTCTCTCTGTCTCAAATAAATAAATAAAATTTAAAAAAAAAAGAAAAAGAAGAAAGAAAACACAGAGAGTAACACACGCACGCATGCACGCAAATAGCTGGAGTGAAGAATTTTGCCAGGGTATGGCTGGGATTCAGACATAGGCTCGTTGACCCTAGGATCTTACCCCAGGCGTGGCACAGTCCTGGCAAGCAGGACTGGTGTGGTGAGAGTATTGGAAGGGGGGGTTGAATGGTGGTGAAAGAAGCTAGTGAGTCAGTAGAAAACCCATCCCCACCCCATCCTGCCCTGCCCCTTCCCCACCAACCAGCCCACACCCCTGGTGGGGGGTGGGATGAGGCAACTATTGCCCACTAATTTCCTGGTCATGCAGGAATATTCCTTGGGGTCCTGGGGAACGGTTCTGAGGGCTAATTATCACCCCCAATTAACTCAGGGAGAAGAGACCAGTAAGAATGATGATGATAGCGTTGACCACAGCTACTTGTTGAGCACCTACTGTGTGCTATGTGCTAAGATCTTCGTGTTAATCCACGACCCCCTTCATAACTGGATTTGCTCGCCGGGCGTGGTGGCGCACGCCTTTAATCCCAGCACTAGGGAGGCAGAGGTAGGAGGATCATCATGAGTTCGAGGCCACCCTGAGACTACATAGTGAGTTCCAGGTCAGCCTGGGCTAGAGTGAGACCCTACCTCGAAAAAACAAGAAAAACCAAAATAATAATAATAATAATAATTGGATTTGCTTATCACAGCACAATAAAAACTACTGACAGCACTTATAGAGTGCTTACTGTGTGCAAACACTGTCCTAACGTCTTTATCTGTGCCATTCATTTTCTTTCAGTCAGTCCCAATGACCTCCCTGTTCATTCATGTTAATGAAACTATGTTGAACCAATAATGATTCGAAGACTGAACTTTGCTATGTGCCACATAGTGTGCTAAGAGAATTTCCCCCTGAAATAACAGGCATATTCTTCATAACATCCCTGTGAGTTAGTTATATTCTCGTCTGATGAGGAAACTGTGACACAAAGGGGTCGAGTGACCTGACCAGGAATGACAGTGAAGAAATGCCTTGGGGTAGAGGGTACCAAGCAATGGAGGAAGGGAAGGAAACCAAAAATTTCAAGCAGCTGATTGTGAAAGTGGGGAGTAAGAGTGGATGAGACAGGGCGCTGAGTAACTGGGTGGCAGACTGAGGAGAAGTGAAGACAGGGAAAGTCCTGTCTCGGCTCCTCACTGACCCTGCTTCTGACGCCAGTCAGACTCTGAAACCTGAGTCAGCACGGAGTTTGGCTAACGATTTGCATGTGTGTGGATTCAGGTTTTTGTGTAGGTTTGAAACAAGGTGGGCTGGGATTCACAGAGGGGTGCCTGGCCTGTAACCATCTGGGAAGCTGTGGCCCATAGGCTAGCATGTGCAGACATCTGATGAGTCCCACAGGGTACCAAGTGCTTGGGCTTGATTGTGCCCTTCGTACAGATTGGGAAACTGAGGCCCAGAGAAGAGTGACCTGTTTGAAGTCTCATGTAGCCGGAGGAAGAAGAAAGACCAAGAGACCAGTCTAAGGCTCTCCAGAGGATCCAAAGACCACTGTAGGCACACATTCCAGGCACACACATACACAGCATTGTGTTCAGGCTCAGGGATAGAGGAGGCAAAGTTGGTTTATAAAAAAGGACTGAAAAAGAAGGACCTAGAAAGCTCAGCAAGTTGGGGTGGTATGTGTGTGTGTTCACAGTTCTCTGGTGGGTCTCTGCCTCAGAGAGTCGATGGTTGCAGATATAATTTGGAATGTCTCATTCTCCTCTGAACACGATGCAGATGCCTGAGCGGAATGTCATACACATACACACATCTTGGCAGTTTCCCTGGCATGCTGCCCAGAAGACCTCCTGAGCACTCCCACTCACATCCCCAAACCATGCTGCCCAGGTCCTCCTCCCACCGCTTGCATAATGACACCAGTCATTTGAGAAATGAGAAGGAAGGGGGTAAGCTGCAAGAGGGAGGGCAAGGCCTGAAGATCCATTGGTCACCCTCAGTCTCTAGGCTTCCTGTGCTTTTTGGGAAATGACGCCACCCCAAGAATCCTTCTGGGAATGCCATCTCCACCTTGTCAACAGAAAGCAGGGGGTCTTTACTTGCATATGGGGTGGGGAGGGGCTGGGCTCCTCCAACCTGGAACCCTTTACTCCATACAGGATGCAGGGAGATTTAACATATCCTCATCTGAATGTGTGTGTGTTCGCAAGAGGGTTGTCTATGTACTTAGGAGAGCTGGGTATCTTTTGTTTTGTGACCTGTCTCTATCGTATATAAGGCATGTTGTGTATGTGTGTCTAGATACACTTTTGGGGGGCCAGCGAGGTGGCTCAGCTGTTAAGGTGCTTGCCTGCAAAGCCTAACAACCAAAGTTCGATTCCTTGTTACCCACATAAAGCCAGATGCACAAGGTGGTGTTGGAGGCCCTGGCACACCCATTCTCTTCTATCTCTCTCTGCTTGTCAATAAATACAAATATTTAGGTATACTTTTCATGGGCCCAGGGGTTCAGTTATGGGGCTCTGGTGATGTGGTTGCCTGGAGGTGTATGCACCCCCTCTATGCTGCATAGATCCGTGTGTTTGTTGTATATGTGCACACAGTGCTGAACACATATCCCGTTGTTCTGTGTGCCTGGAGAGTTGTGTGTGTGTCTGCACTGCGTGGGTGGCCCTTTCTGTTGTGTGTGTCGTGTGGATGTGAGCCCCAAAGTGCTGATCGTGGGTCTGAGGGGAGAGCATGTGTTGCTTAGGCGTGCTGGCCGTTGTCCCATGTTATGAGCACATGAGCCAGCGGTGTGGGTCTCTGGGCAGCTCCAGAGCTATGCAGTGCGTCTCCAGATCTGAGCCTATGGTGACTGTCTGACTCAATATGCATGGACACCTCTGGCTCTGGCAAGGGAGATCTGAGTTCTGAGAGTTTGTGTCTAAGTGGGTGTGAGTGTGTATGAGGCTTGCACGCAAGGCTTGGCTGAGAGGTCCCATTGCCACATGATAACTACCATATCCCCATACACACACGAATACTCACTCTAATGTCCACTCATTGTAAAAACAAACTTTATCTTTTCTGGTAAGTCCCTCACCTTTAACCCATGCCTCTGCCTGGAAAAACAAGTGTGGGAAGCCCTAGAACTCTGGGAATGGAGCAAGAGTCAGGCAAGAAGGATTCTGGGCTCAGAAGGGCTGTGTGATTCCCAACTGTCTGGTTTTTCGAGGCAGGGTCTCGCTCTAGCCCAGACTGACCTGGAATTCACTTTGTAGTCTCAGGGTGGCCTTGAACTCACAGCGATCCTCCTACCTCTACTTCCCAAATGCTGGAATTAAAGGCGTGCACCACCATGCCAGCTTCCTTGACCCTTTTTACTGCAAAAGTGGTACCCAGTGTGACTCCCACTCTGTGGGGTTGTTGAGCACCTCCAACCGTTGGAGGTCAGCACTCCTGTCCTGACCATGCCTCTTCTGCCTTCATCTCTACCAGCTCAGTAGCACAACATACCCCGTGGTCGTGAAGATGGGGCATGCACACTCTGGGATGGGCAAGGTGAGTCTCCAGATTTGGAGGGGGGGGTGCGCTCATGCATGTGTTTGTTCAATGTGTGTTCTTGGCACGGTGCATAGACAGGCAGATGTGTGTCTGTGCATTCAGTGCACACCAGTATGCCTGCTTAATGGTGGATCCTGGGCTATCCCCATCTATGTGGACTCCGTTTCCTCATATTCAGCTGATCTTGTCAGCCCATCTTCCTTTCATGTGTTCACACGAGTTGTGTGTCACACTACTGTGCTAGTGCATGCAGCGTTGTGGCTGTGTGTATATATGCATGCCTCTGAGCTGAACACACATCATGTCACCTTTTATGTTCCAGGCGCTTGAGGTCCAGTATGCTTTCCATCCAGCTGATTTTGTCTGTGTTTATGTAGCAAGCAGACTTATTATTTGTAAGTTTGAGTGTGTCCCAGCTTCTTTGTGTGTATATGTTATGGGTACAACTGAGTTTTTGCCTGGGTTCCCCACGTGAATGCCCCATGTAGTTTTTTTTCTTCCCCACAGTTTTCTTGAGATATAATTCATACTTCATATAACTTCTCCATTTAAAGTGGATAATTTGGGCTGAGCGGATAGCACAGTGCTAAGAGTGCTTGCTTAGCATGTGCAAGGCCCTGTGTTCAATCCCCAGCACCACAGAAAGAAAAAAAAAATAGACGCCGGGCGTGGTGGCACACGCCTTTAATCCCAGCACTCGGGAGGCAGAGGTAGGAGGATCTCTGTGAGTTCGAGGCCACCCTGAGGCTCCATAGTGAATTCCAGGTCAGCCTGGGCTAGAGTGAGACCCTACCTCGAAAAACCAAAAAAAAAAAAAAAATAGACAATTTCGGTGGTTTTGCTTGTATACAATCAACTTTGCATTTGTGTACAATGTATGAAACAGGAGACCCACAATTATGCATGGTTGAGTGTCTTGGTGTGTCTCCCTTATTTTTTGTGTGCTCACTTCACCTGTGTATCATGTGTGCACACCCCCGTAGGCACTTCCACTCCCTCCCTGCTGCTGTCCTGATTCCCACCTCTATGCCCACAGGTCAAGGTGGACAACCAACATGACTTCCAGGATATTGCAAGTGTTGTGGCGCTGACCAAAACATATGCCACTGCCGAACCCTTCATTGATGCCAAATATGATGTGCGTGTCCAGAAGATTGGGCAAAACTACAAGGCCTACATGTGAGTGGAGAGAAAGGGCCTGCAGAGGGGTCCCCTTCCCCATGCATCTCAGGCCTTCCTAAGCCTCTTCGTCCCCCCTCCCCACATCCAGGAGGACGTCAGTGTCAGGGAACTGGAAGACCAACACAGGGTCTGCAATGCTTGAACAGATCGCCATGTCTGACAGGTGAGGGGCCTAAAAGAGGAGGGTGGGGAGGAAGAGTATAAATAAGCATGCCACCTGGGCAAGGTACTGACAGGCTGCCTTGCTTCTTGTTTTGGCAGATACAAGCTGTGGGTGGACACATGCTCAGAGATTTTTGGGGGACTCGACATCTGCGCAGTGGAAGCACTGCATGGCAAGGACGGCAGGGATCACATCATTGAGGTGGGAACCCCCAGGGGTCCGTGGGTCATGGAGGGCCATGGAGCAACAACCCAAACTGTAGAGCACCCATGGCTCACAAATTCCTCAGTTTAATGGCAGTTTAAACTGTAAAGTTCCCAGTGAATGGAATAACCCTAACAAATGGCAAACCACGCAGTAAATTTTAATGTGTGCTGTGGATTTGGACATCCTTGGTGAATGGTAAAACTTAGTAAGCTATAAAGTGCTCTGTGAGTGGAGATATTTGAGTAAATGACAAAGCACCTTTAATGTGTCCTGGGAGCCACAATGAAGCACTTTGTAAAAGACAAGGCATGGGGCTGGGGAGACGACTCAGTAGATAAACTGCTAGCCGCACAAGTGTGCCTGAGTTCGGATCCCCAGTACTCACATAAACCTGACTGCTTTAGCTCAAGCATCTATAATCTCAGCACACCTGTGCCGTGAAGGGAGCTCGGTCTCCACAGGAGAATCTGCTAGAAGCTTGTAGGCCAGTAAGCCCGGTGAGTACAGCAGTGAACGAGAGAGAACCTGCCTCAACCAAGGTAGAAGGCAAAGACCAACACCCAAGAGTTGTCCTCTGGCCTCCACACACATGCCATGGCAAGCAAATGCCCACATGTGCACGTATGCACATGCATGCACACGTGTGTGGGCATATGTACACCCCCCCCCAAGAACAACAACAAAAAGACAAAGCACCTAGTAAACTCTAAAGCTGGCTGGACTAGAAAATATTTTCTCTTTTTACATGTGTGTGAGCGTATGGAGGCCAGAGGTCAACATAGTGTTTTCCTCCATCATTCTCCACCTTAGTCTTTGAGACAAGGGTCTCTCCTGAACCTGGCACTCAGTGATTCTGATAGACAAGCTAGCCAGTAAGTCCAGGGATTCCCTCTGTCTACCTCCCTAGAATTAGGATTACAGGCAGGCACCACCACACCCAGCATCTTAATGGATACTTAGACAGCAAACTCGGGTCCTCATGCTTAAACGCAAGCACTTTACCCACTGAGCCATCTCCCCAAAGCACTGGCAAACATTTTCTGTGAAGGATGGGTTGGCACATATTGTAGGTTTTGTGTGCTATGCAGCCTGTGTTGCGTTAACTGACTTCTGCAAAACCAGCCATACACAAGATGGAAAAACAGTGTGATTGTGCTTACGGTCACAACTTGGGTTTAAAACTATGTTTATGGGCATTGAGCTTAAATTTCATATCCTTGGCATATGTTGTGAAATCTTTTGATTTTTTTTCAACCATTAAAAGATATTATCAGGGCTGGAGAGATGGCTTAGCAGTTAAGGTGTTTGCCTGCCAAGCCAAAGGACCCCAGTTTGATTCCCCAGGACCCATGTAAGCCAGATGCACAGGGAGGCACATGTGTCTGGAGTTCGTTTGCAGTGGCTAGAGGTCCTGGTGCACCCATTCTCTCTCTATCTGTCTCTCTCTCTCTCTGCTTCTTTCTCTCTCTTAAATAAAAATAATTTTAAAAAGAAATTATCAGCTGGGCATGGTGGCACACACCTTTAATCCAAGTACTCAGGAGGCAAAAGTAGGAGGATCACTGTAAGTTGGAAGACAGCCTGAGACTACAGAGTGAATTCCAGTTCAGCCTGGGCTAGAGTGAGACCTTACCTAGAAAAACAAAACAAAACAAAAGATATTATCCGTGGTGTACACCCTTAGCTTGTGGGCCATACAAAAGCAGGTGGTAGGACAGATTTGGTTTGTGAACTCTGATTTGCAAACCCAGTTCCAATGTCCCCCCAATGCTGCCCAGGGCCTTATATGTCTATGTAAGCCTTCCTTATAGTACACAATCAGTATCTCTTAGAAATCATGCTTTTTTGAGCTGGAGAGATGGCTCAGCAGTTAAAGGCATTTGCCTGCAAAACCTGTGGGCCTGGGTTTGATTCCCTGAGGTTTGTTTGCAGAGGTAGGGGCCCCTGGTACACCCATTCTCTCTCTCAAATAAATAAATGAATATGTATATATAAAAAAAGAAACCATGCTTTTTCGCTAAACCAAAGCCTGTCATTGCGGACTCACATACACTTCCTACCTCTCCCCTCACTGAATCCCTTTTCCTCCCACAGGTGGTGGGCTCCTCCATGCCTCTCATCGGTGACCACCAGGATGAAGACAAGCAGCTCATCGTGGAGCTGGTGGTCAACAAGATGGCTCAGGCCTTGCCCCGGCAGCGACCGCGGGATGCTTCCCCTGGCAGGGGTTCCCACAGCCAGGTCAGGCCTTTAGCATTGAGCTAGTGGGAAAGAGGTCAGTTCTTGATCAAGTCGGCGCCACTGAACAGATAATCAGCAGGCTACCAGCATCACCTTTATGCACATGTGGCCTCAGCTGACATTTGTTTGAAATAGTGATAAATAGTTGCTATCCTGACATCCTAGAGTGTCTCTTGGATACGGGACCTCCCAACCGCATATCCCCTCAGCTGGCCACAAACCGGGCAACACCCAGCACACACACAGGGAACTCATGGAATTTTGATTGGCTGGTGCTCCACTGGCTGGTAACTATTTTTAACCTCTCCTGCTCCATTCCTCTGCCGCAGACTCCATCCCCAGGGGCCCTGCCCTTGGGCCGCCAGACCTCCCAGCAGCCTGTGGGACCTCCGGCTCAGCAACGACCCCCACCCCAGGGTAAGTTCCTGAAGGCCTTCTCAGGGTCCCTTACCATCCCAATCAGCCTCACCTCTCTCACTTGCACATTCTCTTTCTGTGTCCTCCCAGGTGGCCCTCCACAGCCTGGCCCAGGCCCTCAGCGCCAGGGACCCCCACTGCAGCAGCGCCCACCCCCACAGGGCCAGCAGCACCTTTCCGGCCTTGGACCCCCAGCTGGCAGCCCTCTGCCCCAGCGCCTACCAAGTCCCACATCAACACCCCAGCAGCCCGTGTCCCAGGCCACACCGATGACCCAGGGTCAAGGCCGCCAGTCCCGGCCAGTGGCAGGAGGCCCTGGGGCACCTCCTACAGCCCGCCCGCCTGCCTCCCCATCTCCCCAGCGCCAGGCGGGACCCCAACAGGCCACCCGTCAGGCATCTGTCTCTGGTCCAGCTCCGCCTAAGGCCTCAGGGGCCCCACCGGGTGGGCAGCAGCGCCAGGGCCCTCCCCAGAAACCCCCAGGCCCTGCTGGCCCCACACGCCAGGCCAGCCAGGCGGGTCCTGGACCCCGTAGTGGGCCACCCACCACGCAGCAGCCCCGGCCCAGTGGCCCCAGCCCGGCAGGGCGTCCTGCCAAGCCACAGCTGGCCCAGAAATCCAGCCAGGATGTGCCACCACCTGCCACCGCTGCTGCAGGGGGACCTCCACATCCCCAGCTCAAGTAAGGGGACCTCTACAGCAGCCTTGGTCCTGCTGCTCACATAAAGATGGCACTAGTCCCAATTGGGCAGCCCTAACTACCATGCTGTACAACCCCAGGGCCTATCTGCCCCAGAACGCCCTCCAGCCTGAGCCAAACCCCTCCCCTGGGCTTTTGCTTCTTCCCTCCCTCCAGCTCCTTTTGTCTCCAGCCCAGGGTTTTGTGTCAGAAGCCCAGAATATCCACTTCTAGATCAGGTTCCTCCCTCCAGGCCCTGGGAAAGTCCCCATTGCACATCCCAGCGGCCTGCCCAATTCTAGCACTTCCCTGCACAACCAGCTTCCCAGCCATCCCTAACTGCCTCAGGCCAATTCCTAGTCACCATTGCACTTTAAGTATCCCCTCAGACTTTCCCAGACTAGGATCCTTGCTGGCCCATCCTCAAGTTCTCTTGAAACCTCTTGGTCCCCCGCCAGATCATTACACCATCCTCTCTGTTTCTTTGGGTCCATATCATCCCACCTTGTCTCGAAATCCCTCACTGCTCACCCACTAGCTCCCTCAGAGATTGAGTTATCCCTATCAGCCTGTCATTGGCCCAGGTCCCTACGTTGACTCTCACAGACTCCTCAACCTTTGACTAGAAACCTTCCTGTCACTTCCCCCTTCATACCAACTAGCCTATAACTGGACTCAGGGTTCTTCCTATTAATCACACACCGTTTCTTACCTTCCACCCAAGTACCTCCCAGCCAACTCTATATCCCAGCTCCCTGGCCCCTGCTCTACCTGCTGCGAGTCTTCCCAGCCTGGACAATCCATCAGAGTCAAGGCCCATGATTGGGGGTGGGAAGGTCACAGGCACAGCCCCAGGATCAGAGGGGCAGGGCTGGGGCTGGGCCTAGGGTAACATTGTGTTTCTCTCCCTTCCTCCCCTTCCTCTTCCCCCCTTCCTCCCATGCCTCCACCTTGTCTCTCTCTAGCAAATCCCAGTCTCTGACCAATGCCTTCAACCTTCCAGAGCCAGCCCCGCCCAGGCCCAGCCTTAGCCAGGACGAGGTGAAAGCTGAGACCATCCGCAGCCTGAGGAAGTCTTTCGCCAGCCTCTTCTCCGACTGACACCCCACCCTGAGAATCCCTAAATCGTTGGGCAACCCTCTCTGGGTCTTGAGTCCATTTCTCACTTTTGGAATCTCCAAATCCCTTGAGAACCCTCTCCTGGTTCTCCAACATCCCACTTCTCATTCCTGAAGACACCCAAATCCCTTAAGAAACCAGATCCTAAATCCAGTTCTTACATCTGGGATCCCTGAGTCCTTTTAGAGCCCTGGTCCTGGTCACCTCAAGATCAGTTTTAGAACATCCAAATTCCTGAAGATCTCCACTTCTGGTACCTGTAAAGGGTGATTTCTTTCCTGGAGGCACCCGAATACAAGGCAACCTGTTTCTGGCCCTGCTGCCATTGAACCCCCTCTTGGAGCTCTGAAATCCTTGGAAAACCCTACTCCTGGTCCTGAATCTCTCCAGTACTCCTTGTTCCTAGTCAAAAGTTCCAATTTCTCAAGAAATCCCTGCCCTTAAGCCCCTTTCCATGGATCTTCTATCTACCTGGAGTTCCCCATCTTCAAATGCCACCTGCCACCTAGTCCCTCAAGGATTTTCCTTCACTGGTTCCCCTCAACCTCATTCAACACACTGGAACTTCCTTCCACTTCTAGGACCCCTCAGTTCCCCCAGGAACTTCCTCTCCAGTTTCCTGCCTCTGACAGCTGTCTTTAAATATGCAAACTCCATTCATCCTCCCAGAATCCTTTGCACATGGAAGGCCAGTGGTCTCCAGCTTCCCCACCTTTGCCGTGATGTCTGTGTCTGTGACTGATGTGGCCTCCTCTTGTGCCGTGCTTGGCATATGTGGTCCTCGTTCATTGTGCCGCCTGTGGTGATGCGTGCAGTGGCGCTGTTTGTGTGGTCCGCACCTTCCCCCAACCTCTACTCCTTGCCTGGACTTTATCCCACCCCTCAGCGACTCTGAACCCCAAGAGAAGAGTCGGGAAACAAAATAAACAAGCAAAGGCCCAGCAGAATTCTGTGCTTCTTGATAAAGAAGAAAGTCCATGGATGGTGGGGGAGACATAGGGGACTCCCCAAATCCATATGGGGTGCTGGGGACCCCAAAATCCAGTGAAGGCACATCAGGTACAAATTCCAGAGAGCTTTTGCCACAAATCCCAGCCACTGGAGATGGAAGAGCTTCCCAAATTAGAAGTATCCCCAATGCCAAGAGGAAACCAAGTTATGGAGGAAGCAGGGAATCTCAGTCTTTGGAGGGCCCCCCCCCCAATTCCAGGGGAATTGGAAGAACACATCTCCCAGAGTGGAAGAGGAGGGATCCTGAGGCAGTATCAAGGCAGATATGGAACATTGATTGGCTGGTGGGCAAGAGCTCCTTGGCATGGCAAACTGAGATTGGCTCCCTGGTAGTTGGGGATCGGGTCTAAGGCACAAGGCGGGCTGCACTGAGAAGGCAGGCAGGCAGCTCATCAGCCTGGGTGCGGTGCAAGGAGGGTTCAGAGGCACTCCGCTCAATCTTGGGGAGTGACCGTTGCAGCAGCTCAATTGTGGCCAGGATCTGGGGGTGGGTAAGAATGAGAAAGGGTGTCCAGAGACCTGTGGAGATTCCAACACCCCCAGCCTAATGGGGGAAGCACACACATACACTGTGTACCTCTAAGCCTTCATCATGGGCCACATTCATTCCCCCTTTATCTCACAGTGTTTGTCCCCAAAACATCCAGCCCTCCTACCAGGCCCACCTGGGGGAAGAGAGGCCGCTCCTCCCGCTGGAACTTGAGGCAGTCAGACAGCAGGCGCCGCATGGCCTTGGGACAGTTACTGGAGATTTTGCTGAGGTCCGGAGACAGATAGCCACGGCCCACCATAAAGATGATCTGTGATGGGGGAATAGGGTGATCTTGAGTTCAGGCTTGGAGGCCCTGGGAATTCTGGATTTCAAGGGATGTTGTAGGCTCAGTTTTTAAGAACTGCAGTGTTCTAGTAGTAAGGGCCACAAGAATATGAGTCTCTGAGGACTTTAGGATTCTCTGCTTATACAACAGAGAGATTTAAGTTTGGGTATCAGAATGTTAAGTATGTGGGGCCCAGACAATTGGGAACCCTTGGTTTTCTAAGGAGCTCAGGGACCTGAAAGTACTCCATGGAAACATGGAATGCTTGGGGAACTTATTAGCATATAGATGCATATGAGTCTAAACGACTGCTAAGTATGCAGGGCCCAAACACTTGGCATCTGGAACCTAGAGAATCCTTGTCACTGAGGGCCATTGAAATTCTGGGCCTTAAATTTGGAAAACTGTGAGGGTCTAGAATCTAAAACATTATAGGTGTCAAGGCCCCAAAGCCTGGGTGATTGTGGGTATGTTTTAGTATTCTTGTTTTAAATGTATTGATTGATTTGCAAGCAGAAAGAGGGGAAATGGGCACACTAGGTCCTCTTGTCACTACAAATGAACTTCAGATGCACGTGCCACTTTGTACGTCTGGCTTTATGTGGGTACTGGAGAATCAAACATGGGCCATCAGGCTTTGCTTGAAGTAAGTACCTTTAACCACTAAGCCACCTCTCCAGCCCTCTTTAAGTATTCTTGAAATACAGAGGGATTCTGATTCTGGGAGAAATGGGATTCCAAGTTTTGGGGACTTGGGATATTTTGAGTACACACATCAGAAGACTGTAGGTACTGAGCAATCTGGAGGGCTTCTAGGTATCTGGGGGCCTAGGAGCATTTTGGGTATTGGGAATCAAAGCATCTGGACTCCCAAGGGTGGATGTGAGGGGAGGATGGGAATTGGAATGGGACACCTAGGAGATAGACTCTTGAAGTTCTTATGGAGAAAATTCTAGAGCTAAGGGGAAGCATGGCATTCTTGGTCTGTGTAAGGAGGATCTGGAGTGGAGGCCCAAGGAGAACTGAGGGTAAAGTGAGTCTCACCTGGTCACGGCTGCCAATGTGGCTATAAGGCAGTGAGCCGGTCATGAGCTCATAAAGGACGACCCCATAGGCATAGACGTCTGACTGGAAGCTGTAAGGGTTCGGGTCCTGCATACGGATCACCTCAGCTGCCTTTGATAGACAAGACAGGGTAGGGGAACCAGGAACCACAGGGATCAGCAAATGGCTAGCCCACAGTCCCAGATCTCAGCAATCACAATGGATACACCTCAGAGCCACACACACAAGGTGAAACATGAACAGTCCAGACACCCTCACCTGGCATACGCATCCCCATCCCTGTTTGACCCTGAATGTCCCAAAGGAGGAGCCCATGTCCAACTCGGCCCCCACTCCCTAACCAGCCTGGCCCAACTCACCATCCACAGCACGGAGCCTGAGGGCTGCTCCAAGGGCTGGGCCCCACTCCACCGTGTCTTCACTGTGGCTAGGCCGAAGTCACCAATCTTCACTGTGAGCCCCTCATGTAGGAAGATGTCCACCAGAGTCAAGGACCACTAATGAGACACCCAATAGCCATGCCTCTCACCCTGACTGGGAGACTCCCATCAGCCCTCATGCCAGTGAGTCATGCCTGATCAGAAACCCACCAATTTCATACAAATCATATATAATTAATGCCCTTCACACTTGGTCTCATTTTAACTTCTGACCAGGAAGCAACTTGAATGGCGTCCAAATCTGTCATGCCTGACACTGATCATGAATTTCTGTACTGTCCTCTACAACTGCCATGTCTCACACCCTGACCAGAGTCCCCAAGAGCAGCACTTAAGTCATCTGTATCTATTCATAAATAAAAATCTTCCTTTAAAGGTCCTCATTAGCCAGGCGCAGTGGCGCACGCCTTTAATCCCAGCACTCGGGAGGCAGAGGTAGGAGGATCGCTGTGAGTTCGAGGCCACCCTGAGACTCCATAGTGAATTGCAGGTCAGCCTGAGCTAGAGTGAGACCCTACCTCAAAAAACCAAATAAGAGACATTTTGTAAGCTTAACATGCTATCCCAATCTCAGCCAGGGACATGTAGATACTGTTGGACTTGAGATCTCGGTGGATGATGTTCTTGGCATGGAGGTAGCTGCAGAGATGGGAAGCAGGTGGTAAATTGGCTGGAGGCTACTCCATTTCTCCCTCCCTCCTCCCCAGTCCACAAGGTGGGAGGCTCACTCCATGCCCTGGGCAGTCTGCCGGGCCACGTCGATGAGCTGCACCATATCAAAGCGTGTGTCAGCCACATGCAAGTGGTGGTAGAGGCTGGAGCCCTCACACCACTGGGTGATGATGGCAAACCCTGGCCGCGTCATGAAACCCATGAACAGCAAGATGTTGACGTGTCGTGTCTTCCTGCAGGCAGTGGGGAGGGGAGGGGTTAGAACAAGTATCATGCATTTACTGAGCATCAGGAAAGGCACTGTCTGTTCCCTTCTCTCTCACTTATTTCACCCTGTCTTTTAGGGTGCTCAGGGCCAGACCATCATCAGGTACTACTCTGTGAGATGTTCGCTGGGCTGACTGTTCTCCTGGGGTATATGTTCTGACCTTCCACACTGGACAACAAAAACAGGGGATAGGAGCTGGGGAAATGGCTCAGCAGTTAAAAGAAACTTGCTTGCAAAGCCTGCTCACCCGAGTTCAATTCCCAGGTATCCACACAAAGCTGGATTGGCATTTGTTTGCAGCAGCAAGAGACCCTGGCAAGCATGCATGCACATACATATTTTTTTAAAAAAGCAGGTGAAAAGGATCACTGCCCGGTCCTTCTACTTACCAGCAGCGTCTCTAACCCTCACGCTCCACACCTTGGACACTCACTGCTGCCTATGCCTGTGACAATTCTGTTTGATTATTTTCCTTTCCTTTCCTTTCCTTTCCTTTCCTTTCCTTTCCTTTCCTTTCCTTTTTTTTTTCCTTTCATTTTTTAAGGTAGGGTCTAGCTTCAACCAAGGCTGACCTGGAATTCTCTATGTAGTCTAGGGTGGCCTCCAACTCACAGCAATCCTTACCTCTACCTCCCAAGGGCTGGGATAAAGGCGTGCACCACCACGCCAGGCTCCTTTCTTTCTTTCTTTCTTTCTTTTTTTTTTTTTGAAACAGGGTTTCACATTGCATTCCAAGCAGGCCTGGAACTCATTATGTAGACCAGAATGGCCTCAAATTCATAGTGAGCCTCCTGCTTCAAGCTCCCAAGTACTGGGATTACAGGCATAAGCCATGACACCCAGCACTGGCTATTTTAGACCAGAAAGTACAATGACAGCCTACCTCACTAATATTGATAAACATAAACTGAAACATGGGTGACATGGAGGATTATGGCCTTATATGGCCATATATATACACACACATACACACACACTCACTCATTATAAGTAAAAGAGAGAAAGAACAGATATACCAGGGCCTCCCGTCATTGCAACCAAACTCTAGATGTATGAGCTACCTTGTGCATCTGGCTTACATGGGCCCAGAGGAATTGAACCTGGGTAATCAAGCTTTGCAGACAAGCACCCTAACGGCTAAGCCATCACTCCAGCCCTATTTATATTTTTTTAATTTTTTTTTTCGAGACAGGGTCTCACTCTAGCCCAGGCTGACCTGGAATTCACTATGTAGTCTCAGGGTGGCCTTGACCTCTTGGCAATCCTACCTCTGCCTCCTGAGTGCTGGGATTAAAGGTATGTACCACCATGCCCAGCTTAAATATTTTTATTTTACTTATTTGTAAGCAGAGAGAGAAAATGAATGAATGAATGTGGGCACCAGAGCCTCCAGCCACTGCAAATGAACTCCAGAATCTGGTTTTACATAGGTACTAGGGAATCAAACTGGTCATTAGGCTTTGTAGGCAAGCACCTTAACCAATGGATCATCTCTCCAGCCCCTATTTATTTATTTTTGGTGTTTTTTGAGGTAGGGTCTCACTCTAGCCCAGGCTGACCTGGAATTTTCTATGTAGTCTCAGGGTGGCCTTGACCTCTTGGCAATCCTACCTCTGCCTCCCAAGTGCTGGGATTAAAGGTGTGTGCCACCCTATCCAGCATATACCTTATTTATTAATCACTGTGAGAGGCTTAGAGGTTAAGTGTTTGGACTCTGGACTCACATCTTGAGTTCAATTCCAGGCTTTATTATTCACTGGGGAAGACATTTAAATTCTCTAGTCCTCATGTTCCTAAACTCTAAAACTAATTATCACAGTAACTACTTTATAGAGATGTTAAAAGGGATAAGAAAGTAAGCAAACCCAGCTATAGCACTCCTAGGCATATATCCTAAGGACTCATCTCATTTCCTTAGAAGTACGTGCTCAACCATGTTTATTGCTGCTCAATTTATAATAGCTGGGAAATGGAACCAGCCTAGATGTCCCTCAACTGATGAGTGGATAATGAAGATATGGCACATTTATACAATGGAGTTTTACTCAGCAGTAAAGAAAAATGAAGTTATGAAATTTGCAGAAAAGTGGATGGATCTGGAAAGAATCATACTAAGTGAGGTAACCCAGGCCCAGAAAGCCAAGCGCCACATGTTCTCCCTCATATGTGGATCTTAACTACAGATGATTGGGCTTCTGTGCGAGAAGGAAAAAACTCAGTAGCAGAGGCCAGTAAGTTAAAAAAGGAGATAGAAAGGGAGGAGAAAGAAAGGGAGGAGGGCTTTTATTAGGTTGGTATTGTATATATGTAAGTAGAAAGATTGAGATGGGGAGGGGATATGATGGAGAATGGAATTTCAAAGGGGAAAGTGGGGGGGGTACTACCATGGGATATTTTTTATAATCATGGAAAATATTAATAAAAATTGAGAAAAAAAAGAAAGTAAGCAACATGTAAGGCCCTTAAAATGGAGCCGAATGGGTAGCAGGCAGGCTAGAGAGATGGTTCAGTGGTTTCCTACAAAGCCTAAAGGCCCAGGTTTGATTTCCCAGTACCCACGTAAAGCCACCTCTATCTGTCTATCTTATGCCTTTCTCTCTGCTTGCAAATAAGCAAATAAATAAAAATTGGAACCAAACACAGGACTCAAAAAATTTCAATTTTCTTTTGAGGTAGGGTCTTGCCCAGGCTGACCTGGAATTCATGATGTAGTCTCAGGGTGGCTTCGAACTCATGGCGATCCTCCTATCTCTGCCTCCTGAGTGTTGACATTAAAGGCATGCACCACCACAACCAGCAAAATTTCAATTTTTGCTATCATTGTTTCTGGGTACCTGAGTCTATCTCACAGAAACTCTCATATACTAATAATCCTCTTACTCTACATTATAAGAGAACCTCATTCCTTTGTAAGTATTTCTTTTTAAAAACCATTCATTTATTTACTTTAGAGAGAGAGAGAGAATGGGCACACCAGGGCTTCTTGCCACTGCATATAAATTCCAGATACAAGCACCACTTTGTGCATCTGGTTTTATGTGGGTACCAGGGAATTGAACCTAGGCCAGCAGCCTTTGTAAGGAAGCGCCTTTAACTATGGAGCCAGCACCCCAAACTCCTTTACAGGTATTAATCACAGTTAGAAATGCAAATAACATTGATGATGCTGTACAGCAGAGCACATGAGGATCCTGTTTTTGTTTTGGTGCTTGAGCTGGAACCCAGAGCCCTCACATGTAAGCATTTGCTTTACCACTGAACTACGCTCTTTACTATGTTTATTGAAACATGGTCTCATGTAGCCCAGGTTAGCCTTGAACTCCTAATTCTCCTGCTTTAGCCTCCTAAGTACTGGGATTACAGGCATGTGCCACCACACCCAGCTCAATGTGGATTCTTTTATTTTTACAGATAGAGCAAGAGACAGAGAGAGGGAGAGGATAGGCATGCCAGGGCGTCAGCCACTGCAATTGAATTCCAGATGGTTGCGCCACCTAATGGGCATGTGCAACCTTGTGCTTGCCTCACTTTTATGCATCTGGCTTATGTGGGATCTGGAGAGTCAAACATGGGTCCTTAGGCTTCGCAGGCAAGCACCTTAGCCACTAAGCCATCTCTCCAGTGCTGAAGATTCTTAATATTAGCAAGCCTATGGCTACAATATGACTACAGTACAAATTACTGTGTGCTCAGATCATCACCATTTCAGAGGTGAGCAATATACGTGTTCTTACTGTAGCATCCATTGTGAGAATAAGTAATAGTACATAGTATAGCAAAGCAATTATGATGACATCAACTCTGTAACATTATTGTATCCATTTGAAAATGGGGAAAAGCCTATGCTGGCATCTCCAGGATTGGCAGAATCTATACAATCCTGGTGGCTGGGCACAGCTCAGAGGTAGCACATGTGCTTACCATGAACAGGGCCCTGGATTCTACAAAAAAAAAAAAAAAAAAAACCTATAAAGTCTTGCCTATATGTAATAGAGATATATAGTACTATGCTAAACAATAGCTACAGTGACTAAAAGGGTACTGCCCCTGGGTTTCTGTGTAAATGAATTAATATAGTGTTAATTACACATTAATTATAGCAATTATAATAATTAGATTCTGGTTGTGATTAACAATAGTGTTCTTTGCATTAAGGCATTATTATAAACATGAATGATGCAGTAGAAGGGAAGGAAGAATGGGAGCCTTCCTGGCCCCATGTTTTCCTAGCATGGTCTTTATGTAAGTACTCCTAATCACAGAAATAAGCCTAAGGCTACATTTAGTTCACAGTGGGCAAATGAAAAGACCCACATTTTGGCAGCAGAGCCACTAGTAGCCATATCAATCTAAACATAAGCATGGTCACCAGAGGTTCTATAAACACTGCTTAGGGGGACAGGGGGCATCCATGACAGAGAAAAGACGTTTGGTTACACTTCCACTATGACAAAAAGCGGTGGATAGGCAAGAAGTGCCCCAGCATGGCTTTTCTCCCAGAGGTGCCAAACCCTGCCAGCCATCACCCTCGCCCTACCCACACAACGGCAACCTCACCTGAGCACCTGCATCTCGTTCTTGAAGGCCTGGGCCTGCTCAGCAGTGGGTTGGGCCACCTTGAGCACCTTCACAGCCACATCGCCGTGCCACCGCCCCCGAAACACAGTGCCAAATGAGCCTGTCCCAATCCTCTTCAGCAGCTGTACCTCACTGGGTGGCACCTCCCAGTAATAGCCTGAGTCTCGATAGCCCAGGTTCTTCTGTGGGCCAGAGGAAAGGCATCAGAGGGGCCTGCCCATACCCTTCAGTTGGGTCACTTAGCCTGTGGGCCCCCCTAACCCAAGGATCCCCTGTAGCATACCACTTTCTTCTTTTCATCCGCCAAAGACTTTCGTTCCCTCTGCTCCGAAGGTGACTTGGAATGTGGGGACTTTCTCCCCGAGGACACACTGGCTGGGCTGGGGCTCCCCCGGGGGGCTCCATCACCACCACTTCTACTAACAACTGCAGTAGTGCAGAAGGTTGTGAGTGGAAGCGAATGGGGTGGTAAGACACAGAAGACACAGTGTGCAGGCAGGGGGCGGGATGGGGGCGGGGTCTCTCACCATCACTGCCGAAGCTCTGGGCCGTGAGCTAGAAGGAAGGGAGACAGGAGTCAAAGTGAAGCTGAAGTTGCTGAGACCAACTGGAATAGCTCTCCCCACTGTCCCGTGTTCCTTACCACTGCCCTCTTGGCACCCACCTGAAAGAGGCTGGAGTCCATGGGGGCTGTGGTGCTGACCATGTGCACATTGGGAGTAGATGTGGATCGGATGCGCTGCAGGGGGGCATTGGCTGGGACAGGGAAAGGGAAGTGCTCTGGGTCGCGGCTGCAGTGCTGGGTGCAAGGGCTGATGGAGGGAAAACAGTGAAATCACTATGGAATGAATCAGAAAGCCAAAACAATCCACCCCTACCACCCTGAATGTGTGTTTACAGCAGTTACAGCAGATGTCTACTGATCCTACCAATGTCTGTGTGTTCAAGAAACATTTCTTAGCCAGGCATGGTGGCGCACACCTTTAATCCCAGCACTCAGGAGGCAGAGGTAGGAGGATCACGTGAGTTCAAGGCCACCCTGAGTCTACAGAGTGAATTCCAGGACCAAACAAGGAAAGAAAAACAAAGACATATCCATTTAGGGCTGGGGAGATAGTTCAGCTGCTGCAGTAAGGACCTGAGTTTGATTCCCAGTACCCACATAAAAATGCTGGGCATAGTGGTGCATGCTTGTAATTCCAGTGCCAGGGAGGCAGGGGACAGGAGGATCCCTAGGGCTTGCTGGTCAGCCAGTCTATCCTAGTGGGTGAGTTCCAGGTCACTGAGAGACCCTGTCACAAAAACAGGCGTGGACAACACTCCTGATGAACAACACCTGAAGTTGTCCTCTGTCCGTCACACACATGTGCACACACATATACACAAAGACAAATAAAAAATTATTGAGTCCCTCATATGTGCCAGATATTCTAGGTGGTAGAGATAAAACTGTGGACAAAATAAATAACAATTCTTGTCCTTGTGGGGTTGATATTCCATCAGGGGCAAAGAACAATAAAAA
Source organism: Dipus sagitta (assembly GCA_036346955.1). NCBI lineage: Eukaryota > Metazoa > Chordata > Mammalia > Rodentia > Dipodidae > Dipus > Dipus sagitta. The sequence continues at coordinate 47,225,891 of CM070776.1, read as the reverse complement.
TGAAATATATAATATGCCTGCTGGTGCAAGAACAGGAAAGGAAAAAATAAATTGAAGGGGATAGAAAGTGTCCTTGGGAAAGACAAGAAAGGTTTCTCAGAGAAGGTGACATTGGAGCAAAGGCCTAAAGGAGGGACAGTGAAGGACAAAGATAGTTGGGAAAGGACAAGATATATTTTATTATATATTATAATGTATACTATTCAAATATATTATGTATTTTATAATATGTATTAGCTATACTAAAATAGCAATGTTTTAAATATAAATACACTAGCATATTATAGAATACATGTTATACGTAGACAACATACTATTACAATTTTTTAAAAAATTCTTACGTGACTTCTTTTTCTCATGTTGAAGGTGGCTTTAGATTTTTGTCTTATGGCCTTTTTTATGTTTTATTTTTATTTATTTATTTGGAAGAGGGAGAGAGAGAATGGGCACACCAGGGCATCCAGCCATTGCAAATGAACTCCAGGCACATGCATCACCTTGTGCGTCTGGCTTCTGTGGGTCCTGGGGAATTGAACCTGAGTCCTTTGGCTTTGCAGGCAAGCACCTTAACTGCTAAGCCATCTCTCCAGCCCATACAAATGTTTTGTTTTGGTTGAAACAAGGTCTCATGTAGCCCAGATTGGTCTCAAACTTGCTATTTAGTAGAGGATGACCCTGAACTCCTGATCCTCTTACTTCCACCTCCCTGCATCACCATGCCTCACACAAAAATATTTTTTTATGTCCCTTTACTATCCTGAGATGAAATTCACAAATAATTTATCAACATAATTAAAAACACTCATATCTCTATCACACCTTCCAAGGCTCACGATCCATTGCGAAAGAGGTGGCGGAAAGAATGCAAGAGCCAAAAGAAGGGTAGGACTCCTTACAATGCACTCTTCCAGACACAAAATGGCCTGGATAGGGGCTGGAGAGATGGCTTAGCAGCTAAGCGCTTGCCTGTGAATCCTAAGGACCCTGGTTCGAGGCTTGATTCCCCAGGACACACGTTAGCCAGATGCACAAGGGGGTGCACGCGTCTGGAGTTCGTTTGCAGTGGCTGGAAGCCCTGGCGCGCCCATTCTCTCTCTCTGTCTCTCTGCCTCTTCCTCTCTCTGTCTGTCACTCTCAAATAAATAAATAAAAAACAAAAACAAAACAAAACAAAAGGCCTGGATATCCATGATCTCGCAGTGCCTACTACCTCCCCAAGACCATCATAATAGAAGGAAAAAATGATGACATCAAAATAAATGAGACTAATTGTGAGGGGGAGGGAATATGATGGAGAGTGGATTTGTGAAGGGAAAAGTGGGGGAGGGAAGGGAATTATCATGGTTTATTGTCTATAATTATGGGAGTTGTCAATAAAATTTAAAAAAACACTCATAATTAAAAACAATAATACCCTTGCTTTTTCACATACTACATAAAACTATATGGTGCTGTGCATTTTACAAAAATAGTATGTAGTCCAATATAATATTTATATTACTCATACATAAATATATCATTGCATCATATGCAACATAAAAGAAATAAGAGTGAAGTACTTTATGATACAATAATATGTATCTTATTTTATTTTTTTTGTTTTGTTTTTTTCGAGGTAGGGTCTCACTCTAGCCCAGGCTGACCTGGAATTCACTATGTAGTCTCAGGGTGGCCTCAAACTCACGGTGATCCTCCTACCTCTGCCTCCCGAGTGCTGGGATTAAAGGCGTGCGCCACCACGCCCGGCTTAATAATTTGTATTTTAAAGTAGAAAGATTTGGGGCATGGTTATACTAGAAGAATGAACAAAGTACTTACATGTTTATATTTACTCTGTACCTGATTCTACTCTATATAATAGACATGTCTCAACTCTTTTTAATCCTCATCAGAACCCTGTGTGATATAAATTCGCATTCCCTCTTTAAGGATGAAAAAAATGAAGCTCAGAGGAATTAAGTCACCCAAAGTTCCACACCTCCATGGCCTTACTCACACTTGTAGGTGCTCAATAAATATATATCAAGTAAACAAATGAATAAGAGTCTGCCTGTGGTCTACAGGGGTCTCAGATCTTTTCCTTAACCTCCTGTCTGTCTATAGCCTAAGGCATCCCTACCTGGGAGCCTGGGGGGTAAGCAGTTCATTCTGGGAGCGGTTTGAGGGAGCCTCCTGCTGTCTGGAGCCGCCAGACAAATCCTGGATGCTGTGATAGTACCTTGAGGGCATAAAATATAAAACAAGAGAACATGAGGATGAGCCAGCTGTCTATAAAGGCCTGGTAGTGGGGCCTCTGTCTTCTCCATCCCCCTCAGCCATCCCAGGCTAGGCTCACTGTCGACGGTTGGTACTCATGTCAACGCAGACGGTGGGGACTTTGGAGGAACAATGCTGGTGGAACTTGTAGCCACAGGTTTGGCAGCGGAAGCCGTGGAACAGAAACTTAAGGCAGAAGTCACAGAAGGCCAAGCTGAAGAATGTCTTCCGTACCTGCTGCCACAGAGTGGGAAAGGTCCAACGTGACCAAGGGTCCTCCCAGCCACCACCGGGGCCTACCCCATTCTCCACCGTACTCACAAAGTTGTGCATAGTCAATGGTACATCTTCCAGGACCTCCACAATGAGTTCCTCACCATCCAGGGGTGCAATGGCTGTGTCCCAGGAAGTGACTGTCTTTCGCCTTCAGGGAACATAGGAGGGAATGAGTGGGATGATGGACAGGGGCCAGGATAGGCAGTAAAGACCCAAAGTCCCTTTCAGCCTCCATCGATGGACTAATCTCTGGCATGTTTATTTCACATTAAGCCATCGTTTGTTTTTCTTTCAAGGTAGGGTCTCTCTGGTCCAGGCTGACCTGGAGTTAACTGTGTAGTCTCAGGGTAGCCTCGAACTCATGGAGATCCACCTACCTCTGCCTCCCGAGTGCTGGGATTAAAGGTGTGCGCCACCATCACTATTCTTGACCTCTCTTTATAGATGGGGAAACAGGCTTAGAGGGATAGTACTTATCCAAGTGCTGAGATCAAAAGTGTGTACCACCATGCCTAATCTCAGTCCATGCTCTTAACCAAGAGGTGAGAGGCAAAGGAAACTAAATATCAGAAGTACTAAGCCAGCCTCTGAGAAAGGGGCTGATAAGGCAGTGGAATAATAGATAAAATGCAAAACATGAACTGGATAAAAAATTTAGGAACCACAGAACACAGGAATAAAAAAAGGAAAGTCAATGAGGCCCAACTCCTCAGCAAGCAGGAAAAGTGAGGAAAGGAGATAAATGATAAGTTCCTGAAATCAAGAAAGAGCAAAATAGATAAACTCTGGGGTAAGTGACAGAGCAGAGTGAGGACATGGGGACCACATGGAAAATGAGTCACAAACCTTCCAGGTCAATGAATTAATGAAGAAATGAAACAAAAGATAGAGCTCCTGGGTAACCTGAACCAATGGAAGACTCTAAGACAGTGAGAAAAGAAGGAATATGATGACATTAGGAAGAATAGGTGACATGGGGTTGCCACACTTACCCTTTGATGAGTCTGTAGACCACACAGCAGTCTTGATTGAGGCCCCGCACCTTGAGGGCCTTGTCTAAAGAATCATAGACACTCATGCCATCCCGGACAGTCACCTGTGCATGTATGAACAGAGGTTAGGGTCCTCAGTACCCACCAGGCATCTAAGCTGATTTTTCCATCCCTCTGTAATAGCAATACCCCAGCCCTTGTCACCCTTCCAATCCTAGACATGTAACTAGGACCATCCACAGTCCCCTGCCAATTTTGCTTCTATGACTCACCACTGTACGTTGCTTGTTGGGCAGGTACACTTTGACAGTGCCCACTGCCCGGGATGGCTCAGCCCCGTTGGCAGGGGGGCCTCGTGGTGGCTCCATGGAGCCTAAGACTTTGTCAAGATGGGCTGAGGTGGGGCTGGGCAGGTGCCATGGGGCTCCTAGGAGAGGGAAGGCATGGGAGAAATTCAGAGATCTCATAATGATAGCCTGGAACCAAAGTGACAGAAGACAAAATAAAATTCCACTTTTAGCCGGGTGTGGTGGTGCATGCCTTTGGAATTTGAGGCAAGCTTGAGACTACATAGTGAATTCCAGGTCAGCCTGGGCTAGAGCAAGACCATACCTTGTAAAAAATAAAACAACACAAAAGAAAATTCCATTTCCAGGCTCCCCCTACCATTGACCCCTATAGCCCAATTTTCATGAAACAACCCAAGGAAGCTAACACCTGAAGTCTACCCAGTCCCTTCTCTTTTTTTATTTTTTAAAACATTTTATTTATTTATTTGACAGGAAGGGGGAGAGAGAGAGAGGAAGAGGCAGAGAGACAGACAGAGAAGAATGGGCATGCCAGGGCCTCCAGCCACTGCAAATGAACTCCAGATGCATGTGCCACATTATGCATCTGGCTTATGTGGGTACTGAGGAATCAAACCTGGGTCCTAAGGCTTCACATGCAAGCACCTTAACTGCTAAGCCACCTCTCCAGCCCCTCCCTTCTCTATTCAAACTCTCCTATTGTTTGTCTCACTATTGGGTGGCAAGATCTTACATCCACAGTGGTGGAGCAGCACACATTGTCCTGGAATGTTCAGTGCACAGACTCTTCTGGAAACTAATGGAGAAGTCAGCATGCACTATACTGGTGACTGGAGGCGTCATACATAATGGGCACGAACAGGCTGGCCTGGATTTTAATGGAGAATGGAGTGAAAAAGGAGGCATAGGCAGGGGGATGAGAAATAGAGGATTGTTAGATATGGCGCTTAGTTCTTAAAGGGCACTCTGGACATCCCTGAACACTGGGGTGTAATGCTGATGGTAGGATCACAGACACTGACAGGTGGCTAGTGGAAATCACCAGACTGAGTTGAGTTCACAGAGGGGGTCACCAGACAGTATGCTGAAGGGAGCTGTAATAGGAGTAACTAAGGACTGCGCCACATTACATACTGAGTCAATCACAAGTGGCAATGGTGGCTAACCAAAACACATATCAGTAAGGAAAAGAAAAGGAAGACAATGGTATCTAGGTGAGGAGAATGTAGGTACGGTTGAGGAGAGGGTCTCCCAAACTCTCCCTGATAATTACTGAGGTTCACAGATTACTGGTATGAACTCATTAGAGAATGGAGGAAGGAGGTTGGAGGTGAAGGGGGGAGAATAGGGTAATCCTCAAACACTTCCCTATGGAATCACTTTCTGGACGTGGTAAAGGAGACACTCCGAGGGATTTAGCAGTGTACCCAAGCCCCAAACCCCAATCCCCATTTGGCCTGGTCTTGCCTCCCGAAGGTCTTCGGGTTCTGCGCAAGCGCGTGCCCACTCACAGTGGGTGAAACCATCACGGCAGCCTTGCCTGCCGACTGTCTTCCCCCCCCCCAACCCCCGCTGTCGATGGTCTCGCCCCAGGTCAAACCATTCCTTCGGTTCCGGGCGGGGGGCTCCGGTATTCAGATGCAACCCTCCTAGAGCTGAGTTTTTGGTCCGAGCTCCCTGCCCGAACCTGGTGGCCACTCCAAAATCCAAGCCCTACCGGGCCCGCCCTCACCTGTCACGCCGCTACAGCCACCACCGCCTCCATCTTGGGCCAGTCTTCTTGTTTCCTCACACAGTCCGCCTCCACCGCACCTCGGATTCTCACTATTGGCTCTGTGGAACTCAGCCCTCCATTCTTATTGGATAAGGGCCGCGCCTGTCAGGACAGGACCAGCGGAATGTGAGTTGTGTTCCGGATTGAGGGGGCAAATTCGTAAGTGCTGACTGGCGCAGGCGCAGTCGGCCGACAACTGCGTGCCAAGGGCTTTAACCCCGACGGGCTATGAAATAAAGAACGCTGTGTTTTAGTTTTGTTTTTCCATCTTATCTGGGTCTTAGGAATCTTGGCGGGAGACATCCTTAAATGCAATATGGAATAACTACCAGTACTCTAAAAACCCTGTTAGGGTTTCCCTTTGTCTTAGTTTTATTGTATTTAAAATGAGTTGGAATCAGACCAAATGGTGATCAATATTTACTAACTCTAGGAGACTGTAGTCATAGCTTTTGATAATAGCAGATCTGTGACAGAGGTCTCCCTCTAGGAGGGGAGCTTTCCTTTAGGAAAGGGGTTCATGAGGATTTTAAAAGGCCATACGTGGCCAGGTGAAGAAGGAAGTGGATTTGGAATGGAGCACAGAAGCAGTCAATATGTGAAGATATTTTAGTATAAGTACCTTTTTTTTTAGGTTAAATTCTCCCAGATATCAGAAGAAAATTTTAAAAGACCCCCTCCCTTTTCTTGAAGTATTTCCTTCCGAAAGCTTGTAAATATGTTCTGTGTCCAGTTGACGTATTTGCAAATCTTTCTTAAAAGCTTTGTTGTTCTGGAAATGTAGCTCAGCAGTAGAATCAAGGACAAGGCCCTGGTTTCAAACCCCAGTAGTGGGAAAGGGGACGCTAGCTAGGTCTCTTGCAGTTTTTTACAGCTTTGAAAATTTTTCCTTAAAGGCCTTAAAGCCATCTCTTTCTAATGTAAACAATAACAACAATAATAATATCCCCTCATGAGGCTGCTCAGATGGCTCAGCAATTAAAGGCACTTGCTTTCAAGGCCTACCAGCCTGGGGTTCAATTCCCCAATGCCCACATAAATCAGATGAACAGAATGGCAATTGACCCTGGAGTTCATTTGCAATAGCAGGAGACCCTGGCCACACATACACACATGCAAATAAATTTTAATTTTTTTTAAAGAATCTCTCCAGTGGTAGTTTCCTCTATATGCTCTGCTGTGGGTTGGTACCTGCTTGTCATAGAGATACAAGTCTTAAATTTTCCTTTGGATAAATGCAGTTAACTAACAGATGGCCACCTCCCAATTACCAGAGTGAATTTGGGACGAACTGTGTCCCAAATGGTGCTGTCACGATTTCTTCCTTGAGGACAAGTTAGTTATTTTGAGATTTGGTTTGAGTCTGCCTGGCTATTATAAAAGGATGAGATTTCTTTGTGTCTTTTAATTCTCCTTAGGGGATTTGCTTATAGTGTACATTACATTCTGGCTTAATGTTCATTTTATAATAAAACCTTTCCTGTATAGAGACTCAGCACTCTTCTATGATAAAATGGTGGAGATGAGAGAAGCTCACTGGTGAGGCACCTAACTTGCTTCAACTTTCTCTACCTACTTGAAGAGACATAAAGACCTGCTTACTGGGCTGTCATAACCTCCCCTTCTCACTGTGCCTCCTTTCCATTAATATTCCTATCAACTAATGTGTAAAATTAAAAAGTCTGACAATGCCACATATTGATGAAATGTGGAGCAACTGGAACATTTCATACATTGCGAGTGTAAAATGGTATAATCACAATAGCTTGTCACCTATGTATAAATTTCTATTACAGTTTACATGTGAGCCAGGTGTGTTGTAAGCCCAGCACTTGGGAGGCAGAGGCAGGAAGATCTAGGTTTTGAGATCAGCATGGGCTACAAGACAAGACCCTGCCTCAAAAACAAAACAAAAATTAAAAAGCTAGGCATACAATGGGTGCAATAGTGGCACGTCTGTTATGGGGGAAACCAATTGCCCTCTAATTGGACTGGAGGCCTGCTCCATGGGAGGGAATACATCCCTGATACTGAAAACTTAAAACAGGGGTAGTCATGAGCCCTAGGGGTGTTATGTCTGCTGTTGTCTGGCCAAATGTATATACTATGCTTATCAAACTGCCCAGTAAGCACTTCTGTTAATGTTCACACCCTTACATTAATACTACTCTCACTTTTGGTTGAGAATCTTCTCTTTTCAGATGGCAGTGACCTTGGGACGACTCAGAAGGCATCATGGTGCTGGAAAGAAATGACCGCAGTGCTCAGTACTGCAATATCTTCCAAGGCTCAGAGTCTAATGCGGAAGAGGTGGCGGAAAGAATGTAAGAGCCAAAGGAAGGACAGGGCTCCATACAACATGCTCCCTCCAGACACAAAATGGTCTGGATATCCATGGCCTCACAGTGCCTGACACTACCTGCATAAGACCATTATAAGAGGAGGAAAAAATCAAGACATCAAAAGTAAAAGAGAGACTGATTGAGATGGGGAGGGGGTATGATGGAGAGTGGAGTTTCAAAGGGGTAAGTGGGGGGAGGAAGGGTATTACCTGGGGTATTTTTTATAATCATGGAAGTTGTTAATAAAAAAATTTTTTAAAAAATTTTAAAAAGCTAGGCATAGTTATACACACCTGAAATCTCAGAACTTGGATTGTAGAGGCAGAAAGATAAGGAGTTCAAGGTCATCTGCAGCTACATAGTGAGTTCAGGGCCAGCCTGGGCTACATGAGGCCCCCATTTCAAAAAAAGAGGAAATTTTTTTTAAAAAAATTAAGAGCTGGGGGCTGGAGAGATGGCTTAGTGGTTAAGGCACTTGCCTGTGAAGCCTAAGGACTGTGGTTTGATTTCCCCAGTACCCATGTAAGCCAGATGCACAAAGTGGCACATGTCTCTTGAGTTTGTTTGCAGTGGCTAGAGGTCCTGACATGTCCATTCTTTCTCTCAAATGAACAAATAAAATATTAAAACGAATAAATAAAAGACATATATGTGTGTGTGTGTGTGGCTGGAAAAATGGCTTAGCAGTTAAGGCGCTTACCTGCAAAGCCTAAGGACCCATGTTCAACTCTCCAGATCCCATGTAAGCCAAACCCACAAAGGTGAGGCAAGGTCGCACATGCCCACTAAGTGGTGCAAGTGTCTGGAATTTGATTGCAGTGGCTGAGACCTTGGCATGTCAATTCTCTCTCTCTCATTACACACACACACACACACACACACACACACACACACACACATATAATTTGAGATAGAGAGGCAGAAAGAAAAAGAATGGCATGCCAGGGCCTCCAGCCACTGTTAATGAACTCCAGATGCATGTGCCACCTTGTGCATCTGGCTTATGTGGGTACCAGGGAATCAAACTTTGGTCCTTAGGCTTTGCAGGCAACTACTTTAACTGCTCAGTCATCTCTCTGGCCCAGTAAATATATATTTAAAAAAAAATAAGAGCTGGGGACTGGAGAGATGGCTGAGCGAATAAGGTGCTTGCCTGCAAAGGCAAAGGACCCAAGTTCGATTCCCTAGGACCCACATAAGCCAGATGCACAAGGTGGTGTATGTGTCTAGAGTTCATTTGCAGCAGCTGGATTCCCTGGTGCACCCATTTTCTCTCTCTCTCAAATAAATAAAAATAAAATGTAAAAAAAAAAATTTAAGAGCTGGATGTGGTGGCATATGCTTGTAATCCTAGCACATGGGAGACCAAGGAAGGAGGATTATGAATTCAAAGGCAGCCTGGGATACATAGTGAGACTCTGTCTTTAATTTTTTTAATTTTTTATTTATTTATTTGAAAGTGGCAGAGAAAGAGGAAGAGAGAGAGAGAGAGAGAGAATGGATGCGCCAGGGCCTCCAGCCACTGCAGACAAACTCCAGACGCATGCACCCCCTTGTGCATCTGGCTAACGTGGGTCCTGGGGAATTGAGCCTCGAACCGGGGTCCTTAGGCTTCACAGGCAAGCGCTTAACCGTTAAGCCATCTCTCCAGCCCGAGACTCTGTCTTAAAAAAAAAAAAAAAAAGCAAACAAACAAAAGCCAAAAACATGAAAAGAAAACAAAGAATAAATAACAAAACAAAAAAAAAAGAGTAATCCAGCAATGTCACTTCCGGCAATGTTATTCCAGATAAATGAAAACATATGCCCAGTGGTATGCTGGTAAGTGTTAACAACCAGCTCTCAAGAAGAAAACAGCTTTAGTTTGTAGCATTTGCTAATTGAGGTATAAAAACTCATACTGTGGCTAGTTCAAACTTCAATATGACATCACTGAACCAGAGTTCAGAAGAGATACAAAATTGGCTGTGGTGAGTCAGCCACAGCATGTGACATGTCCACACAGAAGGCATTTCCATAAATGTTCAGATTTGCTTTATTCTAGAAACAGCCCAGATGGCTGGCCAACAAAATAATTGACCAAAAACATGATGGTGATTGGATAAAATAATACTATTCAGCCACCAAAAGACAACATAGATGAATCTCCTAGACCTAAGGTTAAGGGAAAGAAGTCAGGCACAATGGGCTGGAGAAATTGCTCAGTGGTTAAGGCACTTGCCTGAAAAGGGTTTGATTTCCCAGCACCCATGTAAAGCTGGATTCACAGAGTGGTGCATGCATCTAGAGTTGGTTTGCAGTGGCTAGAGGCCTTGGCATGCCCATTCTCTTTCTCTCCTTGCAAGTAAATAATTTTTTTTAAGTCAGGCGCAAAGCCGGGTGTTGTGGTGCATGCCTTTAATCCCAGCACTTGGGAGGCAGAGGTAGGAAGATTGCTGTGAGTTCGAGGCCAGCCTGAGACTCCATACTGAATTCTAGGTCATCCTTGGCTAGAGCAAGACACTACCTTGAAAAACCAAAAAAAAAAAAAAGAGAGAGAGAGAGAGAGAGAGAGAGTTATATAGCAAGGTGTGGTGTCACACTTTTATTTCAAGGCCAGCCTGGGATTATAGAAGGAGTTCCAGGTCAGCCTGGGCTAGAGTGAAACCCTGACTTGAAAAAAGCAAAAACAAAAAGTCATAGAAAGACTTGACCCCTTTTGACCACTGCTATGCTCAATGCACCTTCCCTTCTACTTTCCACCATGAGGCTCTTCATGAAAGTCAAGCAGATACCAGCACAAGGCTCTTGGACTTCTCAAACTCCAGAGCCATGAACCCAAATTAATCTCTTTGCTTTCTTTATAAATTATTTAGTCCTGCCGGGCGTGGTGGCGCACGCCTTTAATCCCAGCACTTGGGAGGCAGAGGTAGAAGATTGTCATGAGTTTGAATTCCAGGTCAGCATGAACTAGAGTGAGACCCTACCTAAAAAAAAAAAAAAAAAAAAAAAACATAAATTATCCAGGACTGGAGAGATGGCTTAGAGGTTAAGGTGTTTGCCTACAAAGCCAAAGGATCCCCATTCTACTCTTTTTTTTAATATTTTTATTTTTATTTATTTATTTGAGAGTGACACAGAGAGAGAAAGAGGCAGATAGAGAGAATGGGCGCGCCAGGGCCTCCAGCCACTGCAAATGAACTCCAGATGCATGCGCCCCCTTGTGCATCTGGCTAACGTGGATCCTGGGGAATCGAGCCTCGAACTGGGGTCCTTAGGCTTCACAGGCAAGCGCTTAACCACTAAGCCATCTCTCCAGCCCCCCATTCTACTCTTCACGACCCACATAAGTCAGATGCACAAGATGGTAAATCCATCTGGAGTTCGTTTGCAGTGGCTAGAGGCCCTGAGGCACCCATTTTCTCTCTCTCTCTTCCTTTCTCTCTGCCTCTTTCTCTCTCTCAGATAAAATATATTTTTAAAAAGCTGGGCGTGGTGGCGCACACCTTTCATCCCAGTACATGGGAGGCAGAGGTAGGAGGATCACTGAGTTCAAGGCCACCCTGAGACTACAGAGTTAATTCCAGGTCAGCCTGAGCTAGAGTGAGACCCTATCTCGAAAAACCAAAAATGTATATATATTTTTTAAAAATAATAAATTATCCAGTCCTATGTATACTGTTACAGCAACAGAGAACAGACTAAGATAGGCATGCAAGAATTTCAGGAGGCAATTGGAATGTTTTGAATGGATTTGTCAAAACTCATTAAACCCTGCACTGTACTGAAAACCCATACACATTTTACTGTATGCAAAATATACCTATATATACATGCAGGGCTGAAATACGGTGCAAACTTGGTCATGTGCAAAGCTTGGGTTAGACCCCAGCACCACCAAAAAATACATGGAAAAATGGCTTCAAGAATAATTGTAAATATTTTTACTTAAAATTTCTTGGAGGCTGGAGAAATTTCTCAGTGGTTAAGGTGCTTGCCTGCAAAGCGTAACGACCCAGGTTTGATTCCCCAGTGCCCACTTAAAGCCAGATGTACAAAGTGGCCCATGTATCTGGAATTCATTTGCAGTCTCTCTCTCTCTCTCTCTCTCTCTCTCTCTCTCTCTCTCTTTCTCTCCTTGCATATAACTAAGTGAAATATTTTTAAAATAAAATTTCTGAAGCCAGGCATGGTGGCATACACCTTTTATCCCAGCACTCAGGAGGCACACATAGGAGGATTACCATGAGTTCAAGGCCACTCTGAAATTCCATAGTGCACTCCAGGTCAGCCTGAGCTAGCGTAAAACCATACCTCAAAAAAAAAAAATCTAGCTGGACATGGTGGCGCACGCCTTTAACCCCAGCACTCGGGAGGCAGAGGTAGGAGGATCACCGTGACTTCGAGGCCACCCTGAGACTCCATAGTGAATTCCAGGTCAGCCTGGGCTAGAGTGAGACCCTACCTCAAAAAAACAAACAAACAAGCAATATGTGTGTGTGTGTGTGTGTGTGTGTGTGTCTGTGTGTGTGTATGTCTGTGTGTGTGTGTGTGTGTGTGTGTGTGTGTGTGTGTGTGTGTTTAGAGAGCATGGTAGTGCTCGCCTTTAATCCCAGCACTGGGGAGGCAGTGGTAGGAGGATGGCCATGAGTTTGAGGCCACCCTGAGATTACAGTGTGAATTGAAGGTCAGCCTGGGCTAAAGTGAGACCCTGCCTCAAAATAAAAAACCAAAAAACTTTAGAGATGGGTTTTATTTTGTAGCTCCAGCTGGCCTGGAACTCCTGATGTAGCTCAGGATAGCCTAAAATTCCCTATGTAGGCAGGCTGGCTTTGAAGTCACAGGCTTCCTGCCTCAACCTCCTGAGTCTTGTAATTTGTCTGACTCAAAACTTTGATCTGTAGACAGTATTTGAAGGCACACTTCTGGCCCTGTTGTCCAACACTTACAAAAATACAATGGATCCCAGCACTTGGGAGGCAGAGGTAGGAGCACTGAGAGTTCAAAGCCAGCCTGGGACTACATAGAGTGAGCGCCAGGTCACCCCGAGCTAGAGAGAATCCATACCTTGAAGACAACAACAAAACAACAATAAAAACATATGAAGTATTCTAAAAAGACAAGGGAGAATGTGGCAAATGGATTGCTAGTTTGAGGCCAGTTCTGGGCTACAGAGTGTTTTCAAACAATAAACTGGGCTTGGAACACATACCTATAATCCCAGTACTTGGAAGGTGGAGGCACGAGAATGAGTTCAAGGGCTACATGAGACCCTGTCTCAAGGGGACAACAAAAAACAAAACAAAACAAAACAAAAAACAGTAACAAAAAATGACCACCCTAAATAAATAAATAAATAAATAAAAACAACAACAACCAAAAAACCCCAAAAAACCGACCACCAACAAAAATGATGAGTAAACCAGGTGTGGTGGCACACACCTTTAATCCCAGCCCTCGGGAGGCAGAGGTAGGAGGATTGCTGAGAGTTTGAGGCCACCCTAAAACGACATAGTGAATTCCAGGTCAGCCTGAGCAAGCATGAGACCCTACCTCGGAAAACCAAAAAAAAAAAAAAAAAAAACATGATGATGAGCAAAATCTCAGATCGCTCTCAGTGCATTCTCATTGTGAAGGCAGGGGAGGTAGGGAAAGGAAGAGGGGCAGAGGGGGATGGAAAGGTGGAAATCACATCCACGTAAGTACAATCTTTTTCTTTTTCTTTCTTTTCTTCTCTTTCTTTTTTTTTTCCCTAGGTAGGGTTAGTCCCCAGGCTGACCTGGAATTCACTATGTAGTCTGAGGGTGGCCTCGAACTCACAGTGATCCTCCTACCTCTGCCTCCCAAGTGCTGGGATTAAAGGAGTGTGCCACCAAGACCGGCTAAGGGCAATCTTTTCTAAATTTACTTCAAAGCCATTCCAACTGACAAGACTTTATCCAAGGACCTTAAAGCACCTGATAATACATGAAGTCCTTCAAAGCAATTTGAGTTTCATCATCATCGTCTTATTAAAAATCTCAGGCTGGGTGTAGTGGCGCATGCCTTTAATCCCAGCATTTGGGAGGCAGAGTTAGGAGGATCACTGTGAATTCGAGGCCATCCTGAAACTATATAGTGAATTCCAGGACAGCCTGAGCTAGAGTAAAACCCTACCTCAAAAATAAAAAAATCTCATGAGGGTCCAAGCATGGTGGTACACACCTTTAATCCCAGTACTCAGGAGGCAGATGTAAGAAGATTGCTGAGAGTTTGAGGCCAGCCTGGAACTACAAAGTGAGTGCCAGGTCAGTCTGGGTTAGAGTGAGACTGTACCTCGAAAAAAAATCTCAGAAGGGGTCTGAGGGGATGGTTCAGCAATTAAAGGTGTTTGCTTGCAAAGCCTGCCAGCTGGGCTTCAATTCCCTGGTACCCATGTAAAGTTAGATGCACAAAGTGGCACAAAGATTGGCACTTTGTAGTGGCAAGAGGCCCTGGCATACCCATTCCTCTTCCTCTCCTCACCTTTCCCATGCCCTCCCCTTCTCTCTCCTCTCTCACTCCCCTTGCAAATAAATAAATAAATAATATATTTTTAAAATCTCAGCTGGGCATGGTGGTGCACACCTTTAATCCCAGCATTCTGGAGACTGAGGTAGGAGTATCATTGTGAGTTTGAGGCCAGCCTGGGACTATAGAGTGAGTTCCAGGTTAGAGACCCTACCTCAAAAATAATAGCAAAGCTGGGTGTGGTGGTACTCGCCTTTAATCCCAGCACTCAGGAGACAGCGGTAGAAGGAACGCCATGAGTTCGAGGCCACCCTGAGACTACATAGTGAATTCCAGGTCAGCTTGGGCTAGAGTGAGAACCCACCTCGAGAAACAAAACAAAACAAAAAAACAGCAAAAAATTCTCAGAAACACCATTTACAAGTACCTCTCAATTTAAATGGGGTTATGTCCAGATAAACCCATTATAAATACATATAGTAAGTTGAAAATGCATTTCATTCATCTAGCTTCAGAACTATCATAGTTCTCCTGACCTACTTTAAGCATGCTCAGAGTACGTTCCTACAAGCCTGTCGTGGAGCAAAGTCACCTCACAATGCCTATTTTATAAAAGGGTATGGAATGTCACATGTAATTGATTCAATACTGCATATCATACTGTAGAGTTTCCATTGTCCCCCCTCATGAAGAGGGGTTGCTGACCCAACACAGCAGCAAGCAGCTGTTGCCAGGCATGCCACACAGGATCCAGCTGCTTGATACTGCCCCCCCTCCCCCAAAAGATCCGAACTCAAAAGTTGGTTTCTACTGAGTGCCTATAGTATTGTAGCCATCATAAAAGTGAACGTAATCCTAAATCGAACCTTTCTATGTAGAAGACTATCTGTATTAGGCTAAAATTAAAATTTGAAACTTGGGCATATTAAGAGCACTTGGACTCTGAGGCAAGAGGATCTTCAGTTTAAACACTGAACTAACTAACTGATCATGGTTTTCTGAACCCCTCCTCATAATCATCCACTCAGAATCTTTCAAAAATTCAAAGTAGTTGCTAATTTTCACTCTGATTAATTTCTTTTTTGTTTTAGTTTTTTTTTTTCAAGTAGAGTCTCACTCTAGCCCAGGCTGAGCTGGAATTCACTATATAGTCTCAGGCTGGCCTTGAACTCACGGCGATCCTCCTACCTCTGCCTCCTGAGTGCTGGAATTAAAGGTGAGCACCACTATTGCTGGTTTACTCTGGTTAATTTAAAATTTTCAGAAACATTTGATTCCACAGTACCCAGTAAAGCCAGGCTACAATTGGAACCCATTTGCAGCAGCAAGAGGCCCTGGGGCACCCATTCTCTTTCTCTCAATCTCTCTCTCTCTCTCTCTTTTTCTCTCTCTCTCTCTTTCTCTCTGTGTGTGTGTGTGTAAATAAAGATAAAATTTCAAGAAACATGGCTGAAGAAATTAAATCTGAAGAATTCACCAACAACTCTTGTAATGTTGCCCATGTTACAGATGAAGAAATTGAAATTCAGATTGCCAGAACCCGAGGGTTTCGGTAGCAAAGACGCAGGCCAGGGACATCACAGTCAAGGAATCTCAGTTCCACCCAACTGCCCTGCGTTCCTGAAGGCCTCTTCCAAAACATCCACTCTCACTTTCTAGCGCTGCTGAACTCACAGGACCCAGTCGCAGCTTGGAGAGTGTCCGCTTCCCTTTCACTACCCATTTCGGAGGAATTGACAGCAACTTCCCCAAAGCCCGGCTCACGGGTCGACTCCCCTGTCTTCAACAATCTGCTCCCAACGCAACCATTCAGGAAGCCTCTTTGGGTCAGGCCCATGACTGGCAGCGAGAACAACCAATGATAGCGTAGTGGAAGGCGGGGGTGGGGGGATGGGGAGGTTACAATGCCACATGCATTGATAGATAGATCCTACTTCACTAATGAACGTTGACGACTAACAGTTATGCAGAGGAGATGGGCCTTGGGGCTATCCTAGCCAGTGAGCCTGAGGCTTGCTACAAGCCAGCAACTTAACTATATTTATTATTAATATTTTTCCATTTATTTATTTGCAAGCAGAGAGAGAGAGAGAGAGAGAGAGAGAGAGACAATGGGCCCGTCAGTGCCTCCAGCCACTGCAAAGGAACTCCAGACGCCTGGGCCACCTACTGTGCAAAAACAACAAAAAATGCCGGGCGTGGTGGTGCACGCCTATAATCCCAGCAGTCAGGAGACAGAGGTAGGATGATTGCCGTGAGTTCGAGGCCACCCAGAGACTAAATAGTGAATTCCAGGTCAGCCTGGGGACTAGAGTGAGACCCTACCTCAAAAAACCAAAAAAACAATCCACAGTGGGTTTTACCACTCAGGTAGAAGAAAAAATTAACATATCAAATGAGTGTAAATGAAATTTCTGACAAATATAATAATTCTTGGTATTTCTGAATAAATGAGAACATGAGTTCTTAGTTATATCATTCATACTATATATATTCTTGGCTATACATGAAATAATTACTACTAGTTTTTATGCCATCCATGTAAAGGTTGTAGATCATGTTGTGGTATGAGAAAATCCATTCTGAGTTTACTCAGAATGCTTCACTACATTACTACTCATCTTGACTGTGTGAGTACCTATGTCCTGTTGTGTGACCCTGAAGAAAAGTTGTTTCCCTCTTCAGGGTCTCAGTTCACTCACCTTTAATATTTGATTTTTAGTTTTTGAGGCAAACTCAACAGATTGGCCTTTTTTTAAAAAAAATTTTTTTCTATTTATTTTATTTATTTATTTATTTGTTTGAGAGCGACAGACAGCGAGAAAGAGACAGAGAGAGAGAGACACAGAGAGAATGGGCGCACCAGGGCCTCCAGCCACTGCAAATGAACTCCAGACGTGCGCCCCCTTGTGCATCTGGCTAACGTGGGTCCTGGGGAGTTGAGCCTCGAACCGGGGTCCTTAGGCTTCACAGGCAAGCGCTTAACTGCTAAGCCATCTCTCCAGCCCCAGATTGGCCTTTTTTATGTGAGAGAGTGATAGCTAGAGAGAGAGAATTGGCATGCCAGGACCTCAGCTGCTGCAATCAAACTCCAGATGCTTGCACCACCTACTGGACCTGCGCCACTTTGGGCTTGCCTCACTTTTGTGCGTCTGGCTAATGTGGGATCTGGAGAGCAGAACATGGCTCCTTAGGCTTCACAGGCAAGCACCTTAACCTCTAAGCCATCTCTCCAGCCTACCTTTAATATTTTAAAGTACTTTTGCCATAAAGTTGTTGTAAAATTCTGTGAACTGCTGGGACTCCAAAAATGATACCCTAAAATACAGGTCAAGCAGCATCCCAAACATAGGTCCTCTCAGACATCTTGTCTTCCTGTCTCTCCTCCTCATTCTTCCTTAAAGCAAGCTACACAAACTAGAATCCCTCTTCTCACAAAGGCAGACATAAAGCCTACAAATATTGGGCTGGAGAGATGGCTCAGTGGCTAAGGCACTTACCTGCAAAGCCTACCGACACAAGTGCCCTTCCCCGTTACCCACGTAAAGCCAGATGCACAGTGGTGCAAGTATCTGGAGTTTGTTTTCAGAGGCTGGAAGTCATGGTGCACCCATTTTCCCTCTATCTCTCTATCTCTGCCTTTTCTCTTTCTGTTTGCAGATAAATAAAAAACATTAAAAAAAAACTACAAATGCCATTTTAATTTTCCCTAGCTTTCTTTTTTAAAGTTTTATTTATTTATTTATTTGACAGAGATAGAGAAAAAGAGGAAGAGAGAGATAATGGACACACCAGGATCTCCAGCCACTGCAAATGAACTCCAGACGCATGCACCATCTTGTGCATCTATCTGGCTTACGTGGGTCCTGGGGAATCGGACCTGGGTTCTTTGGCTTCACAGGCAAGTGCTGTAACTGCTAAACCATGTCTCAGCCCCTTCCCTAGCTTTCTATATAAGAGTTGGGGGCTAGAGAGATGGCTTAGCGGTTAAGGCGCATGTCTGCAAAGCCAAAGGACCCAGGTTCTACTCCCCAGTACCCACGTAAGCCAGATGCACAAGGGGGTGCACGCATCTGGAGTTCGTTTGCAGTGGCTGAAGGCCCTGGCATGCCCATTCTCTCTCTCTCTCTCTTTCTCTCTCTACCGGCCTATTTCTGTATATCTCTCTTTCTCAAATAATAAATAAAAATAAAAGTACCTAAAAAAAAGAGTTGGCCATCTCTGATCATCCTTTTTAAAATTATTTTAATTTTTAATTTTTATTTATTTGAGAGTAGCAGAGAGAGAAAGAGGGACAGAGAGAAAGAGAATGGGCGCACCAGGGCTTCCAGCCACTGCAAATGAACTCCAGACACGTGCACCCCCTTGTGCATCTGGCTAACGTGGGTCCTGGGGAATCGAGCCTCGAACTGGGGTCCTTAGGCTTCAAAGGCAAGCGCTTAGCTGCTAAGCCATCTCTCCAGCCCTAAAAAAATATTTTATTTAACTATTACTTATTTTACAGTGAGTATGGGCACTTTAGTACCTCCTGATGCATGTGCCACTTTGTGCATCTGGGTACTGGAGAATTGGCAGGCTTTGCAAGCAAGTGCCTCCAACCATTGGACCATCTCCTCAGCCCTCTTTTTTTTCTTTAATCAAAGACAGGATCTAAGGACTGGTGAGATTGCTCAGCGGTTAAAGGTGCTTGCTTGCAAAGCCTGA
Organism: Dipus sagitta; assembly: GCA_036346955.1. Lineage (NCBI taxonomy): Eukaryota > Metazoa > Chordata > Mammalia > Rodentia > Dipodidae > Dipus > Dipus sagitta. The sequence continues at coordinate 47,206,771 of CM070776.1, read as the reverse complement.
TGGTCCAGGGTTCAATTCCCCAGTATCCACATAGAGCCAGATGCACAAGGTGGCACATGCATCTGGAGTTAATTTGTAGTGGCAGGAGGCCCTGGCATGCCCATACTTTCCTGTCTGCATCTTTCTCTGTGTTTCTGTATCTCAAATAAATAAATAAAAATGCTAAAAAAATAAAGACAGGATTTCATGTAGCCGAGGCTTCCTTTAACTCACTATGAAGCTGAGGATGACCTTGAACTCCTGATCCTCCTGCCTTCATCTCCCAAGTGCTGGGATTGCATGTATGCACCACCACACCAGGCTCTCTCACCTTTTCTTTTCTAAAAATTTTATTTATTTATTTATGAGAGAGAGAGGAGAAAGAGAGAAAGGAGAGAGAATGAGCATGATGCTAGGGCCTCCAGCCACTGCTAACAAACTCCAGATGTATGTGCCACCTAGTACATCTGGCTTACATGAGTACCGGGGAATCAAACCTGGGTCCTTAGGCTTTGTAGGCAAGTGCCTTAACCACTAAGCCATCTCTCCAGCCTTTTCTGATAGTAGCCCATAAGACCTGCATTCTAGAGGGGTCCTGCCATGCTCCTGAGAGGAGAGGATTCTATTCTACAGAGAAAGACTAAGAACAGTCTGAAAGGTTATGGGTCTTCCCCTCAGCTACTATTACATCAAACATTCTTGCTCAATCATATTTCTACACAGCTATCCAAGCTTCATCGACCCTAAACATAAAAATGGACAGTTGATCCTGAGCCTTCTGAATTTCTATCTGAAGGCCTCTACGTCAAACCAGTGTGCTCTCTTTTTTTTGGAGGGGGGGGTTGAGGTAGGGTCTCACTTTGGCTCAGGCTGACCTGGAATTCACTACGGAGTCTCAAGGTGGCCTCGAACTCAAGGCGATCCTTCTACCTCTGCCTCCCGAGTGCTGGGATTAAAGGCGTGCGCCACCACACCCTGCTCAGTGCGTTCTCTTGTTAATCTGTCGCGGGGATGCCTGTCATGACCCTTTATGATGGTCAGGAAGGAGAGAGTCCCTTTTCTTCTCCACACAACAGCTCAGTAGCAAACGTTACACAGGGCCTGATGCATAGTGACCATGCAGTGCTCGGTAGCTAGTCCTGTCATTAATATTATTCCTACTGGAGAACTCCGGGGCAGTCACTCCTCTTGCAAGTGATCCCACATCTCATCCACTATTGCAGAGACAAGGGTGGGCGGGCACTAGTCCAGGAGCCTTCTTTTTATTTTTTTCATTTTTTTGCACATGCTAAGGAAATGCTGTACCACTGAGCTATATCCTCAACCCGACCACTGATATTATTAAGGTCGTTTGTGATGTGATCCAAATGCAAGGGCGTCAGTAGGGTTACACGGAATAAACACCCCCTAAGAAACCAATATGAAGGCTAGTTTCATTTCAGAAGGCACGGTACCAGAATTGATATATATTTACCAATCTTAATGGCCTTTAGGAATCCAGATTAGCCAGTACTGGTTGATAATAGTGGTGGTGGATTGAATTATGCCTCCCTAAAAACCATATGTCAAAACCTTAATCCCCACTGCCGGTATTTAGAGATGGGACTTTTAAAAGTTAGAGTTTAGTGAGATATTAAGAGTGGCTCTGTGGTGGTTTGATTCGGGTGTCCCCCATAAATTTAGGTGTTCTGAATGCTAGATTCCCAGCTGATGGAGATTTGGGAATTAACACCTCCTGGAGGCAGTGTATTGTTGGGGTGGGCTTATGGATTTTATAGCCAGTTTCCCCTTGCCAGGGTTTGGCACACTCTCCTGTTGCTATGGTCCACCTTATGTTGGTCAGGGGGTGATGTTCACCCTCTGCTCATGTCGTCATTTTTCCCTGCCATCATGCAGCTTCCCCCTCAAGCCTGTAAGCCAAAATAAACCTCTTTTTATCCCACAAGCTGCTGCTCTTGGTTGGGTGATTTCTACCAGCAATGCGAACCTGACTGCAACAGGCTCTAAAGCTAGGCATGGTGGCCCATGCTTTTAATATCAGCACTCGGGAGGTAAGAGGATTGCTGTGAGTTTCAGGCCACCCTGAGACTACATAATGAATTCAAGGTCAGTCTGGGCTAGAGTGAGACCCTCACTTGAAAAAAAAAAAAAAAAAGAGTGGATCTGGGAGCCGTTAAAGGTGCTTGTCTGCAAAGCCTGACAGCCGAGGATTGATTCCCCAGTGCCCATGTAAAGCCAGATGCACAAAGCGGGCATGCATCTGGAGTTTGTTTGCAGTGGCCGAAGGCCCTGTCATGTCCATAGTCTCTCTGTCTGCATCTCTCTCTCTCTCTCTCTCTTAAAGAAATAAATAAAATATTGAAAAAAGAGGGCTGGAGATGGCTTAATGGTTAAGGCCAATGAAGCCTAAGGACCCATGTTTGACTCTCCAGAGTCCACATGCAAGGTCGCACATGCGCACAAAGTGGCACATGCATCTGAAGTTCAATTGCAGTGGCTGGAAGCCCTGGCATGCCAATTCATTCTCTCCGTTTCTCTCTCTCTCTCCCTCTCATAAAAAAATATTGAAAAAGAGAGTGGGTGTGTCATTCATATAAGAAGTGGGTCTGTCCTTATAAGAAGAGGAGGGGGGCTGGAGAGATGGCTTAGTAGTTAAGGCGTTTGCCTGAAAAACCTAAAGACCCAGGTTTGATTCCCTAGAACCCATGTATTCCAGATGCACATGGTGGCACATGTGTTTAGAGTCCATTGGAAGTGGCTGGAGGCCTTGGTGTGCCCATGCGCACTCTCTCTCTCTGTCTCTCTCTCAGAAAAAAAAAAAAAATTAAAGCCGGGCGTGGGAGCACACGCCTTTAATCCTAGCCCTCGAGAGGCAGAGGTAGGAGGATCGACGTGAGTTCGAGGCCACCCTGAGAATTCCAAGTTAGCCTGGGCTAGAGTGAAACCCTACCTCGAAATAAAAGAATTTAAAAAGAAGAGGAGGAACAACATAGAATGTACACAAGGAAAGGGCATCACCTGTGGACAAAGAAAGTACGTGTCTGTCTATAAATAAGGAAGAGAAAGATTGAAGAGAGGTAAAGAAACTTTACTTGGGCTGGAGAGATGGCTTAGTGGTTAAGGAGCTTGCCTGCAAAGCCAAAGGATCCAGGTTTGATTCCCCAGTACCCATGTAAAGCCAGATGTACAAGGTGGCAAAAGTGTCTGGATTTTGTTTTCAGTGGCTAAAGGTCCTGGTGTTCCCATTCTCTCTCTCTCTATCTTCCTAATAAATAAATGAATTTTTTAAAAGGAAAATGAATTGCTGGCAATGTACCTCAGCGACAGAACACTTGCTTGGCAGATACAAAGTCCTAGTTTGGATCCCAAGCATTATGTGGAAAATTGCCAATTCGTTTATTGTGAACCAGCGCACTTAGCACATTCAGTTTCTTATTTATGGCAGAGAAGGCTCCTTAGCCATATGCTATGACTGTGTATTTGCGTCTGTCACAAATTCATACGTGGATACTCTCACAAAACCCCTGTAGAGCTATATTTAGACATGTGTGCTCTATGAAAGCTATTTAACATTTAATGAGGTCACAAGGGTGGGACATTGGCCCAGTGGATTAGTGTCCTCTGAAGTTGCCAGAAAGCACATGGCTACATCTGATGATGGACTTCTTGCTGGCAAACTCCTAAGGCAGCACAGACTAAGTGTATCTCTTCTGGTCTCTTATGTCTTCTTAGAAAGTCACCAGAGTTTAATCATGAGGGTTGGTCTTGATGACCTTATCTGATTCTAATGCTTCCCCAAATGCTCCACCTGGAGACATCATAATATTGTTTCCACCTTTTTATTTTATTATTATTATTTTTGAGTTTTCGAGGTCGGGTCTCACTCTAGCTCAGGCTGACCTGGAATTCACTGTGTAGTCTCAGGGTGGCCTTGAACTCATGGCGATCCTCCTACCTCTGCCTCCCGAGTGCTGGGATTAAAGGCGTGAGCCACCATGTCTGGTCTCTTATTTATTTTTTGTTTATTATTATGCCTCAAAAGAACTTTATTATTATTATTTTTTCTTTTCAACATGCTGTTCTGCGGCTTCCTTGGCCCTTTATGCTCAGATACTGAAGAGACGGGCATTGGCATGGACCATGTGAAGACTTGCAAAATCCTTGAAGTTCTTCTCCTCCTCTGAGATGGCTCTGTTGTTTTCCTTTTTATAGACTTGCGAATGGGCATCACGGGTCCAGTCAATTGACTAGCCACTTTGAGTTCTTCGGCAGAGCTGTCGCCCTTCTTGGGGGCTGAGGGCTTCCTGGGGAAGAGGGTGAGCTCAGAGCGGTTCTCCCTCAGGTGCTGCACATCGGTCTGCAGAGACTCCACAGACTTGTTCTGCCTCCTCAGGTCCACAGAGATACCAATAGTCTAGACCACCTTTTGTGGATGCTGGCCACCTGCTCAGAGGGGGAACCCCATGAAGTACTGGGGAGCCTCTTGGCTCTGGGGAGGGGGTAGGGCTCGGTGAGGAAGCTCAGTGGTGTCACATGGAAAAGGTTTCAAAGGTACTTTCATCAAGACAGTAAGTACAGCGATTCCAGAGAAATGTCATGATTCCACATAATAAAATATTTTATTTATTTACTTATTTTTTTGAGAGACAGGGAGAAAGAGAAGAGGCAGATAGAGAGAATGGGTGCACTAGGGCCTCCAGCCACTGCAAATGAGCTCCAGACGCATGGGCCACTTGCGCATCTGGCTTAGCATGGGTACTGGGGACTCGAACTTGTGTCCTTAGGCTTTGCAAATGCCTTAATCACTAAGCCATCTCTCTGTCCCTGTTTTCACCTTTTTAAAATTTTTTTGTTTATTTTTATTTATTTATTTGAGAGTGACAGAAAGAGAAAGATAGAGATAGAGAATGGACTCGCCAGGGCCTCCAGCCACTGCAAACGAACTCCAGACCTGTGCACCCCCTTGTGCATCTGGCTAACGTGGGTCCTGGGGAATCGAGCCTCGAACCGGGGTCCTTAGGCTTCACCGGCAAGCGCTTAACCGCTAAGCCATCTCTCCAGCCCCTTCACCTTTTTTGTTTGTTTGTTTGTTTTTCGAGATAGTGTCTCACTCTGGTCCAGGCTGACCTGGAATTAACTATGTTGTCTCAGGTTGGCCTCGAACTCACGGTGATCCTCCTACTTCTGCCTCCCGAGTGCTGGGATTAAAGGCGTGCGCCATCACGTCCAGCTTCCACCTTTTTAAAGACAAAAATCTCCTCGTAAAATCCAGGCTGGACTCAAATTCTCTCATTCTCCTGCCTGAGCCTCTTGAGTGCTGGGATTACAGGCATATGCCACCATGCCCAGCCTAAAACCATCTTCCTTGAAGCAGAGGATTTCCATCTAGTGTTTTTGTGTGTGCACGTGTTACTGAGGATTGAACCGAGGGCCACTCACAAGTGCTCTACCACTGAGCTACATCTCCAGACCTCTTTTTACTTGTTATTTATTTTGAGTTAGGGGCTCTCTCTCTAATCTCAGGCTGGCCTCGAACTCACAGTGATCCTCCTACCTCAACCTCCTGAGTGCTGGGATTAAAGGTGTACACCACATGCCAGGCGAGCAAGGGTCTCTCTAATCACCCAGGCTGTCCTTGAATTCACTTTGTAGCTGAAACAAACTGATATCTTCTTGCTTCCATTTCTTTTCTTGGCAGCAGCGTCTATAGCGGAACCACCCTGAATGTGCCTGATCTCATTTTTTTTTTTTTTCCTTGAGACAGTCTCAGGCTGGCTTGCTGTGTACCCTAAGTTAGCCTTGAATTCACGATCCTCTTCCCTCAGCCTCCTGAGTGCTGGGATTAAAGCCACAAAAACTAGTTTGTCATTTCACTAAACTCTGACAGCCTAGGCACCAGGATTGGAAGGTGGTATCATAGACTTCTCTAAGCAGCAGACTTTGCAATGGCATTTAGGGTACAGACTTGATCGGGGTTCAGGGTGGTCTTGCCGGTAATGTACTGCATGAGGAGGGGTGGGGAGGACTAGGTAGGGTAGAGAGACCAATTGAATTGTTATTCAGTCCCTGAGACAATCTTGGTTGATTCCCAAAGAAAGCCTGGAGCTAATTATGCTTATCAGAAATTTTCTGAGCGGGGGCAAAGATGATCCATGGATGTGGGTGCCCTGGGAAGGGTGTGCTCTTGAACAAAGAGGCTTTCTGCAGCTGAGGCCATCCTGAAGGGGCTCACATCTGAGGCGTGTCTGCTTACAGCCCTCTCAGCTGCTGGAGCAACAAGTGCTTGCTTGAAGGGAACCCTTGGCAGCAAGTCAGAATGCCTGTTGGCCTTCGTTGACAGGTGAGGATAATGAGTCATACTAATTGAGAATTCCTACACCAGGAGCAGGGGCAAAGCATTTGATCAGAAAGGCCTCAGTTTGGAAGGCTGCGGTTTATATATCTATCATTTTCTCTGATCAACAAAACCGGAGGTTTTGCTAATTTGTTTGAATATTTTAAATGTCTTTATATTTACAACATTAGGTTTTATTTATTTATTTTTATTTATAGGCTGGAGAGATGGCTTAGCGATTAAGGCACTTGCCTGCAAAGCCAAAGGACTCAGGTTCAATTCCCAGGACCGACATAAGCCAGATGCACAAGGTGGTACGTGCGCCTGGAGTTCATTTGCAGTGTCTGGATGCCCTAGCGCGCCCTTTCATTCTTTCTTTCTTTCTTTCTTTCCTTCTCTCTCTCTCTCTCTCCCTCTCCCCGTCTCTGCCTCTTTCCCAAATAAATAAATATAAATAAAATATTTTTAATTAATTAATTTATTTATTTGTGACAGAGAGAGAGAGAGAGAACGGACATGCCAGGGCTTCCTGCCATTGCAAAGAATGCCAGACACATGTGCCATTTTGTGCATCTAGCCTTACATGGGGTACTTAGGAATTGAACCTGGCTGGAGGAATTTGAACCTGGCCGGCAGACTTTACAAGCAAGCACCTTCAACCGCTGAGCCATCTAACTCAAAATTAGCATTCTTTAATATTTTTCTTATGTTTTTATTTATCCATTTGCAAGCAGAGAGAGAGAGAATGGGCACACCAGGACCTCTGGCCACCACAAATGAAATCCAGATGCATGTGCCACTTGTGCATCTTGCTTATTGTGGATACTGGGGAATCAAACCTGAGTTGTTAGGATTTACAGGCAAGTGCCTTAACAACTGAGCCATCTCTCTACCCCCAAAATTAGGATTTTAAAAAATTTTTTTTTGTTTATTTTTATTTATTTATTTGAGAGTAACAGAGAGAGAAAGAGGCAGTTAGAGAGAGGGAGAGAGAGAATGGGCGTACCAGGGCCTCCAGCCACTGCAAACGAACTCCAGACACGTGCACCCCCTTGTACATCTGGCTAACGTAGGTCCTCGGGAATCGAGCCTCGAACAAGGGTCCTTAGGCTTCACAGGCAAGCGCTTAACCGCTAAGCCATCTCTCCAGCCCCAAAATTAGGATTTTTAATTAGATTATGGGCGTTAGGAATCACTGGAGGTAGAAGCCATAGATTGTTGCTAGAAAATTTTCAGTGCCGGGGATGGGATACCTTCCAGTGAGTTGTTGGCCAGGGAGGTCCCTGATGCCCCCCAAAACATTACAGGCCATTGCCGAGGCACTTGGTTGCCCACCAGGAATAGATGGTAAAACCCTATTGCTGAAGACTCCACATACTTGGGCTGCAAAGTCACTGAGAAATTCTGCTGGAGCTGAGCTGAAAACCTCCTCCATGTAGACCAGCTGACTGGAAAGATGGAAAAAGCTATGCTGCATGCAGTTCAATGGGAGAGAGAGATAAACAACAGTGGAAACTGCAAGCCTTAAATTTGTCCAGCCAGGCCAAATGAGGCAATGGGTGCAATCTTGGCACGTCTGTTGTGGGGGAAATCAACCTCTCTAATTGGACTGGAGGCCCGCTCCGTGGGAGGGAATACATCCCTGATACTGAAAACCTACAACAGGGATAGTCATGAGCCCTAGGGGTGTAACGTCTGCTGCTGTCTGGCTAAATGTATATACTGTGCTCACCAAACTGCCCAGTAAGCACTTCTCTTAATGTTCATACCCTTATATGAATGCTACTCTCACTTTTGGTTAGAGAAGCTTCTATTTTCAGATGGCAGTGACCTTGGGATGACTCAGAAGGCACCAACGTGCTGAGAAGTGACAGAGGAGTGCTCAGCACTGAAACAGCTCTATCACACCTTTTGAGGCTCAGGGTCGATTGCAGAAGAGGTGGTGGAAAGCATGTAAGAGCCAAAGGAAGGGTAGGACTCCTTACAACGTGCTCCTCCAGACACAAAATGGCCTGGATATCCATGATCTCATAGTGCCTGACACTACCTACACAAGACCATCATAATAGGAGGAAAAGATGATGACATCAAAATAAAAGAGAGACCAGGCATGGTGGCACACACCTTTAGTCCCAGCACTCAGGAGGCAGTGGTAGGAGGATTGCCATGAGTTCAAGGTCAGCCTGAGACTACATAGTGAATTCCAGGTCTGCGTGGGTTACAGTGAGACCCTACCCTGAAAAACCAAAAAATAAAGAATAAAATAAAAGAGAGATAGCCGGGCACGGTGGACACGAACTCATGGTGGTAATCCTACCTCTGCCTCCAAAGTGCTGAGATTAAAGGCATGCGCCACCACACCAGGCTTGCTTTTTAATTTTTGACTTCCTTAAGTGGGATCCATAGTCCAAGATTTTAGCAGGCAAGGTAATTGTTAAGCCTGAGCAAATATCCTTTAAAGTGTTCTTGAGTGTTTCCAGGATAATGAAAAGGTGAATACATTATTGACAGAATCCCATGGTCACGAACTGCATAGATCCTGGGCTCTTGTCTCTTCCTCTGTGTCACTGAAGAACTTGAAGTCAGTATCAGTATTGTTTGGGTCAGGGGTCACCCCTGGACTCCAGGCTGCAGGATGTGCTCTAGAAGAAGCTCAGGAATGCTGGGCGTGGTGGTGCATGTCTTTAATCCCGGCACTCCAGAGGCAGAGGTAGGAGGATCGCTGTAAATTTGAGGCCACCCTGAGACTTACATAGTGAATTCCAGGTCAGCCTGGGCTAGAGTGAAACCCTACCTCGAAAAAAAAAAAAAGTTGAGGAAACTATAATCTTGGTAATTTTTTAAATGTTTTATTTAATTATTTATTTATTTGAAAGAGAGAGAAAAATAAGATGGGCACACCAGAGTCTCCAGCCACTGCAAGCGAACTCCAGACACATGCGCCACCCTGTGCATCTGGCTTATGTGGGTACTGGGGAATCAAACCTGAGTTCTTAGGCTTCACAGGCAAGTGCCTTAACCGCTAAGCCATCCTCTAGCCCCTGGGTCTTTGTCATTTTTAAATGCTTTGTATGACTTGTGCAATTGTATAAATTGAGTTTGAACAAAATACTGTTGCTTTTAAAGACCTTATTAGATGAAAATGGATATGTCTTTCACCAACAACTAAAAACATTTGTAACTGTCATTTTAATAATATACTATAAAGCCGGGTGTGGTGGCACACGCCTTTAATCCCAGCACTTGGGAGGCAGAGGTAGGAGGATCACTGTGAGCTCGAGGCCACCCTGAGACTCCACAGTGAATTCCAGGTCAGCCTGGCCTAGAGACCCTACCTCGAAAAACCAAAATATGTATATAGTATAAGGCAATGTAAAAAAAAAAAAGAAATTACTGGGGTTCAAAAATATGGGTACTAAATGAGGTACATGGAGAACTGCTTCACTAGCCCTTACAGATGGTTCTTGAACTTAGTTGCTCTGTCTTTGCATGTCCACATTGTGGATTCTTCATATCTTTAAGGTTATCAGGTAATGCCAAGCTATTTCCAGTGATGTAGCATATCTTTTCATGTTACACCAGACTTAAATGTTTGATAATGTGTTGAGTAATTTTCCATTTCCCTATTACTAGTTGGACAGAACTTTTTTCATATTATTTATGTGTATATTAGACCATTTTCTGTTGCTAATAACAGAATACCACAAACTGGGTGACTTCATAAAGAAGAGGTGTAGGGCTTATTATCCCAGCACGTCAGAAGCTGAGGCAGGAGAATCGTGAGTTCTAGACCAGCCTGGGATACATAGTAAGACTGTCTCAAACAAACAGAAAAAAAAAAGGTGCTGATAAGATGGCTTAGCAGTTAAAGGTGTTTGCTTGCAAAGCCTGCTGGCCCGGGTTTAATTCTCAAGGCACCCACGTAAACAAGATGCAAAAAGTGGCTCATCCAGGGACTGGAGAGATGGCTTAGCAGTTAAGTCTTTTGCCTACAAAGCCAAAGGATCCCGGTTCGACTCTCCAGGACCCACGTAAGCCAGATGCACAAGGGGGCGCATGTATCTGGAGTTCGTTTGCAGTGGCTGGAGGCCCTGGCATACCCATTCTGCTCTCTCTCTCTCTCTCCCTCTTTCTTTATCTCTCAAATACATAAATATATAAAATACATTTTTTTGTTGTTGTTGTTTTTGAGGTAGGTTCTCACTCTAGCCCAGGCTGACCTGGAATTCACTCTGTATTCTCAGGGTTGCCTCAAACTCCAGTAGATCCTCCTACCTCTGCCTCCCGAGTGCTGGGATTAAAGGCGTGCGCCGCCACGCCCGGCTCTAAAACACATTTTAAAAGTGGCTCATCTGGTGTTATTTTAAAGTAGCAAGAGGACGTGTGGTGGGTACACACACACATGCATGCACAGACACACATAAATAAAAGAAATTAAAAACCAGACTAACAAATTCAACCATAATCTCTTTTTTCCTATTTATTCATTTACTTATTTATTTAAGTTTTTTCTGGACAACTTCCGTACATATAGACAACATATCATGATCATAATCCTCTCCCATCACCTTCCCTTTTCAACCTCCCTTATCTCTCCTCCATTAAGTCCCTTCTTTCCAACTAGTCTCTCTTCTATTTTGATGTCATCATTTTTCCCCTCCTATTATGCAGGTCTTGTGTAGGTAGCTTCACTCGTGAGGTCATGAGTGCCATGGACACTTTGCATAATCTCTTTAGTGTACCAGTTCTGAGCTGATTCACTAAGCGTTTATACATCTGTATCTTTTCATTGTTTTTGCAGTTTAAATACATTCTGAGAGGAGAAAAGGAATCTTAGAGGAATAAAAGCTGCAACATAAATGACTCGCGTGCTTTTCACATAATAGGATTATTTTCCCAGAGCCACTAGTTATTCTTAGAAACCACGTCTACCTCCGCCTCCATAACTCAAAGGAAGTGCAAACACCATCTGTCCTCGGCTGAGCAGCTGGAATTGGAACCTGATAGCCCCGTGGGTAGAGTGTGGGAGGACAGGCGTCCTCATTGCTGATTCGCTGATCCGTGTCTGCAGTGTCTTTGCTGTGTGCCTGATTGTCACATTCTGGAATGTCACTCAGAATATGGGGCCCTCTGCTGGGCCATGCACAAAAATGCCATGTAGAGAATTCTATCTGGAAAGAAACGAGCCGTGGAGAAGGTACTGGCAAGAATCTGAGAACCAAAGAAAAAGAAGCAAGTATTCATTTGAGTCTGGAAACTACCTGGAAGATTTATTTCAGTCATCAAATTACAAAGCTCATTCCCTCCCTTCTTTTTGTTAGGAACACCTGGAATATAGTGTATCTAAGGGATTTTTTTTTTTTTGAGGGGTTGTGTTTCGAGGTAGGGTGTCACTCTAGTTCAGGCTGACCTGGAATTCACTCTGTAGTCTCAGGGTGGCCTCGAACTCACAGTGATCCTCCTACCTCTGCCTCCTGAGTGCTGGGATTAAAGGCGTGTGCCACCATGCCCAGCTACTGTATCTAAGTTTTTAATTTGTGTGTGTGTGTGTGTGTGTGTGTGTGTGTGTACTGTGTGTGCATGTGTGTATGTGTCACACATATGTATGTAGGTACACATGCATGTGTGTGGAGGCCAAAGGTAAATGTTGGGTGTCTTCCTTGGCTCTCCATCTTGTTTTTTTGTTTGTTTCTTTTTTATTTATTTATTTATCATTTTTTTTTTTTTTTGAGGTAGGGTTTCACTTTAGCTCAGGCTGACCTGGAATTCACTATGTATTCTCAGGGTGGCCTTGAACTCACAGCAATCCTCCTACCTCTGCCTCCTTCCTGAGTGCTGAGATTAAAGGTGTGTGCCACTAGGCCTGGTCCTGTTTTTTAATATTGTTTATTTATTTTTAGATTTTATATTTATTTATTTATTTATTTATTTATTTATTAGAGACAGAGAGGGGGGAGCAAGGAGTGAGAATTGGCATACCAGGGCCTCAAGCCACCGCAAACAAACTCTAGATGCGTGTGCCAATATGTGCATCTGGCTTCCATGGGACCTGAAGAATTGAACCTGAGTCCTTAGGTTTCACAGGCATGCACCTTAATCGCTAAGTCATCTCTCCAGCCTTTATTTATTTATTTATTTGAGAGAGACAGGGGGATGGAGAAAAAGAGGCAGATAGAGAGAGAGAATGGGTGCGCCGCTGCAAATGAACTCCAGACACATGCACCACCTTGTGCATCTGGCTTATGTGGATACTGGGGAATTGAACCTGGGTCCTTAGACTTCACAGGCAAGTGCCTTAACCACTAGACAATCTCTCCAGCCCTCCATCTTATTTTTTTGAGACGGGTCGCTCTCTGAACCTGGAGCTCACTGATTTGGCTGGACTATTTGGCCAGCAAGCCCTTGGTACCCACCTATGTCTCCTCAGCACCAAGATTACAGGTGTGTGCCACCACACCTAGCTTTCGCATGGGTCTCGGGATCCAAACTCTGGTCCTCATGCCTATATAGTCAGAGCTTTACTAATTGAGCCATCACTCTAATTCCACAAGTTTATTGTTTATGTGAGTGACTAAAATAATAACATTTTTCTTTTTAATTTTTTTGACAAATTCCATGATTATAAAAAATATCCCATGGTAATGCCCTCTCTCCCCCCACTTTCCCCTTTGAAACTCCATTCTCCATCATATCCCCCCCCATCTTAATCAGTCTCTCTTTTGTTTTGATGTCATGATCTTTTCCTCCTATTATGATGATCTTGTGTAGGTAGTGTCAGGCACTGTGAGGTCATGGATATCTAGGCCATTTTGTGCCTGGGGGGAGCATGTTGTAAGGAGTCCTACCCTTCCTTTGGCTCTTACGTCCTTTCTGCCACCTCTTCTGCAATAGACCCTGAGCCTCGGAAGGTGTGATAGAGATATTTCAGTACTGAGCACTCCTGTCACTTCTTTCCAGCACCATGATGCCTTCTGAGTCATCCCGAGGTCACTGCCATCTGAAAGCAGAAGATTCTCTACCCAAAGTGAGAGTAGCATTAATATAAGGGTATGATCATTAAGAGAAGTGCTTACTGGGCAGTTTGATAAGCATAGTATATACATTTAGCCAGACAGCAGCAGACATTACACCCCTAGGGCTCATGACTACCCCTGTTTTACGTTTTCTGTATCAGGGATGTATTCACTCCCATGGAGCCGGCCTCCAGTCCAACTAGAGGGCAGTTGGTTTCCACCATGACAGATGTGCCACTATTGCACCCATTGGCTCATTTGTCCTGGCTGGCTAAATATAAGGTTCGCAGGGTCCACTGTTGAGTATCTTCACTGGTGATATCTCTCTCTCCCATTGAACTGCATGCAGAATGGCTTCTTCCAGCTTTCTGTCAGCTGGTCTACATGGAGGAGGTTATCAGCTTAGTTCCAGCAGGATTTCTCAGTGGCCTTGCAGCCCAAGTATGTGGAGTCTTCAGCAATAGGGTCTTGCCATCTATTCCTGGTGGGAAACCAAGGGCTTTGGCAATGGTCTGTAGTGTTTTGGGAGCATTAGGGACCTCTGTGGCCAACAACTCACTGAAAGGTATCCCATCCCTAGCACTGAAAATTTTCTAGTATATTTTTTAAAATATTTTTTAAAACTTTCCCTGACTTTTAAAATATCATTTATTTATTTGAGAGAAAAAGGCAGAAAGAGAGGAAGAGAGAAAGAGAGAGAATGGGCACACTAGAGCCTCTAGCCACTGCTACTGAACTCCAGATGCATGTGCTACCTTGTGCATCTGGCTGTATGTGGATACTGGGAAATTGAACCCTGATCTTTAAGCTTTGCAGGCAAGCGCCTTATCTGTTGAGCCATCTCTCCAGCCTAATTATTGGTCTTAGCTTTTGTTGTTGTTGTTTTGAGGTAGGGTCTCACTCTAGCCCAGGCTGACCTGGAATTCACTCTGTAGTCCCAGGCAGGCCTCAAACTCACAGTGATTCTCCTACCTTTGTCTCCCCAGTGCTAGGATTAAAGGCGAGTGCCACCATGCCCCCATCTTCATAATCTTTTTTTTTTTTTTTTTCGAGGTAGGGTCTCACTCTAGTCCAGGCTGACCTGGAATTCACTATGGAGTTTCAGGGTGGCCTCGAACTCACAACGATCCTCCTACCTCTGCCTCCCGAGTGCTGGGATTAAAGGCGTGTGCCACCACGCCCGGCTCATAATCTTAATGAACTTTTGTGAGTAACATATATATATTAGACTGAATTTACCTGGGTAATGTAAAATATGTTCTGACAGTTTTCCTCAGAATCACTTTGGAGCAGAAGACATCATAAAACCATTAGCTTAGGGGCCTGAAACCCTTTGATAAGAATCTTTAGGCATCCTTTACTCATTCTCTGATCCTCACATAACTTGGTTAATATATTTTAAATTTTTATTTATAGATGCATGTCCTATCTTATGCATCTGGCTTATATGGGTCCTGGGGAATTGAACCTGGGTCCTTTGGCTTTGCAGTCAAGTGCCTTGGCCTGCTAAGCCACCTCTCTAGTCCCTTGGTTAACATATTTTAAAAAAGTAGAGAGTGGCTGGAGAGATTGCTCAATGGTTACAGCACTTTCCAGTAATGCCTAATGACCCAGGTTTGATTCGTCAGTACCCACATAAAGCCACATGCACAAAGTGGTGCATGCATCTGAGTTCATTTGCAGTGGCTAAATGCCTTGGCACATCGATTTGCCCTCCTTTCTCCCTCCTCTCTCTCCTTACAAATAAATCAATAAAATATTTTAAAAACAGCAGAGTAATAGCTAAATGCATTACTGTGTAGACTTCCATATAGTGATACACTAATGCATTCACTAAAAGGACTATACTAACTTGAAAAGATGTCATTATATCATATTATTGCCAAGTGAACAAAAATAATTTGCAGAACAGTAAGTGCTCACTGATCTCATTTTCATTTAAAAAATATTACTACCTTGGAGCCAGGCGCGGTGGGACACAGCTTTAACCCCAGCACATGGGAGGCAGAGGTAGGAGGATCACTGTGAGTTCAAGGCCACTTTGAGACTACATAGTGAATTCCAGGTCAGCCTGACTAGAGTGAAAGCCTACCTCGGAAAAAAAAAAAAATTACCTTGAAAGCTGAGGATGTAGCTCAATGGCAGACATCTACTCATATGGGACACTGAACATATTAATTAGTCATCATTTATCAGGGCTGGAGAGATGGCTTAGTGGTTAAGATGTTTGCCTACAAAGCCAAAGGACCCAGGTTCGATTCCCCAGGACCCGCGTTAGCCAGATGCACAAGGGGGCACACACGTCTGGAGTTAATTTGCAGTGGCTGGAGGCCCTTGGGCACCAATTCTCTCTCTCTCTCTCCCTCCCTCTTTCTCTGTCAAATAAATAAATAAATATAAATAAAATATTTAAAAAGAAATAATTTATCAATATGTAACAAGGAAAATAATCCTTTTCCATTAAATGAATTTCACAGTGTTGGAAAATCTCCAATACTGGACAACTAGTGTAAAGACCACCACCTTTGGTTCTTCATAAGGTTTTTTTTTTTTTTTTTTTTTTCTCTCGAGGTAGGGTCTCACTCAAGCTCAGGCTGACCTGGAATTCACTATGGAGTCTCAGGGTGGCCTCGAACTCATGGCAATCCTCCTACCTCTGCCTCCCGAGTGCTGGGATTAAAGGCGTGCGCCACCACGCCCGACTGACTCTTCATAAGGTTTTATTAATGGAGCCTTATAAGCATGTTTTTGTTTTGTTTGGGTTGGGGTTGGCTTGTGTGTGTGTGTGTGTGTGTGTGTGTGTGTGTGTGTGTGTGTTTCAGGCAAATTTTTGTTATATAGTTCAGGTTGGCCTCAAACTCTTGGCAATCCTCCTGCCTCAGCCTTCTGAGTGCTGGAATTACAGGTCTGTGCCACCATTCCTGGCTTATTTTGTCTTCTTAGTGGCATCTTTATGAATAGAATTTGCTTTGTTTTCATATTTTGTATTTGAAATTATCTCGAGCTTACCAAGAATTGCAAGTATAGTAAAACTCCTTTTTTTCTGAAGCATTTGAAAGTAAGTTGCTGGCTCAATTTCCTATCACCCTTGAATACTTTTTTTTTTATGTAACAGCCCCAAACAGCAAGACATGAGCAAGTAGAACATGGCATGAGCAAAGGGTAAGGAACTTTCAACTTTGGATAATCTTTAAACATTTGTTAAAGGGAGGGATTTAGGGGAGTGACCTGTTGGACTGCTGATTCAGAACACACACAGTTCACAAATGTAATCACACTAAGCCCACCTGTTGTCTGTGGAAGTTCTGTGAGCACTTACTTGCTGACCTGGTTGTCTTCAACACTATGGCCATCACTTCTCACACATGCATGCTTGTTCTGGGTCAAGAGTCTAACCAGGATGCTGAGGATGTTGGGCAAAGAGCACGGCTTAAGAGCATTCAGCATCTCTAAGCATTGCTTGTAAATATTGATCATCTGTGCTGTTCAGGCCAAAGGTTCACCATGGCAGAGGAAACCTAGTCAAATTGCTTTAAGCAAGTGAATTCCATGGTTGTAAGATTAACTTCAAGGCAAGTTACAAGTAAGGAATTTAGCTTCTCACAGCAATAGTTATTTGTAAGATTCATACGACATTTGCCCAAAGTTATTTCCCATAGGTCATTCCCATATTTCATTCATATAATTTCCCAGTTTGTTTTTATAGTTCATTCCTATAGTTGATTCTTAAAAGAATACCTTAATATTTTCTACACACAAGAACCTTCTTTTTGTGAGGCAGGGTCTCATTCCAGCCCAGGCTAGTCTTGAACTCACAATGATCCTTCTATCTCAGTCTCCTGAGTGCATTACAGGCAGGAAGCACCTCATCCAGCTAGAACCTTCTGTGTAGCACCAGGACATCAGTAAAACCAAAAGGTTCTCATAACTGTCATCTGACCTGCAGTCACCATCATGTTTCACCTGTTGTCCCAGTAGCACCCATTATAATAAAAGGATCTAGTTTAGGAATCTAGTTTAGTGTATAGCCACCATCACTTTAGTGTACCTCACTGCTGTGGTCAGGTTTGCGTTGTTGGCAGAAATCGCCCATCCAAGAGCAGCTTTTGGGGGAAAAAAAAGTTTATTTTGGCTTCCAGACTTGAGGGGAAGCTCCATGATGGCAGGGGAAAATGATGGCATGAGCAGAGGGTGGACATCACCTTCTCACCAACATCAGGTGGACCGTAGCAACAGGAGAGTGTGTCAAACACTGGCAAAGGGAAAACTGGCTATAACACCCATAAGCCCGCCCCCAACAATATACTTCCTCCAGGAGACATTAATTTCCAAATCTCCATCAGCTGGGAACCTAGCATTCAGAACACCCAAGTTTATGGGGGATACCTGAATCAAACCACCACATTTCACCCCTGGCCCCCATAAACTGATAACCATACATGATATAAAATACAATGCACTTAACAAACTTTAATATTTCAATTATTTATTTATTTGAGAGAGATACAGAAACAGGCAGGGAGAGAGATAGAGAGAATGGGGGCGCCAGGGCCTCCAGCCACTGCAAACGAACTCCAGCTGCATGCGCCCAGTTGTGCATCCAGCTTACATGGGTACTGGAGAATCAAACCTGGGTCCTTTGGCTTTGCAGGTAAGTACCTTAACCACTAAGCCATCTCTCCAGCCCCATTCATCAAACTTTTAAGGTCTCCATAATTTTTATCAATCCCAATGATGTTCAAACATCCCCACAATCCAAGGTCTTTTAACTGAGCCATAATACCAACACCCCCCCCCAAAAAAAAAGCCATAATAACACAAAATAAATGCACTGCAAAAGATGGCATTGGGCATAGCAAAGAAATATTCAACCAGTACAATATTAAAACAGGGTAAACATCAAACTCTGTAGCTCCAAGTCCAACAACTTTAGTCAGTGACAAGTCTCCAAGTCTGATAATTCTAACCAGCAACAAGCCTCTGGAGTTCCAGTTCCACCCCTCCAGTTAGGCTACTCACAGTCCTGGAAAACTTCATCCAGGCTGGCAGCTTTCCTTAGCAGCCATCTCGTGGTCCCGGCATCTCCACTGGGTCTGCACTTCAATCCACGGTTCATCCTCATGGCTCCATGGGGTCTCCATGCAGTCATCCAGCAAATCTGCTTCACACTGCCCATGGCTGTTTCCAAAACATCAGACTGTGTTGCAAACTCAATGACCCTCTCTTTCCTGCATTTTTTACACTCCATAATACTAGGTGGGGTGCCAATTTGTTAATCTAGGAGGGAATAAAGCAGACTTTGAAGAACAGGACACGCCTTGAGCACTCAGGCCCCTTCAAAAGAGTCTACATCCTTTCTGTTGCCCCAGTGCAGGTCAGCTGGCCCAATCTCAAAGGTTGTAATCTCTCATATAATTGCAACTGTATGGGCAGAAGTTTCAGCCCAAAGATTTCATTTCTGTGCCATATCCCTCTGCTCACACCAGTCCATTTCTACGCAAAGCAACCCTACACAACTTTTCAGGTCACAGGCATAACAGCAAGCCTCTCACACAAACTGCTCTTAGCCCAGTCGAAGCAAAGCTCTTTCTCACCCTCATAAGCCAAACCTCACCACACATAGTTCTTACTGCATTCAGGTCTTTCAACTCTAACCAGAATAGTCCATCAAGCTATACTTACAGCACTGTGAAGCATCTCTTAGGCCAAGGTTTCAAATCCTTCCACATTCCTCTTGAAAACAGTCAGGTGTCTAGCAGCAAATGACACCACTCCTCAGTACCAACTTCACTGCTGCAGTCAGGGTCTCATTGCTGGCAGAAATCACCCGACCAAGAGCAGCTTTTGGAAAAAATGGGTTTATTTTGGTTTACAAACTCGAGGGGAAGCTCCATGATGGAAAGGGAAAATGATGGCGCGAGCAAAGGGTGAACATCACCCCCTGGCCAACATCAGGTGGACAATAGCAACAGGAGAGTGTGTCAAACACTGGCATGGGGAAACTGGCTATAACACCCATAATCCCACCCCAACAATACACTGCCTCCAGGAGGCTTTAATTCCCAAATCTCCATCAGCTGGGAACCTAGCATTCAGAACACCTAAGTTTATGAGGGACACCTGAATCAAACCACCAAACTCACTCAATTAGAAAAGCTCCTTAAGTCCAGCGTGGTGGGACACACCTTCAATCCCAGCAACTCATGAGTCCGGTTAAAGAGGATCGTTGTGAGTTCAAGGCCAACCTGAAACTACATAGTGAAAAGCTCATTAGTCTTTCTTAGCCTTTCATAACTTCATGCAGATTACAGTGCAATTATTTTGTAGAATGTTCCTCAATTTGGAGATGTATGACATTTCCTCATGATTACATGTAGGTTATGCATCTTTGCCAGAGATGTCTCAGGAGGAATACTGTATCCTATGTGCAGCAAATCAGATGGCCTTTTTCAAAAATATATTTGTTACCAGATGTGGTGGTACATGCCTTTAATCCCAGCACTGGGGAGGCAGAGGTAGGAGGATCGCCAGGAGTTCAAGGCCACCCTGAGACTACATAGTAAATTCCAGGTCAGCCTGGACCAGAGTGAGACCCTACCTCGAAAAACCAAAAAAAAAAAAAAAAAAAAAAAATCAATTGAATCATTTACTTACATCAGTATGGGCTTCTGGTCCCCTGTGTTTTCTGTGGGATACAATCTGCCTAGTTATGTAGGCCTTACCACCATCATTTTGCTTGCTCTTCTATTCTGCCTCTAGAAGATTCCTTTCTACCAGACCTTATACTCACAACTTTATGGCTACAATTATGCAACCACAATCAAAACCAGATATACAATGATCTTGGCTTAGTTCCATGTTTTTGGGGTTTTGTTTGTTTGTTTGTTTTCGAGGTAGGGTTTCGCTCTAGCCCAGGCTCACCTGGAATTCACTATGGAGTCTCAGGGTGGTCTCAAACTCATAGCGATCCTCCCACCCCTGCCTCCCGAGTGCTGGGATTAAAGACGTGCGCCACCACGCCCGGCTCAATGTTGTGTATTTTTAAACGTTGAACTTGGGGTTGAGCTCAGTGGGTAAGTGCACTTGCTATGAAACCATGAAGACCTGAGTTTGATCCCCAGCACTCACATAAAAAATACTGCTGGACATACATCTGCAATCCCAGTCTTGGCGGGGGGGGGCGGTGGAGACTGGAGAATCACTGGGGTTTACTAATCAACCAGCCTGACTGGAAAAAAAAAACAACACAGCAGCTCCAGGTTCATTTCTCAAGGAAATAGCGTGAAAGATAGAGGAAGATATGCCATTTCTCCTCTGGCTTCCACATGCGTGCACAAGGGTTAGCCTGGAACTAGAGTGAGTTCCAAGTCAGCCTGGGCTAGAGTGAGACCCTACCTCAAAAAAAACAAAAAAAATAATAAATATAAGTAAATAAATAAATAAATAAATAAAAAGCAAGATTATTATTATTTTGTGCCTTTAACTGCTGAGTCATCTCTCCAACCCTGTAATATATCATGTTTGAAAGGTAAAATTGCCCAGGTGTGGTGGTCCCAGCACTTGGGAGGCAGAGATAGGAGGATCACTGTGCGTTCCGGGCCACCCTAAGACTACATAGTAAATTCCAGGTCAGCCTGGGCTACAGCAAGACCTTCAAAAACAAAAACAAACAAACAAACAAAAAAGATGAGATTGGCTTTGTACTCATTTGTACTTTAACCAAACTAGTACTGATCCATCATGATGCAGTCAAATATAAAACATCTTTTTAGCTGGGCGTGGTGGTGCACACCTTTAATCCGAGCACTCGGGAGGCAGAGGTAGGAGGATCCCGTGAGTTTGAGGCCACCCTGAGACTCCATAGTGAATTCCAGGTCAGCCTGGGCTAGAGTGAGACCCTGCCTCAAAAAATAAAACAAAACAAACAAACAAAAAAGCCCATCTTTTCCACAAATATTAAAAAATAAAGCAGTAGTGATAGTGGAACACAGAATTCACAAGGATAGAGGAAATCAACAAAGCACATGATAGCTTAACCTACACAATTGGCTTTTTTTTTGTTTGTTTGATTTGTTGGTTTTTTGTTTGTTTGTTTTGTTTGTTTTGTTTTGTTTTGTTTTGTTTTGTTTTTGAGGTAGTTTCACTCTAGTCCAGGCTGACCTGGAATTCACTATGGAGTCTCAGGCTGGCCTGGAACGCACAGTGATCCTCCTACCTCTGCCTCCCAAGTGCTGGGATTAAAGGCATGTGCCGGGCTGGAGAGATGGCTTAGCGGTGAAGCGCTTGCCTGCGAAGCCTAAGGACCCCGGTTCGAGGCTCGACTCCCCAGGACCCACGTTAGCCAGATGCACAAGGGGGCACACGCATCTGGAGTTCATTTGCAGTGGCTGGAGGCCCTGGCGCGCCCATTCTCTCTCCCTCTCTCTATCTGCCTCTTTCTCTCTCTGTCTGTCGCTCTCAAATAAATAAATAAAAATAACAAACAAACAAACAAAAAAACTTAAAGGCATGTGCCACCACCTGGCGGCCTTTTCATTATATAGGCAAGTACTTAAACTGCTGAGTCATCTCTCCAGTGGCTTTTTTCTTGTGTGTGTGTGTGTGTGTGTGTGTGTGTGTGTGTGTGTGTTTGGTTGCACATGCAACAGTGTGTGGGTAGAGGTCTGAGGACAACATCAGGGTATTTGTCCTTTCACATTCTTTTTGAAACAGGGTGTCTTGTTTCTTGGCTGCATGCGCCAGTCTAGCTGGCCCTCAAACTTCCGTATTCTCCTGGTTCTGTCTCCCATTGCCATAGGTATGTTGAGATCACAGGCCCATGTACCATTTTGCATCTGGTTTTATGTGGGTGCTGGGGAACCCAAGGCCAGCAGGCTTACAAGAATATATTGTTGGGCTGGAGAGATGGCTTAGCAGTTAAGCGCTTGCCTGGGAAGCCTAAGGACCCCAGTTCAAGGCTCGGTTCCCCAGGACCCACGTTAGCCAAATGCACAAAGGGGCGCACGCGTCTGGAGTTCGTTTGCAGTGGCTGGAGGCCCTGGCGTGCCCATCCTCTCTCTCTCTCTCTCTCTCTCTACCTACTCCTCTCTCTCTCTGTCTGTTGCTCTCAAATAAATAAATAAAAATGAACAAAAATATTTAAAAAAAGAATATATTGTTAACTGCTGAGCTATCTTCCCAGCCCTACAATTGGCTTTTAAGTAAGTAATGCTTCCTGATAGCCAAGAACAGGAATGGTTAATCCTTCATTACACATCTTTGTACTTTTTGCTTCCTGCATTTGAGGTTGGAGTCCATATTCTAAAGACATCTGTGGTAGTTTGAATGCATGGTCCCCCCCAGACTCAAGTTTTATTAGAGCTTGTTACTTGGGTCTCCAGCCACCTGGCTAGAGGAGGTGCCACTGGGGGGGTGGATCCTGGGGTTCAGCCCAAAGGTGTTTTGTGGGGGCGAATCTGAATTCCAGCCTAAAGGTATGCAGAAAGCACTGGGTGGGGTGGTCTTGCTTGAGTCTTGTTTGTGTTTGTTGCTTTCTGCTATTGCTGACTGGTGGTGGTCTCTCTCTCTGCTTGGATTTATGAATGGGAGCCAGCTTCTCCTGCCATAAATGGAACTTCCCCTGGATCTGTAAGCTGAAATAAATCCCTTCCTCCCGTAAACACTGTGTTTGGTTGATTGTTCATCCCAACGCCATGGGACTGACTACAATAATACCCAAACCTGTATTAGATCTACTGATGTAGATGTTCAGAGTCATCTCATCTGTAGCAGGGAAGGTAATCCAAAACTTTTTGGCCAAACCTCAAGTATGCATCACCAGCCCTTTCCAAATGAACACAGAAGGACCAACGAGATCCAGGATGTTAAAGAAGAGACACATGGCTCCCAAACAAAACAAAGCAAAATATACTACAGGGAAAGGAGGGATTCAGCCAGTCTTGACTGAAAGTGAATGAAGTACTCATCACACACATCTGGTATTCCATTTGCAGTGACAAGAGGCTCTGGAATTAAATCACACACACACACATAAAAATTCAAAGCTAGGATCCACATATGAGAGAATATGTGGTATTTGTCTCTCTGAGCCTAGATTACCTCACTTAGTGTAATTGTTTCCAGATCCATACATTTTCCTGTAAATTTTATTCCTGAAAAGGCAGAGGCAGGAGGATCAGGAGTTCAAGGCCAGCCTGGGCTACTTTATTCTTTTTTCAAAGATCGTTTTAGCTATTCTAGGATCTATGCATTTCCATATAAACTTTACCTTTTTTGTTGGATAAGGCAATGTTGGTTGGAGACAGAGTCTTACTATGCAACCCTGACTGGCCTGGTACTCACTATGCAGTCTAGGGTGTCCTCAAATTCACCACAATCCTCCTGACTCAACCTCACAAGTTCTGGGATTATAGGCATGCAACACCATGCCAAGATATGTATGCATTTTAGAGTAAGAGACTGGAGAGATGGCTTGGTGGCTAAGGCACTTGCCTGCAAAGTGAAAGGACCCAGGTTGGATTCCCCAGGACTCACGTACGCCAGATGCACAAGGTGGTGCATGCATCTGGAGTTTGTTTGCAGTGGTTGGAGGCCCTGCTACATCCATTCTCTCTTTTAAAAAAACAGAGTAAAATGATATGCAAAACAATCTCACTGGCATTTTAATAAGAACTGCATTAGGGCTGGGGGTGTAGCTCAGTGGTGGAATGCATGCCTAGACTGCACAGGACCATGGGTTCAACCTTCAGCAAACCACCCCCACAAATGCATTGAACCTATAGATCAATATAGGTGAGAGAGAAGCAAAGAAAATCATTAGACAGGGCAAATTATAATCCAGGTGAGAGGGGATGAAGACTTGAATTAAAGCAGGAAGCACTGGAAGGCTGATGGATTAGCCCCTTGGTATGTGGAGGTTTTACATCTGTGGATACAACCAACTAGAAAATATTCTTTGGGGGCTGGAGAGATGGCTTAGCGGTTAAGACACCTGCCTGCAAAGCCAAAGGATCTTGGTTCAATTCCCCAGGACCCACGTAAGCCATATGCACAAGGTGGCACATGCATCTAGAGTTCATTTGCAGTGGCTGGAGGCCCTGGTGTGCCCATTCTCATTCATTCTCTTTCTCTCTCTCTCTCTCTCTCCTTGCAAATAAAAAAAAATTAAAAAAAAAAGAAAGAAAAGAAAATGTTCTTTGGAGCCGGGCATGGTGGCACATGCCTTTAATCCCAGTGCTCAGGAGGCAGAGGTAGGAGGATCGCCGTGAGTTCCAGGTTACCCTGAGACTCCATAGTGAATTCCAGGTCAGCCTGAGTTAGAGTGAGACCCTACCTTGAAAAAAAAAAAAAACAGAAAAGAGAAAGAAAATGTTTTTTGGGTACGGAGAGATGGTTCAGAGGTTAAGGGCACTTGCTTGCAAAACCTGACAGCCCAGATTTGATTTCCCGCTATCTATGTAAAGCTGGAAGCACCAAGTGGCGCATGTGTCTGAAGTTTGTTTGCAATAGTTCCTAGAGTGCTCATCCTCAATCTCTCTCTCTCTGCCTCTCTCGCTCAAATAAATAAATACAGGGGGATGTGTGTAAGTTCTATGAAAATACTATACTGTTTTCATGTAAGGGACTTGGACATGTGATGATTTGGCGTTTGGTATCCACTGGAGAATATACTAAGAGAAAACTGTAATCCTCCTACACCAACTGCAATGTCTTATTAGTTCTGAATTAGATAAACTGCAGAAGATTGCCTGGCATGCAATTAGCATCAAATAAATGTTAGGTTGCAATCTTTCCCCTTCCCTGAGGCAAATTCTGTGGGAAGTTCTCTGGTGGCTCACATCTGTAAATCTCATCAGTAGGGAGGCTGAGGAAGGAGTGTGAGCTAAAGACCAGCCCAGGCTCCATAATTAGACTCTAAGCCCTCCAAAAGGAATGAAAGAATACTTACTTGATCAACAGATGGCTTGGGTCAAATACTTTCATAAAATTCCTAACAAATGACTCACCCTTAGATTCCTGGAGCATTGGAATGTTTAAACCTGTCAGAGAGACCCAGTGTGCAAAGAAGCCTGGGGGGAAAACTAATCCATTCAAGGCACAAAGATCACGTCTGTTTCAGGGCTCAACACCTGTCCTAAGTCTCCTGTTAAGTTAACCCAGTCTCTCTCCTCTTGGGGTGCCATCCCCCATTGTCTGTGGTCAATCTTCCAAAATACAAGTCTCACCAGACCCACCAAGCAGTTCCTCTACTCCTGAGGCTCGGGTTCTTTCCCCCTCCCCCACGATGTCTGGACTGTATCAGCTGCGACATGTCTGAGGGCCAGTGCAATCACTCTTGCTTTCTTTGTCAAGAAAGCTCAAGCCTCCTTTGTCTACTTGGCAGATCATATCTCACGGCTTAATTCTTTTTTTTTTTTAATGGATTTCTGAGACAGAGTCTCACTGCCTGACCTCCACCTTACTGTATAGCCCAGGTTGATCTAGAACTCAGAATCCTCCTGCCTCCACCTTCCAAGTGCTGGGATATCAGGCCTGCACATTCTTGGCTCTAAAGGACTTTTTTTTTTAATTTTCTCAATTTTTACTAATATTTTCCATGATTATAAAAAATATCCCATGGTATTACCCTCCCCCCCTTTCCCCTTTGAAATTCCATTCTCCATCATATCCCCTCCCCATCTCAATCTTTCTACTTACATATATACAATACCAACCTAATAAAAGCCCTCCTCCCTTTCTTTCTCTTCCCTTTCTATCTCCTTTTTTAACTTACTGGCCTCTGCTACTGAGTTTTTTCCTTCTCGCACAGAAGACCAATCATCTGTAGCTAAGATCCACATATGAGGGAGAACATGTGGCGCTTGGCTTTCTGGGCCTGGGTTACCTCACTTAGTATAATTCTCTAAAGGACTTATTGACAGCATGGTTTTCCTACCCCTCCTGCCCTGGGGTAGAGCTGGTCAGTTCTCGACAGTGCCCCCAGCTTCCCCTAAAAAGGCTTCTATCTCGGCCCACAAAAGATATCCCAAAGTGAAGCCCTCAAAAGCAGCCTAGCAAATAAAGTTCTTCTCTTTCTTCTGGCTTACTTTCTCTTGCCCTTCCTGCTCCGCCTAAACAAGCCATGGAAACTAGAAATAAAAGTTGGAGCCCATCTCCTCCCAAAGCAAACACAACAACTAGAGTTGTAGCGGAGGGCAGTGGCACATTCCAGTAATCCAGCACTCAGAAGGCTAAGACAGGGGGATCATAAGCTTAAGATCAACCTGGAGTAGAAAGCAACATCCTATCTTAAAAAAAAAAAATGACTGAGCTATCAGCTCATTGATAAAGACACTTAGTATGCACAAGTCCTTGGGTACGGTATCCCCAGCCCTGCAAGACAAACAAGTACCAATCAACATTATTCCTAGGTTGGAGAGATGGTTTAGTGGTTAATGCACTTGCTGGTAAAGCCAAAGGACACAGGTTTGATTCCCCAGTACCCATGTAAGCCAGATGCACAAAATAGCACATGCTTCTGGAGTTCTTTTGCAGTGGCTGCAGGCCCTGGTACACCCATTTTTCTCTGCCTCTTTCTCTCTCTGTCTCAAATAAATGAATAAATAAATAAATAAAAAGATTATTCCTGAGCTGGAGATGGCTTAGTGGTTAAGGTGCTTGCTGGCAAAGCCAAAGGATCCAGGTTTGATTCCTCAGTACCTACGTAAGCCAAATGTACAAGATGGTGCATGCATCTGGAGTTCCTTTGCAATGGTTAGAGGCTCTGGCATGCCCATTCTCTCTCTCTCATAAATAAATAAATAAATAAATGATTTTTTTTTTTAAAAAAAAAGGTCATTCCTTTCATTTCCCCTGCCTATCTGGAAGCCAGTCATAAAGAAATTAAGATCCTAAGCCGGGCATGGTGGCGCACGCCTTTAATCCCAGCACTCGGGAGGCAGAGGTAGGAGGATTGCTGTGAGTTCGAGGCCACCCTGAGATGACATAGTGAATTCCAGGTCAGCCTGAGCCAGAGTGAAAAAAAAAAAAAAGAAATTAAGATCTTAACACTAGAGGAATGCTGGCCCATACCCAGGAGGAAGAAATACTACAATTGTGGGGCCAACAAGGATGTGGAGAATCCTAGCTGTTTGCTCCCTCAGTCTATTACTATCAGCTCCTAGCCTTTTTTTTTTTTTTTTTTCCAATGTAGGATCTCCCTTTAGCCCAGGCTGACCTGAAATTCACTACATAGTTTCAGGCTGGCCTCAAACTCACAGTGATCCTCCTACCTCAGTCTCCCAAGTGTTGTGATTAAAGGTGTGCAACACCATGCCCTGCCAGCTCGTAGCCTTTTTTTTTTTTTTTTTTTTTTTTTTTTTTGTTTTTTTGAGGTAGGGTCTCCCTCTAGCCCAGGGTGACCTGGAATTCACTATGGAGTCTCAGGGTGGCCTCGAACTCACAGCGATCCTCCTACCTCTGCCTCCCGAGTGCTGGGATTAAAGGCGTGCACCATCACACCCTGCTCTCATAGCCTTTTGTATGATTTTTTTTTTTTTTTTTTTTTTTTGCCATTTGGCTGTCCATGCTTCATAGAACCTGGATGTAAAAATAGGAAAATTGAGCTGCAGAGATGACTTAAGTTAAGGCACTTGCCTGTAAAGCCTAAGGACCCATGTTCAACTCTCCAGGTCCCACGCCAGACACATAAGCCAGACACATAAGGTGACCCAAGTCAAGAGTGCACATGCACACAAGGTAGCACATGCATCTGGAGTTTGATTGCACTGGCTGGAGGCCCTGGTGTGCTAATTCTCTCTTGCATAAAAAAAGGCTGGTCTGTTGGGCTTGTCTCAAATTTAAAAAAAAAAAAAAAACAGGACTATTTGGGCTGGAGAGATGGCTTAGTGGTTAAGCGCTTGCCTGTGAAGCCTAAGGACCCCGGTTTGAGGCTCGACTCCCCAGGACCCACGTTAGCCAGATGCACAAGGGGGTGCACGCGTCTGGAGTTTGTTTTCAGTGGCTGGAGGCCCTGGCGCGTCCATTCTCTCTCCCTCTCTCTATCTGCCTCTTTCTCTCTCTGTCGCTCTCAAATAAATAAATAAAAATAACAAAAAAATTAAAAAAAAATAAATAAAAATAAAAAAATAAAAACAGGACTATTGAGTTGTATTTGCCCCCTCCTTCTGAATAACCTGAGTATGGATCCGGTTTGTCCCCAATGTCTCTTGTTTGGAAACATCTAATTCTAAAGACTGTTCATCAATACCTGTGCTTGATGTCATCCGCTGAGGTACTCCAAGCAGAGGCTGCCTCTTCTCTTCCTTCTTCCATAGACCTGCTTATTCTAGAGCCTTGACTCTCCCACCAGTCCCAAGTAGGCACTCCTCACCCCAGTCCTGATTCTAGAGATGGTACAATGAAGAAGGCAGGTTGCTAAGGGCCAGGACAAGAAACAGAAGCTGCAATGTGTTCTCTCACACCCAGCCGTGTGTCAGTGATAGGGTTCTGAGGCACAAATACCTCTGCCCCTAGCAGATGCGAGAACTTTGCAGCAGTCAGAGCCTTGTCTACAAACAGGTTAAGTAAGACCTCATTGAAAGCCAGAGAACGGAATGGAAGAGATGGCAGAAAAGCAACGGGCCAGGTGGGTCAGGGCTCAACACCTCCAGAATATCCAGGCACCCATTTTGACTACCCCCGACAGCCCCCAGGAGGAAGCAATGAATACTTCTGAAAGTCTTCTAATGTGGAGCACCCAGGCCCCCAGCAAGCTAACTTGGAGCAACCGGATCTGGGACAACCAGTCTTGGCCCAGCCATTCCTAGAACATGCCGACCTTACACATCAGGCCCGGAAAAATCCATCCCATTACTGTGGTGAGGATTTCTGCAGCGCCGTGTGCGGTTCCAACAACAACAACAACAACAAAATGTTAAGCCGGGCGTGGTGGCGCACGCCTTTAGTCCCAGCACTCGGGAGGCAGAGGTAGGTGGATCGCCGTGAGTTCGAGGCCACCCTGAGACTGCATAGTGAATTTCAGGTCAGCCTGGACTAGAATGAGACCCTACCTCGAAAAACCAAAAAAATAAAATAAAATAAAAATGTTGCTTATATTGAGGCCACCTTGGAGCGACCGGGGAAACCCACACGTAGTTAACACTACTCACGCCTTGGGTTTGTTCCCAGATTCCGGTGAATGCACAGCCTGATGATCTGTGATGAGTACTTCACTCAATTTCAGTCAGGGCATGGCTGAATTCCTTCCTTCCTTCCTTAGAGAATTTTTTTGTTTTGTTTTGTTTTGGTTGGGAGTCATGTGTCTCTTCCTTAACATCCTGGATCTCATTGTGCCTGCTGTTTCTGTGTGTGTGTGTGTGTGTGTGTGTGTGTGTGTGTTGGGGGGAGGTGACACATAATTGAGGTTGGATCAAAGAAGGTTTTCTATTACATTCCCTGCTGTCAGGGACATCTTGTCTACAGCAGGGAATGCAATTGAAACTCTAGAATAAGCTTGGATACCTTTAAGATATAGACTAGACTCCAACCTCAAGTGTAGGAAGCAAAGTACCAGGATGTGTGATGAAGGATTAATCATTCCTGTTCTTAGCTATCAGGAGGCTTTACCTATTCAAAAGCCAATTGTGGGCTGGAGGGATGGCTTAGCGGTTAAGGCATTTGCCTGCAAAGCCAAAGGACCCAGGTTCGATTCCCCAGGACCCATGTTAGCCAGATGCACAAGGAGGTGTACATGTCTGGAGTTCGTTTGCAGTGGCTGGAGGCCCTGGCATGCCCATTCTCACTCTCTCTCTCCCTCTTTCTCTGTCAAATAAATAAAAATAAAATATATATTTTAAAAAAGCCAGGCATGGTGGCGCACACCTTTAATCCCAGCACTCAGGAGGCAGAGGTAGGAGGATCGCTGTGAGTTCGAGGCCATCCTGAGACTACATAGTGAATTCCAGGTCAGCCTGAGCTAGAGTGAAACCCTACCTCAAGAAATAAAAAAAGAAAAGCCAATTGTTCTACATGGTTAAGCTATCATGTGTGCCATTGATTTTCTCTACTACTGTGGGTTCTATATTCCACCATGACCACTACTGTATTCTTTAATTTTTTTTTTTTTTTTTTTTTTTTTTGGTTTTTCGAGGTAGGGTCTCACTCTAGCCCAGGCTGACCTGGAATTCACTATGGAGTCTCAGGGTAGCCTCAAACTCACGGCGATCCTCCTACCTCTGCCTCCCGAGTGCTGGGATTAAAGGCGTGCGCCACCATGCCCAGCTTCTTTAATTTTTTTAAAGAGGGAGAGAGAGAGAAAATGCATGCACCAGGACCTTCAGCCTGCTGCAAATGAACTCCAGACATGTGTGCCCCCTTGTGGCACATGCGCAACTTTGAATGCTTGTGTCACTGCATCTGGCTATGTGGGACCTGGAGATTTGAACCTAAATTCTTAGGCTTCTCAGGCAAGCGCCTTAACCGCTAAGCCATCTCTCCAGCCTCTTTGTTTGTTTTGTTTTGGTTTGGTTTGTTTTTTTCAAGGTAGGGTCCCACTCTAGTCCAGGCTGACCTGGAATTCACTATGTAGTCTCAGGGTGGCCTCCAACTCTCAGCAATCCTCCTACCTCTGCCTCCTGAGTGCTGGGATTAAAGGTGTGCTCCACCACACCCAGTCCTTTTTTGTTTCTTTTTGAGGTAGGGTCTCACTCTACCCCAGGCTGACCTGGCATTCACTATGTAGTCCCAGGCTGGCCTTGAACTCATGGTAATCCTCCTACCTCTGCCTCCTTAGAGGCCACTATGCCCGGTTTCTTTAATGATTTTTTTTTTTTCATTTTTTGAGGTAGAGTCTCACTCTAGCCTAGGCTGACCTGAAATTCACTACGTAGTCTCAGGGTGGCCTTGAACTCACAGCAATCCTCCTACCTCTGCCTCCTGAGTGCTGGGATTAAAGGCATGTGCCATCATGCCCAGCTTCTTTAATGATTATTATTTTTATTTATATATTTATTTTTTAGTTTTTTGAGGGAGTTTCACTCTAGCTTAGGATGATCTGGAATTCACTATATAGTCTCAGGGTGGCCTTGAACTCATAATGATCCTCCTACCTCTGCCTCCCGAGTGCTGGGATTAAAGGCGTGTCCCACCACACCAGCTTTACTTTTTTAAAATATTTGTTTATTTATATATTTGAGAGAGGGAGAGAGAAAGAAAGAGAGAGAGAGAATGGGCATGCCACGGCCTACAGGCACTACAAAGGAACTCCAGACGCATGTGCCACCTTGTATATCTGGCTTACGTGGGTCCTGGGGAATTGAACCGAGGTCCTTTGGCTTTACAGGCAAGTGCCTTAACTGCTAAGCCACCTCTACAGCCCTTTAATGTTTTTTAAAAAGGTGTTTCATGCTTGACTGCATCATGATGAATCAGTACAAATGAATACAATGCCAGTTTTACTTTGCAATGTTTCTGTGGGCCTGGTGGCGAACACCTTTAATCCCAGCACTCGGGAGGCAGAGGTAGGAGGATTGCTGTGAGTTTAAAGGTAGCCTGTGACTACATAGTGAATTCCAGGTCAGCCTGGGCTAGAGGGAGACCCTAACTCAAAAAAAAAAGCCACTATTTTCATTTATTTGAAAAAGGTGTGTGTTTGTGTAGACAGCCAAGAAAGTATGTGGTGAATATGTACATAGCAGAGTAAATGGGAAGGTCTTTGTGAGCTCCGCTCAAGGGTATCACTTCTTTTTTTAAAAAAAAAAATATTTTGGTTTATTTTTATTTATTTATTTGAGAGTGACAGAGAGAGAGAGAGAGAGAGAGAGAGAGGAGAGAGAGAGAAAATGCATGCACCAGGACCTTCAGCCTGCTGCAAATGAACTCTAGTTGTATGTGCCATTTTGTGTATCTGGCTTTACATGAGTACTGGGGTTTCAAACTTGGCCTGTCAGGGTTTTCAAATAAGTACCTTGAAACTGCTGAGCCATCTCTCCAGCCTCTTTGTTTGTTTTGTTTTGGTTTGGTTTGTTTTTTTCAAGGTAGGGTCCCACTCTAGTCCAGGCTGACCTGGAATTCACTATGTAGTCTCAGGGTGGCCTCCAACTCTCAGCAATCCTCCTACCTCTGCCTCCTGAGTGCTGGGATTAAAACAGACAGCTATCTCTGTGACCAACTGACACACCCATTGCTCTGGGTTATAGTTCTTCTGGACATACTCCTATTATGCTAGACCTATGCATGAGATCTTGCTTATTTCCTATGAGGCAAAACTCATTCTCATCCAGGCATGGTGGCACACACCTTAAATCCCAGCACTCAGGAGGCTGAGGTAGGCGGATCAGCGTGAGTTCGAGGCCAGCCTGAGAATACATACATACTAGCTCCATTTTCTGGTGCATCAGGTAGCTGGACAACCTATTCTGGGAAAATCTCAATGTTGAGTCAGGGCAAGCTCCAGGACCCTTGCTCTGAACTCAATAGAGATGCAAAGACATTTGATCTGCAATATGAAGTTGTTTTCTGTGTGGCTTTGACTCACTTTGACTTTCACGCTCTCTCTCCTTACTTCGCTCTTCCTGATTCATTTCCAGAGCTTACAGCATTCCACATTCTTCCCCAGACGTTCCCCTCCTGCCCTCCTCATGGGGCAGAGGTCCAGGACCGCCTTGACTCCAAACCTGCCTCATACCCTCCTAGAGCTGGGCAGCTCAACAGTTAGGACCTGTAGAATGCGTCTCCCACCATAGCACTCTCACTGTGCAGGGAAATGGCTAAGGCTCTGCATCTCCCCTCCACCTCTGACTATACCTCATTTCAATTATCTGGGATCAAGCATTCTCCTCTCTGTTATCACTTGACCAAAAGGTTCCCTCTTTTGCTCAGATTACACCAGTCTACCTTGACCAAGATCCTAAGCCCAAGAAGCCTTGGTCCTCCACTTCGAACCCTAAACCTAACAATAGAAACTTCAGGAGCCAGGCGAGGTGGCACATGCCTTTAATCCCAGCACTCAGGAGGCAGAGATAGGAGGAGCACTGTGAATTCGAGGCCAGCCTGAGAATACAGAGTGAATTCCAGGCTAGCCTGGGCTAGAGTGAGACCCTACCTCAAAAAACCAAAATAAATAAATAAATAACTTCATAAAATTGTTAACACTTTGGAACATGGGATTTAGGAGTAACCTGAATTCATGTTCCCGGGCTGTGGCCATGCATATTTGGCTCCAGAATAAAGTGTCTTTTATTCCCTCTAAACTGATAGGTGTGTGTTTGTGTAGACAGCCAAGAAAGTATGTGGTGAATATGTACATAGCAGAGTAAATGGGAAGGTCTTTGTGAGCTCCGCTCAAGGGTATCACTTCTTTTTTTAAAAAAAAAAATATTTTGGTTTATTTTTATTTATTTATTTGAGAGTGACAGAGAGAGAGAGAGGCAGATAGATAGAGAATGGGCGCTCCAGGGCTTCCAGCAACTGCAAATGAACTCCAGATGCGTGCGCCCCCTTGTGCATGTGGCTAACGTGGGTCCTGGTGAATCGAGCCTCGAACCAGAGTCCTTAGGCTTCACAGGCAAGCGCTTAACCGCTAAGCCATCTCTCCAGCCCAAAGCATATCACTTCTGAGATATAAGTTGTATCAGTGCATCAGTGGCAGTGAAAAGCCCCTAGGCCCTAGTGTCAGCAGCTTTCCTTCTCCTGGAAGAGCCTTTCTGGTGACTTTGGCTGTACTTTGTAAGGCTCTGGGGTCCTTGGAGCAGCAGCCGGGTGTGGTCTGGCATTGGCCCGTACATCTGACTGCTGAAGGTTATGTCTCCTTTTCTGAGAGGCTCGAGTGGAGCCATCCAGAGAGGTAGTGTCCAAGTCGAGGCATGAAGAGGCACGGTAAAGGAGCACTCTGTAAGAGTCCCAGAGCTCTCTCAGTTCCCCCACCTGGTCATGCTCAGAATGCTAACTGGATTCTGCTTGGGTGATTATGCACGGGGGATTCGTGGAGGGTGTTGTTTGGAATCGCTCAGCCTGAATGAAGACAAGGCCCTAGTGCTAGGAGTTCTGGTTGGATTTGAGGAAGCAAAGAAGGGATAGAGGATGGAAAATGAGGGGCTGGGGAGACTGTTCAGTGGTTAAAGATGCTTGCTTGCAAAGCCTGACAGCCTGGGTTCAATTCTCCAGCCACCCAATAAAGCTAAATGGGCATTTGTTTGTAGTGGCCAGAGACCCTGGCGCGTGCGCGCGCGCGCGCGCACACACACACACACACACACACACACACACAGATGATAGATAGATAGATAGATAGATAGATAGATAGATAGATAGATAGATAGACAGACAGACATATAGATTAAGTCAGGGATGGTAGAGCGTGTCTTTATAGCCTCAGTACCACTCCGGAGGCTGAGGTAGGATCACCTGGGGCTACAGACTGAGCTAGAGTTGTGATCCTGCCTGGAAAAGAAAAACAGAAGGAAGGAAGAAAGGAAGGAAGTGAGGGAGGGAGGGAGATGGGCAGGGAGTGGTATTCAGATTAGCCTAGGCCTCAGTGGTCTGTTTTCTCCGACCCCTCTCGGGCTACTCAACTCCCTCCATGCAGGGTTTCCCTAGGCTGGGACCCCTAAAGTACCACGTGGAGGGATGGGCGAAGGGAAATCGGGGGACAAGGAAAATGGAGGGAGAGGCGGAGGGAGGGAACCAGGAGCTGGAGGCTCGGCGCAGGGTTGCAGCATGAACAGCAGGGGGCGCCAGAGACCGCCTGAGGCCAAGGCCCAAGGCCACTGCAGCACGGGCACCGCCCAATAGTCCGCAGTCCGCGGGCGGGGCAGCCGCCCCAGCTCGGTCCGTCTTGGCCTCGGTCTCTTAGCTCCAGAGCCACAGACTGCATTATTCTTTGCGTATTTGTTTTTAATTGACACACGCCTCTTGTCCTTGTGGAAGGCTTGCTTGCATATCCCTCTCCCCAGCTGGATCTCTCTCTCTCCTGCAGG
Source organism: Dipus sagitta (assembly GCA_036346955.1). Taxonomy (NCBI): domain Eukaryota; kingdom Metazoa; phylum Chordata; class Mammalia; order Rodentia; family Dipodidae; genus Dipus; species Dipus sagitta. The sequence goes on along the minus strand of CM070776.1, from coordinate 47,171,492 downwards.
ACTTAACTGTGTTTCCGGCGCTGGGCCCATGACAGCTCCCCAGAGGGGCAGCTGTGCTGAACCATGCATGCAGTCATCAGAGACAGTGGCTTCTGGGCACAAGCAACAATGTAGAAAAATGGAAGCAGAGCAAAGGATAGGCCATTAGTTTTTTTTGCGGAAAAGAGCAATAAATATAACCTTTCTTCTGCCACAAATCTACACAATGGTGTAGAGCTGTTAACCCATCTCCTTGTAGGCTGGTCTAGCTTCTAAAGTCCAAAGACGTAACGATTTTTCTAGAGGAAGTTGAATACATAAATGTGTAATGTGCTGCAGGAGCTTTTCACATTTTAGGGAAGAAATACCTGGAAGTGAGAAGCTGATTTGAGGGCTGGAGAGATGGCTTAGCAGTTAAGGTGCATGCTTGTAAAACCAAAGGACCCAGGTTCAATTCCCCAGGACCCACTTAAGCCTGATGTGCAAGGTGGCGCATGCATCTGCAGTTTGTTTGCTGTGGCCTAGAGGCCCTTGTGCACCCAATCTCTCTTCCTCTTTCTTTCTCTCTCTCTCTCAAATGTTTCCATGAAAATCAGAACATTTTAAAACATAATGGCGTCACTTTGGAGAAAAATAACCTTAATATTTTCCTACCAACATGCCTTAGCATGTATAGTTGGTATATATGTACGTTTTCTGAGGAAGGCTGACCTGGAATTCATTATGTAATCTCAGGGTGGCCTTGAACTCACTGCAATCCTCCTACCACTGCCTCCCAAATGTTGGGATTAAAGGCATGCGCCACCACGCCCAGCTAAAATTGGTAATTTTTTTTGTTGTATTGTGTTATAATTCTTATTTTTAAAAATAGCTGGTTGAGTTGCTGACTTGAGTTTAATTTTTAAAAAAGTGTTCAATAAATTTTGACTTCGGACTACAGCAGACTTTTCAACAATTTATGAAATGGCCCTAAAATACTTTTGGCATTTTTACTGTATATTTATGTAACACAGCATTCTCAGAATTGATGATTACAAAATGAAAATATCAATCAAGTCTGAAAAACATTAAAAATGTATGTCCTAAGCTGGTTGTGGTGGGGCACACCTTTAATTCCAGCACTCGGAAGGCAGAGGTAGGCAGATCGCCATGAGTTCAAGGCTACCCTGAGATTACACAGTGAATTCCAGATCAGCCTGGGCTACAGTGAGACCCTACCTTGAAAAGCTTAAAAGAAAGAATGAAAAGTAAAAATGAATGTCCTGTAGAACAAATTATTCAGTGAAAATGAAATATTTTATGTAAAACTAAAACAAAACATCCATCTCATTAGTGTGCAAGGTTTTGTCTTTAATAAATGGGTCTGGAGAGATGGCTTAGCAGTTAAGGAGCATGCCTGCAAAGCCTAAGGACCCAGGTTCGATTCTCCACGTCCCACATAAGCCAGATGCACATGGTGGTGCATATGTCTGGAGTTCGTTTGCAGTGGCTAGAGGCCCTGGCATGCCCATTCTTTCTTTCTTTCTCTCTCTCTCTCTCTCCCTCTGTCTCTAATAAATAAGTAAAAAATAAAATAAATAAATCTTAAAAAAATTAAATGGTAAAAGTACCAGGCACGGTGGTGCACGCCTTTAATCCTAGTACTCCGGAGGCAGAGGTAGGAGGATTGCTGAGTTCGAGGCCACCCTGAGACTGCATAGTGAATTCCAGGTCAGCCTGGGCTAGAGCAAGATCCTACCTCAAAAAAAAAAAATGGTAAAAGTATATGTGTACCAGAGAATTGCTTTTATTTATTTATTTTTTGCTTTTATTTTTTATATATTTATTTCTAGTTTTTAATTTATTTTCAAGCAGAGAGAGAGAAAGAGAATGGGCTCATCAGGGGCTCTTGCACTGCAAACAAACTCCAGATGCATGTGCCATTTTGTGCATCTGGCTCTACGTGGGTACTAGAGAATTGAACCCAGGTCACCAGGCTTTGCAAGCAAGTGCCTTAACTGCTGCGCCATCTCTGCAGCCCAAGAATTGTTTACTTTCTTTCTTATTTATTTATTTATTTGATAGAGAAAGAGAGGGAGGGAGAGAGAATGGGTGTATCAGGGCCTCTAGCCACTGCAAATGAACTCCAGACGCATGCGTCCTCTTCTGCATCTGGCTAACGTGGGTCCAGGGGAATCTAACCAGGGTCCTTTGGCTTTGCAGGTCTTAACAGCTAACCCATCCCTCCAGCCCCCGAGAATTGTTTCTTAAAACTTGTTTTATTATCCCAGCACTTGGGAGGCAGAGGTAGGCAGATCACCATGAGTTTGAGGCCACCCTGAGACTCCGTAATGAATTCCAGGTCAGCCTGGACTAGAGTGAGACCCAGTCTCAAAAGACCAAAAAAAAAAAAAAAAAAAAACCAAAAAACTTGTTTTATTGACAACCTCCATACATATACACAATAAACCCTGATCATAATCCCCTCCCAGAATCCTTTGTCCCCCTTACCAACTCCCCTCCACTTGAACCCCCTCCTCTTTGCAACTAGTCCCTATTTGTTGTTGTTATTTTGGTTTTGGGGGGTAAGGTCTCGCTTTAACCCAGGATGATCTGGAATTCACTATGTATTATCAGTCTGGTCTCAAACTCACAGTGATCCTCCTACCTCTGCCTCCCCAGTGCTGAGATTAAAGGTGTGCACCACCATGCCCAGCACACACCCCTATTTTGGTCAAAGTTTTTTCTTCCTCTGTGAAGGAACCATTTCTGATTCTGGGTAGAGCTGAACCTGTTTAGATCCCTTCCTGTCTTTCCTCTCTGTTCTCTTTCCTCCCCACCCCACTTTTTTTTTTTTTTTTTTTTTTTTTAGTTTTTCGTGTGAAGGTCTCACTCTAGCCCAGACAGACCTGAAATTCACTATGTAGTCTCAGGCTGGTCTTGAACTCACAGCGGTCCTTCTACCTTGGCCTTCTAAGTGCTGGGATTAAAGGTGTGCGTCACCATGCCAGTTCCCTTCCCCTTTTTATTTTATTTAATTAATTTATTTATTTATCTATTTTTGGTTTTATGAGATAGAGTCTCACACTAGCCCAGACTGACCTGGAATTCACTCTGTAGTCTCAGGCTGGCCTTGAACTCACAGCGATCCTCCTACCTCTGCCTCCCAAGTGCTGGGGTTGAAGACGTGCACCACCATACCCAGCTTAATATATATATATATATTGGTTTTTCGAGATAGGGTCTCACTCTGGTCCAGGCTGACCTGGAATTAACTCTGTCATCTCAGGGTGGCCTTGAACTCATAGCGATCCTCCTACCTCTGCCTCCCGAGTGCTGGGATTAAAGGCGTGCGCCACCACGCCCGGCTTAAAAAAAAAATTTTTTTTTTATTGACAGCTTCCATACTTACAAATAATAAACTATGATCATTCCCTCCCCTCCCTCACTTTCCCCTTCACAAATCCACATTCCATCATATTCCTTCCCTCTCTCCATTAGTCTCACTTTTATTTCGATGCCATCCTATTATGAGGGTCTTGTGAAGGTAGTGCTAGGCACTGTGAGGTCATGAATATTGAGGCCAATTTCTGTCTGGGTGATTATATTGTAAGCAGTCCTACCCTTCCATTGCCTCTTACATTCTTTCTGCCACCTCTTCTTCAATGGACCCTGAGCCTTGGAAGGTGTGATAGAGATGTGTCAGTGCTGAACACTCCTCCTTCACATATCAGCACTATGGTGCCTTTGGGTCATCCCAGTGGTCACCACCATCTGAAAAGAGAAGCTTCTCTAACCAAAAGTGAGAGTAGCATTAATATATGGATATGAACGTTAAGTGCTTACAGGGCAGTTTGGTGGGCATAATATATGCATTTAGCCAAACAAGAGCAGGCTTACATGCCTAAGACTCATGACCTCCCCGTGCCATAGGCTTTTGATTAGGTTTTCAGTACCAGACATATATTCTCTCCCATAGAGTGGGTCTCCAGTCCAATTAGAGAGCAGTCGGTTTCCCCCATAACAAACATGCCACTATTGCACCTTCCAATTAGTCCCTATTTCATTCCATTTTATTTTATTTATTTATATTTTATTTTCTTTTTGTTTTTTGAGGTAGGGTCTTGCTCTAGCCCAGGCTGACCTGGGATTCCCTATGTAGTCTCGGGTGGCCTTGAACTCATGGCGATCCTCCTACCTCTGCCTCCCGAATGCTGGGATTAGAGGCATGTGCCACCTTGCCCAGCTCTTTTATTTTATTTTATTTTATTTTATTTTATTTTTTTAACCTTTTTTATTTTTTCAAACATTTTTTGTTTATTTTTTATTTAGTTATTTGAGAGCAACAGACAGAGAGAAGGAGGGAGGGAGGGAGAGAGAGAGAGAGAGAGAGAGAGGATGGGCGCGCCAGGGCCTCCTGCCACTGCAAATGAACTCCAGACACGTGCGCCCCCTTGTGCATCTGGCTAACGTGGGTCCTAGGGAATCGAGCCTCGAACCGGGGTCCTTAGGCTTCACAGGCAAGCGCTTAACCGCTAAGCCATCTCTCCTGCCCTTATTTTACTATTTTGATGTAGGGTCTCATTCTAGCCAAGGCTGACCTGGAATTCACTATGTAGTCTCAGGCCGGCCTCAAACTCACAGCAATCCTCCTACCTTGGACTCTAGAGTGCTGGTATTAAAGGTGTGTGTCGTCCCCCCGCCGGGCCCCTCTTCTGTTTTGATGTCTTTTTTTTTTTTTTTTTTGAGTTAGGGTCTCACTCTAGCCCAGGCTGTGTTGAAATTCCTTATGTAGTCTCAGGGTGGCCTTGAACTTCCGGAAATCCTCCTACCTCTACCTCCCGAGTGCTGAGATTAAAGATGTGTGCCACCATGCCCAGCTAGCCATAGACTTTTGAGGTGATCAATACCAGGCATGAATTCCCTCCCATGGAGTGGGCCTCAAAGCCAACAAGAGAGCAATTGTTTACCCCAATAACAGACACACCAGTATTGCAGTGAGCACATCTTGCCTAGCTGGCCAGTTGTGTAACTTGCAAGGTTCACTGCTCTTTTAAGACTGCTGATGGCGTTTCTCCCACCACACAAACACCGCTGCCCATCTAGCACTTTCCAGCACTGTGACAGCTAGTCAGCAGGGAGGAGGCTTTCAGTTCAGCTCTAGCATGATTTCTCAGTGTCCTCTACAGGCAAATCATATAGTGTCTTCAGCAATAGGGTTCTGCCATCTACTTCTGGGGAGCAAACCATAGCCTGTCTTGTTCTGAGTGCCTCAGGGGCCTCCCTTACCAACAAATCACTGAGAGCTATTCCAACCATAGCAGTTGAAATTTTCTGTAACAACCCACAGCTTCTGGGCCCAACATTTCCCACCTCCCTGTCTCTGCCTTTTAAAACTTTATTTTTATTTATTTACTTGAGAGAGAGAGAGAGAGAGAGAGAAAGAGGCAGAGAGAGGAGAGAGAGAATGGGTGTGCCAGGGCCTCCAGCCACTGCAAATGAACTCCAGATGCATGCGCCCCCTTGTGCATCTGGCTTACGTGGGTCCTGGGGAATCAAACCGAGGTCCTTTGGCTTTGCAGGCAAACGCCTTAAGAGCTAAGCCATCTCTCCAGCCCTCTCTTTTAAAATTATGTGTGTGTGTGTGTGTGTGTGTCTATTAGAGCAAGAATCATCTCTTTTTTTTTCAAGGTAGGGTCTCACTGTAGCCCAGGCTGACCTGGAATTCACTATGTAGTCTCAGGGTGGCCTTGAACTCACAGTGAGCCTCCTACCTCTGCCTCCCAAGTGCTGGGATTAAAGGCGTGCGCCACCACGCCCGGCAAGAGTCATCTCTTGATGTGAAAGGGTTTGATTTATATACCGTTCCAGCTGTGGCAGGGCTGGGTGTTGAAGCTGATGGAAGAGCCTCCTGTTATTGACGCCTCTTCCCAACACATCTGCCTGTTTGCTCTGAGGCCAGTAAAGTAAGCTGGGGAAGTGGAGGTGAGAGATGAAGCCACCCTGATTCATCCCCCTCCTTTCCCTCCCAGGGAAAGTGTCATCCTCTTTTGTTCTCTGAACCTGGCCTGTCCTTTCTCTTCCACCTAGTCACTGTGACTGGACTAAATAAATAGAGGGATGAGTCAGGATTTGGCAGTGAATCAGCCACTAAAGGGAGGGGCTGAACCCGTCTGCACTACTTCCTCTTCCTGGCCACGTGGCTCCAGATCGGTTAGTGGCCTTCCACCCCTAGACCTGTGGTCGGAGGAGGGCATCAAGAGGACCGAGAGATGATACTTAGTATTTTCCTTATTCTTTGCCAGTATCTGTGAATGCTATTTCTGCCCTATGTGTCAGGGCAACCGGACATCCAGCCCCACTGTCCCAGTACATTGCAGGACTTTTCTCCACCCCACCCAGTGTTCATCAGGTTCTGGAGCAGAGTATATTAGGTTGTGAAACATGGGTATCGAAAAAACCAAAAACACATAGTATTTCTCTAGTTGTCAAATTAAAATAGAAACGGCATTTTTGAGGCCCATCTTTTTTTTTTTTTTTTTTTTGATATTTCGAGGTAGGGTCTCACTCTAGGCCAGGCTGACCTGAATTCACTATGGAGTCTCAGGGTGGCCTCGAACTCACGGCGATCCTCCTACCTCTGCCTCCCAAGTGCTGGGATGAAAGGCATGTGCCACCACACCCGGCTCCCATTTATTTAAGTGAAGGAATGAATCTAACATCTGGTCATTGTACCCTTCCCCATTCCACTTTCTTAACATTTAAATGAATATTTATTCATATGCCAGGCATGCTGGCACACACCTTTAGCACTTTGGAGACCAAAGTAAGAGGATTGCTGTGAGTTCAAGGCCAGCTTTAGACTACCTAGTGAATTCCAGGTCAACCTGGACTTCAGCAAGACCCTACCTCAAAAAAAGAGATAAAAATTATAACTCTTTTAGTGCTTATTATCTAATATGGCATAGTTGAAGTGTTATATTGCTATTTTGTTTTAAAATTAAGTTAAAGGGGGCTGGAGTAAAGGCTTAGTGGTTAAGGTGCTTGCCTGTGAAGCCTAAGGACCCAGGTTCAATTCCTCAGTACCCATGTAAGCCAGATGCACACGTGTCTGAAGTTCTTTTGCAGCTGCTGAAGGCCCTGGCGTACCCATTCTCTCTCTCTCTCTCTCCCTCTCCTCTCTCTCTCAAGTAAATAAATAGACAATTTTAAAAACTAAAATTAAAAGCCTGGCGTGGTGGCACACATCTTTAATCCCAGCAGCACTCAGAAGGCATAGGATAGCCATGAGTTTGAGGCCACCCTGAGACTATATAGTGAATTCCACGTCAGCCTGGGCCAGAGTGAGACCCTACCTCGAAAAACCAAGAAAAAAAAAAAAAAAACTAAAATGAAGTTAATGGGAGAGTCCCCATCCTATCTATAAGAGCAAATATTTGGAGAGAGAGGTCTCACTACATTGACCAGACTGGTGTTGAACTCTTGGACTCAAGTGATGCTCCTGTTTCGACCTTCCAGTTGCTGAGCCGGATTTAATGATTTATGTCTGTAATCCCAGGAGTAAGAAGTCTGAGGTAGGAGGATTGCCCTGAGTTGAGTTTGAGGCCATCCAGGGCTACATTCCAAGACCGTGTCTTTAAATAAATGAATAAATAATGAAAAATAAAGAATAAAATTCTGCTTGGAGTGAAGAAAGTCTTAAAGGGAATCACAAATGTACAATCTATACAACAAAGTTTGATGTCATTACATTATGGAAGCATGCCTGCTCAAGGAAGAAAACCTTGGGCAAACTTAACAGACATATGAAAAACCAGAAGATATTCTAAATGCTTTATACCAACTAGGAGTATACAAGGAACTCCTGCAAGTCTGCAGCCAAAACAAAGAGGCAGAAACTCCAATTGAAGAATAGGCAAATCAAGGGCTGGAGAGATGGCTTAGCTGTTAAGGCATTTGCCTGCAAGGCCTAAGGACTCAGGTTCGATTCTCCGGGCCCCACATAAGCCAGATGCACATGGTGGTGCACGCATCTGGAGTTCGTTTGCAGTGGCTAGAGGCCCTGGCACACCCATTCTCTCTCTCTCTCTCTTTCTCTTTCTCTCTCTGTCCCTAATAAATAAAATAAATAAATAAATCTTTAAAAAAAAGAATAAGCAAAGCATATGGCAGGTAGCTCACAAGTGAAATACTAACAAACCCAGACAAGGGCTGGAGAGATGGCTCAGTGGCTAAGGCGCTTGCCTGTAAAGCCTAATGACATGAATTCGATTCCCCAGTGCTCATGTAAAGCCAGATGCACAGTGGCACAAGCATCAGAAGTGTTTTCAGTGGCTGGAGGTCCTGGTGCACCCATTCTCTATCTCTCTGTCTTTTCTGTCTGCTTGCCAATAAATAAAAATATTTATAAAAAGAAAGAAAAAAGAAACTCAAGCGGGGTGTGGTGGCACATGCACTCGGGAGGCAGAGGTAGGAGGATCACTGTGAGTTCAAGGCCACCCTGAGACTACATAGTGAATTCCAGGTCAGCCTGGGCTAGACCCTGCCTCAAAAATAAAAGGGGGGGAACCCAGATGAGATGTTTGAACTCATTAATATTCATAGAGATACAACTTTAAAACAACAATAATACATCACTCATAGACACTAAATTATCACAAACTGGAGTGTGGATGGAGACGTGGACAGAGGAAGTCCATGCCCAGGAAGCAGATCAGTTCCAAGTTCAGGAGTTCAGCTCACTCATTAAAGTTTAACTTCTTCTACTGCTCTGTGACTCTTGCAGTTTCTGTTCCTGGTAAATTGTGCTTTTCTGATTTTGTCTTTCCAAAAGAGTTGGGTTTTATCCCAGTTTTCTGAGCATTAATTTTTTTACTGTGAGAAGTATGACAACCCGTTCCAAGCTGCAAGGTAGTAATTGGTGAGTGTTTGGGGTGTGGATGCCCCATAAGTGAGTGCTTCAAGGCTACAGGACTAGTGACTTATGTTCTGTGTAGTCTGTGAGGAGCCTTAGTTTTATTTGTTTGTGTGTTTGTTTGTTTGAGGCAGGGTCTCATTTTAGCCCTGGCTGGCTTTGAACTCATGGCAATCCCCCTACCTCAGCCTCCCAAATGCTGGGATTACAGGCATGAGTTGCCACACCTGGCTTGGAACTTTAGTTTTCATTAATTTAATTTTTTTTTTTTCAGGTAGGGTCTCCCTCTAGCCCAGGCTGACCTGGAATTCATTCCGTAGTCTCAGAGCTGCCTCAAACTCACAGTGAGCCTCCTACCTCGGCCTCCCCGTGTGCTGGGATTAAAGACCTGTGCCACCACAGCTGGCTTGGAGCTTTAGCTTTATGAGACTTCTGTCTCTTAGTGATTACAGATCAGCAAGTAAGGGGCTTCTGGGTCAGGCTAGGGCATTTCCTGGAGGAAAGTAGATGGGGGCAACTCTGAATATTTGTTACTTAACACCAGTCTGGGGCCGGTGTTGCTAAGTTATGTGAGGCAACAATTAGGAGTCACTAGAGATAAGCAAAAGGAACATTCTGTGGTGGTTTATTGATTGTGAAGAGGGTCAATGATGCACACCCCAGTTCAGTGGATGAAGCCCTTGCCACTCAAGCCTCAGTAACTAAAGTTCCCAGATAGCACATTAAAAAGTTGGAAGCAGCCGGGCGTGGTGGCGCATGCCTTTAATCCCAGCACTCGGGAGGCAGAGGTAGGAGGATTGCCGTGAGTTCGAGGCCACCCTGAGACTCCATAGTGAATTCCAGGCCATCCTGGGCTAGAGTAAGACCCTACCTCGAAAAACCAAAAAAAAAAAATTAATAAATAAATAAAAAAATAAAAAGTTGGAAGCCACCAGGTGTAGTGGCGCACGCCTTTAATCCCAGCATCTGGGAGGCAGAGGTAGGTGGATCGCCATGAGTTCGAGGCCACCCTGAGATTATATAGTGAATTCCAGGTCAGCCTGGGCTAGAGTGAGACCCTACCTCGAAAAACCAAAAAGCAAATAAATAAATAAATAAAGCTGGAAAGCTAAAGGCCATGGCAGGCTTCTGTAATCCCAGCACTCTGACAGAAAAAATGGGTGGTAGAAAATTTTGGGGAATCTTTTGACAATGGTAGCAAAAAAACCCAGCAGATCCTAGCTACAGATGATTGGACTTCTGTGTGAGCAGGAAAAAACTCAGTAGCAGAGACCAGTAAGTTAAAAAGGAGATATAAAGGGAAGAGAAAGGAAGGGAGGAGGGTACTTAATAGGTTGATATTGTATATATGTAAGTAGAAGAATAGATTAATGGGGGTGAAAAGGCCCAAAGTGAGGTCAGAGGAAGAGATTGAGTAAAGGAAAGGTGGAGGGAGGGCTAATCAAAATCTAAGAGGATGCAAATAAATCATATGGAATCCTCTGGTTTTGGACAATGGAACACTCAGGAGCCATAGATCGTTGTTAGAAAATTTTCAGTGCCAGGGGTGGGATACTTCCAGTGAGTTGTTGGCCAGGGAGGTCCCTGATGCCCCCAAAACATTATAGACCATTGCCGAGGCTCTTGGTTTCCCACCAGGAATAGATGGTAAGACCCTATTGCTGAAGACTTCACATGCTGCAAGGCCACTGAGAAATCCTGCTGGAACTGAGCTGATAACCTCTTCCATGTAGACCAGCTGACAGAAAGCTGGAAGAAGCCATTCTACATGTAGTTCAATGGGAGAAAGAGATACCACCAGTGAAGATACTCAACAGTAGACACTGCAAGCCTTATAATTGGCCAGCCAGGCCAAATGAGCCAATGGGTGCAATAGTGGCACGTCTGTCATGGTGGATACCAACTGCCCTCTAATTGGACTGGAGGCCCGCTCCATGGGGGGGAATACATCCCTGATACTGAAAACCTAAAACAGGGGTAGTCAGGAGCCCTAGGGGTATAATATCTGCTGATGTCTGGAAAAATGTATGTACTATGCTTATCAAACTGCCCAGTAAGCACTTCCCTTAATATTTATACCCTTATATTAATGCTACTCTCACTTTGGGTAGAGAATCTTCTCTTTTCAGATGGCAGTGACCTTGGGAGGACTCAGAAGGTATCATAGTGCTGGAAAGAAGTGACTGGAGTACTGTGTAACATCTCGATCACACCTTCCAAGGCTCAGGGTCTAATGCGGAAGAGGTGGCAGAAAGAATGTAAGCGCCAAAGGAAGGGTAGGACTCCTTACAACGTCCTCCTTCCAGACATAAAACGTCCTGGATATCCATGACCTCATAGTGCCTGACACTACCTACACAAGACCATCATAAGAGGAGGAAAGGATCATGACATCAAAATAAAAGAGAGACTGATTGAAATGGGGAGGGGATACGATGGAGAATGGAATTTCGAAGGGGAAAGTGGGGGGAGGGAGGGTAGTACCATGGGATATTTCTTATAACCATGGAAAATGTTAATAAAAATTGAGAAAAGAAAAAAAAAAGAAAAGAAAACATGTGCTGCAGAATTGGAAAAAAAAAAAAAAAAAAAAAAAAAAGAACAGCAGAGCCAGGTTCAGCGGCTCACACCTTTAATTCCAGCACTTGGGAGGCTGAAGTAGCCAAGGCTGCATAGTGAGTTAGCACCCTGGCTATCTAGGTTAGCCTGGGCTAGAGTGAGACTGCCTCAACTCCCCCCCCTCCAAAAAAAGAGCAGCAGAGGAAGATTGAGATAAACTATGCTACAAATGAGACAGACCAGCAAGGATGGGCCTGAAAGTGGTTTTTTTTTTTTTTTTTAAAGATCTCTTTTTTGTTTGTTTGTTTGTTTGTTTTGAGGTAGGGTCTCACTCTAGCCCAGGCTGACCTGGAATTCACTATGGAGTCTCAGGGTGGCCTCGAACTCATGGCGATCCTCCTACCTCTGCCTCCCGAGTGCTGGGATTAAAGGTGTGCGCCACCACGCTCAGCTTAAAGATCTTATTTTTATTTATTTATTACAGTCAGAGGAAGAGAAAGAGAGAGTGAGAATGGGCGCACCAGGGCTTCTAACCACTGCAAACAAACTCCAGACGCATGCACCACTATGTGCATCTGGCGTACATGGGACCTGGAGAATCAAACCTGGGTCCTTAGGCTTCTCAGGCAGGCGCCTTAACTGCTAAGCTATCTCTCCAGCCCCTGAAAGTAGTTTTCATACATATGAACACGTGCAACGCCCCATGAGATAACATAAATAAATATTTTAAATCTCGTGGGGAACAAGCCACGCAGTGAGGGACATGTGGTAGTGTTTATGGCCTAGACCATGTGACTAGATGTCAGTGGTATCTCCATTCCTTCCTGTAAAAAAACAAAATGTCTCCTGACATTACTGATGTCCTTTGAGGAGCATGCAAAACTGACCACTGTTGAGACTCACTGCTCTCTCTAAAGAGACTAAAGAATCACACTGACTATAAATAATTAAACTTCCCTATCAAAGGCAGAGAATCTCAGACTGGATATGAGTGATGCACAGCTATATCCATTTTAAAATGGAAACACAGGGACTGGAGAGATGGCATAGCGCTTAAGCACTTGCCTGTGAAGCCTAAGGATCCCGGTTCGAGGCTCGATTCCCCAGGACCCACGTAAGCCAGATGCACAAGTTGGCGCATGCATCTGGAGTTCGTTTGCAATGGCTGGAAGCCCTGGTTGTGCTCATTCTCTCTTTTTCTCTCTGTCACTCTCAAATAAACAAAAATTTAAAAAATGAAATAAAATGGAAACACTTCAAATGAAATGGAAAGCGTAAAATGATACGACGGAGGCTGGAGAGATGGTCCAGTGGTCATGGTGCTTGTTTGCAAAGCCTGATGGCCCTGGTTCAAATCCAGTATCTATGTAAAGCCAGGTGCACAAAGTGGACCCCCCCCCTCTTTCTCTGTATGAAATAAATAAAAATAATTTTAAATATTTTATTTGCTAATGTTTTGGGGGTTTTTTTGAGGTAGGGTCTTCCCCGGGCTGAAAACAGAATTCACTATGTACCTCTGCCTCCCAAGTGCTGGGATTAAAGGCATGCGCAACCACACCCAGTTTAAATATTGTATTGATTTATGAGAGACAGAAAGGCATATATATAGAGAGAAAGTGAGGAGAGAGAGAGAGAGAATGGGCACTTCAGGGCCTCTGGCTACTGCAAATTAACTCCAGAGGCATGCACCATCTTGTGCATCTTGCTTTACGTGAGTACTGGGGAATTGAACCTGGGTTCTTAGGTTTCACAAGCATGTGGCTTAACCATTGAGCCATCTCTCCAGCCCAAAAGTAATTTTTAAAAAATAATACAATGGAAAATATTTTGTAAACATTAGATCTGGTTATATAGTTTGCTATTCCCTGTTACACGAATTTTTTTTTTTTTTTGATTTTTCAAGGTAGGGGCTTGCTGTAACCCAGGCTGACCTGGAATTTAGTATGTCGTCTCAGGGTAGCCTCGAACTCACAGCAATCCTCCTACATCTGCCTCCCGAGTGCTGGGATTAAAGGAGTGAGCCACCACACCCGGCTCTGTTACACGAATTCTAATTTCGGGAAGTGACCAGATATCTAGAAGTTAGAAATCACAGGAGTTAAATTCTGGGATATAAAAGAAAATGGTGAGGTAGAGTATTCAGGAAGAGTGTACTTTTGATGGAGTTTTGGTCATGTGACCAGCAGTGGTATCATTCTAAGGATACCTATGAACAACCCTGCCTCTAAAGACTGTCTTGATGCTATCTTTTTTAAAATTTATTTATTTATTTATTTATTTATTTATTTATTTACTTATTTACTTGAGAGAAAGAAAGAGGCAGAGAGAGAGGGAGAGAGAAAGAGTGGGTGCGCCAGGGCTTCCAGCCACTGCAAATGAACTCCAGACACATGTGCCCCCTTGTGCATCTGGGTTACTTGGGTCCTAGAGAGTCGAACCAGGATCCCTTGGCTTTGCAGGCAAACACCTTAACCGCTAGGCAATCTCTCCAGCCCTTGATTTTATGTTTTTATTTATTTTGGGGGGGAGTAGTCTTACTAAGTTGTTCAGGCTGTCCTGAAACTTGTGATCCTTTTGCTTCTGCTTCCCAAGTGCTTGGGCATGTAACAATGCACAGGTGTTGTTTTGATTTTAAATATTTTATTTCTTTTGTTTTGTTTTGTTTGTTCAAGGTAGGGTCTCACTCTATGCCCCAGGCTGACCTGGAACTCACTCTGTAGTTCCAGGCTGGCCTTGAACTCACAGTGATCCTCCTACCGCTGCCTCTCAAGTACTGGGATTAAAAGCATGCGCCACCACACCCAGCTAAATATTTTATTTTTATTTATTTACTTATTAGAAAGAGAGAGAGAGGGCATGCCAGGTCCCCTAGGCACTGCTGCAAACGATTCTCCGGGTCCCACGTAAGCCAGATGCGCAAGGTGGCTCATGCATCTGGAGTTCATTTGCAGTGGCTAGAGACCCTGGTGCACCCATTCTCTGTGTTTTCTTCTTTGTCTCCCTCTCTCTTTCTCTAACAAATAAATTACTTAATTAATTAATTTAGTTGAAGTTTAGGAATGGGACAGGTGAGTTGCCTTCTTGTATTATTTTTGCTTGTTGAAAACTTGAGGCAACTTGGCTTCAGGCATGATGGAGGAAGGAACTTAAAAATCCTCTCACACACACAAAAAAATCAACTTTATAGCCAGGTGTGGTGGTGCACACCTTAATCCTAGGAGACAGAGGTAGAAGGATCACTGTGAGTTTGAGGCTGGCCTGGGACTACAGAGTGAGTGCCAGGTCAGCCTGGCTAGAGTAAGACCCTACCTCAAAAATAAAAGTAACTTTAGGAGCCGGGCATGGTGGCGTGCGCCTTTAATCCCAGCACTGGGGAGGCAGAGGTAGGAGGATCACCGTGAGTTCGAGGCCAGCCTGAGACTACATAGTGAATTCCAGGTCAGCCTGAGCTAGAGTGAGACCCTACCTCGAAAAAGCAAGCAAAAAAAAAGTAACCTTTAAATATTGCGGGTGGAGGGGGGGTTCTGTCAAAAGCAACTGGTTTAGTACTCTGGAATTCAACTAAAAGCAGGTTACAAATTGAGAAGTGTTTTGCTCACCAGAGTGACTCAGCATTGCCTCAAACAGTGCTGTTTTTTGCAGCAGGGCTCCCATCCTTTCTCCGGCTTTGTGATGACACAGCTCATACAGGGCAGCCTATGGGAACCAGCTTCCCCGGTGTTACGGTTGCTGTTGTTGCCCCTGGATACGGCAAGCATGACTTAGAGCATTGCCAGTCACTATCCTAGAGGAAGCCAGTGGAGAGGACCAGCACTGCCCTTAGCCTGACCTCACAGGCCCTGTGAGGCAAGCAGTCAACTTGTCTGCTGGAAACTGAACGCAGGTACCTGGAAGGCAAGAGATCCATTGGGCTCTTGCTAAACTCTCCTGTATCTTTAGCAGAATATGCACATGGATAGAAGTCAGAGCAGACCCAAGCTGTCTACCTAACCTTGACCTATTGCGCAGTTGCTTGCACAGAGAAGACATAAGCATGCTTAGTGAAAAGCAAAAGCCGAGTCAGGCTGAGAAAAGGCATGAGGGGCCGGGCGTGGTGGCGCACGCCTTTAATCTCAGCACTCGGGAGGCAGAGGTAAGAGGATCGCCGTGAGTTCGAGGCCACCCTGAGACTACATAGTGAATTCCAGGTCAGCCTGAGCTAGAGTGGGACCCTACCTTGAAAAACCAAAAAAAGAAAAAAGAAAAAAAAAGAAAAGGCATGAGGTTTGAATGTGTTTCTAAGTCAAGCATGACTTTACATGTTTATGCTCAACCTCTCATCAATCTCTGGCTGGTCACAAATCTGTGCTGATATAGTGTGAACCCTTGAAAGCCAGCCTTAAGTATACAAATTAAAAATTCTGGGGCTAAACCGGGAATGGATGGTGCACGCCTTTAATCCCAGCACACGGGAGGCAGAGGTAGGAGGATCGCCATGAGTTCGAGGCCACTCTGAGACTATGTAGTGAATTCTAGGTCAGCCTGGATTTTCGGAAAACCAAAAAAATAAAAATAAAAATTCTGAAGCTGGAGAAATGGCTTAGTTAAGGCCAAAGGACCCAGCTTTGATTCCCCAGGACCCACGTAAGCCAGATGCAGAAGGGGCACATGTGTCTGGAGTCCGTTTGCAGTGGCTAGAGGCCCTGGAACGCCCATATAAATAAATAAAGTAATTAATTTAAAAAATTCTGAGCAATCCGGACATGGTGGCTTACATCCTTAATCCCAACACTCAGGAGGCAGAGGTAGGAAGATCGCTGTGAATTCCAGGCCAGCCTGGAACTACAGAGTGAGTTCCAGGTCAGCCTGGGCTAGAGCTAGACTCTGCTTCAAAAAAAAAAAAAAAAAAAGATTCTGAGCAAAGACATCAGTACTGCACTATGCAATTTAGATGCCCAGAAGCCTGGCCAGGGATATCTTCTCCTAGGATGAACTGGGTTCTCCGTCTCTGCCTATGAGCAATTATATTTCTCTGGATTCAGGAAGCTCTGGGGATAATCTTCACCGGTTGCCATGTTCACACTGAGGCCTGTCTGCCTAATTCTGCTGTGGATTGCCATGAGTTCAAAGCCACCCTGAGACTATATAGGAATTCCAGGTCAGCCTGGGCTAGAGCAAGACCCTGCCTCAAAAAAGAAATCAAAGATATTTGAAGCAAAAACAACAAATTGATGTTAAAATAAGGAATACTTCACAGGAATTCATTACATCCCTTCTCTTATATTGTAAGCATTTAGGATTCCAATTTACAAGGATTTCAAAAAATGTTTTCAGGGCTAGAGAAATGGCTTAGTGGTTAAGGCATTTGCCTGCAAAGCCAAAGGACCTCGGTTCAA
Source organism: Dipus sagitta (assembly GCA_036346955.1). NCBI lineage: Eukaryota > Metazoa > Chordata > Mammalia > Rodentia > Dipodidae > Dipus > Dipus sagitta. Next base: position 47,154,686 of record CM070776.1, on the reverse strand, counting down.
TTCCCCAGGACCCATGTAAGACAGATGCACAAGGAGGCACACGTGTCTGGAGTTCGTTTGCAGTGGCTGGAAGCCCTGGTGTGCCTATTCTCTCTCTCTCTTTCTCTCTCAAATAAATAAATAAATAAAATACTAAAAAAAAATATTTTGGATTCTAGGTCAGCTTGGGCTACCATGAAACCCCACCTCGAAAAACCATAAAACAAAACAAAACAAGCTGGATGTGGTGGTTCACACCTTTAATCCCAGCACTTGCAAGGCAGAAGTAGGAGGATCACCAAGAGTTCCAGGCTACCCTGAGACTACATAGTGAATTCCAGGTTAGCCTGGGCTAGAATGAAACCCCACCTCATAACTTCCCCCACAAAATTATTTTACTGGGATGGGTCTTTAGGCAATTATGCAAATGAATAAATTAATCCAAGAAAGATAAATACTATAGGATTCCACTTATATGAGGTCTCTAGAGTGGTCAAATTCATACAAGACACAGACTAGAGTAAGGAAGAAATGAGTGGATGTTATTTAATGAATATAGAATTTCAGTTTAGCATGATAACAAAATTATGGAGATTGTACAGTGTGAATACTGAGCACTAGGGAGCTATCCACTTAAACCTGGTTTAAGGTACATTTTATGTGCGTTTTGTCACAAAGCATGTTTTGAATGTTTTAAGATCTGGAATGGAGAGAGACTTAATTGGCGGGCTAGAGAGATCATCAGTGGTCAAAGGCAATTGCTTGCAAAGCCTAAAGGCCTGGGTTCGATTCCTCAGTATCCACATAAAGCCACATGCACAAAGTGGCACATGCATTTCAAGTTCATTTGTAGTTGCAGGAGGTCCTGGTGTGCCCATACTCACTCTTGGTCTGTCTGTCTCTTTGTTTCTGTCTTTCTCAAACACACACACACACACACACACACACATATATATATATTTGTTTGTTTGTTCATTTTTCGAGGTAGGGTCTCACTCTAGCCCAGGCTGACCTGGAATTCACTCTGTAGTCTCAGGGTGGCCTCGAACTCATGATGATCCTCCTACCTCTGCCTCCCGAGTGCTGGGATTAAAGGCATGCGCCACCACACCCAGCTTAAATAAAAAAATATTTTAAAAAAATATTTAATTGGCAAAGATATCTTAGGGATACTTGATATAGGCCACTGTGCTAGAATAATGCGATATCTAAACTTTAGTAAGAAACAACTGTTGGCATTAATCATGCAGAAATACTGGAAATACCAGAGAAATTCTGGGTAAAGTCAGTGGCAGTTTCAATTCCAGTTCTCCTTTCTTAGACATGAGACTATAAACAAGTTGCTTCAGCCGGGCATGGTGGCGCACGCCTTTAATCCCAGCACTCGGGAGGCAGAGGTAGGAGGATCACCAAGAGTTCAAGGCCACCCTGAGACTCCATAGTGAATTCCACGTCAGCCTGTCCTAGAATGAGACCCTACCTCAAAACAAGCAAACAAACAAAAATAGCCCCCGCCAGGTGTAGTGATGCACTCTTAATCCCAGCACTTGGGAGGCAGAGGTAGAAGGACTGCTGTGAGTTTGAGGAAAGCCTGGGACTACAGAGAAAGTTCCAGGACAGCCAGGGCTACAGTGAGACCCTACCTCGAAAACAAACAACAACAACAAATAAAATAAAAATTCTGGGCTTCCAGAATGTAAGCCAATGGTCAGCATAACCCACCATCTTCACAAGCAGTTTAGGCACAGTGATCCATCCTTATGAGTGGAGGGACACTGGCAATATTCCTGAAAGCCAAATTCCCCAGCTGCCAGCCAAATGCCAACCTTGGCCAGGACTGCCATGTTAACCCGTTTTTGAAAATCCCATCCCTTGGCTGGTGGAAAAGGCTGTTTTTCCCATAAGGGTCAACCCAGGCTGACCCCAAAGTCCTTAAGAGATCCACTTTCCCCAGCCTCCAGAGTAACCGGGCTTACAGGTGTGCATTGCACCATGTCCAGAGGACCAAGGCATCTTGACAGCACCATTAGCAGTAGAAGCCCAGTAGCAGGATGAGACCAACCTACGGTGTTGACCTTCGTTATATCCCCAAGGGATTTAAAATTTTCATTAGCCACCAAACTCTACTTCAGGAAGCCAGGTCCTTCCCTCTTAAATAGCTTTTTGCCTGGCTCAAAGCATCAATTTCAGCACAGTTCAACTCCGGCCGATAAAATGAAGCTGATCTGAATGTTCTCCAGGGCTGGCATAAGCAAGTGTACACACAAGCAGAATTTTGGAGAGCACCTCCCAGCATGATTATAACCCCCAGTTAGGTACCATGGATGAATAGGGTCCCTGGTGGACCCTGTCACGTAATTCAATTCAAACAATTTAGTTTTAGTCCTTGGTTTCAGAGTGACTGCCTGAAGGTGCGCACGTTCTATCAGTTTGGCTTATCTGTCACCTCAGTGCATCTTTCCGACAGGTGTGGGTGGCTTTGAGAGGCGCTCTGTGCCAAGCGTAGGAGCAGGTGCCAACCCTGCTGTCTGTAGTCTGTGCTGCCAGATAGGATGAACAGCTTGCTAGTTCGTTTTCATCCAAAGTTGAGCAGTTTGGAAACAAAGTATAAGGCATTTTTCTATAGGAAGAACTTCCAGGAACAGTTGTGGAAACATAAAGGCAAATTGTGCTCAGGAAGTGGTCAGAAAGAGTTCTGATTTTCTTTTTCAAAATGGGTTTCTATAAACTCCCACACTTTTTTGTTTGTTTGTTTGTTTGTGAAGGGTTAATAGCCTTCCCTGAAAACTAAAGGGAAGTAAAGAGTTAATAACTATCCAGAAAGCTTGTGGGCAATAAAGACGTTTGGCACCCTTCCCTGATTAATGTACTCCCCTTAGCGTAGATGGCCTTGAAGGACCAGAGACCATGCGAGTTTCCTCCCTTAGACATTCCTGGCTGAAGAAGCCTATTCTGAACAAGGACACAAACAGCTACAATTTTTTTTTATCAACCGCATGTGGTCCGGTCTGTTTTTCTTCAGATCCCCCTTATAAGCTTGCACCCCAGCCTGGCCCAGTGCTTCAGCCTTCACCCCGTGGGAAAGCCGAGGCTACTCGCCGTTTCTCTCAATAATCAGTCTTGGCTGTAGAGATCAAATCCAGTGTTTTCATTTGCTTTTCTCTTACACTTTCCTTGCATTTTTTTTTTCAAGGTAGGGTCTCACTCTAGCCCAGGTTGACCTAGAATTCACTATGTAGTCTCAGGGTGGTCTTGAACTCATGACCATCCTCTTCCTCTGCCTCCCGAGTGCTGAGATTAAAGGCATGCACCACCACGCCAGGCTTTTTTGGTTTGTTTTGTTTTGGTTTGTTTTGGTTTTCTGCGTAAGGTCTTTCCAGCCCTCCCGTTGCTTTTGTACAGATCATTTGCCCAATGAGCAACCTAGAAAAAATTGAAACTGGTGCTAGAGAGATGACTCAGTGGTAAAAGTCTTGCTTACAAAGCCTGCCATCCCAGGTTCTATTTCCCAGTACCCACATAAAGCCAGATGCATAAAGCTGTGCATGCATCTGGAGTTCGTTTGCAGTGGCAAAGGGCCCTGGTGCACCCATTCCCTTCGTCTCTCTCCAAATAAATAAATAAGTAAATTTTCAGAAAAGAAAAGAAAAAAAAATTATGTCTTTGCTTGGGATAATCAAACTGCCTAAGTAAGGTATATACCTCAGGAGAGAGGCAGGAAGTAATCAAGGTTATCCTCCCTTAGTACAAGCTGCAACTAATCTAGAAAGTGAACCCATCAACAGCAAATAAACATTTCTAAGAGGGGGCCCAAGTCAGAATTGTGTGGAGTGGGTTACATGGGCCACACTCCTGATGATGTGTCCTTCAACTTTTGTGAAGAATCATAGGTTACACTGGGCGTGGTCTAGCACCCCTTAAATCCCAGCACTAGGGAGGCAGAGGTAGGAGGATCGCCATGAGATCGAGGCCAGTTTGAGACTACATGGTGAATTCCAGGTCAGCCTAAGCTAGAGTGAGGCCCTACCTCAAAAGACCAAAAAAAAAAAAAGAATCACAGGTTAGGAATGCAATTAGTCTCTTAGCCGGGCATGGTGGCACACGCCTTTAATCCCAGCACCCAAGAGGCAGAGGTGGGAGATGGCTGTGAGTTCAAGGCCAACCTGAGACTACATAGTGAATTCCATGTTAGCCTGGGCTAGAGCGAGACCCCGCCTCGAAAAACCAGAAAAAAAGAAAAAAAAGAGGTAAGGAATGCAATTTGTCTCTGGAGCAGAATTCTACAGTCATTTGGCAGCACAATTTCAAATGATCTCCTGGGAACATGCCCTTTCCCGTCAGCATCTGTCTGTGACCCAGACAGTTCCGTCAGCATCCGTATCTTCGTCAGCATTCGTATTTTCATAGTTGATGGCCCCACAGAGTCTGTCTTAAGCTGAGTGCGCTGTTGAAACGACTTCCGCTTTGCCACAGCTAGGCGGAAGCGCGCTATCAGGTTTCAGCTCTGAGTCAAGGGCCAGGGAGTTTGCATTTATGAATCCAAGATTGTTTTAGAAGCCGAAGCAGCAAAGCTGAGGCTAGGAAGGATCGGACACTTGGGTTCCAAGTCCAAACAACAAAGTAGACTTCCCTACAACTTATTTTGTCAGTTGGAGAATACCAATAGATACACTCGAGACAGATGCATACAGGGCGGAAAACCCATCAGCCACTGGGGCCGGGCATTTTCTGACAAGAACCCATTAGCAAACTAAAAGCTGTTTTTGAAGACCCGTTAACTGCATTCCATCACAGAGATCACTTTTCTCTTCATGTGGCCTCCCTTTCCCTACAGGCTGCAACAGACAAAAATCCAATTTTCAGCTGAAATTGGAATCCTCCCACAGATGGCAGAAACTAGCTCTCTGAGCCACTAATGCTGGCTTCCTTTCTGTTCAGATTTCAGAATGATCCATCTTATATTGATGATATGATACATAGAGCATTTTACATCAATTTTATTATAGACACAGTTACCACAGACACAAACTGCAAGGCCTGTAAAAAGATTCCCCTCTGTTCTTCAAATCCTAGCTATAAAATCAGCGTTTCCAGGCTGCAGTGTAAGCAGGGGCTGTCATGTTGCAAAGACAGCTGCCAAGCTGTGTAAAGATTGTAAGAGCCTTGGGGTGGTGGGAATAGCCTGAGACACCGTGTTTCCCCCATCCCTGCAGAGACTGACTGATAACCCCACCAGTGACCCTCAGAGGGGGCTGGAGAGATGGCTTGGGGGCTGGAGAGATGGCTTAGCAGTTAAGGCATTTGCCTGCAAAGCCAAAGGACTTCGGTTCGATTCCCCAGGACCCACGTAAACCAGATGCACAAGAGGGTGCATGCGTCTGGAGTTCGTTGGCACGCCCTCATTCTCTCCCTCTCTCTGCCTCTTTCTCTCTCTCAAATAAATAAAATAAATAAATAAAGTAAAAAAAAATGACCCTCAGCAAAATTGGGGCAGGGGAGAAGGGGTGTTATGTGTGCAACCTTTTTTGTTTTGTTTTGTTTTGTTTTTCGAGGTAGGGTTTTACTCTAGTCCAGGCTGACCTGGAATTCACTATGTAGTCTCAGGGTGGCCTTGAACTCATGTCCAGCTTGTGCAACAGTTTAGCCTCATTTCAATGAGGTGGAGAAAGCCTATTGAATCCCATCACCACCACTGTGGTGTCTGTGTCACTGGATTCCAAATCGCACCCACATTTGATGATTTGCTCACTACAAGGATTTATAGGATTCAGGACATTAGTACTTGCTGTCAGGTTCACAACAGATAAAGGATATGCAACAGACTTAGTGAAGCAAAAGGCCTAGGCAGTTGGGCATGATAGTCCACGCCTGTAATCTCCATACTGGGGAGTCAGAGGTAGGAAGATCATCTGTTTAAGGCCAGTCTGGACTATGTAATGAGACCTTGTCTGAAGAAGAAAAAGGCAAAATCTGGAGGAATCCTGGCTAGAGAGATTGCTTAGTGGTTAAGGTGCTTGCCTGCAAAGCCTAAGGACCCAGGTTCAATTCCCCAGCACCCAAATAAGCCAGATGCACAAGGTGGCACATGTGTCTGGAGTTTGTTTGCAGTGGCTGGAAGCCCTAGCGTGCTTATTCTCTCTCTCGCTCTCTCTGCCTCTTTCTCGCTTTCTTAAATAAGTAAATAAATAAAATCTTCAAAAAAAAAAATCTGGAGAAGCCGGGCACACCTTTAATCTTAGCACTTGGGAGGCAGAGGTAGGAGGATCACTATGAATTCGAGGCCACCCTGAGACTACGTAATGAATTCTAGGTCAGCCTGGACTACAGTGAGACCCAACCTCGACAACAAAAACAAGGGCTGGAGGGCTGGCTTAGCAGTTAAGGCGTTTGTCTGCAAAGCCAAAGGATCCAGGTTCGATTCCCCAGGACCCACATAAGCCAGATGCACAAGGGGGCACACGCTTTTGGAGTTCGTTTGCAGTGGCTGGAGCTCTGGCATGCCCATTCTCTCTCTCTCTCTCTCCCTCTCTTTCTCCATCTTTCTCTCTGTCAAATAAATAAATAAAACTAAAATATTTATTAAAAAAACATTTAAAAACAGAAAGAAAGAGAGAGAGAGAGAAAGAAAGAAAGAAAGAAAGAAAGAAAGAAAGAAAGAAAGAAAGAAAGGGCTGGAGAGATGGCTTAGCAGTTAAGCGCTTGCCTGTGAACCCTAAGGACCCCGGTTCGAGGATCAATACCCCAGGACCCACGTTAGCCAGATGCACAAGGGGGCGCACACATCTGGAGTTCGTTTGCAGTGGCTGGAGGCCCTGGCGCTCCCATTCTCTCTCTCTCTCTCTCTCTCTCTGCCTTTCTCTCTCTCTGTGTCACTTTCAAATAATAAATAAAAATAAAAGATATAAAGAAATAAAAACAAGAAAAATCTGGAGGAATCCATGCGCAGGCTTCCTCATGCTGACACCTTCATATAGAACACCTCACCCCATCCCAACTAAATGCAACAACAAACCCTTTACAGACTCCATGTCCACAGTTTATATTGGGAGTTAGTCAATAGGCACCCTTTGCCTTGTATGTACCAATAGTGTAGACCCCTAGGAGGAAAGTAGATGCCAGTATAAAGCGTACTGTCAGCACAATCCAGGCACACTGGGCTTCACTGCTCAGTTAGGAAAGGGTCAAAACATCCACAAGTCCATGTTCCCAGATGCTGGCTGAGGGGCCAACCTTGTGGACAGGACTGTCAGTATCAGTCTCAGACCTGCTCTCAACCCTCTTCTGGGCACCCACATAGTTCATTCTCAGAATAGCAATCCTAACACCATTGATAGAATTATTGAGAATAGAGCCCGGCATGGTGGCGCACGCCTTTAATCCCAGCACTTGGGAGGCAGAGGTAGGAGGATTGCCATGAGTTCGAGGCCACCCTGAGACTCCATAGTGAATTCCAGGTCAGCCTGGGCTAGAGTGAGAGCCTACCTCGAAAAACTAAAAAAAAAAAAAAAAAAACTAAAAAAAAATTATTGAGAATAGCTTAAAATCATTATCTCCCAATGGGTTTCAAAGTTGTACAATAGCTACCATACCAGAGCCATTATATACACATCTCCTTTTTTTAAAAACTTTTTTGGTCATTTTTATTTATTTGAGAGTGACAGAGAAAGAGGCAGAGAGAGAGAGAGAGAGAGAGAGAGAGAGAATGGGCACACCAGGGCCTCCAGCCACTGTGAATGAACTCCAGACGCGTGCGCCCCCTTGTGCATCTGGCTAACGTGGGTCCTGGGGAATTGAGCCTCGCCCCCTTGTGCATCTGGCTAACGTGGGTCCTGGGGAATTGAGCCTCGAACCGGGGTCCTTAGGCTTCACAGGCAAGCGCTTAACCACTAAGCAATCTCTCCAGCCCCACATGTCCTTTTAAACTTGTATTGTCTTAGCTCTTGGTCCGCTGCCCACCCTCAGTCCTGATGTCCTGTTCTTCAATAGATTCCCCAGGAAGGACTTATAAGGACAACAGTCCTTGAGTTCTTGCATGTTGAGAATAGTTTGAGTCCTTTAAAGTTGAAAAAGTTTTGCCTGATATGAATTCCTTGGCTCACATTTTCTTTCCTGGTATAACCACTTTATTCTGGCACAGAGAGTTTTTGTCAAATCTGATGATGGCCTAGTTTTCTGAAAATTGATGAGAATTTTACTTCTTGTTGGTCACTCTGGGTGGATAGTCTATTCTCAGGTACACGGTATATACTCTCTCAAATATTGTTCCTGCCCCACACCCTAAAGATGCCAATAATATACTATCCATCTACTTAAATTTATCTCACTTCAGCCAGGGCGTGGTGGCACACGCCTTCAATCCCAGCACTGGGGAGGCAGAGGTAGGAGGATCACTGTGAGTTCGAGGCCAGCCTGAGACGACATAGTGAATTCCAGGTGAGCCTGGACTAGAGTGAGATCCTACCTCAAAAAAACAAGCAAAAAAAAAAAAAGTTATCCCACTTCACCTCTCCTGAACTTCCAGGTCCCTGCTCTGGTAAGCCCTGTTCATGAGATGGGGGGGGGTCCCTAACTCCCACGTGGGCTCTCTAACCCCTCCTGCCTTTCCACATGGCAGGGGCTCTCTCTGTTCTTGCTTCTCTTAGTTTAACAAAGGCCTCTCTAAGTCTTAAAAAGTCATCCCACTTGATATTCTGTTTAATATTTGTCTTTTTTCCTTCTGCATTTCAGTATAGTTTCTATTTCTGTATCCAAGTTCCTTAATCCTCTTCTGTATTATTTAATCTGTTGTTAATGCCATCCAATGCATTTTTATACAGTTCTATTTGGGTCTTTAAGGTTTTTTTGTTTGTTTGTTTGTTTGTTGTTTGTTTTGAGGTAGGGTCTTACTCTAGCTCAGGCTGACCTGATTCACTATGTAGTCTCAGGGTGGCCTGGAACTCACGGCGATTCTCCTTCCTCTGCCTCCCCAGTGCTGGGATTAAAGGTGTGCACCATTTATGCCCGGCCTTCAGTCAGTTTTGATTGACTCATTTTTTCTTCTAAGTCAGTTTTTTTTTTTCTGATTTTTTTTTGTACGCCTCGCTTTTTGGGGGGATGGAATTGAGATAGGTCTGAATATGTAGCCCATAGCCCTGGTTACCTGAAATTTATTATGTTGCCCAAGCTGGCTTTGAATGCTTAATCCTTCTGCTTTTGCCTTCTGATTGCTGAGATTACAAGTGTACACTACAACTACTAGCTGTTTTGGGTTTTTTGTTTGTCTTTTGGTTTTTTTGAGGTAGGGTCTCTCTCTAGCCCAGACTGACCGAGAATTCACTATGGAGTCTCAGGGTGACCTTGAACTCACAGTGATCCTCCTACCTCTGCCTCCCTAGTGCTGGGATTAAAGCATGTGCCACCACACCCAGCTTTGCTTTTTTTTTTGGTTACAACTAATAGTTACTATTTTATTTTGTTTATGTGAGAGAAAGAGAAAGATGAGAAGACAAGAGGAGAGGGAGAGGGGGAGGGAGAGGAGAGGAGAGGAGAGGAGAGGAGAGGAGAGGAGAGGAGAGGAGAGGAGAGGAGAGGAGAGGAGAGGAGAGGAGAGGAGAGGAGGAAGAAGATGAGGGAGTGGGGGAGGAAGAGAGAAAAGGAGAAATGAGAATGTGTGTGCCAGGGCCTCTTGCCCTCTTGCCTCCGCAGTTTGTCGATCTAGCTTTATATGGGAACTGGGGAATTAAACCAAGGCCAGCAGGCATTGCAAGTAAGCACCTTTAAATGCTGAGCCATATCCCTAGCTCCACTCCTTTTTAAAATATTTTTTTAATTTTTTTTTCAATGTAGGTTCTCACTCTAGCCCGAGCTGACCTGGAATTTACTATGTAGTTTCAGGCTGGCCAAAAACCACCACTGTGTTATATCCCTAGCCTCTTTTTTTTTTTTTTTTTTTTTTTTTTTTTCGAGGTAGGGTCTCACTCTAGCCCAGGCTGACCTGCAATTTACTCTGTCTTCTCAGGGTGACCTCGAACTCATAGCAATTCTCCTACTCCTACCTCTGCCTCCCGAGTGCTGGGATTAAAGGTGTGCCCACGCCCGGCGCTCCTAGCCCTTCTTTATTATTTTTAAAACATGTTTCTCCTTTCAGTCTTCTATTTCTCTCTGTTTTTATTTTTTCAAAGTAGAATCTCAGCCAGGCGTGGTCGCTCATGCCTTTAATCCCAGCACTGGAGAGGCAGAGAGGTAGGAGGATCACCATGAGTTTGGGGCCACCCTGAGACTACAGAGTGAATTCCAGACCAGTCTGGGCTACAGCGAGATTCTACTTTGTTTCGTTTTGTTTTTTGAGGTAGGGTCTCACTGTAGCCCAGGCTGACCTGGAATTTACTCTGTAGTCTCAGGGTAGCATCAAAGTGATCGTCCTACCTCGAGTGCTGGGATTAAAGGCTTGTGCCACCATGCACAGCTCTATTTTTCTCTCTCTCTCTCTCTTTTTTTTCTTTTCTTTTTCTTTTTCTTTCTTTCTTTTTTTTTTTTTTTTTTTTTTTTTTTGGTTTTTCGAGGTAGGGTCTCACTCTAGCCCAGGCTGACCTGGAATTCACTATGGAGTATCAGGGTGGCCTCAAACTCACGGCGATCCTCCTACCTCTGCCTCCCGAGTGCTGGGATTAAAGGCGTGCGCCACCACGCCCGGCTTCTTTTTTCTTTTCTTTTGTTTTTTGGAGGTAGGATCTCGCTGTAGCCTAGGCTGACCTAGAATTCACTATATAGTCTCAGGATAGCCTTGAACTCATGGTGATCCTCCTGTCTCTGCCTCCCAAGTGCTGGTATTAAAGGCCTGTGCCACCACACTCAGCTCTCTTTCTTTTTGAGAAAGACACACTATGTAGCCTAGGCTTACTTTGAGATCATTTGGTAGCCTAGGCTGGTCACCAACATATTATTCTCCTGCCTCATATATGCAGAGAGAGACAGAGGGAGAGGGAGAATGGGCGTGTTAGGGCCTCTAGCCACTACAAACAAACTGCAGACACATGTGCCATTTTGTGCATCCAATCAAGGCCTACTTGTTAGGCTCTGGAGGCAAGCACCTTAACCACTGAGGCATCTCTCCAGCCCTCAAGTGTTGTCTTCTATTTCTCTTAAACCATCATGTATTGTGTATTTGTTCTGTGTTTTTATTTTATTTTGTTTTGTTTATTTGCAGAGAGAGAGAGAGAGAGAGAGAGAAGAGGCACACCAGGGCCTCCAGCCACTGCAAAGGATCTCCAGACACATGTGTTACCTTGTGCATCTGGTTTACTTGGGTACTGGGGAATCAAACCTGGGTTAATAGGCTTTGTAGCCAAGCCCCTTAACTTCTAAGCTATCTCTCTAGCCTGGAATCAGTTCTTTTTTTTAAAATTAAATTAATTTTTTAAAAAATTTTTCGAGGTAGGGTCTCACTTTATCCCATGCTGACCTGGAATTCACTCTGTAGTCTCAAGGTGGCCTCAAACTCATGGTGATCCTTCTACCCCTGCCTCCCAAAGTGCTGGGGTTAAAGGTGTGCGCCACTACGCTCGGCTTGGAATCAGTTTCTTAATGTCCCTTAGCTTGTCCAAAATAGCTGGCTGTGGTTTTGATCTGTGAGCATGTTTCTGGCATGCTCTCATTGTGTGTAACAATGGGTTTTCACCCCTCATTCCTTAATTCTTGTAGCTGCCTAGCATGTGCCCTCTGGACATTTTTTTTAAATTTTTTTTTCATTAATTTTTATTTATTTATTTGAGAGCAACAGACAGAGAGAGAGAAAGAGGCAGATAGAGAGGGAGGGAGGGAGGAATGGGCACGCCAGGGCCTCCAGCCACTGCAAACGAACTCCAGACGCGTGCGCCCCCTTGTGCATCTGGCTAACGTGGGTCCTGGGGAATCGAGCCTTGAACCGGCGCCCTTAGGCTTCACAGGCAAGCGCTTAACCGCTAAACCATCTCTCCAGCCCTCTGGACGTTTTTTGTTTGTTTTTTTGAGGTAGGGTCTTGCTCTAGCTCAGGCTGACCTGGAATTCACTCTGTAGTCTCAGGGTGGCCTCGAACTTGTGGTGATCCTCCTACCTCTGCATCCCAAGTGCTGAAATGAAAGGGGTGAGCCACCATGCCCAACTTCTCTGGACATTTTTGCTGCTCTTCTTTACGTTAAATTACTGTTCCTGAACTTTCGGAAGGAGGTGGGGTTCAGGGTGCATTTTCAAATGTCAGAGCTCCCTCTTCTGTTGTTTTTGCATAGTGCTGAAAATTATGAAAGTTTATTTCTGAATTTTCATGGCCCTGTTCCCTCACTTTGGCATAGATTCTCTTCTTTTACTGAGGTACGCTGAATAGTAACACTTCCAAAGAAACCCATGACTTAACCTTTAGGCCAATAATAAAGTATGGCAAAAAGAAGACTTTCCATTGTGATGCAGATGGGGAAGTTATCCTGGATTATCCTAGGGGAGCCCTAAATGCAATCACAAGTGAAAGAGAAGAAGAAAATGTAAGGACAGAGGCAGGGAACAGAGTGGTGTGGTCACAAGCCAGGGAATGGCAGCAGCCACTGGAAGGCAGAAGAGGCAAGAATAGGTTCATTTAACGCCTCTGGAGGAAGCATGGCCTTTACAACACTCTGCTCTTGGGCCACTGATGCAGATTTTGGACTGATGACCTCTAGCTGTGAAAAAATTAATGTGTTTTTCACGCCCCCCTCACCCACACTAGGGACTCACAGGATATCAGAGCACTGTGAATGTTGGGCAAATGCTTTGCCAACTGAGCTACATGTGCTGCGACCACAGACTACATGTCCTGCTGCGTCTTCTCTTTTTAAAATATTTTATTTATTTGAGACAGAGAGAGAGAGAGAAAAAAAAGAGGGAGAGAGAGAGAGGGAGAGAGAGAAATGTGCGCCAGGGACTCCAGCCACTGCAAACGAACTCCAGACGCCTGTACTGCCCTGGCTTACAGAGTCCTGGAAAATTGAAGCTTAGGTCCTTAGGTTTTGCAGGCAAGCGCCTTAACTGCTAAGCCATCTCTCTAGCCCTCTTTTTTGTTTTTCAGTTTTTTGTTTTGTTTTGTTTTGTTTTTTTGAGATAGGGTTTCACTCTAGTCCGGGCTGACCTAGAATTCACTATGTAGTCTCAGGGTGGCCTTGAACTCACAGGGATTCTCCCACCTCTGCCTCCCAAGTGCTGGGATTAAAGGCATGCACCACCACGCCCGGCTTTCCAGCCCTCCTTTTATGTGACCTCCATTTAAAACATCTGATCTATCAGGGCCTGTGCATTTGTAAGGATAGCCTAGACTTTCTGTCAGGTTGTCAAGACTCTCCTCTCACTAAAGAAGTTCCATTTGGGCTGGAGTGATGGCAGGGTGGCCTCGAACTCACTGCGATCCTCCTACCTCTGCTTCCCAAATGCTGGGATTAAAGATGTGCACCACCAAGCCGGGCTGGCAACATACCTTTAATTTCAATAGTTAGAAGGATCAGGAATTCAAGGCCAGCCTCAACTACATAGCAAGTTCATGACCTGTCTATGCTATATTAGACACTGTCTTAAAATAAATAAATAAAAACAGGGCTAGGGAAATGGCTTAGTGGTTAAAGGTGGATACTTGCAAAGCCTGCTGGTCCTGGTTAGATTCCCTAGTACCTTGATAAAGCCAGATATACAAAGTGGCACATGATGTCTGACATTCATTTGCAGCAGCAAGACTAACACACAAATAAATAAATATTTTTTAAAAAAGCAAGCTAAAGCCGGGCGTGGTGGCGCACGCCTTTAATCCCAGCACTCGGGAGGCAGAGGTAGGAGGATCGCCGAGAGTTCAAGGCCACCCTGAGACTACATAGTGAATTCCAGGTCAGCCTGAGCCAGAGTGAGACCCTACCTCAAAAAACCAAAAAAAAAAAAAAAAAAAAAAAAAGCAAGCTGGGCGTGGTGGCGCACGTCGTTAATCCTAGCACTTGGGAGGCAGAGGTAGGAGGATCGCTGTGAGTTCGAGGCCACCCTGAGACTACATAGTGAATTCCAGGTCAGGCTGGGCTAAGGTGAAACCCTACCTTGAAAAACCAAAATAAGGGCTGGAGAGATGGCTTAGCTGTTAAGGTGCTTGCCTGCAAAGCCAAATGACTTAGGTATGATTCCGCAGTACCCACGTAAGACAGATGTACAAGGTGGTGTACACATCTGGAGTTCGATTGCTGTGGCTAGAGGCTGTGGCTAGAGGCTGTGGCATGCCCATTCTCCTCTTTCTGTCTGTCTGTCTCTCTCTCTTAAAAATAAATAAATAAACAAAATATTTTTAAAAGAAAAACCGAAATAAAATAAATAAATTTATCAGCCAGGTGTATGCCTTTAATCCTAGCACTTGGAAGGCAGAGGTTGGAGGATCGCTGTGAGTTTGAGGCCACCCTGAGACTACATAGTGCATTTTTAAACATTTTTATTTTTATTCATTTGAGAAAGAAAGAAAGAGGCAGAGAGAGAGAGAGAATGAATGTGCCAGGGCCTCCAACCACTGCAAATGAACTCCAGATGCACGTGCCACCCTGTGTGTCTGGCTTTATATGGGTACTGGGGAGTCAAACCTGGGTTCTTTGGCTTTGCAGGCAAGCTCCTTAACTGCTAAGCTATTTATCCAGCCCCCCTTTTTGGTTTTTTGAGGTAGGGTCTCACTCTAGCCCAGGCTGACCTGGAATTCACTATGTAGTCCCAGGCTGACCTGCAACTCACAGTGATCCTCCTACCTCTGCCTCCTGAGTGTTGGGATTAAAGGTGTGCACCACCATGCCCAGCTGTTTTTTTTTTAATTTAAATTTTCATATTTCCATACAGAGTTTGGTATTGGGGATATAGCTTAGCAGTAGAGGTTTGGTTTTTTTTTTATTTTTTATTTTTCAAGGTAGGGTCTCACTCTAGCTCAGGCTGACTTGGAATTCACTATGTAGTCTCAGGGTGGCCTCAAACTCACAGCCATCCTCCTACCTCTGCCTCCTGAGTGCTGGGATTAAAGGCGTGCACCACCACGCCCAAGTGAGCATTTTCTTTGTAAGTACAAGACCCGGTATTTACTTCCCAATACCACCACCAAAAAAGAAAAAGAAAAACACCATAGAAAAAAATCTGTTGGGCTGGAGAAATGGCTTCATGATTAAGGCACGTGCCTGCAAAAGGTAACTAACTACTCAGGTTCGATTACTCAACACCCACCTACTGGAGTTTGTTTGCAGTGGCTGGAAGCTCTAGCATGCCCACTCTCTCTCTCTCTCCCCCCTCCCCCGACCCACCTTGGAAATAAATTAAAAAAAAGAAAAGTCTAGCTGGGCGTGATGGCACACGCCTTTAATCCTAGCACTTGGAAGGCAGAGGTAGGAGGATCACCATGAGTTCAAGGCCGCCCTGAGACTACATAGTGAATTCCAGGTCAGCCTGGGCTAGAGTGAGACCCTGACTTGAAAAACCAAGAAAACAAACAAAAAAAATTATTATTTATTTTCAAATGGCCGGGGGGAGAATGAGCATGCTAGAGGCTCTTGCCACTACAAATGAACTCCAGACACATGTGCCACTTTGTGCATCTGGCTTTACGTGGGTGCCGGGGAATCAAACCCAAGCCGACAGGCTTTGCAAGCAAGCACCCTTGACTACTAAGCCATCTCTGTAGTCCCCATTTTTATTTACTTATTTGTGTATGTCGTTGGGATGGGGCATGCCAGGGTTTCTTGCTGCTGTAAACAAATGCCCATTAAGCTTTATGTGGGTGGCTGGGGAAATCAAACCATGGGCTGGCAGGCTTTGTAAGCAAGGGCCTTTAACTGCTGACCCATCTCCCCAGCCCCTCTAATTTTATTTCCAATCCAGTCTAACAAATTCTAATATGAAAACCATTTGTTTATAGTCTTTTTTTCCCTAGATATCATATCACATCCAGTTAAAAGCATTAGCCAGTCTTCCTTTCAAATATTTATTCTGATTGCCCTGTCTTATGTTTCATTAGCCATTACAGTAATATTGAGGGGTAGTTGAAACAGTCTTACCTTTTGTTGCTGATGTTAATGAAATAGTGTGTATTTTTAAATGAAAATGAAAGATATTTGCGTATTCATTCACTGATTCATAAAACTCTTCCCAGTTTGAAAGCCTGCTTATCTATATGAGCCCCTCCAACATCTTTCATTTTGTTTGCTTGTTTGTTTGTTTCTTAAATATTTTATTTTTATTTATTTATTTGACAGGGGGAGAGAGAGAGAGAGAATGGGCGCGCCAGAGCCTCCAGCCACTGCAAAATAAGTCGACACATGCGCCACCTTGTGCATCTGGCTAACGTGGGTCCTGGGGAATTGAACCTGGGTCCTTCGGCTTTGAAGGCAAACACCTTAACCACTAAGCCATCCCTCCAGCCCTGTTTTTTTTAAATAATTTTTTTATTTTTATTTATTTATTTGAGAGCGACAGACAGAGAAAGAGGCAGAGAGAGAGAGAGAACGGGCGCGCCAGGGCCTCCAGCCACTACAAATGAACTCCAGACGCGTGCGCCCCCTTGTACATCTGGCTTACATGGGTCCTGGGAATCGAGCCTCGAACCGAGGTCCTTAGGCTTCACAGGCAAGCGCCTAACCGCTCAGCCATCTCTCCAGCCCCTGTTTCTGTTTTTTGAGGTAGAGCCTTGCTCTAGCCCAGGTTGACCTGGAATTCATTCTGTAGTCTCAGGCTGGCCTTGACCTCACAGCAGTCTTCCTACCTCTGCTTCCTGAGTGTTGGGATTAAAGGCGCGCACCATCAGCTTTATTGATGTAATTCACTTATAAAATTCACCCTGTATCCTTCTGGCTTTCTGTCATGTGTGTCATGTGATCTCGTCTGAGTGTGTTCCTGACAGCGTGGTGTTATCCAGTGTAAGGACTTCACGAGAGGCTGAATTGATGATGCCTCTTCATCTTGGACTTGTTTTTCTGAGGTAGGTCCTGCTCTAGCCCAGGCTGACCTCTTGAGTACTTATAATACCTACTATGATATAATTATAAGGGAATAATTACGCTACATTGTTTAGAAAATAATGACAAAGAAAAATGTACTTGTTCGCTTTTCAAATATTTTCAGCTGTTTGTGGTGGCATACGTCTTTAATCCCAGAACTTTCGAGGCAGTGGTAGGAGGATTGCTATGAGTTCGAGGCCACCCTGAGACTACAGAGTGAATTCCAGGTCAGCTGAGCTAGAGTGAGACCCTACCAAAAAAAAATTCAATCCACAGTTGGTTGAATCTGTGGATAGGGAACATATGGGTATAGAGGGACAACTTGCTTTATTCCTTTTTATTACTGAATGACATTCCATGGCACATTTTGTTTATTCATTCACCAATTGATGGACATTTAAGTTGTTTCCATTTGTTCACTACTACCATTTATGCTGCTGTGAGCATCTGTGCACAAGTCTTTGTATTAAGTAGACATGTTTCTTTTTTTTTTTTTTTTTTTTTTTGGTTTATTGAGGTAGGGTCTCACTGTAGCCCAGGCTGACCTGGAATTCACTCTATAGTCTCACGGTGGCCTCAAACTCATGGCAATCCTCCTACCTCTGCTTCCCGAGTGCTGGGATTAAAGGTGTGTGCCACCACGCCTGGTCTAGATATGTTTCTTATTGTCTACATATCCAGGAATGCAACTGTTGATGTAGGGAAGTGACATTGATTTTTTTGTTTTGTTTTGTTTTTGTTTTCCAGGTAGGGTCTCGCTCTAGTGCAGGCTGACCTGGAATTCACTATGGAGTCTCAGGGTGGCCTCGAACTCAAGGTGATCCTCCTACCTCTACTTCCCGAGTGCTGGGATTAAAGGCGTGCACCACCACGGCCGGCTTTATTTCATGTCAATTTTACAAGGAACAGGATGAATGAATACCAAGCATGGTTAGTACATGACTACAATCGCAGCACTGGGGGCCTGGGACAACAGGATAGTGGATTGTGAGTCACTCACCAAACTGTACTATACAGCAAGACATTGCCTCAAAATTAAAAAAAAAAAGTAATAAAAATAAATGAACGAAGCCGGGCGTGGTGGCGCACGCCTTTAATCCCAGCACTCGGGAGGCAGAGGTAGGAGGATCGCCGTGAGTTCGAGGCCACCCTGAGACTCCATAGTGAATTCCAGGTCAGCCTGGGCTAGAGTGAGACCCTACCTCGAAAAACCAAAAAAAAAAAAAAAAAAAAAAAAGAACAAAGGTCTGGGCTAGGAATGTGATTGAGTGGTAGAACACTTCCATAGCATGCATGAGGCTCCGGGTTCCATCTTCAGAACTGCAAATATAAAAGAGCCAAAGAAACAAAATCATACGAGACTGGGCAAAATAGTAAGTTGTGGAAAAGCGAGTGAATGTTGTGGGAAAGCTTGAAACATAAAATTGTACAATGCGCTCTGAATTTCAACTGCCTGCCACTGAAGATTGGAATGCTGCTTTCCTTTTGGTGTAGGGAGGACACCTTTTCCATGGGAATTTCATCTCCGTCTTTTAAGAAACAGAAAGAAGGTCAGAGTGATCTTGCACCTGCTGTTTTCCAAGTGCCTTTATCTCAAAATAGTCACCATGCCAAGAGGGGTATATTTTTAACTCCTTCAGGAGATCACATGGTTTCTCTATGTTTAACATTTTGAAGAACTGCCAAACTTGCCAAATGGCCACACTGCGTTATATCCCACCAGCAATGTGTGGTGGTTCCAATTTGTCATATCCTTGCTAACCCTTGCTATTTTTTGTACTGCATTTATTTATTTATTTATTTATTTTTGGTTTTTCGACATAGAGTCTCCCTCTAGCCCAGGCCAACCTGGAACTCATTATGTAGTCTCAAGGTGGCCTTGAACTCACGGCAATCCTCCTATCTCTGCCCCCCAATTGCTGGGATTAAAGGCATGCACCACCATGTCCTGCTTGCACTTTCTTTATATATATTACTTTTATTTGAGAGAGAGATAGAAAGAGGCAGAGAGAGAGAGAGAGAATGCACACCAACCCTGGACTTTTTTTAATTCTACTTTCTTAAGGTAAAATTGAAAAACCTGGGGCTGGAGAAATAGCTCAGTGGCTAAGGTGCTTGCCTACAAAGCCTAACGACCTGGGTTTGATTCCCCAGTACCCATGTAAATCCAGATGCACAAAAATGGCACATGCATCTGGAGTTCTTTTGCAGCAGCTGAAGGCTCTGGCATGTCCATACTTTCTGTCTCTCTTCTATGTATCTCGGCTTGCAAATCAATCAATTAATAAGTTAGCTGTACATATACACACACCTATCACCTCACATATCTGTGTGTGTGTGTGTGTGTGTGTATTTTTTTCAAGATAGGGTCTTGCTCTAGCCCAGGCTGACCTGGAACTCACTATGTTGTCTCATAGTGGCCTCGAACTCATGGCGATCCTCCTACCTCTGCCCTCCAAGTGCTGGGCTTAAAGGCGTGCGCCACCATGCCCATCCCATAGTGTACTATCTTTTTGAATCACATGGCTGTAACTTGTTAGATCTCCAGAACTTTCCCATCTGCATATATGGATCTTTGTTCCCTGTGAGCAACATCTCCCCATTTCCTTTACCCCATCTTTCACTGGAACCCCTGGCATCTACCATGCTGCTTCTATGAGATTGACTATTGTAGGTTCCACATATAAATGGAATGATTCTCTGACTGTTGTTATTGTTGGGTTATTTTTTGTATCTTTGCCATCCTAGTAGGTGTGAAATGTTATCTCATTATTCTACCACATAGCTATAACAGATAGCCCTCACTGTGTGTGTGTGTGTGTGTGTGTGTGTGGCGTATGTTTATGTGTAATTGTGTATATTTGTATGTGTGGGAATGCTTGTACCACAACACACAGGTGGAGGTCAGAGGACAACCTCTGGGCGTTGGTCCTTACTTTCTACCTTGTTCTTTTTTTTATTTTTTTTATTTTTTTTATTTTTTTATTTTTTTAACTTTTTTGTTTGTTTATTTATTTATTTGAGAGCGACAGAGAGAAGGAGGGAGAGAAAGAGACAGAGAGAGAGAGAATGGGCATGCCAGAGCTTCCAGCCTCTGTAAACGAACTCCAGATGCGTGTGCCCCCTTGTGCATCTGGCTAACGTGGGTCCTGGGGAACTGAGCCTCGAACCGGGGTCCTTAGGCTTCACAGGCAAGTGCTTAACCACTTAGCCATCTCTCCAGCCCTTTTATTTTATTTTTTATTGACAACTTCCATAATTGTAAACAATATCCCATAGTAATTCCCTCCCTCCCCCCACTTTCCCCTTTGAAACTCCACTCTCCCTCATATCCCCTCCTCCTCTCAATCAGTCTCTCTCTTATTTTGATGTCACCATCTTTTCCTATTATGATGGTCTTGTGTAGGTAGTGTCAGGCACTGTGAGGTCATGGACATCCAGGCCATTTTGTGTCTGGGGGGAGCATGTTGTAAGGAATCCTACCCTTCCTTTGGCTCTTACATTCTTTCTGCCACCTCTTCCATGATGGACCCTGAGCCTTGGAAGGTGTGATCGAGATATTTCAGTGCTGAGTACTCCTCTGTCACTTCTTCTCAGCACCATGGTGCCTTCTGAGTCATTCCAAGGTCACTGCCATATGAAAAGAGAAGGTTCTCTACCAAAAGTTAGAGTAGCATTAATACATGGGTATGAACATTAAGAGAAGTGCTTACTGGGCAATTTGGTAAGCATAGTATATGCATTTAGCCAGACAGCAGCAGATGTTATGCCCCTAGGACTCATGATGACCCCTGTTGTAGGTTTCCAGTATCAGGGATGTATTCCCTCCCAAGGAGCGGGCCTCCAGTCAAATTAGAGGGTGGTTTGTTTCTCCCATAACAGACGTGCCACTATTGCACCCGTTGGCTCATTTGGCCTGGCTGGCCAAATATAAGGCTTGCAGTATCCACTGTTGAGTATCTTCACTGGTGGTTTCTCTCTCTCCCATTGAACTGCATGCAGAATGGCTTCTTCCAGCTTTCTGTCAGCTGGTCTACATGGAGGAGGTTATCAGCTCAGCTTCAGCAGGATTTCTTAGTGAACTTGCAACCCAAGTATGTGGAGTCTTCAGCAATAGGGTCTTACCATCCATTCCTGGTGGGAAACCAAGGGCCTCAGCAATGGCCTGTAATGTTTTGGGTGCATCAGGGACCTCCCTGGCCAACAACTCACTGGAAGGTATGAAAATTGTCTAGTAACAATCTATGGCTCCTGACTTTCTACCTTGTTTGAAAGGGTTTTGTTGTTGTTTGTTTTGCCACTGTTAATGTCAGACTAGCTGGCCCATGAGCTTTGGGATTCTTCTGGCTCTGCATCCCATTATTGCAGGTGTTTTGTGATTACAGACGTGAGCTACTGGCCTCTGGCTTCACATGGGTTTTAGGTATCCAAACTCAGTCATCAGGCTTGTACAACAAGGGCTTATAAACATTGTGCCATCGCACTAGCCCCTCACCATAGTTTTAATTTGCATTTGCATGCTACAGATAGATGTATGAGCATCTTTCCTGTATCTATTATAACAGGGTGCTAGGGGTTAAGGTAAGCCCTTGAACTCTAAACCCTAGGTTCACATCTACTTTTTACCAAAGAATTAAATAAGACTGAGAAGGATAATTATTTAATTATTATATTTATTTAGGGAAGTACAGAGACAGGGAAGGACACCCACATAGCTTAAGATCCCACATGGAGGGCCTGAGAAAAACTGTGGAGAGGACAGAAAAGAAAGTTCAAGGAGCTTCTGCCATGTGGAGAGCAGGAGGGGTCAGGGGCCCATGTGGAAGGAAAGTAAGGGCTTCAGGGGTTCTCCCCTCAGCTTCGTCCAGCCAGGCCAAGCTGAGGAAAAACTCACCATAAGTTAGAGGTTCAGGATTGGTCAGGGAGCACAGAGATCTTGCCCTCCGCTTGCAAACATATTTTTTTTTATTTTTATTTGTTTATTTGAGAGAGTGGGAAAGCGGCAGAGAGAGAGAGAGAGAGAGAGAGAGAGAGAATGGTATACCAGGGCCTCCAGCCACTGCAAATGAACTCCAGATGTATGTGCCACCTTGTGCGTCTGGTTGACGTGGGTCCTGGCTAACTGAATGGAGGTCCCTTGGCTTTGCAGGGAAACACCTTAACCTCTAAGCTGTCTCTCCAGCCTACAAGCATATTTAGAACCTTATGGTGGTGGGTCCTACCTTCCAGCTCAGGTGAACCAAAGAGTCACTGATTAGTCTGGGCTAGGTGCTATCTCAGGAAGAGTCTAGCCATGATGCCAAGTTCTGGAGGCTAAACTTGAGCAACCACAATGTCAGGATTAGGAAAGGGGACCTCCCTCCCAGCCAAGACCCCGGTTGTTTGAGGAAAAACAGATCTCCTTTAGGCAAGAAATAAGAAGTCAGTCCAGGCATGGTGGCACACACCTTTAATCCTAGCACTTGGGAGGCAGAGATAGGAGGATCGGTGTGAGTTCAAGGCCAGCCTGAGACTACATAGTGAATTCCAGGTCAACCTGGTCATCCTGGACTAGAGTAAGACTCTGCCTTGAAAAACAAAACAAAACAAACAAACAAACAAACAAAAAAGTCAGATCATCCTTTGATCTCTAGCAGACCTTTCTGCCTTTTTACTTTCAGGGCACCCTAACTGCCTAACAAAGCTACCTGACCCCCCTCATTATCATATATCCTCTTTGGAAAACTATGTGTTCAAATCCTTCAACTTGTTTATTTTATTTATTTATTTTGGTTTTTCCAAGTAAGGTCTCACTCTAGCTCAGGCTAACCTGGAATTCACTATGTAGTCTCAGGGTGGCCTTGAACTCATGGCAATCTTCCTACCTCTGCCTTCTAAGTACTATGATTAAAGGCGTGCACTGGGCTGGGGACAAGGTTTAGCAGTTAAGGCACTTGCCCGCAAAACCAAGACACAGGTTCAATTCCCCAGGACCCGTGTAAGCCAGATGTACAAGGCGGCGCATGTGTCTGGCTGGAGGCTCTGGCACTCCCATTCTCTCTTTCTCTCTCTCTCTCTCTCTCTCTCTCTCTCCCTCCCTCCCTCCCTCCCTCCCTCCCTCCCTATCTCAAATAAAGAAAAAGAAAAATTATTTTTTTAAAAAAGAGGCGTGCATCATCATGCTCGGTTATTTTTTCATTTTGTATTTTTTTTTTTTTGAGGTAGGATCTCACTCTACCCTGGGCTGACCTGGAATTCATTATGTAGTCTCAAACTGGCCTCAAACTCATAACAATCCTCCTACCTCTAACTCCAAAGTGCTGGGACTAAGGGTGTGTGCCACCACTCCTAGCCTGTTTTTATTTAAACATTTTTAAAAATATTTAATTATTTGAGAGACAGAAGGAGGCAGAGAATGAAAGAGAGAATTGGCATGCCAGAGCCTCCAATCACTAAAAATGAACTTCAGATGCATGTGCCACATGGGTCTTGGAGAATCAAACTGGGATCTTTGGGCTTTGCAGGCAAATGCCTTAACCGCTAAGCCATCTCTCCAGCCCAAAATATTTTTGTTTAAGCATTTAAAATATATATTTTGTTTTAAAAATATTACTGATGGCCGGGTGTGGTGGTGCACACCTTTAATCCCAGCACTCAGGAGGCAGAGGTAGGAGGATCGTCATGAGTTTGAGGCCACTCTGAGACTACATAGTGAATTCTAGGTCAGTTTGAGCTAGAGAGAGACCCTACCTCTAAAAAAAATACATATATATGTTCATGGGCTGGAAAGATGTCTTAGCATTTAAGGCGCATGCCTGTGAAACCTAATGACCCAGGTTCGATTCTCCAGGTCCCACATAAGCCAGATGCACATGGTGGCACATGTATCTGGAGTTCATTTGCAGTGGCTAGAGACCCCAATGTGCCCATTCTCTCTCTCTCTCTCTAACAAATAAATAAAAATAAAATCTTTAAAAAAATAAATTATAAAAGAATTCATGAACATAGAGAATTAGAGACAGAGAGAAATGGTGCACCAGGGCTTCCTGCTTCTGCAAATGAACTCCAAATGCATGTACCACTTTATATATCTGGCTTTACCTGGATACTGGGGATTCCAACTTGCACTGATAGACTTTGCAAGCAAGCACCTTTAATTGCTGAGCCATCTCCACAGCTCTGGTTTGTCTGTTTTTTTGTTTTTTGTTTTTTTTCGTTTTCCAAGGTAGGGTCTCACTCTAGCTCAGACTGACCTGGAATTCACTATGGAGTCTCAGGGTGGCCTCGAACTCACGGTGATCCTCCTACCTCTGCCTCCCGAGTGCTGGGATTAAAGGCGTGCACCACCACGCCTGGCTTGGTTTGTCTGTTTTGAAATTGGGTTATTAGTCTATAAATTATTGAGTTATAAAGGGTCTTTATTTAGTCTGGATACAAGTCACTTGTCAGATATATAGTTTGTATGTATGCACTACCGTTCTGTCTTTCCACTTTCTTGGTGGTATCAATGTAGATTTCATATGCTCCTATTTTGTTTTATATTTTATTAAGGTTGGCTGCTGAATTGTGTCAGAGGCATATTTTTTTTGTTTTTTTTTTTTTTTGTTTTTGTTTGTTTTTTTGTGTGTTTTCAAGGTAGCCCAGCCAGGCTCTAGCCCAGGCTGACCTTAGAGGCATGTTTTTAACATCAGTAGCCTTATGATGTTATTCTCCTTAATTGATTATTGTACTGAATAATATTGATATATAATTTGGATCCATTCTCATCTTTCTTTTTTTAGTTTTATTTATTTATTTATTTGAGACTGACAGACAGAGAGAGAAAGAGGCAAAGAGAGAGAGAGAGACAATGGGCGCTCCAAGGCCTCTAGCCACTACAAATGAACTCCAGATGCGTGCGCCCCCTTGTGCATCTGGCTAATGTGGGTCCTGGGGAATTGAGCCTCGAACCGGGGTCCTTAGGCTTCACAGACAAGCGCTTAACCGCTAAGCCATCTCTCCAGCCCCATTCTCATCTTTCTACAATAATTATGTCTGGTAAAGCAAATTTTATGATGAGTTACACTTGGATTTGAGTGCATATTGTAGAGTTTATTGTTATTTTTATTTTTATTTTTTTGGTTTTTCGAGGTAGGGTCTCACTCTAGCCCAGGCTGACCTAGAATTCACTACGTAGTCTCAGGGTGGCCTTGAACTCACAGTGATCCTCCTACCTCTGCCTCCCCAGTGCTGGGATTAAAGGCCTGTGCCACCACTCCCGGCTTTGTTATTTATTTTTAAGGATGTTAAAGGAGACTTCTTTTTGTTTTATTTTATTATTTATTTATTTATTTATTTGAGTGAGAGAAAGAGAAGGAGAGGGAGAGAGAATGGGCACACCAGGGCCTTCTGTCGTTGCAAACTCCAGATGTATGCGCGACCTTGTGCAGCTGGCTTATCTGAGTCCTGGGGAATCAAACCTAGATCCTTTGGCTTTGCAGGCAAGTGCCTTAACCACTAAGCCATCTCTCCAGCCTGATTTTATTTTTCATGTCGTATTAGTTGATTAAGGTGAAGCTTTGGTAGGAAGCATGTACACACTCATTTTTTCATTCTGTTCCTACTTCTACTGTGTGCCTAATGGTTATTGAAAATGGACTTATTTTTCAAATGTTTTTACTTTGTGAGTCAGATATGTGTAAACGTTGTCAGGCATGAGTTATCTGGAGTGGAAAAAGCTTGGACTACAAAAATTCAAGCAGAAGATGAAAAAAAAATTGTCAGGAGCTGGGCATGGTGGTGCACACCTTTAATCCTAGCACTTGGGAGGCAGAGGTCGAATATCGCCATGAGTTCAAGGCTGCCCTGAGACTACATGGTAAATTCCAGATCAGCCTGGGCTAGAATGAGACCCTACCTCAAAAAAAATACCACTACAAGGAAATCGCTTTGAAGGTGTGAATTGAGACAGGGTATATGTAAGCCAAGCTTGCTTTGAACTTGCCATGTAGTCCAAGCTAGCCCCAAACTCATGAAATTCCTGGTTTAGCCTTCTTATTTTCTTTTTACAGGCTCAAGGGGGAAGCTCCATTATGGCAGGGAAAACGATGGCATGAGCAGAAAGTGGATATCACCCCCTGGCCAACATAAGGTGGACAACAGGGACAGGAGAGTGTGCCAAACACTGGCAAGGGGAAACTGGCTGTAACACCCATAAGCCCACCCCCAACAATACACTCCCTCCAGGAGACATTAATTTCCAAATCTCCCTCAGCTGGGAACCTAGCATTCAGAACACCTAAGTTTATGGGGGACACCTGAATCAAACCACCACATTCTGCCCCTGGCCCTCATAAACTGATAATCATACATGACGTAAAATGCTGTGGATTCATCCAACTTTAAAAGTCCCCATAGTTTTTATCAATTCCAATAATGTTCATATATCCCCCATAGTCCAAGATCTTCTGAGCCATAATACCAAAAAAATCCCCCCAAAACCCATAATGGCACAGAATAAACACTCACACTGCAAAAAGATGGCATTGGGCACAGAAAGAA
This sequence comes from Dipus sagitta, assembly GCA_036346955.1. NCBI lineage: Eukaryota > Metazoa > Chordata > Mammalia > Rodentia > Dipodidae > Dipus > Dipus sagitta. The sequence continues at coordinate 47,128,217 of CM070776.1, read as the reverse complement.
ATATTCAGCCAATACAAGATTTAAAACAATCAGGGCAAACATCAAACTCTGTAGCTTCAAGTCCAACAACTCTAGTCAGTGACAAATCTCCAAGTCCAATAATTCTAGCCAGGAACAAGTCTCTGGAGTTCAAATTCCACCCCTCCAGCTAGGCTACTCACGGTCTTGGAAAACTTCATTGGGGTTGGCAGCTCTCCTTAGCCACCATCTTGTGGTCCCGGCATCTCCACTGGGTCTCCACTGCAACCTATGGTTCATCCTCACGGCCCCATGGGGTCTCCATGCAGGCATCCAGCAAACCTGCTTCATGCTGCTCATGGCCATTTCCAAAACACAAGAGAAAACGATGGCATGAGCAGAGGGTGGACATCACCCCGTGGACAACAGGGACAGGAGAGTGTGCCCTCCCTTTTTTTTTAATGGTAAATTTTATTTTCTTTACTCTGATTACTGGCCTTTACATAGTTCTAGTTTTGGGGAAATTAATTTTGGTAATTTATGTTTGCTAGGATTTTATGTTTTCACGGAGCTTCACATAGTACTTTACCTTTTAAAATATTTTTAATGGGCTGGAGAGATGGCTTAGCGGTTAAGCGCTTGCCTGTGAACCCTAAGGACCCCGGTTCGAGGCTCGATTCCCCAGGACCCACGTTAGCCAGATGCACAAGGGGGCGCACGTGTCTGGAGTTCGTTTGCAGTGGCTGGAGGCCCTGGCGCACCCAGTCTCTCTCTCTCTCTCTCTCTCTATCTGCCTCTTTCTCTCTCTGTGTCCGTCTCTTTCAAATAAATAAATAAAATTTAAAGAATCTTTAAAATATTTTTATTATTTTTTTATTTATTTATTAGAAACAGAGAGAGAGTGAGAATGGGTGCACCAGGGCCTCTAGCCACTGCCAACAAACTACAGACGCATGCGCCACCATGTGCATCTGGCTTACATGGGACTTGGAGAATCGAACCTACGTTCTTAGGTTTCACAGATCACTGTCTTAACCTCTAAGCCATGTCTCCAGCCCAAGTACTTTATCTTTATTAATTTATTTTGGTCATCTCTACACTTTGAGCACTTCACAGTCCATTTTCATCCCTAAAAGTATATGAATACAGGTGTCATAAATGCGTGTATATATTTCTTGTTTGCCTGTATTGTGTTTCTCACAATTGTTTTGTCCTTTTCTACTTTCTTAGTTCATTTACCTTTTTTGGGGGGGGGTTCGAGGTAGGGTCTCACTCTAGCCCAGGCTGACCTGGAATTCACTGTGTAGTCTCAGGGTGGCCTCGAACTCACAGCAATCCAACTACCTCTGCCTCCCAAGTGCTGGGATTAAAGGTGTGCCACCACGCCCGGCTCACTTACCATTTTTTTTTTAATTTGGGGGAGGGGGTTCAAGATAGGGTCTCACTCTGGTCCAGGCTGACCTGGAATTCACTACGTAGTCTCAGGGTGGCCTCTAACTCACATCGATCCTCCTACTTCTGCCTCCCCAGTGCTGGGATTAAAGGCGTGCGCCATAGCCGGGCGTGGTGGCTCAGGCCTTTAATCCCAGCACTCGGGAGGCAAAGGTAGGAAGATTGCCATGAGTTCAAGGCCATTCTGAGACTACATAATGAATTCCAGGTCAGCCTGGGCTGGTGAAACTACCTCGACAAACCAAAAGAAAAAAAGTTTTTTTTTCTTTACTTGCAAGGAGAGAAAGAGAGAGAGAGACAGGCTGGGCATGCCAGGGCCTCCAGTTGCTGCCCAAAAACTCCAGATAAATGTGCCACCTTGTGCATCTGGCTCTACGTGGGTACTGGGGAATTGAACTTGGGTCATTAGGTTTTGCACACAGTTCCTTAAGTGCTGAGCCATCTCTGGAATTGTTTGCAGTGGGTGGAGGCCCTGGTGTATCCATTCTCTATCTGCCTCTCTCTCTCTCTCTCTCTTTCAAATAAATAAAAAATTTTTTAAATGGAAAGGCAACCTGGGGATTGGGAAAAATATTTTACAACAAATATCTGATAAAGGGACAAAATACAAAATAAATAAAGAACTCACAAATGAACTAGCAAAAGAGCCTAATAACCTGATTTTAAAACATGAAAAGGAAGCAGGGCGTGGTGGTGCATGCCTTTAATCCCAGCACACAAGAGGCAGAGGTAGGAGGATCACCGAGAGTTAGAGGCCACCCTGGGACTACATAGTGAATTCCAGGTCAGCCTGGACCAGAGTGAGACCCTACCTCGAAAAAAAAAAAAAACATGAAAAGGCCTAGGTACACATCTTACTACCTCACACTCATTAGAATGGCTGTTATAAAAAAGGAAAAGAGCCAGGTATGGTGGCACACGCTTTTAATCCCAGCACTCGGGAGGCAGAGATAGGAGCATTGCTGTGAGTTCGAGGACACCCTGAGACTACATAGTGAATTCCAGGTTAGCCTGGGCTAGAGTGAGACCCTACCTCGAAAAACAAACAAAAGCAGTATAAAACTGTGTATGGGGACACATGCCTGTAACTTTAGCACTTAAGAGGTAGAGGTAGGGCTGGAGAGATGGCTTAACTGTTAAGGCACTTGCCTGCAAAGCCTAAGGACCTGTGTTCAACTCTCCAGATCCCACGTAAGCCAGACACACAAAGGCAAGGCAAGTGCAAGGTTGCACATGCCCACTAGGCGGCAGAAGCATCTGAAGTTCAATTGCAGTGGCTGAGGCCCTGGTGTGCCAATTATCTCTTTCTTTAAAATAAAATAATAAAATAAAGAGGGGCTGGAGAGATGGCTTAGTGGTTAAGGCACTTGTTCTGGAAGCTGAAGGACCCCAGTTCAATTCCCCAGAACTCACGTAAGCCAGATGCACAAGGCGGCACATGCATTCAGAGTTCATCTGCAGTGGCTGGAGGCCCTTCCAGGCCTGTACTCTCTATATACCTCTTCCCCTCCCTCTCTCTCTCCCTCCCTCTCTCAAATAACTAACTAAATAAATTAAATTAAATGTTTAAAAAACAACAGGAAGAGGTAAAAGGATTAGGAGTTCAGAGCCAGCCTGAGCTGTACAGTGAGATGAGATCCTAACACACAAAAAAAATCAAGGGCTGGAGAGATGGCTTAGCAGTTAACCTTGCCTGTGAAGCCTAAGGACCCCAGTTCGAGGTTCGATTCCCCAGGACCCACTAACCAGATGCACAAGGGGGCGCAAGCGTCTGGAGTTCATTTGCAGTGGCTGGAGGCCCTGGTGCACCCATTCTCTCTCTCTCTCTCCCCCTCTTTCTCTCTCTGTCTGTTGCTCTTAAATAAATAAATTAATTAATTTAAAAAATAAAAAAATAAAAACTCCCAAAAAGGAGCGGAAGGGGGGGAGAGAGAAAAGAAAGAAGCAGGGCTGAAGAGATGGCTTAGTGGTTAAAGTTCTTGCAACCAAAGCCAAAGGACCCTGGTTCAATTCTCTAGTACCCATGTAAATCCGATGTACATGGTGCATGCATCTGGAGTTTGTTTGCAGTGGCTGGAGGCCCTAGGACACCCATTCTCTCTATCTGTCCCCCCCCCCATTCAAATAAATAAATTTATTTTTTAAAAAGTAAGCAGCACATCCGGGTATGGTGGCGCATGCCTTTAATCCCTGCACCCAGGAGGCAGAGGTAGGAGGATTGCCATGAGTTTGAGGCTACCCTGAGACTACAGAGTGAAATCCAGGTCATCCTGAGCTAGAGTGAGACTCTACCTCAAAAAAAAAAAAAAAAAAGTAAGCAGCACATAACAAATTAAAAAATAGAAATACCAGTACTGGGAAAAATGATCAGTAGGTAAAGTGCTTTTGTGTAAGCACAAGACCTAAATTTGAATCCTCAGCACCCACATAAAGGCTGGGCATGGTGGTGCATACCTTTAATGTCAGCACTGGAGAGGCAGAGACAGGAGGCTTACTGGCTAGCTAGTCTACCTGACTCAATAAACTCTAGGTTCAGTGATAGAAAGCCTAAGGACCCAGGTTCAATTCCCTAGTGTGTGTGTATGTGTATATATATATTGGCTTTTTGAGGTAGGGTCTCACTCTGCCCCAGGCTGACCTGGAATTCACTATGTAGTCTCAAGGTGGCCTCGAACTCACGGCAATGCTCCTATCTCTGTCTCCCAAATTCTGGGATTAAAGACGTGCGCCACCACGCCCAGCTAAATATTTTTTTAAGTAAAGAGGGCTTAGGGGCTGGAGAGATTGCTTAGTGGCTAAGCACTTGCCTGTAAAGCCTACGGACCTGGGTTCAAGGCTTGATTCCCCAGGACCCACATAAGCCAGATGCACAAGGTGGCACATGTATCTGGAGTTCGTTTGCAGTGGCTGGAGGCCCTGGTGTGCCCATTCTCTCTCTCTCTCTGCCTGTCTGTCACTCTCAAATAAATAAATAAATAATTTTTTTAAAAAGAGGGCTTAGAATATAGCTCAGTGATAGAGTGCTTGCCTAGAATATGCAAGGCCCTAGGTTCAATTTCTAGTATCACAGAAAGGAAGTAAGGTATAGTTACCTTCTCTTTGCTGAGACAAAACACCTGACCAGAAACAGCTTATGAGAGGAAAGGATTTATTTCAACATACAATGTTTTTTGTTTATTTTTATTTATTTATTTGAGAGTGACAGAGAGAGAAAGAGGAAGATAGACAGAATGGGCGCGCCAGGGCCTCCAGCTACTGCAAACGAACTCCAGACGTGTGCGCCCCCTTGTGCATCTGGCTAACGTGGGTCCTGGGGAATCGAGCCCCGAACCGGGGTCCTTAGGTTTCTCAGGCAAGCGCTTAACCACTAAGCCATCTCTCCAGCCCTCAACATACAATTGTGACAGAAGTTTCATTATGGCAGGAAAAGCATGACTGTCCTGCGCAGTAAACTTGGATCACACCTTCATATCAGCAGGAAAGAAGTAGCCTGTGTACTGGGCTATAACACCCCAAAGCCTGTCCACAGCAACACCTCCTTTAGCAAGGCTCCATTTCCCAAATTTTCACCAGGTAGGGAGCAAGTATTCAAAATGTGTGAGCAGGGCTGGGTAGATGGCTTAGTGGTTAAGGTGCTTGCCTGCAAAGCCAAAAGCCCTGGGTTCAATTCTCCAGTGACCACGTAAAGCCAGATGCAGTGGTGCATGTATCTGGAATGGCCTACCCAACCATTCTCTCTCTCTGCTTATAAATAAATGAAGAGAATTTTAAGCAATGTGTGAGCATATAAGGGACATTGCACTCAAACCATCACAGGAGGAAAAAAGCAAGATATTGCCATTTGTAACAGCATGGATGAACCTCCAAGTCAGTCCTGGGCATTTAACTCCTCTATGACATTATGCTAAGTGAAATAGCCCAAGGTATTTAAAACTTTGCCCAATGTAACAGTAATTATATTTGTTCTGAATGCTCAATTACATTATTCTTTTTAATTAAAATATATATTTTATTTATTTGAGAGAATGAGGGAGAGAGAGAGAGAATGGGCATACCAGGACATCTAGCCACTGCAAACGAACTCCAGATGCATACACAACCTTGTGTATCTGGCTTTTGTGAGTCCTGGAGAAACAAACTGGGGTCTTTTGGCTTTGCAGGCAAGCGTCTTAACCGCCAAGCCATCTCTCTAGCCCCTACATTATTCTTATTTATGACAGTACATAGTGAATTCCAGGTCAACTTGTGCTAGAACAAGACCCTACCTCAAAAGAAAAACCAATGTATGTATACGTATATATATATGGAAAAAACTCCATAGAATGAGTATTTAGTATTGGGTTGATATAGAGAAAGTAAAAGAGAGGAAGTCAGACGTGGTGGCACACGCCTTTAATCCCAGCACTTGGGAAGCAGAGGTAGCAGGATCGCTGTGAGTTCAAGGCCAGCCTGGAACTACAGTGTGAGTTCCAGGACAGCATGGGCTAGAGCAACACCCTACCTCGAAAATACCAAAAAAAAAAAAAAAAAGAAAAAAAAGAGGAAGGGGACATGAGTAGAAGGTGGAGCCTTAGAATTAGAAGAGAAAAAAAAAATAGGGAATTCTGGAAGAATCTTGGCTAAAGTTAAGCTGAAATGATAAATGTAAAGGTAGGTTAATAGCTAAGGTGGAATAGTTCCGTCTCTCGGGAGGCTGAGGCTCAGAGTTCTGCAAACTACAACAGCAAGGATAACCAACAGAAGAAAGAATGCTGGGCTGGAGAGATGGTTCAGTGGTTCGATTCCCCAGTACCCAGATGCACAAAGTGGCACATGAATCTGGAATTCATTTGCAATGGCTAGATTCCCTGGCGTCATGCCCATTTTCTTTCTCTTTCTCTCTCTCTCTCTCGCTCGCTCTGCTTGAAAATAAAATGAAAAAAAAAAAAAAAAAACTAAAGCTAAACAACACACAGAAAACAAAAACAAAGTATAACCCCTCAATCTCCCCGCTCACACAAACCAAAGAAGGGTAACAGTACAATACGTGCTGAACTGGCCTGCTAAAATGACAATAAGTGTTGGAAACAGGATGGGTATATATAGAGGAAGAGCAGGTGAAGACACAGGAATTACAAACTGAGTGGCCTGGTATTTGGCTCTGGTCTAGAGTTTCTTCAGCTCCTAGAATAGTGACTCCTGCGCTGGGACCTCCTCTCTTGTCCGGGACAGGCAGTTCCCCAGTTTGGAGTGTTAGTTCTGAGGTCAGGCCATAGCACACAGTTGTGAACTTCCCTTTCTTGGGATCTGAGCGCCTGGGTGTGGCTAATTCCCTGGTCGTTCCTTGCTGGAGTCGTTTCTTGTTGCAGTTCAAGCCATGTCTTTATAGTCTGGGTAACTGCAGTTTCTGGAAGCAGTCCCTTTCTTCTCCAAACTCTGACAGAGGGGTAGGGGGTTTGTGCGTTGGAAGTTGTATGGTTTGAGAATGACCAGACCATGCAAGACTGCTCCCTTGGGTTTGTGAAGATTAGGTTTTATAAGGCCTATCTGCTGGGTGGGCGATAAGGGAATAGGTGGTTCGTTTGTGAAGTTACTAGCTGAGTTCAGGAGAATTTTTCCTGTGAGTCCCAAGATTATGGTCAGGCAGTTAGGGTGTGTCATCAAAACAGAGGCTCTTGAGATAAGGTAAATAGGAAATTTGTTTAGGGGCAGTCACAAGATTATGCTCAGGAGGTTAGGGTATAACACCAAAGTAGAGCCTGTTGAGATAAATTAAACAGGAAACTGTGGCCTAGGGGCAAGGAAAAACAAAGGTTGGGGTGGTTTCTAAGGAATGTAATCAGTTTGATTCTTTTTTGTTTTTTCTGTTTTCTGAGGTAGGGTCTCGCTCTTCCTCAGGCTGACCAGGAAGTCACTATGTAATCTCAGGGTGGCCTTGAACTCATGGAAATCCTCCTACCTCCGCCTCTCAAGGGCTGGGATTAAAGGCCTGCGCCACCTTGCCCGGCCACCTTGATTCTTTTATTTTCCCATAAGGCCTCTTCTCATCACTATTTTGTCGTCCCCAGCGACTCCATCTTAGGACCTGGTCCAGCCTAACATTCCACCATTCTATTACTGATAATGGCGTGTCGTTCAAGCTTCAGTATCTACTTCCAGCTGAGTGAGGGTGATGAGTATTCTAAGGGATGCAGGATCCTGCAGTTGGTGGGTCACCTCGGAAGCAGCCATGGGAAGGTAGCTCCCGTGGTGTCTAAAGGCTGATCTGTAATAGGAGAGGGAGAGGTCAGTAATAGTTTGTTAAACTTCCTTTTTTGTTGTTTTTTTTTGAGGTAGGGTCTCACTCTGGCCCAGGCTGACCTGGACCTCACTATGGAGTCTCAGGATGGCCTCAAACTCACGGTGATCCTCCTACCTCTGCCTCCCAAGTGCTGGGATTAAAGGCATGTGCCACCACGCCCGGCCTTTATTAAACTTTTGATGGGTAAATTTGCCTACGTGATTTTGGATGCACTTCAGGAGGCAGGGGGCCAGGAGGAACAGTAGACATATTCCAATCAAGGGTTGCAGCCGTGGCAAGAACGAGGGCCAACCCATTCTAAAAATATCCCATGACCCTGCAGTGGGTGGTGTTCCAACCTGAAATCTATCTACCAGATTTTTAATTTTTATTTTTTATTTTTTCGAGGTAAGGTTTCACTAGAATTCATGGCGATCCTCTACTTCTGAATCCAGAGTGCTGGGGTTAAAGGTGTGAACCACCACGCCCAGCTTAAGTTGTTTTTTTTTTCTTTTAATTTCAAGTTCCACCTTGCCTGAATGGTTAATAGTTTAAAAAGTCCCTCCTTTGCTGGCAAGAGGCCTAGGGCTCCGCAGTAAGGTCAACCACTGAGAAATGAGTGGTAGAAGAAGGAATGGGAGAAAGAAGGGTATATGGGCTAGGCACTACCAGGTGGATGGGCAAGGCAGCATAATTGATTAAGTCTTGGAGTAAGTGATAGGTTCCATCAGGCTTGATGATGGGCAGGATAAGGATATTGTAGGGAGAAGAGGTAGGGCCGAGGACAGCCTGAAGGAGGCGAGAGATAATGGATTTATATCCCTGACAGTGTTTGAGTGAGATTGGATATTGGGACCGACAAGGAAACACTGTAGGATCCTTGATTTTTAAAATTTATTTTATTTTATTATTTTATTTCTATTATTTATTTGAGACAGAAAGAGAGAGAGAGAGAGAGAGAATGGGTGCACCATGGCCTTTAGCCACTGCAAACGAATTCCATATGCATGTGCCACCATGTGTACCTGGCTTACGTGGGACCTGGAGAATTGAACCTGGGTCCTTAGGGTTTACAGGCATGTGCCGTAACTGCTAAGCCATCTCTCCAGCCGGGATCCTTGATTTTTATATGAAAGGTGGATGATGAGAGGCCAGAGCAGGTGATGAAGGGTCCCACACATGGGGATCAACCTCAGAAGCAGGAAGGGGAAAGTTGGGGGTCTTGGTAAGGGAGGGAACAGGAGTGAGAATGAAGATGGGTGGTGAGTGGGGGTCAGGGAGAGGGAGAGTTTTTGCATGAGTTCTCAGCCTAGAAGTGTAGCAGGACAAGAAGGCATCACAAGAAAGGAGTGGGGGATCAGAGTGTCCCAAACATTGCAGGGCAGAGGAACGGTAATACAAGGGGAATGATGTTGGCCATCTGCACCCACAATGGAGATTTGTGAGGAAAAGTCTGGCCAGAGTAGTATGGCAGGACTGACCACATGGTCCCCATATCTTAATATAAATGACACAGGCCTACCTGCCACCTGGACTGTTACCCTGGCCCCCTCCATTGTGATGTGAAGAGTCTTGTGACCCGAAGTCCCAGGGCACCATCAGTCTTCAGCCACCAGGCCAAGAAGATTGTTGAGCAGCTCCTGTGGGGGCTGAGAGGAAAGGGCTGACCTACCTTGGCAAGTTAGGGAGGGACAGTCTATCTTCCGTTGTCTCAGGAGTCTACAGTGAGAGCAGGGTCCTGGCTGGGGGGTGGGTATGGATTGGGACAAGCTCTGGACCAGTGACCAATGGTGCCACACTTAAAGCAGGGTCCTGGTGGTGATCGTTGAGGTCCCGATGTCTTCTTTGGAAGATCCCAGAGAGCTGTAGCTAGAAGCTGGTATCTTTTGTCTCTGGCCAGCCTATCGGTCCACTGCTGTTCCTGTCGGTTGTTAAAAACCTTAAAGGCCATTTCAAGCAGATATCCCTGAGGGGTTTGAGGGCCTTTCTCAAGGTGTTTGAGTGTTTTCCAAATGTCAGGGGAAGACTGAGATAGGAAGTGAGTGTTAAGAATCAAGATACCTTCCTGGGAAGTGGGATTGAGATGGGTGTATTAAATGCCTCTCTCTGTTAGGAGGAGGACCACCCTGAGTTCAAGGCTACCCTGAGACTACAGAATGAATTCCAGATCAGCCTAGGTTCGAGTGAGACCCTACCTTGAAAAACCAAAAAGAAAAGAAAAAAAAAAAACCCAAATGCCTCTGTTTGGCATCCCATGAACCCTGCCGGGTTTTCATCAGGTTTTTGAGTTATTGAGAGGAGTTTATTAAAGTTAACGACCTTGTAGGAAGCCTTCTGGAGGCCCTCCAAGAGGCAGACAACAATCAAGTCCTGTGGAAGGAGGGTATGGGTTTTGAGTAGCAGGGCCAGGGACTTGGTAGTTTCAGTTTGGGTCTTCCTTGGGAACTACCACAGTGCACATTAGATAGGTTGGATCAGATAGACGGATATCGTTGGTGTGGGCCTGGGCAGCCACCAATGTGTGCTCGTGTTCATCTGGGGCGAGAGTGGTAGAAAGGATGACAGATATCATGCCAGGTATGGTTGTAGGCCTGAGTAAGGTAGTGAAATTCTTTTTTTAATTTTTATTTATTTTTTAAATATTTTTATTTATTTATTTGAGAGCGACAGAGAGAGAAAGAGGCAGAGAGAGAGAGAGAGAAAGGGCGCGCCAGGGCTTCCAGCCACTGCAAACGAACTCCAGATGCGTGCACCCCCTTGTGCATCTGGCTAACGTTGGGTCCTGGGGAATCGAGCCTCGAACCAGGGTCCTTAGGCTTCACAGGCAAGTGCTTAACTGCTAAGCCTGTCTCTCCAGCCCCATTTTAAGTTCTTAATGAGACAAGCCATGGGGGTGATGGGGACTGATTTATAGGCCTTGTTTCCCATCTTAGGTGAGAGGGAGAGGGTGCAGACACCATGAGAAGACAGGAAAGGAGAAAAGCATAGATGGAAGGAAAGAAGCAGAGAAGGAAGTAGGAAAGTGTCCTGAAGCCAGCAAACCAAGCCAAAAAGCGCCCCTTAGGGCTCGGTAGTCCAGAGAAAGAGAGACCTAAGGTGTTGAGAGTGCATTTTTCTCGAGACCTGGGGTGCCCAGAAGTGGGCGAGGGGTGTAGCCTGGGATAAGCCTGAGAATAGGCCAACCTGTGAAGGACACTTACTGAGAAGGAGGGAGGAGATGAAGAAGGGAAGAACAGCCAAATTGTGGTGAGTTTGAGAGCAAGCACCAAGCAGGGATGGTCCCGAACCTTCAGAGGGTCAGTGGCAGTTCAGTGGTCAGGTTGGGGAGAGGGCGTCTGCCCAGCTGATAGGGCATCTGGGAGCCTCCTATCCAAGTCACGGCACCAGATATAAGGTTCAAGAATGACCAGACCATGCAAAACCATTCTGAAGCAAAGTAAAAGTTTTACTGGGGAAAGACACAAGCTGCCAGGCTGTCTCATAAGAGAAGAGCACAGCACCTTGGATTTGTGAAGGTTAGGTTTTATAAGGCCTATCTGCTTGGCGGGGGTTTAGGGGAATGGGAAGCTTCTTTGTGAAGTTAGGTCGGGAAGTTTCTTCAGGGAAATTTTTCCTGTCAATTCCAAGATTATGGTCAGACAGTTAGGGTCATGTCACCAAAACAGTGTTGAGATAAGGTAAACAGGAAACGGGCCTAGGGGCATGGTGAAACAAAAGGTGAGGTGGTTTCTGAGGAATATAGTCAGATTGGTTCTTGTATTTTCCTGTGAGGCCTCTTCTCGTCGCCATTTTGTCATCCACAATGACTCCATCTTGGGACCTGGTCCGACCTAACAGAAGTCTCTTAATTTCAAACATCCAAGTCCCTCATGTGGTGATTGCCTGTGTTCTCCTGAAGACTCTTCAACTTCAGATTTGTGTTTCCAGAAGCACCTGGTGCTGTAATCCCAGGCAGTTTCTTCTGAGGATGAGAGCTCAGGCATACTGTCTATCTGCCCATTATGGCTCAGGGTCAAAGACACCAAGCTCTGATTCCTGGCATTTTTCTTTCTTTTGTTGTTGGTATTACTTCTTTGTGGCTTATCTGAGGTTCTTCAGTTTTCCTCTCTGGCATATAGTCTTAGTTCTTATTCACATTTTCTCCTTCACTTGCCTCCATTGAAGTTGTTTCTAACTTGACATCTTACCAGGAATTTTTTTTGAGACAAGATTACATGTAGCCCAGACTGACCTTGAACCCACTATAAATTCAGAGCTGATATTGAACTCCTGATCCTCCAGCCTCTGCCTCCTGAATGCTGGGATTAAAGGTATACACCACCCCACCATCCCTCACAACACACACACACACACACACACACACACACATACACACACACACACACACACATATATATATATATATATATTAGTTTTTTTGAGGTAGGGTCACCTTCTAGCCCAGGTTGACTTTCAATTTAGCAGTCCTTCTACCCCTGCCTCCCAAGTGCCAGGATTAAAGGTGTGTACCACCATACATGACTTTTTTATTTACATTTTTTGTTTTTTCTTTTTTTTTCTTCTTTTTTTGTTTTTTTGAGGTAGGGTTTCACTCTAGTCCAGGCTGACCTGGAATTCTCTATGTAGTCTCAGGGGGCCCTCAAACTCACTGTGATCCTCCTACTTCTGCCTCCCAAGTGCTGAGATTAAAGGCGTGCATCACCATGCCCGGCTAGACAACACTTTTTAGACAGTTATTGGCCATATATATTTGTTCTTTTTTATATTTTTAAAGCAGGGTCTCACTCTAGCCCAGCTGACCTGAAACTCATTTTGTAGCCCAGACTGGCCTTGAACTCGTGGAGCTCTTCCTACCTCATCCCCTGAAGGCTGGGATTAAAGGTGTGAGTCACCATGCAGGGCTCTTGCTGTACACTTGGAGCACCATTCTGACAACTGACTGACGGCTGTTTTCCCTTTCTGAATCAGCATATTCAGCCATCCCAGCACCTCTGCTAACCTACGCAAAGTCACAAAGTGCCACTCCGGACCCCAAACCAGAAGGGTTTCACTTTCACTGACCAGGCAAACACCATTGCTCTAATAGGCAGGGTTTCTAAACTATATGATACATATATGCAAAACAGCTAGAGGATTTCCAAAGTTATGGACAATAGGGTTCCCATCACTGGACCACTTACCATGAACACGCCTTTAATGGTACAAGCCCTTCCCAGCTTTACAAGGTAGTCTTTCTATTGAAATATTCTAGAAGGGCAATTAGATTCCTCTCTATGCAATCTTACCATGACTATTGGAGATTCGGGAGAAAGCTAGCTTGTTTTAAGTACTTTTAGCTAGGGACAGGAGCCCAAAGAGAGAAGCAGATGTCACCTGGCCTTGGCCACAACAGATGTAGTACCCCCTGCTGCCTCCAGTCTAGCACACTACCTAGGTGGACTGGCCTTTGGGGTCAACCCTTTGAATCTGCAAACAAATTGGGTCATTGTGACTGGGCGTGGTCACGCATGCCTTTAATCCCAGCACTTAGGTGGCAAAGGTAGAAAAAGCGCCATGAGTTCGAAGCCACCTTGAGACTGCATAGTGAATTCCAGGTCAGCCTCGGCTACAGCGAGACCCTACCTTGGAAAACAAAACAAAACAAATTTGGTCTTCCCCTTACATACCAGAGTCTAAGGAAAGAATCCTTTTTTTTTTTTTAGTGTTTCAAGGTAGGGTCTCACTCTACCCAGACTGAACTGGAACTCACTCTAGTTCCAGACTGGCTTCAAAATCACAGTGATTTTCTTACCTCTGCTTCCCAAGTGCTGGGAATAAAGGCATGCACAACCATGTCAAAATCCATGTTTTTAAAGTTTTATTTATTTATATATTTGTTTGCAAGCAGAGAGAAAGAGAATGGGGGTGTCAGGGCCTCTAGCCGCTGCAGACAAACTCCAGATGCATTTGGCTTTATGTGGGTACTGGGGAATCAAGCCCAGGTTGTTAGGCTCTGGAGGCAAGTTAAGCCATCCCTCTAGAACCATAATCTTTTTGTTTGTTTGTTTTTCGAGGTAGGGTCTCACTCTAGCCCAGGCTGACCAGGAATTCACTATGTAGTCTCAGGGTGGCCTCTAACTCACTGAAATTCTTCTACCTCTGCCTCCTGAGTGCTGGGATTAAAGGCGTGCGCCACCACGGCCAGAAGAATCTATTTTTAATTGACTATAAAGGCTTGTCCATGTTGATCTCAGTCCTCTCTCTGCCCTGTGATCTCTGCAAGGACAAGTATAAGCCTGGCTCTCCCCACCCAAGCCTGGGTAGGGGAGAGCAGAGCACTGCTTCTTCACCTGGGTAGTTTTGTCCTTGCCTCTACCTGCATTATATTTTGGGGTACCTTCTCACTTTGATTACACGTATGATTTTTCTCTGATTTGAGTCTGCCACATGTATACTTCTAAACTCTGGATCTACCATGCGGCTATTCCTCTAAACTCTGGGCCTTCTATATGTGTAATTTCTCTAAACTCTGGGTAACTATGGGTGTGACTCTCTATTACCCATTTCGCATCTGAATTCCCTGGTCACTGTTTTAGTACTTTCCCTCTGCTATTTTTCCTTAAGCCATCACCACTCACTCTCTTTTTTTGTTTTTGATTTTTTTTTAAGCAGGGTTTCACTGTAGCCCAGGCTGACCTGGAATTCACTATGTAGTCTCAGGCTGGCCTGGGACTCACAGTGATCCTCCTACCTCCACTTTCCGAGATGAAAGCTGGGGCGAAAGGTGTGCACCACCACGCCCTGCTACCACACTCTCTCTTAACTTTCTTCCACGGGAAGACTCAGGGTGGATGTTGTGCCTCCCACGTGACTGCTTATTTCTTCTAAATCTCTCTCCATGGGCTTCTAGATCCCGTCTTCTATGTGCTTGTGGCTCTACTCCAGCTTTTTTCTAGATACCAGTTTCTCTCAAATGAACCTCATGAACTGTGCTGTGCCTCCCAAACCAGTGTATGTTCCTTCCAAATCTGTCTGCATAAGCTTCTGGATTCTGTCTTCCTTGTGCTTGTGACTCTACTCCAGTCTTTTCCTAGATCCCAGTTGCTCTTAAATGAACCACATGATATGATATCTTCCGAAATAAACTTATCATTATATTATAAGTTTATATTATTATATTATAACTTATAAATAATTCATAACTTATCCACCTTAAGTCCATTTTTATCAATTCTTTGTTTAAAAAGAATAAGACTTAGCAGAGACCAGTAAGCTGGAAAAGAGATAGAAAGGGAAGAGAAAGGAAGGGAGGGGCATACTTAATAGGATGGTATTGTATATATGTAAGTAGAAGAATAGATATATGGGGGTGTAAAGGCCCAAGTGAGGTCAGGGGAAGAGATTGAGTAAAGAAAGTTGGAGGGAGGGCTAATCACAATCTAAGAGGGTATAAATAAGTTATATGGAAACCTACTTTTTTGGACAATGGAATACTCAGGAGCCTTAGATTGTTGCTAGAAAATTTTCAGTGCCAGGGATGGGATAATTTCCAGTGAGCTATTGGCCAGGGAGGTCCCTG
Organism: Dipus sagitta; assembly: GCA_036346955.1. NCBI lineage: Eukaryota > Metazoa > Chordata > Mammalia > Rodentia > Dipodidae > Dipus > Dipus sagitta. The sequence goes on along the minus strand of CM070776.1, from coordinate 47,112,990 downwards.
ATGCCCCAAAACATTATAAGCCATTGTTGAGGCCCTTGGTTTCCCACCAGGAATAGATGGCAAGACCCTATTGCTGAAGACTCCACATACTTGGGCTGCAAGGCCACTGAGAAATCCTGTTGGAACTGAGCTGATAACCTCCTCCATGTAGACCAGCTGACAGAAAGCTGGAAGAAGCCATTCTACATGCAGGTCAATGGGAGAAAGAGATACCACCAGTGAAGATACTCAACAGTGGACACTGCAAGCCTTATATTTGTCCAGCCAGGCCAAATGATCCAATGGGTGCAATAGTGGCACGTCTGTAGTGGTGGAAACCAACTGCCCTCTAATTGGACTGGAGGCCCGCTCCATGGGAGGAAATACGTCCCTGATACTGAAAACTTAAAACAGGAGTAGCCATGAGCCCTAGGGGTGTAATGTTTGCTGTTGTCTGGCTAAATGTATATACTATGTTTATCAAATTGCCCAGTAAGCACTTCTCTTAATATTTATACCCTTATATTAATGCTACTCTCACTTTTTGTAGAGAATCTTCTTTTCATATGGCGGTGACCTTGGGATGACTCAGAAAGCATTATGGTGCTGGAAAGAAGTGCCCACAGTGCTCAGTACTTGAAAATCTCTATCATACCTTCCAAGGCTCAGGGTCTATTGCGAAAGAGGTGGCAGAAAGAATGTAAGAGCCAAAGGAAGGGTAGGACTCCTTACAACATGCTCCTCCCAGACACAAAATGGCCTGGATATCCATGACCTCACAGTGCCTGATACTACCTACACAAGAACATCATAATAGGAGGAAAAGATCATGACATCAAAATAAAAGAGACAGTGATTGAGATGGGGAGAATGGAGTTTCAAAGGGGAAGGTGGAGGAGGGAGGGTCACCATGGGATATTTTTTTATGATCATGGAAATTATTAATAAATTTTTTGTAAAAAAAGAATAAGACCAAAAATTTGCGTTCATAAATTTGTGAGGCCTCCTGAACCCCAAAATACTGTATCACTATCAAACCTGCCTTTGATTTTTTTTTTTTTTACCTCTTCCATGGGATTGACTACTCATCTCCACAAACGTCAAGATCCCTTAGTCTTTTTGCTTCTCAAGCTCCATATCCACTTTTTCATTATGGGAGACATATTAACACTTTTTTTGTTGTTTTGTTTTTTGGTTTTTTGAGCCAAAATTCACTGTGTAGTCTCAGGGTGGCACACGCCTTAAATCCCAGCACTCAGAAGGCAGAGGTAGGTGCATCACTGTGAGTTTGAGGCCATCCAGAGTCTATATTGTGAATTCCAGGTCAGCCTGGGCTAGAGTGAGACCCTACCTGGAAAAAAAATGCCCTAGAGATGTTCAGATAGTTCAGTGGTTAAAGATACTTGCATGCAAAGACTGTTGACCCAGGTTCAATTCCCAGATGCATAAAGTGGCAGCTGTGTCTGGAGTTTGTTTGCAGTGACAAGAGGCCCTAGCCATACCCATAAATAAATAATTTTTTAATAAAAAAGAATTTCCTAGACAAGATTTGAGTTTACAAACTACAAAGGTACATATAAGCAGGAAGCAATAAGTCTCTTTCTACCCAAATTCCATTGTCTAGTCCCAGAATTAAGAATTATTGATATTGCTGAAGACTCCACATACTTGGGCTGCAAGGCCACCGAGAAATTCTGCTGGAACTGAGCTGATAACCTCCTCCATGTAGACCAGCTGAGAGAAAGCTGGAAGAAGCCATTCTACATACAGTTCAATGGGAGAAAGAGATACCACCAGTGAAGATACTCAACAGTGGACACTGCAAGCCTTATAATTGGCCAGCCTGGCCAAATGAGCCAACAGGTGCAATGGTGGCACATCTGTCATGGTGGAAACCAACTGCCCTCCAATTGGACTGGAGGCCCGCTCCATGGGAGGGAATACATCCCTGATACTGGAAACTTAAAACAGGGGTAGTCATGAGTCCTAGGGGTGTAACATCTGCTGATGTCTGGAAAAATGTATATACTATGCTTATCAAAGTGCCCAGTAAGCACTGTTTTTAATATTTATACCCTTATATTAATGCTACTCTCATTTTGGGTAGAGAATCTTGTCTTTTCAGATGGCAGTGACCTTGGGATGACTCAGAAGGTATCATAGTGCTGGAAAGAAGTGACTGGAGTACTGTGTAACATCTCGATCACACCTTTCAAGGCTCGTTTTTAATTTTATACCCTTATATTAATGCTACTGTCATTTTGGGTAGAGAATCTTGTCTTTTCAGATGGCAGTGACCTTGGGATGACTCAGAAGGTATCATAGTGCTGGAAAGAAGTGACTGGAGTACTATGTAACATATCGATCACACCTTCCAAGGCTCAAGGTCTATTGTGGAAGAGGTGGCGGAAAGAATTTAAGAGCCAAAGGAAGGGTAGGACTCCTTACAACGTCCTCCCTCCAGACATAAAATGGCCTGGATATCCATGACCTCATAGTGCCTGACACTACCTACACAAGACCATCATAAGAGGAGGAAAAGATCATGACATCAAAATGAAAGAGAGACTGATTGAGATGGGGAGGGGATATGATGGAGAATGGAATTTCAAAGTGGAAAGTGGGGGGAGGGAGGGTAGCACCATGGGATATTTTTAATAATCATGGAAAATGTTAATAAAAATTGAGAAAAGAAAAAAAAAGAATTATTGACAGGCTTGCCTATGTGATCAGGCACAGGTACAATTTGTAATCATTAAGCCAGGAGAAACAGATAAGACCTCGTGTTCTTAGAATATGGAACCAAAACTAAGTCAAGCTAAACAAAGAGACCAGAGAGGCTGGGGGATAAATTATACCAGCAAACCTGGAAGATAGTACCTTCCCCAGTACCGATCCAGTGTTGAGAAGCAGGAAGGAGGGACTTGCAATCAGAGGTAGGAGGATCGCTGTGAGTTCGAGGCCGCACTGAGACTACACAGTTAATTCCAGGTCAGCCTGTACCAGAGTGAGACCCTACCTTGAAAAACTGAAGAAAAAGAAAGAAAAAGAAAAAGAAAAAGAAATCTCTGCGTGAACTGCTGCCCATTCAGCTGCAATTGAGAGATTATAACCTTTGAGATTGGGTCAGCTGACCTGCACTGGAGCAACAGGAAGACTGTAGACTTTTTTTAATTTTTATTTTTATGTAAATCAGAAGATTTGCTCCTTTATTAATACTGAGTAAAGACCTGGTGGGTTCCAGAGCTTTCGCGCCAGAATCTGTGTAGGCCAAAGATTTACCCCCCAAAAGAAAATTAAAACACATACATCAAATCTATTAAGATTTTTTTTCAGGGCTGGAGAGATGGCTTATTGGTTAAAGCACTTGCTTACAAAGCCTAATGACCCTGGTTTGAGTCCCCAGACCCACGTAAGCAAGATACACAAGGTGGTGCATGCGTCTGGAGTTCATTTGCAATGGCTGGAGGCCCAGGTGTGCCCATTCTCTCTCTCTCTCTCAAATAAATAAATAAACAAATTAATTTTTTTTTCTATCTCTGATGATTTTTTGTTTGTTTGTTTTTTTTGAGGTAGGGTTTCACTCTACCTCAGGCTGACCTGGAATTCACTATGTAGTCTCAGGGTGGCCTCAAACTCACAGGTGAACCTCCTACCTCTGCCTCCTGTGTGCTGGGATTAAAGGTGTGCGCCACCACGCCTGGCCTTTGATGCTTTTTGACTTGCTAGGTTTTGGTAATGTTTTAATTTCTTTTATGTCACAGAAAACATTCTATTGGTCCATTTGGATGGTTTATTTGCCAAGAAGGATGATCCCATCATGGCCTTCTCTTTGCTGATTCTGTGTTTGGCCCCGATGCAGCCTGTTCTGCGCTTCTTGTCTGTGATGCTGAGACCTGGCCTACCCAGCACCACATAGAAGTCCAGGCCGTAGATACCAATACTTGGGTCCTACTTGATGCCCAGGTCAATGTGTTCCTGGATCCCAAAACCAAAGTTTCCAGTATCTGAGAAGTTATTTTTTCTTAACTCGTACTGTCGCACCTTCAGACCCTTCTCCAGGATTTCTTCTGCCTTGGCCCCACGGACTGTGCAGTGGACAGCAATCTTTTCATTTCTCCTAATGCCGAAGGACCTGACGGTGTGTCTAGCTTTGGAAAACACAGGGGTCTGGCCTGGGAGCTGCTCCAACACCTTGGCTGCCCAGGTCAGTCTGTCTCCACTCTCCCCCACACAGATATTGAGGCAGAGCTTGCGGATGCGAAGTTCCCGCATGGGGTTCTCCTTCTCACCTTGGTCCTGCGCCATGATGGGGAACAGGAAGAGAGGTGTTTTAATTTTTTAAAATATTTTATTTATTTATTTGCAAGCAGAGAGAGAGAGAGAATGACAGTGGGTATGCTAAGGCCTCTAGCCAGAATGTAGACTTTTTTGAAGGGGCCTGAATGCTGAAGGAGTGTCCTATTGTTCAAAGTTATTCTTCAAAGTCTGCTTTATTCTCCCCTGGATTAACAAATTGGCATCCTACCTGGTATTGTGGAGTATAAGAAATGCAGGAAAGAGAGGGTCATTGAGTTTGCAACACGGTCTTGTGTTTTGGAAATGGCCATGGACAGTGTGAAGCAGGTTTGCTGGATGCCTGCATGGAGACCCGATGGAGCCATGAGGATGAACCGTGGGTTGCAGTGGAGACCCAGTGGAGATGCCGGGACCACGAGATGGTGGCTAAGGAGAGCTGCCAACCCCAATGAAGTTTTCCAGGACTGAGTAGCCTAGCTGGAGGGGTGGAACTGGAACTCCAGAGACTTGTTGCTGGTTAGAATTATCGGACTTGGAGATTTGTCACTGGCTAGAGTTTATGGACTTGGAGCTACTGAGTTTGGTGTTTGCTCTGTTTAAATCTTGTATTGCCTAATTATTTCTTTGCTATGCCCAGTTCCATCTTTTGCAGTATCAGTGTTTATTTTGTGCCATTATTATTATTATTGTTATTTTGGTTTTCCAAGGTAGGGTTTCACTCTAGCTCAGGCTAACCTGGAATTCACTATGTAGTCTCAGGGTAGCCTCGAACTCATGGCGATCCTCCTACCTCTGCCTCCCGAGTGCTAGGATTAAAGGCGTGCGCCACCACACCTGGCCCATTATGTTTTTTGTTTTTTTTTTTTTTTGTATTATGACTCAGCTAAAAACCTTGGATTATGGAAATGTATGAACATCATTGGAAGTGAAAAACTATGGGGACTTTTAAAGTTGGATGAATGCATTGCATTTTATATCATGTATGGTTATCAGTTTATGGTGGCCAGGGGCAGAATGTGGTGGTTTGAGTCAGGTGTCCCTCATAAACTTAGGCATTCTGAATACTAGGTTCCCAGCTGGTGGCAGTTGGAAATTAAAGCCAGCTGGAGGTGGTGTATTGTTGGGTACGGGCTTATGGGTGTTATAGCCAGTTTCCCCTTGCCAATGTTGGGCACACTCTCCTGTTGCTATTGTCCACCTTATGTTGGCCAGGGGGTGATGTCCACCCTCTGCTCATGCCATTGTTTTCCCCTGCCATCATGGAGCTTCCCCTTGAGTCTGTAAGCCAAAATAAACCTCTATTTTCCCCAAAGCTGCTCTTGGTCAGGTGATTTCTGCCAGCAATGTAAACCTGACTGCAACACCAGCTGATGGAGATTTGGGAATTAACGCCTCTCAGAGGCAGTGTATTGTTGGGGGCGGGCTTATGGATGTTACAGCCAGTTTCCCCTTGCCAGTGTTTGGCACACTCTCCTGTTCCTGTTGTGCACCTGATGTTGGCCAGGAGGTGATGTCTACCCTCTGCTCATGCCATCATTTCCCCCTGCCATTATGGAGCTTTCCCTCAAATCTGTAAGCCTAATTAAACTTTTTTTCCCACAAGCTGCTCTTAGTCAAGTGATTTTTGCCAGCATTGCAAACCTGACTGCAACACCATGTAAAACCAGATTCACAAAGTGTGAAATGTGTCTGGAGTTTCTTTGCAGTGCCAAGAGACTGTGGCATGCCCATTCTCTCTCTCTTTTCCTCTCTATTTGCAAATAAATAAAGATATTTAAACAAAAGAATGTCCCTTGGGGCTGGAGAGATGGCTCAATGATTAAAGCACTTGCCTGCAAAGCCTAATGAAAAGAGTTTGATTCCTCACTACCCACATAAAGCCAGATGCACAAAGTAGCACACATATCTGTAGTTTGTCTGCAGTGGCTAGAAGCCCTGGTGCTCCCATTCTCTCCCTCCATACCTTTCTCTCTCCTTAAAAATAAATAAAATGGAGGCTACAGAGATGGCTTAGCAGTTAATTCATTTGCCTGCAAAGCCAAAGGACCCAGGTTCGACTCCCCAGGACCCACGTAAGCCAGATGCACAAGGGGGCGCATGCATCTGGAGTTTGTTTGCAATGGCTGGGGGCCCTGGCACATCCATTCTCTCTCTCTACCTGCCTATTTCTGTATCTCTCTCTTTCTCTGAAATAAACAAATAAATAATTTTTAAAAAATGGGCTGGAGGGATGGCTTAGCAGTTAAGGCGTTTGCCTACAAAGCCAAAGGACCCAGGTTCAATTCCCCAGGACCCACGTTAGCCAGATGCACAAGGGGGCGTCTGGAGTTCGTTTGCAGTGGCTGGAGGCCCTGGCATGCCCATTCTCTCTCTCTCTCTCTCCCTCTTTCTCTGTCAAATAAATAAATAAATAAAAATATTAAAAAATGTCAGGCGTGGTGGCACACACCTTTAATCCCAACACTCTGGAGGCAGAAGTAGGAGGATTGCCATGAGTTCGAGGCCACCCTGAGACTCCATAGTGAATTCCAGGTCAGCCTGGGCTAGAGTGAGACCCTACCTCAAAAAAACAAAAAAATATTATATATATATATATATTTAAAAATAGAAAAAAATCTTTAAAATAAATAATAAATAAAATGACAAAAAACAGATGTTGGTGTATTTATAAATAGAAAAATGTTATTGGGGAATCAAAAAAAAAGAGCCGGGCGTGGTGGCACACGCCTTTAATCCCAGCACTCAGGAGGCAGAGGTAGAAGGATCGCTGGGAGTTCGAGGCCACCCTGAGACTCCATAGTGAATTCCAGGTCAGCCTGGGCTAGAGTGAGACCCTACCTCAAAAAAATAAAAGAAAAAGAATGTCCCTGAAAGGGGTTATAACGCTGTGCCTGTCCACTTTTTTTTTTTTTTTTTTTGAGGTAGGATCTAGCTCTGGCCCAGGCTGACCTGGAATTCACTATGTAGCCTCAGGGTGGCCTTGAACTCACAGTGATCCTCCTACCTCTGCCTCCTGAGTACTGGGATTAAAGGCGTGCACCACCACGCCCAGCTCCACTTCTTTTTAAAATATTTTTAACATTTTATTTTCTTATTTATTTATTTGAGAGAGAGAGAGAAAGAATGGGTGCATCAGGGCCTCTAGCCACTGCAAATGAACTCCGGATGCTTGTGCCATGTTGTGCATCTGGCTTATGTGGGTCCTGGGGAATCAAACCTGGGTCCTTTGTCTTTGCAGGCAAGTGCCTTCACTACTAAGCCATCTCTCCAGCCCTCTGCTGCCCACTTCTTGGTTGTTCCTGCAAAGTGTGTAGAACCATCTGTAAACTAGGACCTGGTCTCTCTTCCTCAGTGCATTGATCACAGGGCACACCCCATGATGCATGTTGGGGACAGAGGTATTGTAACAAAAGTAAGAGCTACAGACAGTTGGACCACTTCTTTATGTAATCTACTTGTGCCCTCAGGACCTGCTTGGACCCAATTACATATGAACCACTTGCATTTGATGATGGAATGCTGCCTTATGACTTGGTGGGTTAGAAAACACCCAGCTCATGATGAGCAGCTCAGCTCACATGGTGACTTGGTGGTCTATCTTAAAGCATTCAGTGTCCAGTGAAGCCCAGTAGCAAGCCAAGAGCTGTTGCTCAAAGGGAGAATAGTTGTCTGTAGATGACAATCAGTTCTTGCTCCAAAATCCCAAGGGCCTCTGGTGTGATTAACCTGTTGGGGCAAACAGCATCCTTGTCTGCCACTTCATGTACCACTGGGTCTGCTGGATATGTCCCAAGTGGCAGAGCAGCCTCCACCGTGGTCAGGACCTGTTGAAAAGCCATCTCCTCTTCTGGGCCCCACAGAAAACTGGACGTTCTCTGAGACTCTTGGTATATGGACAGGAGTAGCACACCCAGGTGAGGAATGTGCTTCCTCCACAATCCAACTTGGCCCAGGTATCAGTTAGCTTCTCATTGCGGAGACAAAGCACCCAACTAGGAGCAGCTTATGGAAGGAGATGGTTTACTTCAATCACACAGTTTCAAAGGCAAGCTTCATCATGCTGTTTTACACCTTGCCAGCTAAAAGCAATTGGCTCACAACAACACATACTCCTAGCAGAGAAAGAACAGCAAGCACAAGCTGGAACTGAGCACCCAGTAGACTGGACTGACCAACCTCGAGGTCTACCCATCAACACATCTCCTCTAGCAAGGCTCCACCTTCCTAAGGCTCCACTAGCTGAGGACCAAGTAATAAGCTTAATCACAAATACCTGAGGCTATAGGTAGTTTTTGGTTTGTTTTGCTTTGTTTTGTTGGGTGTGCGTGCGTGCGTGCGTGCGTGCGTGTGTGTGTGTGTGTGTGTTTCCCAAGGCAATGTCTTACTCTAGCCCAGGCTGACCTGAACTCACTCTGTAGCCCCAGGGTGTCCTCAAACTCATAGTGATCCTCCTACTTCAGCATCCCATGTGCTAGAACTAAAGGCATGTGCCATCATGCACAGCTCATGGGTGATATTTAATTCAGTTTTTTGACATTTTAGATTTAAAACAACTCAGCCCACTAGACATTGTGCTTTTTCTTGGTGGTAGGAGGGTCCAGGTAAAACAATTTATCCTTCATCTTAAAAGAAATTTTTATGGGCTGGAGAGGTGGCTTAGCAGTTAAGGCACTTGCCTGCAAAGCCTAATGATCCAGGTTTCATTCTCCAGTACTCATGTAAGCCAGATGCACAAGGTAGCACATGTGTCTGGAGTTTGTTTGCAGTGGTGCACCCATTCTCTCTCTTTCTCTCTATCTGCCTCTCTCTCCTCTGTCTGTCCCTCTGTCTCAAATAAATATATAAATAAAATATTTTAAAAATTAAAAATAGGGCTGGAGAGATTGCTTTGCAGTCAAGGTACTTACCTACAAAGCCTAAGGACCCAGGTTCAATTCCCCAGTCCCCATGTCAGCCAGCTGCACAAGGTGGTGCCTATGTCTGGAGTTCGTTTGTGGTGGCTAAAGGCCCTGATGTGCCCATTCTCTCTCTCTCTCTTTGCCTTTTTCTCTCCCTCTCGCAAATAAATCAATTAATTAAATAAATCTTTTAAAAATAAATAAAGACAAGAAAATTTTCTGCATGCTCCAAATCACTGGACTCAGAAATTTCACTGAGGTAAAAGGCTCTTGAATTTTGGTTGGATTTATTTCCCAGTCCATAATGCACATAAGCTGTACCAATAACTGCAGAACGGTTGCTACATGTGCTCATTTAGTCCAAGAAGCATAATACCATCAATATAACGGGCCTGTAACTTACCTTGTGGAAATAACAAGTGATCAAGATGCCTGAGAAATAAGTTATGACGCAGGTCTAGAGAACTAATATGACCTTGAGGTAAAGCAGTAAAGGTGTACTGCTAGACTTGCCAGCTAAAAGCAAATGCTTCCGGTGGTCCTTGTGGACAGGTACAGAGAAGAAAGCATTTGCAAGATCAATAATAGCTTCCTACCAGGTACCAGGAGACATGTTAGTCTGTTCAAGTAAGGCGACCACATCTAGTACAGAAGCTGCCATTGGAGTCACTACCCGATTAAGTTTCCAGCAATCAACTGTCATTTTTCATGATCCACTTGTCTTCTGAAAAGGCCAAATAGTAGAGTTGAAGGGAGATGTTGTTGGAATCACCACCCCTACATCTTTTAAGTCCTTCATGGTGGCAATAAACTTTGCAGTTCTTCTAGGGGTGTGATATTACTTTTTTTTTTTTTTTTTTTTTTTTTTTTTGGTCTTTTGAGGTAGTGTCTCACTTGAGCCCAGGCTGACTTGGAATTCACTATGTTGTCTCAGGGTGACCTTGAATTCACAGCAATCCTCCTACCTCTGCCTCCCGAGTGCTGGGATTAAAGGTATGTGCCACCACGCCCAGCTGTGATATTATTTTTGGCTCACTATTTTCTCTTGCAGAAACAGCCTTAATGGCTTCCATTTGACCTTTCCAACCACAGCAGCCTCCATTCCAAAGGTAAAGGAACCAATGTGAGGATTTTTTTTTGTAGGTATAGGAAAAATATTTTATCATTTTATTGATTTGGCACAGGAGATTGAACATATACTAAGCACATACTCTACCCCAGTCCTCAAACAGCATATATATATATATATATATATATGTATATATATATATATATATATATATATATATATATATATATATTTCAGTTCTATCCTTGTTTCAGATATCCACTCGGCGTCTTGGAATGTGTCCCCAGTATATGAGGTGGGACAGCTGTGTTTTCATTTCTTTATCAAGACTGAAACATCATACCCCCATTCTGTGCCTTATTCTCATTTTAATAATTGCTTTAAATTGTACACATTCAAAATCAGTGCATTTTAGTCCCTAAAGAAGTTTCCTGTTCTTGTTAGAGACGCAATGGTGTTCCTTTGTATAGAAGTATTATTTAGGGGCTGGAGAGATGGCTTAGTGGTTAAGCGCTTGCCTGTGAAGCCTGAGGACCCCGGTTCCAGGCTCGATTCCCCAGGACCCACGTTAGCCAGATGCACAAGGGGGCGCACGCCTCTGGAGTTTGTTTGCAGTGGCTGGAGGCCCTGGCGTGCCCATTCTCTCTCTCTCTATCTGCCTCTTCCTCTCTCTGTCTGTCACTCTCAAATAAATAAATAAAAATAAACAAAAAAGAAGTATTATTTAGCCAGCACCTTAGTGATGCTACTCCACCTAAGGTTGCTATTACACGATTCAAATGAACAGTCTTGTACAGACATTGTTGCAGACACATGCATATACACCTTTAAGAATAAATTCTTAGAAGTGAAATGGCTGGCTAGGGTGCGAGAATTGTGATTTTAGATAGATATTTAGGTTCTCTCTTTTATTTAAATATTTATTTATTTATTTATTATTTGAGAGAGAGAGAGAGAGAATGAATGGGCATGCCAGGTCCTCCAGCAATGTGCAGATTTTTTGATGCCATCATTTTTCCATATTATGCAGGTCTTGTATAGGTAGCCATTGTGAGATCATGACAATTTTGTTGCTCTAACTGCAAAGCCATATCCCCAGCTCAACAATTCTGTTTCTTTAGAACCACTCCTGGTATTGAGGCAGGTTAGAAAAATAGGGGAAAATTATGTTGACATGGTAAAAAAAAAAAAAAAAAAAAAAAAAAAAAAAACCTTCCTGGTGGTCTGACTTGCCCTCTCTGCTGATAAGAGCAAGAAACATCAGATGCCACTGATAATGATAAGAGCACTGATAATAAGAGCAGATGGCCCAAGGAGATGTTTTTCTAAAACCTTTCAAAGACAATAAATAAATTATGCTTACTTCAAGACAAAATGATCTATAAGGAGCTGGAGAAATTGCTTAGCAGTTAAGGTGCTTGCCAGCAAGGCCAAAGGACCTAGGTTCTAGTCTCCAGTACCCATGTAAGGCCAGATGCACAAGGTGGTGCATATGTCTGGAGTTCGTTTGCAGTGACTAGAGGCCCTGGCATGCCCATTCTGTATCTGCCTCTTTCTCTCTAATAAATAACCAAATAAATTTTTTTTAAAAAATCTGTAAATCTCGCCGGGCGTGGTGGCGCACGCCTTTAATCCCAGCACTCGGGAGGCAGAGGTAGGAGGATCGCCGTGAGTTCGAGGCCACCCTGAGACTCCATAGTGAATTCCAGGTCAGCCTGGGCTAGAGTGAGACCCTACCTTGAAAAACCAAAAAAAAAAAAAAAAAAAAAAAAAGAAATCTGTAAATCTCGAGCACTTTCCTTTCCTTGACCTGAACAATACCCCTCATAAATCCACCTTACAATTTTATCTAGCAAGATAAATCCTTTAACTTTTTTTGGGGGGGGGTGCTTTCATGGTAGGGTAGATGAAATGACCCATTCTGTGGATAGCAGTCAACCTTTTTCCCTGGCCATCCCTGTCATTGCCCAATGGGCCCACGAACAAAGTGCCCATGGTCAAAGAGATGGAAGCCAAGCATGGGCTCAACAACATTGACTTCTACCCACTGAGGCTGACCTGGCTATAGCTGCTGCTGCTGAGTGCTAAATCTGCCAGCACCAAATCACCAAAGGCTGTGTAAGAGTACTTACCATCATAGGGCTGGAGAGATGGCTTAGTGGTTAAGGTGTTTGTCTGCAAAGCCAAAGGACCCAGGTTCAATTTCCCAGAACCCACATAAGCTAGAAGGTGGTGCATGCATCTGGAGTTTGTTTGCAGTTGCTGGAGGCCCTGGTGTGCTCATTCTCTCTCTCCAGCTTCCTCTTTCTCTCTCTCAAATTTTTTTCTTAAAAAGTTAATTACTTAATTAAAATAAACTATTTTAAAAAAAGAGTACTTACCATGCTACTCTGACTTTTGGTAGAGAAGCTTCTCTTTTCGGATGGCAGTGACCTTGGGATGACTCAGGAGGCACCATGGTGCTGAGAAGAAGTGACAGAGGAGTGCTCAGCACTGCAATATCTCTATCACACCTTCCAAGGCTCAGGGTCTATTGCGCAAGAGGTGGAGGAAAGAATGTAAGAGCCAAAGGAAGGGTAGGCCTCCTTACAACGTGCTCCCCCCAGACACAAAATGGCCTGGATATCCATGACCTCACAGTGCCTGACACCCCTACACAAGACCATCATAATAGAGGGAAAAGATCATGACATCAAAATAAGAGAGAGAGGGGGAGGGGATATGATGGAGAGTGGAGTTTCAAAGGGGAAAGTTGGGGGGAGGGAGGGTATTACCATGGGATATTGTTTACAATCATGGGAGTTGTTAATAAAAAATAATAATAAAAAAATTAGCCGGGCGTGGTGGCACATGCCTTTAATCCCAGCACTTGGGAGGCAGAGGTAGAAGGATCGCCATGAGTTCGAGGCCACCCTGAGACTACATAGTGAATTCTAGGTCAGCCTGGGCCAGAGTGAGACCCTACTTCGAAAAAGCAAAAAAACAAACAAATTTAAAAAAATTAGCTAGGTGGGCTGGAGAGATGGCTTAGCGGTTAGGCGCTTGCCTGTGAAGCCTAAGGACCCTGGTTTGAGGCTCAATTCTCCAGGACCCACGTTAGCCAGATGCACAAGGGGGCGCACACATCTGGAGTTCGTTTGCAGTGGCTGGAGGCCCTGGCGCACCCATTCTCTCTCTCTCTCTGCGTCCTTCTCTCTGTCACTGTCAAATAAATAAAAATAAACAAACAAGAAAAACAATTAGCTAGGGACTGGAGAGATGGCTCGGCAGCTAAAGGTATTTGCCTGCACTCTTTTTTTTTTATGTAAAAGCCAAGAGCGTTTATTCTGCAGAGTCAGCCAGCATGCGGGGTCGACCATTCATGCAAAATGGCGACCGGGATAGGAGCTCGCAGGCCTCTTTTTAAGCACAGCTAGAGGAAATTTGGTGGGCTTAGTCTTTTCTGACATGATTGGCTAATTTGAACAGTAACTGTACTTGTACTTCCCTGATTGGTCCTAAAGTTTTTTTTTTTTTTTTGCCTGCATTCTTGAGTTCAATCCTCCGCAGCACACGCATAAAGCCAGATGCAGAGTGACACATGTGTCCGTAATCCCATTGCCTCTAGACTGTGGGAGAGGAAGCCAGAAGGATCTAAAGATCATGGGCCACGGTGTTGCAGCAACAAGAGACGCTGTCTCAGGGATGGTCAAAGAAGAGCACAGACACCTAGAAGTTGTCCTCTGACCTCCACATATCCACCGTGGCACACATGCACCCACACCCATGCATACATACACACTCACAAATAATTATTCAAAAAAAATTAAAAGCCAAGCGATGTGCTTGTAATCCCAGGCCCACACTTGTAATCCCAGACCTAGGGAGACAGAGACAAAAAATCCCTACTTTGCAAGTTCCAATGAGACAGCTTGTCTCAAAAAAAAAAAACTGGACAGTGCCTGAGGCGCAACACTCAAGGTTGTCCTCTGGCTTTCATAACATGCACACATATGTACATGTGCATCCACATATGTACACTAATAACACGCACACACAAAAACATGCCATGTATTTAGGTTCAGAATAGGAATATTAGTATTATTTCTGGTTTCTCATGACTTTCCATGTTTCCCTTTCAAAATATATCAGTGAAGGCTGGAGAGATGGCTTAGCAGTTAAGGTGCTTGTCTGCAAAGCCAAAGGACCCACATTTCATTCTCCAGGTCCCACGTAAGCCAGATGCACAAGGAGGTAGATGACTCTGGAGTTCATTTGCAGTGGCCAGAGGCCCTGGTGCATCCATTCTCTCTCTCTATCCCTCTCTCTCTCTCTCTCAAATAAAAAAATAAAAATATATCTGTAAAGCAATTAATTAGATATCAAACAGATGAAAGGGGTTAAGTGCACATATAATTTCCCTCTGGATATATCTCTTTTTTGTTTCGTTTCTTTTCGAAGTAGTGTCTCACTCTAGTCCAGTCTGACTTGACATTCACTATGTAGTCTTAGGGTGGCCTCGAACTCACAGGAGGCAGAGGTAGGAGGATCACTGAGTGTTGGGATTAAAGGCGTGCGCCACCATGCCTGGCTAGATGTATCTTTTTTTGGTTTTATTTTATTTTATTTTTTATTTTTGGTTCTAGATATATCTTTTTAACAAAGTATTTTGAGTGCTGGGCGTGGTGGCGTACGCCTTTAATCCCAGAACTCGGGAGGCAGAGGTAGGAGGATGGCCGTGAGTTTGCAGCCACCCTGAGACTCCAGGTCAGCCTAGGCCAGAATGAGACCCTACCTTGAAAAACCAAAAAAAAAAAAAAAAAAAAAAAAAAAAAAAATGAGACTAGAGAAATGGCTCAGAAGTTCAGAAGTTAAGGCATTTGTCTGCAAAGTCTAAGGACCCAGGTTCAATTTCCCAGTACCCACATAAGCCAGATGTACAAGGTAGCACATGTCGTCAGCCACTTTTCTGAGACTTGTGGTGGTTTGAATGAGATGCCCCCTAAAGCCTTGTGTATTTTGAATGCCTGGTCCCCAGCTGGTGGCAAGTTAGGAGGTGGAGCCTTGCTGGAGGAGGTGTGTTGCTAGGGGTGGATTTAGGGGTGTTAGAGCCCAGTTCTCTTTGCCAGAGGTAACTCAGCTTACTTTTGCTACTGTCTGCCAACTGCTGCTGTGCAAGAAGTGATGCCCTGGGCTGGAGAGATGGCTTAGCGGTTAAGCGCTTGCCTGTGAAGCCTAAGGACCCCGGTTCGAGGCTCAATTCCCCCAGTACCCACGTTAGCCAGATGCACAAGGGGGCGCACGCATCTGGAGTTCCGTTTGCAGTGGCTAGAAGCCCTGGCGCGTCCATTCTCTCTCTCTCTCTCTCTATCTGCCTTCTTTCTCTCTGTCTGTCGCTCTCAAACAAATAAATAAAAATGAACAAAAAAAATTAAAAAAGAAGAAATGAAGCCCTGCTTTTCTTTCTGTGATGAAACTTCCCCTCAAGACTGTTAACTGGAGCTGGAAAGATGGCTCAGAAGTTAAAGCAAGGCTGGAGAGATGGCTTAGCGTTTAAGGCACTTGCCTGCAAAGCCAAAGAACCCAGATTCGGTTCTCCAGGACCCACATAAGCCAGGTGCACAAGGTGGTGCATGTGTCTGGAGTTTGTTTTCAGTGGCTGGAGACCCTAGTGTACCCATTCTTTCTCTCTCACTCTCTCTCTCAAATAAATAAATACAAATAAAAGTAAAAAATAAAAAATAAAAAAGAGTGCTTACCATCATAGATAGACAGCATAATCAAAATAGTGTCCATGAGCCGGGCGTTGAATCCCAGCACTTGGTAGGCAGAGGCAGGAGGATTGCTGTGAGTTTGAGGCCAGCCTGAGAGTACATAGTGAATTCCAGGTCAGCCTGAGCTAACAGAACTTGGCTGCATTGCTCACCATGGTACTGGTTTAGAAGAATGAAAGATGCAAGGTGCAGGAAGTCATGGAATATTTCACCTTGGTTCCTGAGAACAACTGAGGCAATGCAATATGAGGCAAAGCCAGAGTCCTTATATGGACACTATGGTAGGCCACTGTGTTAGGCTGTAAAAAATAGCTATAAATTACAATGGAGACTCTAGCATGCTAGAGAGAATCCAGGATCATGGGACATCTGCCACGAAAAGCTGTGAGTTCAGGGCAGATCTTTCCCATGAGAGAGGCTACAGGCAGCACAGTTGGAGCTACCCAAGATTTTCATTGTCCGGACAAAAACCAGGTTAAGGCCAAAAAAAAAAAAAATTACGCTGGGCGTGGTGGCGCACACCTTTAATCCCAGCACTCAGGAGGCAGAGGTAGGATGATCGCCAAGAATTCAATGCCGTCCTGAGACTAAATAGTGAATTCCATGTCAGCCTGGGCTAGAGTGAGACCCTACCTCAAAAAAAAAAAAAAATTACTTTAAGGGAGGAAGGGTTTATTTCAGCTTTACATTTCCAGATTATAGTTCATCATGGTGGGGAAAGCACGGAGGCAGGAACTGGTCACATTAAGTCCACAGTGAGGAAGCAGTGTGCAGCTATTGATTTACTTTCTATTTATTTTGGTTTTTCAGTGTAGGATCTCGCACTAGCTCAGACTGACCTGAAATTCACTATGTAGTCTCAGGGTGGTCTCGAACTCATGGCTATCCTCCTACCTTTGCCTCCCAAGTGTTTGGATTAAAGGCATGCGCCACCATGACCAGCTTGGTTTACTTTAAAATTTTTGTCTCAATTTATTTACAATGAAGGAGAGAGACAGAGAGAGAGAGAGAGAGAGAGAGAGAAAGAGGGAGGGAGGGAGGGAGTGAGAGGAGAGAGAGAGAGAGAGAGAGAGATAGAATGAGCATGCCACAGGGCCTCTAGCTGCTGAAAACAAATTCCAGATACATGTGGCACTTTGTGCATCTGGATTTATGTGGATACTGGGGAACCGAACCCGGGTTGTTAGGCTGTTAGGCTTTGCAGGCAAGCACCTTAACCACTGAGCGATCTGTCCAGCTCCCTTGGTTTAGTTATTGTTTTTTTTTTTTTGTATGTACTTAATTAATTAATTTATTTATGTATGAGAAAGAAAGAGACAGAGAGAGAGATAGAACGGGCATCCCAGGGCCTCCAGTCGCTGCTAATGAACTCCAGATGCATGTGCCAACCGGCTTTACATAGGTCCTGGGGAATCGAACCTGGGTCCTTTGGGTTTGCAGGCAAGTACTAAGTCATGTCTCCAGCTCCCATATTTTTTCTTTCTTTTTTTTTTTTTGGACGGTAGTGTCTCACTCTAGCTCAGGCTAGAATTCACTCTGTATTCTCAGGGTGGCCTTGAACTCACGACGATCCTCCTACGTCTGCCTCCCAAGTACTAGGACTAAAGGCGTGTGCCACCACGCCAGGATAATATTTTAAAAAATTCTTTTTTTTTTTTTTCCGAGGTAGGGTCTCAGCTTTAGCCCAGGCTTTCCTGGAATTCACTATATTGTCTCAGGGTGACCTTGAAATCATTGCTATCCTCCCTACTCTGCCTCCCAAGTGCTGAGACTCAAAGCGGGGGGCCACCAAGGGCAGCTCAATGTTTTGTTTTTGTTTTTTGAGGCAGGGTCTCGCTCCAGCCCAGGCTGACCTGTAATTCACTAAGTTGTCTCAGGGTGACCTTGAATTCACAGCAATCCTCCTACCTCTACCTCCCAAGTGCTGAGTTTTAAAGGTGAGCACCAACCACCCACGCAGGGCTTTCATCCCCCCCAGGCTGACCTGAAATTCACTAGGTAGCCCCAGACTAGCTACAAACTCCCGAGATCCTCTTAGCCCCTAGAGGGCTGGGATTAAAGGTGTGAGGAACCACGCCCAGCTCTAACTTGTTTTTTGCTGTTCCAGGAGCGCAGTTAAAAGTCTGCCTGGGAGACGTGGTGCGTCTGTAGACTCCCTCTGCCTTCAGCAAGGCTTGGTGGGAAGGCCTCTGTCTCCAGTCCGCGTTGTCGTCGCCGCCATGTCAGGAGGTGGTGTGATTCGTGGCCCGGCCGGGAACAACGATTGCCGCATCTACGTGGGGAACCTACCTCCAGACATCCGAACCAAGGACATTGAGGACGTATTTTATAAATACGGCGCTCTTCGCGACATCGACCTCAAGAATCGCCGCGGGGGACCGCCCTTCGCCTTCGTGGAGTTTGAGGACCCGCGAGACGCGGAGGACGCCGTGTGGGGCCGCGACGGCTATGACTACGATGGCTACCGTCTGCGGGTGGAGTTTCCTCGAAGCGGCCGCGGCGCCGGCCCCGGGCCGCGGCGGCGGCGGCGGAGCTTCTCGAGGCCGCTATGGGCCGCCATTCAGACGCTCCGAAAACCGAGTGATTGTCTCCGGTGAGTTGACGGCGCGGCGTGGGTAAAAAAAAAAATAATAATTTTCTTGCATGACTGCTAGGACAATTACCACGTCTTTTCACACTGGATTTTGTTGTTGTTGTTCTTGATGTTGTTTTTAATCGAGCCGCTGTGCCCAGGCTGACCTGGAATTCACTCTGTAGTCTCAGGGTGGCCTCGAACTCACAGTGATCCTCTTACCTCTGCCTCCGGAGTGCTGGGATTAAAGGCATGTGCCACCATGCCTGGCTGGATCTGTTGTGTTTCTTTTTGTTTTTAAAATATTTTTATTTATTAGTATGAGGCAGAGAGAGGGAGACAGCGAGGGAGAGGGAGAAAATGGGCACGGGAGGGCCTCTAGCCACTGCAAACGAACTCCAGACGCATGTGCCACCTTTGCATCTGGCTTACGTAGGTCCTGGGGAATCAAACCTGGGTCCTTTCGCTTTGAAGGCAAGCGCCTTAACCGCTAACCCATCCCCCCAGCCTTTTTTTGTTAAGAGGTAGGGTCTCACGCTGCCCAGGCTGACCTGGAATTCACTATGTAGTTTCAGGATGGCCTCGAACTCACAGTGATCCTCCTACTTCTGCCTCCGGAGTGCTGGGATTAAAGGAGTGTACCACCATGCCTGGCTGGATTTTTTGTGTTTATTTTTATTTTAAAAATATTTTTTATTTATTAGAATGAGGCAGAGAGAGAGACACAGCGAGGAAGAGGGAGAAAATGGGCCGGGAGGGCCTCCAGCCACTGCAAACAAACTCCAGACGCATGTACTATCTTGTGGTTCTGGCTTACGTAGGTCCTGGGGAATCAAACCTGGGTCCTTTCGCTTTGAAGGCAAGCGCCTTAACCGCTAACCCATCTCCCCAGCCTTTTTTTTTTTTTAAGAGGTAGGGTCTCAAGCTAGCCCAGGCTGACCTGGAATTCACTACGGAGTCTCAGGGTGGCCTCAAACTCATGACAATCCTCCTACCTCTACCTCCTGGGTGCCGGAATTAAAGGAGTGCACTACCATGCCTGGCGGGGTCTTTTGTATTTATTTTTATTTTTAAAATATTTTTATTTATTTATTAGAATGAGGCAGAGAGAGACAGCGAGGGAGAGGGAGAAAAATGGGCTCGGGAGGGCCTCCAACCACTGCAAATGAACTCCAGATGCATGTGCCCCCTTGTGCATCTGGCTTACATAGGTCCTGGGGAATCAAACCTGGGTCATTTCGCTTTGAAAGCAAGTGCCTTAATCGCTAACCCATCTCCCCAGCTTTTTTTTTTTAAGAGGTAGGGTCTCACGCTAGCCCAGGCTGACCTGGAATTCACTCTGTAGTTTCAGGGTGGTCTCTATTTCATGGCCACGCCCGCCTTTTATTTTTATTTGAGACAGAAAAAGGCAGAGAGAGAATGGGTGCGCCAGGGACTTCACCTATGCAAAGGAATTCAGGCACATG
This sequence comes from Dipus sagitta, assembly GCA_036346955.1. Classification (NCBI taxonomy): domain Eukaryota; kingdom Metazoa; phylum Chordata; class Mammalia; order Rodentia; family Dipodidae; genus Dipus; species Dipus sagitta. The sequence continues at coordinate 47,092,954 of CM070776.1, read as the reverse complement.
CGCTGTCTTGTGCAACTGGCTTACGTGGGTCCTGGGGAATCCAAACTGGGTCCTTTTGCTTTGCAGGCAAGCACCTTAACTGCTAAGCCATCTCTCCAGTCCATACTTTTATTTATTTATTTTTATTTGCAAGTAAAGACGCTCCAGGACCTTTAGCTACTGCAAGCGAACTCCAGACGCATGCGCCACTTTGCCTCTGGTTTTACGTGGGTGCTAGGGAATCAAACCCAGGTTTTAAGGCTTTGGAGGCAAGCACCTTAACCGCTAAGCCATCTGTCCAGCCCAAAGTATTTCTTGTTTTCTGAGATAGGATCTTACTGTAGCCCAAAGTGATCTGCCACTTTGTAGTTCTAGGCTGGCCTCCAACTCACAGCAAACCTCCTACCTCTGCCTTCAGAGATCTGAGATTAAGAACGGGTGACACCATGCCTGGCTTGAATTTTTTAAATATTTTTACTTATTTGAGAGAAAAAGTTCTTTTTTTTTTTCTTGGTTTTTCGAGGTAGGGTTTTGCTCTAGCTCAGGCTGACCTGGAATTTACTATATAGTTTCAGGGTGGCCTTGAACTTAAGGCAGTCCTACCTCTGGCACCCAAATGCTGGGATTAAAGGCGTGCACCACCATGTCAGGCTTGAGAAAGTTATTTTGCCTGATACTGCAAAAGAACTCCAGGCACATGCACCACTTTGTGATTCTGGCTTTACTTGAGTACTGGGAAATTGAACCTTGACCATGAGGCTTTACAAGCAAGAGCCTTTAACCAGTAGACCATCTCTCCAGCCCTGGGATTTGGTGATTCTAAAGTTATATCACTAAAGGTTGCTAGGGCCAGGTGTGGTGGCCCATGCCTTTAATCCCAGCACTGGGGAGGCAGAGGTTGGAGGATAGCTGTGAGTTCAAGGCCACCCTGAGAATATAGAATGAATTCCAGGTCAGCCTGGGCTAGAGTGAGACCCTACCTCGAAAAACCATTAAAAAAGAGTTGGGGGGGCTGGAGAGATGGCTTAGTGGTTAAGGCACTTGTCTGCAAAGCCTAAGGACCCAGGTTCGATTCCCATGTAAGCCAGATGCACAAGGTGGCCCATGCATCTGGAGACCATTTGCAGCGGCTGGAGGCCCAGGTGCACTTCTTTCTCTGCCTTCTCTCTCCTCTGGCCTCAAATAAATAAATAAAATTTAAATTAAAAAAAAAAGGTTGCTAAGAAATCACCTCTTCAATAGCATTTAGAATACAATACATAGCGGGGTTAAAAGTTAAAGGATTTATCTTAGTAAATAAAATTGTAATGTGGATTTATGAGGAGATTTGTTCAGGTCAAGGAGACAGAAGTGCTCAGGACTTAACACAATTTATTTGTTGTCTTTGGAAAGTTTTTAGGAAAACTTGTCTGCATGGCCCATCTTGTTCATAAGTTATTAAAATCTTTGGGTGAATTACTGTGGTGGGATTTACCCAAATTGGGTGGCCATAGTAGGATGTGATGGTTCTTTGCAAATAACTCTGGACTCTCAATCTCAATCTTACCAGCTTTTTGCCTGGAAAAATTCAAGTATGTTTACTACAAATAATGATCTTTGTTCTAGGCTTTAAAAAAAAACTTGAAGTTTATTTTATTTTTTTTTCCTGGTTTTTCAAGGTGTATGTTCTTGCTATAGTCCAGGCTGGCCTCTCACTCACAGCCTTCAGAGTGCATGCACAACACCTGGCTCAAGTTTTTTTGTTTGTTTGTCTTTTTAATTTGAGAAAGAGAATGGTCTTGCCAGGTCCTATCAGCCACTGCAAATTTAACTCCAGAGGCATACACTACCTTGTGCATCTGACCTACGTGGGTCCTGACCAATTGAACTTAGGTCCTTAGGCTTTTTTTAAAAAGTTTATTATTTTATTATATTAATTAAATCACTAAATAATTAAATTAATTATGTTAATAAAATATTTAAGAGGGAGAGGGAGAGAATGAGCTTGCCAGAGCATCCAGCCACTGCAAACGAACTCCAGACACATGCTCCACTTTGTGCATCTGGCTTATGTGGGTCCTTTGGCTTGGCAGGCAAGTGCCTTAACTGCTAAATCTCTTCAGCCTAGGCCTTTTTTTAAATGGTGGTTTTTGTCTCTCTTTAGCCCAGGGTGACCTGGAATTCACTGTGTAGTCTCAGGGTGGCCTCGGAACTCATGGCAATCCTCCTGCCTCTGCCTCCCAAGTGCTGGGATTAAAGGAGTGCGCCACTACAGCCGGCTATGTTCCTTAGGCTTTTGCAGGCAAGCACCTTAACACCTAAGCCATTTCTTCAGCCCTATTCTATGCTTTTTATACTTAATGTGAAACAGTAAAAGTGAGATTAACAAAGAGGGGGAAAATCTTTTTTCAGGACTGCCTCCGAGTGGAAGCTGGCAGGACTTAAAGGATCACATGAGGGAAGCAGGAGATGTCTGTTATGCAGATGTTTACCGAGATGGCACTGGGGTCGTGGAATTTGTGCGGAAAGAAGATATGACCTATGCTCTTCGAAAACTGGATAACACCAAGTTTAGATCTCATGAGGGAGAAACTGCCTACATCCGCGTGAAGGCTGATGGGCCCAGAAGTCCAAGTTACGGAAGATCTCGATCTCGAAGCCGTAGTCGCAGCAGAAGCCGCAGTCGGAGCAGAGGTCGCAGTCCAAGCAGGAGCCGGAGCAGAAGCAGAAGCCGGAGCTACAGCCGAAGTCGCAGTTACTCCCCAAGGAGAAGCGGAGGATCACCACGCTCTTCTCGCCGTCATCGATCTCGCTCTCGTACATAAGATGACCGGTGACACTTTTTGTAGAATTTCTGTTGTAATAAAGTTTTCCTTTACCCAGTTCAATCTTTATCTTGCTTTTTTTTTTAAAGGTAGGGTCTCACTCTAGCCAAGATTGGCCTTGACTCACGGTGATCCTCCCTACCTCTCAGTCACCTGAGTGCTGAGATTAAGGCATGTGCCACCAAGCTTAGGTCTTTTTTTTTGGTTTTTGTTTTGTTTTGTTTTTCATGGTAGGGTTTCACACTAGCCCAGGCTGACCTGGAATTCACTAGGTAGTTGCAGAGTGGCCTCGAACTCACAGCAGTCCTCCTACCTCTGCCTTCTGAGTGCTGGGATTAAAGGCATGTGCCACCATGCCCAGACCCTTTTTTTCTTTTTTTGAGGTAGGGTCTCACTCTAGCCCAAGCTGACCTGGAATTCACTATATAGTCTCAGGCTGGCCTCAAACTCACAGCAGTCCTCCTACCTCTGCCTCCAGAGTGCTGGGATTAAAGGCGTGTGCCAACATGCCTGGATTTTTTTTCCTTTTTTTTTTTCTTTTTCTTTTTGACGTAGGGTTTCACTAGCCCAGGCTGACCTAGAGCTCACTGTATTTCCAGACTGGCCTTGAACTCAGTGTTCCCACCAGTGTTGGGATTAAAAGCTATGCCAGCCCTTCTGGGTTTTTTTCATTTTTTAGCTCAAACTGCTTAGTTTAGAATGGGTTAGAGTGTTGCATTGCATTCTTGTGTAAAATCCCCTTGCTCCTAACATTTACATTCCCCTCGTATGCTTGGTAAATTATAGTCTTAAAGTAACAACATCTTAGACAGGATTGCTTAAATTTCGTTAACTTCCATGCTCTTCAGCCTGTGATATTATGTAAATGTCTATTCTGCTCTGGTTTGTGTGAACTGGGATGTTTGGGGGTGTTTGTGGTTATCTTACCTGGGAAAGTGCTTAACATTTATTTTGCTTTCAATCTCTTTCTGTAGACATACCTGAAGAGATGGATTAAGGATTGTAGAACACATTTCAACCATTTTAGGATTGTCAAAAGGAGGATTCAGGAAGATCAGTAATATAGGCAATGGTATGACTCCAAGTGCTATTGTCACAAATCAAATTGGCAGTATTGACCTTATGCTAAAAGGCAAGGGTTAAAAATTATATCTGTCACCAAGCATGGTAGTGCATGCCATGAGTTTGAGGCCACCCTGAGACTATAGAGTGAGTCAGCCTGGGCTAAAGTGAGACCCTACCTCAAAAAACCAAAAAATACTGTTAAATCTGCATGCCCTCTGTGTGACTGATAGAGCATTGCTATTTCATTTTTAAAAGACAGCAAACTATAGAATTCCAATTTAATAGTGTAGGTAATCTAGTTGGGAGTACATTTTAAGTCTCACCTTCCTCTTTAGTATTCATGATTGACTCCTGTTTAAAACACTTTTATTTGCAAATAAATTGCAAATGGGAGCAATATGTCAACTTCAATTACATTAGCTCTTTTTGCAACCACAAAACCTGTGATACACTATATAATAACAAGTGTTGGCATTATCAGTTGAATTATAAATAAAATACACTTCTTCCAATTAGTGTCTATAATGATTAAGTTTCTAACACTCACCTAAACACCATACAGAAACTTGTTTGGGGGGAATTTGATAATTACTGATGTATATCTATAAAACTGACACATAACTCATCATGCTCCAGAAAACTTTTCTTGATAACAATATCTAACATTTTGCCTCCTTTTTTGGTTTTGTTGGTTATAAAGGTTTGGATTGCAGAGAGCTCACTGGATACCAATCCTTGGAGCTGGATCATTGAATTCAAATAATGTGGATGGATAGGGAGGATGAATTACAGATTACCAGGAGCACAGGAATCCTGCCCCAACAGTGGATTTCAAGGATTTTTTTCCCCTTTTGGAGACTGGAGGCCTTATGATACATGATGGAATTGTTTTGCATTTTTTGGTGAAAGGAGCAAAGCAAGGACCTGGAGATAACGCTGGAGCAATGTGCTTGGCAGGAGTCAGCATGAGTAGATGGTAAACATTTAAAGGGGAAAGTGGGGATTGTTCAAAATGGGAGGCACAGGTAGGAGGATCGCCATGAGTTTGAGGCCACCCTGAGACTACAGTAGTGAATTCCAATTCAGTCTGTGCTACAGTGAAACCCTACCTCGAAAAAAAAAAAAAAAAAGGTGCTTTGGGTGCTGGAGAGATGGCTTAGTGGTTAAGGCGTTTGCCTGCAAAGCCAAAGGATTCCGGTTCAATTCTCTAGGACCCATGTAAGCCAGATGCACAAGGGGTGCATGCATCTGGAGTTCATTTGCAGTGGCTAGAAGCCCTGGTGTGCCCATTCTCCCTCTGCCTCTGTTTATCAAATAAATAAATATTTTTTTAAAAAAGAAAGTACTTTGGGTTGGAGAGATGGTGAAGGCACTTGCCTGCAAAGCCTAATGACCTATGTTCAATTCCCCAGAACCCACCTAAGCCAGATACATATGGTGGCACGTGCATCTGGAGTTCTTTTGCAGGCCCATTCTCTCTTATAAATAAGTAATAATATGAGTCTCAGACACATATTTGATTTTTCAAGGTAGGGTCTTGCTCTAGCCTAAATTGGCCTTGAACTTACAGTGATCCGCCTACCTCAGCCTCCTGAGTGCCAAAAGATAAGGTGTGTGCCACCAAGCCTAGGTCTTTTCTTTTTCTTTTTTTGTTTCCAAGGTAGGGTTTACTGTAGTTCAGGCTGACCTGGAATTCACTATATAGCCTCAGGATGGTCTTGAACTCACAGTGATCCTCCTACCTCTTCCTCCCTGAGTGGTGGGATTAAAGGCTTGTGCCACCACACCCAGCTATAGGTCTTTTATTTTTTTTTTCTTTTTCTGGCCCAGGCTGACCTGGAATTCACTATGTAGTCTCAGGCTGGCCTCGAACTCATGGTGATCCTCCTAGCTCAGCCCCCTGAGTGCTTGTATTAAAGGCATGCACCACCATGTCTGGCAGAGAGAGAGAAAGAATGGGCACACTGGGGCCTCTTGCCCACTGCATGTGAACTCGAAACACACACACCACCTTGCATTTGGCTTTATATGAGTTACTGGGGAATTGAACCCAGGCCATCAGGCTCTGTAAGCAAACACCTTTAATCACTGAGCCATCTCTCCAGTCCCCAGAACCCAGTTTTTTGGTCTTCCAAGATTGGTTGCTTGACTGAAGACCAGTAGCTCTCCAGGCCTTCAGTATCATTGGGACTGATTGCTGAGGCATTCAGTCATTGAATTGATTGCTGAGGCTGCAATCATTGTTCCACTGCCCAACCTATATTGTGTAAGCCAATCTAGTAAGTATTAATAATACGGATTTATTCTATTAGCCTTGCTCCTCTAGAGAACCCTAATACAGTAGATATTCAGAAACATGGAGACTTGCACATGGAGGATCTGTTGTGGGCTGAATTGTGTTCCACTGACAGGTGCTGAAATGCTAGCCATCAGGACTTCAGAATGTGGCCTTACTGGCAAATAAATGAATGTGAGTCCAGGCATGGTGGCATGCACCTTTAATCCAAGCACTTAGAAGGCAATGGTAGGAGGATTGCCATGAGTTTGAGGTCACCTTGAGATTACATAGTGAATTTCAGGCCAGCCTGGACTAGACCAAAACCTTTACCTCAAAAACACACACACACACAAAAAAAAAAAAAAAAACAATAAAAACAGGAATACTGGGGGAATAAGCATCCTCAGAAGTCTTTGAAATGTTGGAACACCAGGTTTGTTTGGTTGGTTTCTTTGGTGAGGGGAACTAAACAGTATAGACTCCAGAATCCTAAGGAGAAGAAAAACATTACAAGTGAACACATGTATAGTAGCTTTATTAAAGCATGGGTAAGGGCTGGATAGATGGCTTAACAGCTAGGATATTTGCCAATGAAGCCAAAGGACCCAGGTTCAATTCCCTAGGACCCACATACGCCAGATGCACAAGGTGGCACATGCTCCTGGAGTTAGTTTGCAGTGGGTAGAGGCCCTGGCGTGCCCAGTCTCTCTCTGTCTCTTTCTCTCTGCTTGCAAATAATTTTTTTTTCTTTTTCAGGTAGTGTTTCACTCTAGCCCAGGCTGACCTGGAATTAGTCTCAGGGTGGCCTTGAAATCATGGTGATCCTCCTACCTCTCTGCTTCCTAAATGATAAGATTAAAGGTGTGTGCCACTACACCCAGCACAAATAAACTTTTAAAAAAAGCCATGCTTGGTGGCTCAAAAAAAAAATGAGTAAAATTGAAGTTGACAGTCTACATGAAATTACTGCTAAGATTTTTTTTGTATTTTTCAGCATTATCAATTATTTCAATTTATACATCATTGGTAACATTATAAATAGTCATAAGTTATTATATCAGTTATTTTCTCATTGTAGGGCAAAATACCCAACAAGCAGCAGCTTAGGGAAGGAAAGATGGTTTTATTTTGGTTTACAGTTCCAGAGGGTGGAGTTCATCATGGCTGGAGCCAGAAACCATTGTCACATAGTCACATGAGCGGGAAGGAAGTGGAGACAGAACAGGAAGCAGGGCTGTGCCATAAAGGCTCAAGGCTTGCCCCTTAGTGCCAAGCTTCCTCCGGCAAGACTCCACCTCCTAAAAGTTACACGACCTTAGCAAATAGCATAATTTTGTTGGGGACCAAGTGTCAAAGACACGGAGGGCATTTTGCATTCAAGTCACCATAGTCATTAAATTGTATTTGCAGAGAGCTGGCTATGTGCCTAACATCATTCCAAGTACCTGACATATATGACTTCATATAATATTTATGTGCTCAGCAGCTAAAGGCGCTTGTTTGTAAAGCTGGTAGACCCAATGGAAGGAAAAAGTTTACAGGTGAGTTTGAAATGAAGGAGCAAAGAGATATCTCTAGCAAGGACCAGTAGCCCCAGAAGGGGGTACCCCACATTTCAGCAGTCCTAGAACTCAGATGTTTTGGGCTGGGGGTGGGGCGTGGGCTTTTATTGGTTTACATGCTGCCAGAAAGAGGGAGGGAGAAGCGAGGAAAGGGGAGAAGTGAGCTCTCTTTTTTTAAGGTTGTAGGTTGTGAGTAAATCTCCAGGCAGACTGTTCAAGGTTGTGTGGCTGCTTGTAACTTCCAGACAAACTTAAAATGTTTTTTTTTTTTAATTTTATTTATTTGAGAGAGACAGACCAAATTTGGTGTACCAGGGCCTTCAGACTCCGCAAACGAACTCCAGACACATGCATCACCTTGTGCATCTGACATGGGTCTTGGGGAATCAAACCTGTGCCCTTTGGCTTCACAGGCAATTGCCTTAACTGCTAAGCCATCCCTCCAGCCCCCAGACAGATTTTTGGTGTCCCAAGTCTGCTCGCTGACTCTTTCACTGTTTGTTAACCCCTTCGCCCAGTACCCGCATAAAGCTGGATATACAACATGACACATGTATGGAGTTGGGTTGCAGCAGCAAGAGGCCCTGGTGTGTCCATTCACTATGTAGTCTCAGGCTGGCCTCAAACACACAACCGTCCTCCTACCTCAGCTTCCTGAATGCTGAGATTAAAGATGTGTGCCACCACCCTCGTGAGAAAATTGTGCACTCATTAGTAGTCACTGCATTTTCATATCTCTGTCCACCGTTAGGCATAAGGGGGCTAGAGGTGAAAACCACAATGGAGGCTAGGAAGGGAGTGTGCTTGCATACCATGGAAGAGGCTCCTGGCTCAGTCCCCGGTACTGCAATAAAATTTCTCCAGGAAATCCCACAGTCCAAAGTCCTAAGGCCTGAAGGGGGACCTCTGCCAGGAAGAGACTCCTTGGTTGTGATAGCTTATCTCACAGAGCTACTAATGTATATTTCCTGGCTTTTGTCTCATCTTTGTTTTTGTTTAAAAATTTATTTTGGGGGCTGAAGGGATGGCTTAATGGTTAAGGCAATTGCCAGCAAAGCTAAAGGACCCAGGTCTGATTCCCCAGGACCCACGTTAGCCAGATGCAAAAGGGGTCGCAGGCGTCTGGAGTCCATTTGCAGTGGCTGGAGGCCCTGGCGTGCCCATTCTCTCTCTCTCGTCCTTTCTCTGTCAAATAAATAAAAATAAAATATTTTTTTTTATTTTTTGCTTATTTTTATTTATTTGAGAGTGACAGAAAGAGGCAGATATATAGAGAGAATGGGCGCGCCAGGGCTTCCAGCCACTGCAGATGAACTCCAGATGTGTGCTCCCCCTTGTGCATCTGGCTAACATGGGTCCTGGGGAATCGAGCCTCGAACCGGGGTCCTTAGGTTTCACAGGCAAGTTCTTAGCCACTAAGCCATCTCTCCAGCCCAAAAAATAAATTTTATCAGACTTTTAAAAAATTATTTATTTATTTGTAAGCAGAGAGAGAAAGGCCTCTAGCCGCTGTAAATAAACTCCAGATGCATGTACCACTTTGTGCATCAGGCTTTACTTGGGAACTGGGGAATCGAACTCTGGTCCTTAGGCTTTTCAGGTAAGTGCATTATTCACTGAGCTCTCTCTTCAGCTCTCAAACTTTTTTCTCTTTTCAAAATTTTTCTTATTAACAACTTCCATGATTATAAAAAAAAATCCCATGGTAATACCCTCCCTCCCTCCCCCAAAAAATATTAAAAAAAATATTTTCTACAGCTGGGTGTGGTAGCGCACGCTTTTAATCCTAGCACTCAGGAGGCAGAGGTAGGAGGATCGCCATGAGTTCGAGGCCACCCTGAGACTACATAGTGAATTACAGGTCAGCCTGGACTAGAGTGAGAGCCTACTTCGAAAATCCAAAAAAAATTTTTTTTACTTATTGCTTTGAGAGGAAGAGAGAGAGTCAGATAGATAATGGGCGCACCAGGGCCTCCGGACACATGCACCACCATGTGCATCTGGTTTAGGTGGGTACTGGGGAATCAAACCTGGGTTCTTAGGCATCACAGGCATGTGCCTTAACCATTAAGCCATCTCTCCAGCCCCTCATCTTGTCTTTATAAAGTAAGCCCTGGTGGGTGTGATAGAGAAGACTTGTCCAGTATGAGGCATTCAGCTTCTCATTATTTTGATGAGCCTTGGATATCCCCAGTATCACCACCATCTATAAAAATGAAGCTTCTGCAGCTGGAGAAATGGCTTAGCCGTGAAGGCTTTTGCTTGCAAAGCCAAAGGACCCAGGTTCGATTCCCCAGGACCCATATAAGCTAGATGCACAAGGGGCACATGCATCTGGAGTTCGTTTGCAGTGGCTAGGGGCCCTGGCATGCCCATTCTCTCTCTCTCTCTCTCTCTGTCTGTCTCTGTTTGCAAATAAATAAAATTTAAAAAAAGAAGCTTCTGAAGCTGGGCGTGGTGGTGCACGCCTTAAAAAATCCCAGCACCTAGGAGGCAGAGGTAGGAGGATCCCTGTGAGTTTGAGGCCAGCCTGAAACCACGAGTTCCAGGTAACCCTGGGCTACAGTGAGACCCTACCTCGGAAATAAAAATTGTATGGGTGAGACACTGAGCTGACAAATCATGGAGGTAAAAATGAGTCTGGGGAGCAGGAGAGCTAATGGAAATTGAAGAGAGACTGTGCACAGGCTATTGGGAGTTAAATTTTGTGAATTCAAGTTCCTGAAAAGCAAATGCATGTACTTTAAACAGGGCTGATTTGACTCATTAGAACTTCTGTGGTTGTGGAGAGATGCAATGTTACACTGGTTCACAGCCAAATTATTGTGGGCTATCTTTAGTCCCCTTAGCAGTCATTTATTTCAAACCTCTGTTTTTCTTTTTTTTTTACTTATTGATTGATTTTTTTAAATTTTGTTTTGAGGTAGGGTCTCGCTCTAGCCCAGGCTGATCTGTAGTTTCAGGCTGGCCTCAAACTCACAGGGATCCTCCTACCTCTGCCTCCCAAGTGCTGGGATTAAGGGCGTGTGACACCACACCCAACCAACCTCTCATTCTCTAAGATGAGAGCTGTTTTTCTTCCACAGTCCTAGTGCTGGCTAGAGGGAAACCACCACAGTAGTAATGGTAATTGATAGAAGGTCAGCACACCCCAACAAGGGGCCTGACTGCCAGTCTTTCCTGTGCCCTAGTGGTCAAGGTTCCTGATTTTCTTCAACGTAGTACAAGTCTGACTCCTGATGATGTTACAGGGTCTTCTGTAACCCAGGCTGGCCTCAAGTTTGCTATGTAACCCAGATGCCTTGAAAGCCTGATCTTTCTTCCTCTACATTCCCAGTTCCGGGGGGGGGGGGGGAGGGGCGGTGAAGTCACGTACCACCACAGTTGAATACAGAGGACTTTTTTATTATTTTGATTTTAAATTTTAATTGTGATATAATTTACATATAATAAAGTACATAAATCTTCAGTTTATACATTTGATGACTTTTGTACATATCCATTAGCACACACTAAAATCAAGACATGGAATGTTTGCATCACTCTGAAAGTCCCAACTTAGCCGGGCGTGGTGGCGCATGCCTTTAATCCCAGCACTTAGGAGGGAGTGGTAGGAGGATCGCCATGAGTTCAAGGCCACCCTGAATTCCACACAGTGAATTCCAGGTCAGCCTGAGCTACAGTGAGACCCTACCTTGAAAAACCAAAAAATTAAATAAAATAAAGAAGTTTCACCTTAACCCTTGAGTTAATATGCCCATCCTCAGAAGCAGCCACTCATCTGTTTCCTCTCATATCATGTTTCCCTTGCTTTAGGTTTGACATTTTCCATAATACAATTTTTACAACAGCCAGGCATGACGGTGCACACCTTTAGTCCCAGCACTCGAGAGGCAGAGGTAGGAGGATTGCCATGAGTTCAAGGCCACCCTGAGACTGCATAGTGAATTCCAGGTCAGCCTGGGCTAGCGCAAGACCCTACCTCGAAAAACAACGGAAATATATACATATGGTTTTTCAAGGTAGGGTTTCACGATAGCCCCAGGCTGACCTGGAATTCACTATGCAGTCTCTGGGTGGCCTTGAACTCACGGCAATCCTCCTACCTCTGCCTCCCAATGTTTTTTTTTTTAATTTACTTACTTTAATTTTTATTTCAGAGAGAGAGAGAATTGCCATACCAGGGCCTCAGCCACTGCAATCAAACTCCAGACACTTCCGCCACCTAGTGGGCATGTGCAACCTTGTGCTTGCCTCACCTTTGTGCATCTAACTAGGGTCTAGAGAGTCGAACATGCGTCCTTAGGCTTTGCAGGCAAGTGCCTTAACCGCTAAGCAATCTGTCCAGCCCTATATGTAATATTTTAAAAAGTATTTAACAGGGATAGAGCTGCTGATAATTTGATGACTGAGCAACACCACCACAATTAATGACCATCTGGGGCCACATGAATCCCCATCCTGAGGACCTAGGAAATTACTTGAGAGGTAGAAAGAGAGAGAAAATGGGGACACCAGGGTCTTCAGCCACTATAAATGAACTCCAGATGCATGTGCAACCCCCCCCCCTTGTGCATTTGGCTTACGTAGGTCCTGGGAAATCGAACTTGGGTCCTTTGGCTTTGCAGGCAAATGTCTGAACTTCTAAGCCATCTCCAGCTCGACCCAGAAAATTTTAATGAGTCTTGGAGGAGTATATATGTGGCAAGGCCAATTATAACTAGGAAGACAGTGATAGATTATAAAGCTTCAAAACAAAGTAGAGGCTAGGCATGGTGGCACTTGCCTTTAATCCCAACCCTTGGGAGGCAGAGGTAGGAGATCACTGTGAGTTCAAGGTCACTCTGCGACTAACCCCAGGCCAGCCTAGGCTAGGGCAAAACTCTACCTTCAAAACAACAAAAAACCATTGCAGAGGATAGGGAATATACCAGGAGAGACATACAGAAACACGGTTGCTGACTGGCTAGTACACTTATGGCATGGAGGAGCAAATACTATGACCTTAAGTAGATGTAAAATGAATCAAATCTCCTTTGCAGAAAACCTAATTTTCTAAAAAAATTATTTGAGAAAGAGGTGTGGGGGGGGGGGGAGAATGGGTGCAGCAGGGTCTCCAGCCACTGCAAATGAATTCCAGACACATGCGCCACCTTGTGCATCTGGCTTAAGTGGGCCCTGGGTCCTTTGGCTTTGCAGGCAAGCGCCTTAACTGATAAGCCATCTCTCCAGCCAGAACCTAAATTTAAACCATGACCTATGATTCACAACCAACCACACAAAAAGAGTCCTGCCATCATGGGACTGGACTGCAGTAAACTGGAAGTAATCTTTACTGTGACTCCCACCAAGGCTTTAGGATAACTGAAAATGGACACCTCCAGATCAAGATTTAATAAAAGTATGACATGATAAGAAAAATTAAGAGCATTCTGGGCATGGTGGCCCACGCCTTTAATCCTAGCACTGGGCAGGCAGAAGTAGGATCACTGTGTGTTCCAGGCCAACTTGAGACTATATAGTGAATTCCAGGTCAGCCTGAGGTAGAGACCCTACCTCAAAAAACAAACAAAATGGGCTGGAGAGATGGCTTAGTGGTTAAGGCATTTGCCTGCAAAGCCAAAGGACCTCGGTTTGATTCCCCAGGACCCACGTCAGCCACATGCACAAGGGGGCACATGTGACTGGAGTTCCTTTGCTGTGGCTGGAGGCCCTGGCATGCCCATTCTCCCTCTCTCTGAAATAAATAAATAAATAAAAATAAAGTTTCAAAAAATGGTCTGGAGAGATGGCTCAGCAGTTAAGGCACTTGCCTGCAAAGCCTAAGGGCTCATGTTCAACTCTGCAGGGCCCACATAAGCCAGACGCACAAGGTGACAAAAGTGTACAAGGGGACACATGGGTCTGGAGTTTGATTGCAGTGCCTGGAGGCCCTGGAATGCCAATTCCAATTCTCTCTCACAAAAACAAAACAAAACAAACAGAAAGCTTGTGCCGGGGAGATGGCTCAGTGATTAAAGGCATTTGTTTGCAAAGTCTGCCAACCTGGGTTCAATTTGCCAGCCACCCACATAAAACCTGATGTAAAAAGTGGTGCAGGGCTGGAGAGATGGCTTAGCAGTTAAAGGTGCTTGCTTGCAAAGCCTGACTGCCCTGGTTTGATTCTTCTGTACCCATGTAAAACCAGATGCATAAAGTGGCATATGTATCTGGACTTTGTCTGCAGTGGCAAGAGACCCTGGAGTGTCCATACCCACTCTCTCAAATAAATAAATATTTAAAAGTTTTTCAGGGCTAGAGAGATTGCTTAGTGTTTAAGGTGCTTGCCTGCGAAGCCTAGGGACCCATGTTTGACTCTCCAGATCCCACATATGCCAGACACACAAAGGTGAGGCAAGCAAGGTTGCAAATGGCCACTAGATGGCAGAAGTGCCTAGAGCTCAATTTCAATGGCCGAGGCCCCTGGCACACCAATTCTCTCTCTCTCACACTCGTTTTTTTTTTTTTTTTTTTTCCAAGGTAGGGTCTGACTCTAGCCCAGGCTGACCAGGAATTCACTATGTAGTTTGTAGTCTCAGGGTGGCCTCCAACTCATGGCGATCCTCCTACCTCTGCCTCCCAGGTGCTGGGATTAAAGGTGTGCGCCACCATGCCCTGCTTTTTTTCCCTCTTACTCTCTCTAGAAAAATAAAAATAAAAATGTTTTAGCCGGGCATGGTGGAGCACACCTTTAATGCCAGCACTTGAGAGGCAGAGGTAGGAAGATCACCACAAGTTCCAGGCCAGTCTAAGACTACATAGTGAATTCCAGGTCAGCCTGGACTAGAGTGAAACCCTACCTCCAAAAACACACACACAAATAAAAATTTTAAAAGATTGGGCTGGAGAGATGGTTTAGTGGTTATAGCACATGCCTGCAAAGCCAAAGGACCCAGGTTCGATTCCCCAGGACCTATGTAAGCCACATGCATAAGATGGCACATGCATTTGGAGTTCATTTGCAGTGGCTGGAAGCCCTGGCATGCTCATTCTTTCTCTACCTGCCTCTCTCTCAAATAAATAACTAAAAATAAAAGACTTGTGCCATTAACCTCTGTAATTATATCTTGTACAAAAACAATATAATTCGTGCTTGCTTCAGCGGCACAGACACTAAAATTGGAACGAGGGCTGGAGGGAAGGCTTAGCTGTTAAGTTTGCCTGCAAAGCCAAAGGACCCAGGTTCAATTCTCCAGGACCCATGTTAGCCAGGTGTAAAAGGGGGTGCATGCATCTGGAGTTCGTTTGCAGTGGCTGGAGGCCCTGGTGTGCCCATTCTCTCTCTCTCTGTCAAATAAATAAATAAATAAATAAACATAAATAAATAAAATTGGAACAATACAGAGAAGATTAGCATGGCCCCTGTGCAAGAATGACATGCAAGGGCTGGAGAGATGGCTTAGCAGTTAAGGCATTTGCCTGCAAAGCCAAAGGACCCAGGTTCAATTCCCCAGGACACACGTAAGCCAGATGCACAAGGGGCCTATGCATCTAGAGTTCATTTGCAGTGGCTAGAGGCCCTGGCACACCCATTCTCTCTCTTAAATAAATAAATAAATAAATAAAATATAGTTAAAAATAAAAAGAATGACAGCTGGGCGTGGTGGCACACGCCTTTAATCCCAGCACTGGGGAGGCAGAGGTAGGAGGATCACCAACAGTTCGAGACCACCCTGAGACTACACAGTTAATTCCAGGTCAGCCTGGGCTAGAGTGAGACCCTACCTCGAAAAACCAAAAAAAAAAAAAAAAAAAAAAAAAAAGAATGACATGCAGATACATGAAGCGTTCCGTATTTTTGCCTTCCAATAAAAGATATTTGAAGACTGGAAAAAATAAAACAATATAATTCATTGTTTTAGAGTCATTGAGCTCCAGCCACTGCAAATGAACTCCAGATGCATGTGCCACACTGTGCATCTGGCTTACATGTGTCCTGGGGAATTGAACCTGGGTCCTTTGGCTTTGCAGTCAAGTGCCTTAACTGCTAAGAAAATCTCCCCAGCCCTCGTTCCCTTTCTGGCAAGCACCCTTTACTGGTAATAAGGAATGAAATCAGAACTGTTAAAAAAATTAATTTAAAAATTTTAAAAAAGAAACAGGGTCTGGAGAGATGTCTTAGTGTCTAAAGTTGCTTCTTGCAAAGACTGTTGTCCTGGGTTTGATTCCCCAGCACTGACATAAAGTCAGATGCAAAAAATGGTGTATGGGGCTGGAGAGATGGCTTAGCGGTTAAGCACTTGGCCTGTGAAGCCTAAGGACCCCGGTTCGAGGCTCGTTTCCCCAGAACCCACGTTAGCCAGATGCATAAGGGGGCGCACGCGTCTGGAGTTCATTTGCAATGGCTGGAGGCCCTGGTGCGCCCATTCTCTCTCTCTCTCTTTCTCTCTCTCTCTCCCCCTTTCTGTCTGTGGCTGTCAAATAAATAAAAATAAACAAAAATTTAAAAAAGTGGTGTATGCAACTAGCACCCACTTACTTGGTCCACACCCACCTACCCCCCCACAAATAAATAAATAACAATATTTTGTGCCACTATGCCTTTAATCCCAGAACTCAGGACAAAGGACTCCGATGTCCCAATGAAGAAGTAATGCAGAAGAAATCAGGTGAAGAGGGCCTTACTGGACACGGACACATCAAGTCCTGTGTCTCTGGCTCCAAAGTTTATACTTATGATCTTCTTGGAAAAAGCCCAAGAGGGAGCAGCTGACGTGGCAGAAATATATTTCACAGAGCACAATCTACAAGGGTGGGTTTGGAGCTAGAATAGAGTAGTTTAACAACTGGCACATACCTATACTATCACCTAGTTATTCTTCTTTCTGGCTTATACACAACACAAAATAATGTCTTTAATCAGTGGGATGGAGAATGATTAACCCAGACCTAGAGATATTAATAGGAACAGGTCTTAAGAGGTAATATCACATGAAAACAAGCCAGCTGTCAAGATTTAGATAATGTGACTCTCTCTCTCTCTCTCTCTCTCTCTCTCTCTCTATATATATATATATATATATATATATATATATATATATGTATATATACAATATAGTCTTATCTGTTGCAGACTCCGTATTATATACAAATTGCACAGTAGATTTAAAAAAAATCTTTTTGTTTTTCCAGGTAGGTTTTCACTCTAGTCCAGGCTGACCTGGAATTCACTATGTAGTCTCAGGGTGGCCTCGAACTCACGGCGATCCTCCTACCTTGCCTCCTGAGTGCTGGGATTAAAAGTGCGCGCCACCACCCCCGGCAAAGATTAAAATTTGAACTGTTGAAAAACTAAATAAACTGTTGAAAAATGATCTTAACTCTTGAGTAAAGTATAGGCAGATATCACCTTGAACTGGACAATGATTGAAACAAAATTTGAGCACAAGGAAAGAGTTGACAGGGGCCAAACGTAGTGGTGCAGGTCTTTCACCTCAGCTCTCGGGAGGCAGAAGTAAGATTGCTGTGAACTCAAGGTCACCCTGAGACTACATAATGAATTCCAGGCCATCTTGGGCTAGAGCAAGAGCCTACCTCCAAAAGAGAGAGCGACAAAAAGAGAGAGAGAGAGACTATCTCAAAAAGGAAAAGCAATCAATACTGAGCTATTCCTTAAGGGGATCAAGAGCTATTATTATACCAGTCTAAGTGCCACACTATGACAAGTGTTCTCTGCTGATCAGATGCCTCTAGGAATTGGATCAAATGTGAATGGATGAGAAACTGTGCGATCTTCAAAGTGAGGCTTTCTCCAACGCACGAAGCAAGGAGCGGCTAATGTGAGTTCTCTGGTGCTCTGTGAGATGGGCTTTCCTGCAGAAGGCCTTCCCACACTCCTGACATTCGAAGGGCCTCTCCCCTGTGTGAATTCGCTGGTGCTCAGTGAGGCGCACTTTCACATAGAAAGCGTTTCCACATTCACTACATTCGTAAGGCTTCTCCCCAGTGTGAGTTCTCCCATGCTGACGAAGGGATTTCTTCATGCTAAAGATCTTTCCACACTCATTACATTCATAGGGTTTCTCTCCTGAATGCATGCGCTGATGCTCAATGAGGCGTGCTTTCACATAGAAGGCATTTCCACATTCATTGCATTCATATGGTTTCTCTCCAGTATGGATTCTCTGATGGATCCCCAGAGATGAGTGCACTCTGAATGCTTTCCCACACTCATTACACTGATAGGGTTTTTCACCTGTGTGGGTTCTCTGATGATTATTGAGAGTCATTTTCATTCGGAAGAATTTCCCACATTCTTCACACTCATAGGGTTTCTCCCCTGTGTGAATTCTTTGATGTTGGTTTAGGGATTTCTTTGCACGAAAGTATTTCCCACAATCCCCACACTCATAAGGTTTCTCCCCCGTGTGAGTCCTCAGGTGTTGGGTAAGGGATATCTTGACACGAAATGTCTTCCCACATTCACTGCATTCATAAGGTTTCTCCCCTGTGTGGGTTCTCTGGTGAATCGTGAGGGTTGCCTTCTCAGAAAAGGTTTTCCCACATTCAGTGCATTCATAGGGTCTCTCTCCTGTGTGTGTTCTGCGATGTAGAGTGAGCTGTGACTTCCTGCCAAAAGATTTCCCACATTCGTGACATTCAAAGGGCTTCTCCCCTGAATGAGTTTTCTGATGAGCAATGAAGTATGACCTTGCACTGAAAGTCTTTGCACATTCACGACACTCATAGGGCCTCTCTCCCGTGTGTATTCTCAGATGTTCAACAAGGTTGGATTTCCTGCAGTATGCTTTCCCACATTCATGGCATTCAAAGATTTTCTCTCCTGTGTGAGGCTTTTTCTGTTGAACGAAGCCTGTTTCTTCATGGAAGTCTTTGCTGCATGTGTTATAATCACCATCTTGATTAAAAGCTTGAATATCCTGATGCTGAAGACGGTTGTTTTCCAGCATGAGGGTACTATCCCCAACTGAACTGCTGCCACACAGCAGTGACAGAGATCCTTTAAGAACAAATCAAAATCTGTCATTCCATGTAACATACCAAGAGTTTCCCCTGTCAAAAAATTAAAATCCTTGGAGCCCAGTGTGGTGACGCACGTCTTTAATCTCAGCATTTGGGAGGCAAAGGTAGGAGGATCACAGTGAGTTCAAGGCTAGCCTGAGATTACATAGTGAATTCCAGGTCAGCCTGGACTAGAGCGAGATTCTCCCTCGACCCCCCCCCCTCAAATACCCTTACACAGCCTTTAAACTCTGTAATTTGCAACCATCTTCATACTTAGGAGGCTGAGGTAGGAGGACCATTGTGAGTTCAAGGCCAGCCTGGGGCTACAGAGTGACTTCCAGGTCAGCGTAGGCTACAGTAAGAGATCCTACCTCGAAAAATTGTAACCCCTGGGCTGGACAGATGGCTTAGTGGTTAAGGTGTTTGCCCACAAAGCCGAAGGATCCCGGTTCGATTCCCCAGGACCCACATAAGCCAGATGCACCAAGTGGCCCATGCATCTGGAGTTCATTTGCAATGGCTAGAGGCCCTGGCATGTTCTCTCTCTCTCTCTCTCTCTCTCCTTCTTTCTCTCTCTCAAATAAATAAATAAATAAAATATTTTTTAAAAAATCCCAACCCCTACCTATAATTTTGCCCCCTGCTAACTCACATGGACCTCTTCACTAGTTCCAAGCAGTCTCTCAGATGAGGCTCAGAATACTCAAACCTCATATGATTCTGTCTCTCACTTTACTAATGTTTGTGCACTAATGTTAACCATATCAAAAGCTTTCTGTGGACACATTGCCTAAAAGTAACCAAATGTGACTACTGTCTTTCTTACCTTGTATTATTGTTTCACCACCAAAAACATATACATTTGCTTATTTCTGAATGCCTTCCTTCAGTAGATTATAAGCTCTAAGACAATAGAAATATTATTTTATTTATTGCTGGATCCTAGCATCTAGAATGTGACCAGCATATAGTTGATATTCCTTTAAGGTTTGGTAGATGACCAAGTAAATATATGAGTGAATGCCTGACATCAGAAGGCATTCAAAGCAATGGATAAAAAAAATGTCTAAAATGAGGCATAGATCAGTAGGACCAGCAGATAATTTTACAGAGTCAAAAATAAGTTGGGCCTGCTGGCAGATACCTTTAATCCCAGTACTCAGGAGGCAGAAGTAGGATAATCATTGTGAGTTCAAGGTCATCCTGAGACTACAATAGTGAATTCAGGTCTGCCTGGGCTAGAGTGAGACCCTACCTCCAGAAACAAAATAAATAAATAAAAGCACTGAAGTATGAGCATGATATTGGGATGTATAATTTAGGTATTTGAAGTATGCAGACCTTCCACCCAAGCCTCTAAAAGGAGATTCCTGAGGCTATGCTTCCCTCACGTTCCATGTCTTGGTCTTGCTCACTCACTCACCCGAGTAACCATGGCCTGAGGATTCCTCTTCCAATATCCAGAGCTCTTCTCCTCTCTCCAGCTTGAAGATCATGTCTGGCTTAGCCACACAGAGGCCTGTTAATGAGAAATGGCACATGACATGGGCCATGGTGTCTGGAGTTTTAGGGCCTCTGATAGAAGAGGAAAGTACAACCTCATGAGTTATACAAGGAACAGGCCCATGAAAACCTTTGGTTAGGTAGGTGAGAGCACACATTCTTCCTGGAGGCCTAAACTTATCCATCAGCTATAACCCTTGAAATGAAACTCTCACTACTACATCTGACAACAGCCACCTGCACCCAGGAGTTACCGAGACAAGTCATGCTCACCCACAGATGCCAGATGACTATAGATCTCCAGCATCACATCCTTGTGCATGGTCCTCTGAGCGAGGTCCAGCCTGTGCCACTCCTGTCGGGTGAAATCCACAGCCACATCCTCGAATGATACGGATCTCTGTAACAATAATCGGCAGTGATCAGAGTGGGGCACGTGGACACACTGTTGGGAACTAATACTCTCCATGAAGCCCTGCTGACGACCTGACTGCCATGCTGAATGCCTGGGTCCGTGTCTTAGTTCTGAGATGCACTGGCCCTGGGCTAATTTATTAATGCATGAAGAAAAGATGAATGTGGTTGCACAGACCGCTAATCCCAGCACTTGAGAGGTAGAAGAATCAGGAGTTGAAGCTTATCTTCAGCTACACAACAAATTCCAGCCAGCCTAAGCTACATAAAACCCTATCTGAAACAAAACAAGTATTCCTAGATACTAAATTAAAACTATGTTCTTGCCGGGTGTGGTGGTGCACACCTTTAATCCCAGGACTTGGGAGGTAGAGGTAGGAAGATCGCCTGAGACTACAGAGTGAATTCTAGGTCAGCCTGGACTACAGTGAGACCCTAACTCATAAAAACAAAACAGAACAAAAAAAAAAACTGGGCTACAGGGATGCCTTAGCAGTTAAGGCGTTTGCCTGCAAAGCCAAAGGACCCAGGTTTGATTCCCCAGGACCCATGTTAGCCATATGCACAAGGGGACATACATGTCTGGAGTTCGTCTGTTGTGGCTGGAGGCCCTGGTGCGCCCATTCATTCTCTCTCTCTCTCCCTCCCTCTTTCTCTGTCAAATAAATAAATAAAATATTTTTTTTAAACTATATTCCTGAGCCAGGTGTGGTGGCATACACCTTTAATCCCAGCACTCAGAAGGCAGAGGTAGGAGGATTGCCATGAGTTGGAGGGCACCTTGAGACTACATAATGAATTCTAGGCCAACCTGGGCTACAGTGAAACCCAACCTTGAACCCCGACCCCCCCACCCACCACCACCAAAAACCAGAAAAATAAAAATAACAAAAACATTGGACTGGAGGCCCGCTCCATGGGGGGGGAATACATCCCTGATACTGAAAACCTAAAACAGGGGTAGTCATGAGCCCTAGGGGTGTAACATCTGCTGATGTCTGGATAAATGTATATACTATGCTTATCAAACTGCCCAGTAAGCACTTTTCTTAATATTTATACCCTTATATTAATGCTACTCTCACTTTGGGTAGAGAATCTTCTCTTTTCAGATGGCAGTGACCTTCGGACGACTCAGAAGGTATCATAGTGCTGGAAAGAAGTGACTGGAGTACTGAGTAACATCTCGATCACACCTTCCAAGGCTCAGGGTCTAATGCGGAAGAGGTGGCGGAAAGAATGTAAGAGCCAAAGGAAAGGTAGGACTCCTTACAACGTCCTCCCTCCAGACATAAAATGGCCTATATATCCAATGACCTCATAGTGCCTGACACTACCTACACAAGACCATCATAAGAGGAGGAAAAGATGATGACATCAAAATAAAAGAGAGACTGATTGAGATGGGGAGGGGATATGATGGAGAATGGAATTTCAAAGGGGAAAATGGGGGGAGGGGAGGTAGTACCATGGGATATTTTTTATAATCATGGAAAATGTTAATAAAAATTGAGAAGAGAAAAAAAATAACAAAAACTATGTTCCTAGACCTGCTCATATTTCTGACAAAATGAAAGTTAAGGAGCCACAAGGCGGCTGGAGAATGGCTCAGCAGTTAAGGTAC
The DNA here is from genome assembly GCA_036346955.1 of Dipus sagitta. Lineage (NCBI taxonomy): Eukaryota > Metazoa > Chordata > Mammalia > Rodentia > Dipodidae > Dipus > Dipus sagitta. The sequence goes on along the minus strand of CM070776.1, from coordinate 47,070,721 downwards.
TTGTCTGCAAAGCCAAATGACCCAGGTTTGATTCCCCAGTACCCACATAAAGCCAGATGCACAAAGAGGCACATGAATCTGGAGTTCATTTGCAACGGCTGGAGGCCCTGGCATGCCCATTCTCTCCCTTTTCTATCTCTCTCTGCTTACAAATAAATAAATAAGAATATTTAAAGAAAAAGAAGCCACGAGAAGCTAGGGGGTACTGGTGCACAGCAGCACCCAGGAGGCTGATGGAGGAGGATTTCTGTGAGTTCAAGGCCAGCCCAAGGCTCCAGAGAGAGTTCCAGGTCAGCCAGTGCTAGAACAAGACTCTGCCTCAAAAAAAAAAAAAAAAAAAAAGACATGACATCAAAATAAAAGAGAGACTGATTGAGATAGGGAGGGGATATGATGGAGAATGGAGTTTCAAAGGGGAAAGTGGGGGGAGGGAGGGCATTACCATGGGGTATTTTTTATAATCATGGAAGATGTTAATAAAAAAGAAAAAAGAAAAAAAACAGAGGGTCTTCCCTCAAGGATCTAGACACACAGCCATGGCACTGGGATCTCACAAGGGGCAGTTTCAAATTCCACTTCATGTTATCAGACTGCATTTCACTGAGAAAACAGAATTTTCAATCCTTAACAAAGAATAGCATTTCTGGGCTAGGCATGTAGCTTAGTGGTAGAGTGCTTATCTTAGTATGTGCAAGGTCCTGGGACCATTCCCAGCAATTCAAAGAAAGAGAGATAATGGGGGCACCAGGGCCTCTAGCCACTGCAAACAAACTCCAGACACATGTGCCACCGTTGTGCATCTGGCTTATGTGGGTTCTGGGGAATCAGATCTGGGTCCTTAGGTTTCACAGGCAAAGTGCCTTAATTGCGAAGCCATCTCTCCAACCCCCAAAAATTGCTCGGCTAATAAAAAAAAAAAAATTGGCCAGGAGTGGTGGCCCACACCTTTAATCCCAGCACTTGGGAGGCAGAGGTAGCAGGATCGCTGAGAGTTCTAGGCCACCCTGACACTACATAGTGAGTTCCAGGTCAGCCTGAGCTACAGTGAGACCCTACTTTCCAAAAACAAAACAAATTACATATATATATTTAAAGGGAGGGGTAGTCAGGCATGGTGGCCCACACCTTTAATCCCAGCACACAGGAGGCAGAGGTAGGTAGTCATGAGTTCCAGGCCAGCCAGAGACTATAGAGTGAATTCCAGGTCAACCTGGGCTAGAGGGAGACCCAACCTAAAAACATTAAAAAAATAAAGCCGCGTGTGGTGGCGCATGCCTTTAATCTCAGCACTCCGGAGGCAGAGGTAGGAGGATTGCCGTGAGTTTGAGGCCACCCTGAGACTCCATAGTGAATTCCAGGTCAGCCTGGGCTAGAGTCAGACCCTACCTCGAACCCCCCCCCCCGCCAAATAAATAAATAATAAAATAAAATAGCCGGGTGTGGTGGTGCACCCCTTTAATCCCAGCACTTGGGAGGCAGAGGTAGGAGGATCATCACGAGTTCAAGGCCACCCTGAGACTACATAGTGAATTCCAGGTCAGCCTGAGGTAGAGTGAGATCCTGCCTTGAAAAACCAAAAAGAAAGAAAGAAAGAAAGAAAGAGATGTAACGTGAAAGCACATTTAAAAAATATTTATTTTATTTTAAAACGGGCGTGGTGGCGCACGCCTTTAGTCCCAGCACTCGGGAGGAAGAGGTAGGAGGATCAGCTGTGAGTTCGAGGCCACCCTGAGACTCCATAGTGAATTCCAGGTCAGCATGGGCTAGAGTGAGACCCTACCTCAAAAAACCTATATATATATAGTTTATTTATTTGCAAGAGAGAGAAAAGTCACAAGCGTGCCTCTTGCTGCTGCAAATGGAACTCTTGATGCACAGGCTACTTGGTGCATCCAGCTTTATGTGAGTACTGAAGAACTGACTGGTAAAGGCAGGATTTGCAACCGAGTGCCTTTAACTGCTGAGCCATCTCTCTAGCATGAACACATGGCATTCTGATCTGGTCCAAATGTTACATCATTGCATACTATTGTCCCCTCCCTTAAGAGTTAATCCAACTGAGCCTATGAACTTGGACAGGAGAACACCACTCAAGAAAGTGGATTTAATTGAAGACATGTCGTTAAGGAGATGGGAAGAATAATTATCCCCTTAATGAGATAATGCACTCGCACATCCCAGGAGCCCCTCCTCATGACAGCTGCTTGCAGATCCTCACTGCTAAGCCTGCACACTTTTTCAAAGTTCTACCTCAAAAAGCATAACTTGGGGGGCTGGAGAGATGGCTTAGCGGTTAAGGCACGTGCCTACAAAGCCTAAGGGCCCAGGTTCAATTCTCCATATCCCACGTAAGCCAGATGCACATGGCAGCACATGCATCTGGAGATCGTTTGCAGTGGCTAGAGGCCCTGGTGCGCCCATTCTCACTCTGTCTCTCTCTCCCTTTCTCTCTGTCTCTAATAAATAAATAAAAATAGGGGGGACTTAATAGGATGGTGTTGTATATATGTAAGTAGAAGAACAGATTAATGGGGGGTGAAAAGGTCAAAGTGAGGTCAGGGGAAGAGACTGAGTAAAGGAAAGGTGGAGGGAGGACTAATAAAATCTAAGAGGATATAAATAAGTCATATGGAAACCTACTTTTTTGGACAATGGAACACACAGGAGCCATAGATTGTTACTAGAAAAATTTCAGTGCCAGGGATGGGATACCTTCCAGTGAGTTGTTGGCCAGGGAGGTCCCTGATGCCCCTAAAACATTACAGGTCATTGACGAGGCCCTTGGTTTCCCACCAGGAATAGATGGTAAGACCCTATTGCTGAAGACTCCACATACTTGGGCTGCAAGGCCACTGAGAAATCCTGCTGGAACTGAGCTGAAAACCTCCTGCATGTAGACCAGCTGACAGAAAGCTGGAAAAAGCCATTCTGCATGCAGTTCAATGGGACAGAGAGAAATCACCAGTGAAGATACGCAACAGTGGACACTGAAAGCCTTAAATTTGCCGGGCGTGGTGGTGCATGCCTTTAATCCCAGCACTCGGGAGGCAGAGGTAGGAGGATCGCCATGAGTTCAAGGCCACCCTGAGACTCCATAGTGAATTCCAGGTCAGCCTGGGCCAGAGTGAGACCCTACCTCAAAAATCCAAAAAAAAAAAAAAAAAAGCCTTAAATTTGTTCAGTCAGGCCAAATGAGCTAATGGGTGCAATAGTGGCATGTCTGTTATGGGGGAAACCAACCACTCTCTAATCTGACTGGAGGTCCGCTCCATGGGAGGGAATACATCCCTGATACTGAAAACCTACAAGGGGGTAGTCTGGCTAAATGTATATACTATGCCCAGTAAGCACTTCTCTTAATGTTCATACCCATATATTAATGCTACTCTCACTTCTGGTTAGAGAACCTTCTCTTTTCAGATGGCAGTGACCTTGGGATGACTCAGAAGGCACCAAGGTGCTGAGAAGTGACAGAGGAGTGCTCAGCACTGAAATATCTCAATCACACCTTCCAAGGCTCAGGGTCCATTGCGGAAGAGGTGGCGGAAAGAATGTAAGAGCCAAAGGAATGATAGGACTCCTTACAGTGTGCTCCTCTAGACACAAAATGGCCTGGATATCCATGACCTCACAGTGCTTGACACTACCTACACAAGACCATCATAATAGGAAGAAAAGATCATGACAACAAAATAAAAGGGAGACTGATTGAGAGGGGGAGGGGATGTGATGGAGTGTGGAGTTTCAAAGGGGAAAGTGTGGGGAGGGAGGGAATTACCATGGGATATTGTTTATAAACATGGAAGTTGTCAATAAAAATAAATAAATTAGCTGGGCATGGTGCCACAGGCTTTTAATCCCAGCACTCAAGAGGCAGAGGTAGGAGGATCACCGTGAGTTCGGGGACCCCCTGAGACTACATAATTAATTCCACGTCAGCCTGGACCAGAGTGAGACCCTACCTCAAAAAACCAAATAAATAAATAATAAAAAAAGAAATAATAAAGGAGTAGACAAACAGAAATTAAGTAAGCACCTCCCCCTTACCTCAAATAATCTTTCAGGTTCTCCTGGAATCAGGGCGGGAAACCCCTGGGGAGATTCTCTGTTAGCTGACATGTTCACCTAGGACCTGTGCCCCCTTCACAAAGACGGAGAGCTTCTGGAAGATTCTGTAAGCAAGATGTAAAGTTCAATGGGTCCACTGAACACCTAAAAGAAAGAACACCTAAAAGTTGTAAGCATTCAAGAGCGCGGTCTCCTCCCACCAGCCAAACTCAGACTAGTTCTGGGAATTTGCAATTACCTACAGTTTTGGGCACACCAGGGCTGAGAGAAGCAATGCCACCTCCTCCCCCACCAGCCCACACATCAAGTCACATCACAAAGCAATTTCTCTCCCCAAGACCCTTAAAACTTCGACCTGGGGGAGGGGAACAAAGCTGCTGGCCCAGGTTTAATTCACCAGTACTCAGTAAAGTCAGATATTTAGTGTCACGTGTGGTTGATGGTGGTGGTGCACTCCTTTAATCCCAGTATTTGGGAGGCAGAGGTAGGAGGATCCCCATCAGTTTGAAGCAACCCAGATACGACAAAGTGAATTCCCAGGCAGTGCGGTCTAAAGCAAGAACCTACCTCTGGCATTTGCTTGCAAGGCCCTCCCCCCCCCAGACATGTATGCCTTTTATCCTAGAGGCAAAGGTATGAAGATCACCATGAGTTCAAGGCCAGCCAAGGGTACAGTGAGATCCTAGCCTCAAAAAACAAACAAGCTGGGCGTGGTGGCGCACGCCTTTGATCCCAACACTCCGCAGGCAGAGGTAGGAGGATCGCTGTGAGTTCGAGGCCACCCTGAGTCTCCATAGTGAATTCCAGGTCAGCCTGGGCTACAGTGAGACCCTATCTCGAAAAAAAAACAAAAAACAAAACAGGGCAGGCTTGGTGATACACACCTTTATTCTAGCACTCAGGTGGCAGAAGTGGGAGAATTGCTATGAGTTAGAGGACGGCCTGGGACTACAGAGTAGGTTCCAGGTCAGCCAGGGATAAAGTGAGACTCACCCTCAAAAAAGATTTTTTTAGCCAGGCATGGTGGCTCACGCCTTTAATTCCAGCAGTCAGGAGGCAAAAGTAGGAGGATCACCATGAGTTTGAGGCCACCTTGAGTCTACATAGTGAATTCCAGGTCAGCCTGAGCTAGAGTGAGACCCTACCTCGAAAAAACAAACAAACAAACAAAACACATTTTTAGAATATTGTACATAGTCTGATCTGGAATTCACTTTGTAGCTCCAGGCTAGCCTGAAGCTCATTATTTTATTTAGCCTATGCTGGATTTGAACAGAAGTGGGGGCAATCCTTCTGCCTCAGCTTCCCAAGTACTGGGATTACAAGAGTCCGCCACTACACTCAGCCGTATACTTATTTTATTTATGTATTTACTATGTATTTATTTATTTACAATGTATGTTTGAAGGGGTGGCATGCCAGAGTCTTTTTGCTGTCTGGCTTTAGGTAGGTGGCTGGGGAATTGAACCTGGCTAGCAAGTTTTTCAAGCAAATGTCTTTAATCACTGAGCCATTTTCCGTTGTCCATTATACTTTGTATCTAAGGAACTTTTCTTCTTTTTTATTTTTTCAAACTTCTTTATTTCAAATACCCATGTACACTTGTGGCACAGAGAAATAGTGACGGAAGGCACAATCAACACGACCAGTTACTAGCTTTCACCTATAATAGCAAACAAAATAAAATAATTTTCCTTTAAAAAGTCCAATAGGAACAAGCTGGGCGTGGTGGCGCACGCCTTTAATCTCAGCACTCGGGAGGCAGAGGTAGGAGGATCGCTGTGAGTTTGAGGCCACCCTGAGACTCCATAGTGAATTCCAGGTTAGCCTGGACTAGAGTGAAACCCTACCTCCAAAAACAACAACAAAAAAAGAAAGCAATAAAAAGGTCCAATAGGGGCAGGCTGGAGAGATTGCTTAGTGGTTAGCGAGCTTGCCTGTGAAGCCTAAGGACCCAAGTTCGGCTCTCCAGGTCCCATGTAAGCCACATGCATAAAAGGTGAGGTAAGTGCAAGGTTGCACGTGCCCACTAGGTGGCGCAAGCGTCTGGAGATGGATTGCAGTGGCTGAAGCCCTGTGTGCTCAATGGATAAGATAATATAGGGGCTAGAGAGATTGCTCAGTGGTTAAAGGCACTTGCTTGCAAAACCCAACAGCCCAGGTTTGCTTCCCCAGTATCTGTGAAAAGCCAGATGCACAAAGTGGCACATGTATCTGGAGATCATCTGCAAGGGTGGGAGGCCCTGGCATGCCAACACTCTTTCTCTCACATACATACATACATACAGTCATAAAATGATATATAAAATGATGTATTCAAAATAGTGTAGGATGCAGCTAGCGCAATTCTTGTTGTTATTTGTGTTTTTTTTTTTTTTTGAGGCAGAGTTAATTCTAACCCAGGCTGGTCTGGTACTTGCTATGTAGCCCAGGCTGGTCTCAGACTTTCAGTAATTCTCCTTCCTCCCCAGTGCAAGAATTACAGGCTAAAATGATTCCTTAACTAGAACTTACATTTTTCTTTAAACAGCGAAATGGTAAACAACAATGCATTAACTAATATCCAATATAGGAAGTTAGACAAGAGAAAATAATACAGATAGGGGTCAAAATGAAGGGAAATGGAAAATAAAGCCATCCAGACCTGGTGGCTCATGCCTGTAAAACCTCACCAGCATTTGGGGAGACAGAAGGATAAGGACCACCACGAGTTGGAGGCGAGCCTCAGCCACATAGTAAATTTGGAACTTAAGTGAAAGAGAGGGGAGGGGAAGGAAGAAGTGGGAGGAAAGAGGGGAGGGAGGGAAGAGGGGAGGAAGGAAGGGAAGGAGACAGTATGAATGAGAGAAACAAACAGGCATGACAGAGGGGATCAAGAAGGCCAAAAGTCAGGTGTGTGTGTGTGTCTGTGTGTGTTTTCTTTTGTTGAGGTAGGGTCTTGTTGTACCCCAGGCTCACCTGGAATTCACTATGTAGTCTTAGGGTGGCCTCGAACTTACAGTGATCCTTCTACCTCTGCCTCCCAAATGCTGGGATTAAAGGCGTGTGCCACCATGGCCAGCTCAAAAGTTGGTTCTTTGAAAGGACGAATCACATCAGCTCGCTTCCGGAGAGCCTAATAAGAGAACCATTAGGACCTGACAGGATGCGTGAAGGCAGCTAAAATCTAACCTCCCTGGAGCTCCCTTGCTCCTGTACCACCGCAGCCTCCCGCTCACTAGATTCTTTAATACATCAACTACCACCAAGCGCTGGAACTTTATCATCCTCCGACACAACAAAGCCATCACTTGGAAATCAGCGGAGCGACTGTCAAGCCGTAATCCCTCGTGCAGTAGATTTAGCGCCTCGCGACAAAAAAAAAAAGACTTGAACGGCCCCTGGGGTGGTGGGCTCTTTGCATTTCCTGTCCTTTCGCCTGACACTACCTTCGGGGTTTTTTTTTTTTTTTTGATTTGGGGGAGTTGCAGACTACTCACACTGAACAAGGAGCTGTTAGGGGTCGGCAAAGACTGAGCACGAGAGTGGCGTTGTCAGGAAGGCAGCATGGCCGCGCCAAGCCGTTTCTCCATGAGGGCCGCCATCTTAGCGCTTATTCCGTACAGCGCGCAGGTCCACCCAAGACGAAGGCGGAGAGGGGGCGGTGAGGGGCAGAAACCTTGCAAAGGCAGGCCACCGCAAGATGCTGCGCTTTGGGACTGAATTCTTTAGGTCGGTGCACGTCAACGTTTAGCGAAGCAAAAGTATTACCCTGTCTCGGAAGTGTATCCGGACCTCTAAGGGAAACAACTGAACGAGAGGGGAAAGGAGTCGAGGTGGTACAATCCCCTCCTTGGAGGTTCCATTTGGAAGAAGGGGGACAAGTCAAGTTAATTCATCAGGTCTTCCTGGACGATACCATTGAAGAACAAGGGGGAAGAAATCAAGGTGATCAAGTATCCTCTTAGATAAGAATGACAGATGAAGCAGGGCATAATGGGCCACGCCTTTAATCCTACCACTCGGGAGGCAGAGGTAGGAGGATTGCCGTGTGTTCGAGGCCACCCTGAGACTACACATGAATTCCAGATCAACCTAGGCTAGAGTGAGACCCTATCTCGAAAAACTAAAAAAGAAATTTAAAAAAAAAGTGACAGTTAACAATGGACTCTGATGTGCACAAATACGTTTTCAGCACATTGCCAATAGAAAAATGTCCACACAACGTTATAATGATACTTTTGATGAAAACGAACCTCCAGGGCTGGTCGTGGTGGCACACATCTTTAATCCCAGCACTCAAGAGGCAGAGGTAGGAGGATTGTCCTAAATTCCAGGCCACCCTGAGACTACAGAGTGAATTCCAGGTCAGCCTGGACTAGATAAAGACCCTACCTCGAAAACAAAACAAAACAAAACAAGAAAATGAACCTCCAGCAGGGCGTAGTGGCTCACGCCTTTTAAAAAATATTATTTATTTGAGAAAGAGACACTAAGAGGCAGATAGAGAATGGACGCACCAGGACCTCTAGCCACTGTAAACGAACTCCCCACACATGTGCCACCTAGTGCATTTGGTTTACCTAGGTACAGGGGAGTCAACCTTGAACCAGGATCTTTAGGCTTCCAGGCAGGCACTTAACCACTAAACCATCTCTCTAGCCCTGGCTCACACCTTTAATCCCAGTACTCAGGAGGCAGAGGTTGGATAATCACTGTGAGTTTGAGGCCAGCCTGGAGCTACAGAAAGAGTTCCACATCAGCCTGGGCAAAAGTAAGATCCTACCTCTGAAAAAAGAAAGAAAGAAAGAAAGAAAAAGAAACAGAACCTCCAAAACATCTCCAGCTCTTTCAGCAAGGCACTGCACATATGCTTAGCTTTTTCTTTTTTGGGGGGAGGGGGTCGAGATAGGGTCTCACTCTAGCCCAGGATGACCTGGAATTTATATGTAGTCTCAGGGTGGCCTCGAACTCACGGGGATCCTCCTACCTCTGCCTCCCAAGTGCTGGGATTAAAGGTGTGCACCACCACACCCTGCTTCAACTGTCATTCTTTTTCTTAACTCTTTTATTTCTTTTTTAAAATTTTTTTGTTTATCTTTATTTATTTATTTGAAAGTGACAGAGAGAAAGAGACAGAGAGACACAGAGAGAGAGAGAGAGAGAGAATGGGCGCGCCAGGGCCTCCAGCCATTGCAAATGAACTCCAGATGCGTGCGCCCCCTTGTGCATCTGGCTAACATGGGTCCTGGGGAATCGAGCCTCCAACCGGGGTCCTTAGGACCCATAGGCAAGCGCTTAACCACTAAGCCATCTCTCAGGGTGGCCTCGAACTCACGGCGATCCTCCTACCTCTGCCTCCGGAGTGCTGTGATTAAAGGTGTGCACCACCACGCCCAGCTTGGGTGATGTATTTTATTATGTAAGTATTCTGGCAAGAATGAAGATATTCTAACAAGGTTTTGTGGTGTGCAATAGATCAAATACAGTGGTCATCACGAACATGCAGGGACAGATTGTCAGAATCTTCAGTTCTGGTAAAAGAGAAGGTAATGGCTGTTTGCTGTGGGCCTCTCTCCGCATGGTGAATGGATCTATTGTGTGGGGGAGGACTTTGTGCTCTACTGTTTCCGCACAGTCACTGGCAAGCTGGAGAGAACTTTGAGGGTTCACAAGAATGATATGATTGGTATTGCACATCACCCTCATCAGAACCTGATTGCTACGTACAGTGAAGATGGACTCCTAAAGCTCTGGAAACCCTAATCAACTTATTAAAAACCAGCTAGAAGAAACAAACAAACAAACAAACAAAAAACAGCTAGCAAACATGTATTTAAATGAAGACATACTAATGTGCTACATTTCTTTTCCTCCTTCAGGCCAGCTTTTCTAAGCAAAGACACTGTCTGAATTAGTCACAAGCGTAATTTTGTGAAAATTCATGTTTAGGTAGCAGTTACCATTTAAAATATATATATATTAAATATATTTTATTTATTTATTTGAGAGAGAGAGAGAGAATGGGCGCACCAGTGCCTCCAGCCACTGCAAAGGAACTCCAGACGCATGTGCCTCTTTGTGATTCTGGCTTATGTGGGTCTTGGGGAATCAAACCAGGGTCCTTTGGCTGTGCAAACAAACACCTTAACAGCTAAGCCATCTTCTCCAGCAACCCCCGACAAAATATTTTTAAGGTATTAGTTTATTTTGAGAGAGAGAATGGGCATACCAGGGCCTCTAGCCACTATAAACAGAGACAGACACATGTGCCATTTTGTGCATATGGTTTTACATGGGTACTAAGGAATCAAACCCTGGTCCTTCAGCTTTGAAGACAAGTGCCTTAACCACTGAGTAATCTCTCTGGCCCCAAGAATGAAGATATTATTTTATTTATTTATTTGACAGAGAGAAAGACAGGGAGAGAGAGAGAATGGGTGCGCCAGGGCTCCAGCCACTGCAAACAAACTCCAGACGCATACACCCCCTTGTGCATCTGGCTTATGTGGGTCCTGGGGAATCGAATCTGGGCCCTTTGGCTTTGCAGACAAACTCCTTAACTGATAAGCCATCCCTCCATCCCAAGAATGAAGATATGCTAAAGAGATATTTTTCTGGGAGTGGTGGTGCACGCCTTTAATCCCAGCACTCGATTTGGGAGGCAGAGGTCGAAGGATCACTGTGAGTTCAAGGCCTGCCTGAGACTACATTGTGAATTCCAGGTCAACCTGAGCAAGAGTGAGACCCTACCTCAAAAAACAGGGCTGGAGCCGGGCGTAGTGGCACACGCCTTTAATCCCAGTATTTGGGAGGCAGAGGTAGGAGGATCTCCGTGAGTTCGAGGCCACCCTGAGACTCCATAGTGAATTTCAGTTCAACCTGGGCTAGAGTGAGACCCCACCTCGAAAAACCAACAAAGAAAAAAATAATAACAGGGCTGGAGAGATGGCTTAGCGGTTAAGCACTTGCCTGTGAAGACTAAGGACCCCGGTTCGAGACTTGATTCCCCAGGACCCATGTTAGCCAGATGCACGAGCGGGCTCACGTGGTGTCTGGAGTTCGTTTGCAGTGGCTGGAGGCCCTGACGCGCCCATTCTCTATCTCTGCCTCTTTTTCTCTCTGTCACTCTCAAATAAATAAATAAAAATAAACAAAAAAAATAAAAACAAACAAACAACAAAGCTCAAACAAGAGCTAGGCATGGTGGCGCCTGCCTTTAATCCCCGAATTTGGGAGACAGAGGTGGGAGGATCACTGTGAATTCAAGGCCACCTTGAGACTGACTACATAATGAATCCCAACTCTGCCTGAGCTATAGTGAGACCCTGCCTCGAAAACTGAAAATAATAATAATAATAAAGTGTAAGCATGGTGGTGCATGCTTTTAATCCCAGCACTCAGGAGGTAAAGGTAAGAGGATCGCTGCGAGTTTGAGCCCAGCCTGGGCTAGAGTGAAACCCTACTCTAATAATAATAATAATAATAACAATAATAATAATAATAATAATAATAAAGTGTCTATATATTGTGGTCTTGACCCTGCCATGGGCCTATCTTAAAAGATCATGGGAAGAAACACCTTAAAATACAGATTCAGTCCACCGTAATTGGAGGGGAGGAACAAAGGGTTATCTTATCCCAGAATAAACCACCTACCTCATAAAAACTTCACTAAAATGTACAAGGCCAGGGGGCTGGGGAGATAGCTTAGCAGTTAAAGGCACTTGCTTGCAAAGCCTGCCTGCCAGGGTTTAATTCCCCAGCCACCCATGTACAAGTTGGCTCCCCAAAGTGGCATAAGCATCTAGCATTCCACTTACAGTGGCAAGAGAACCTGCCCTCACATACAAGTTAATTAATTTTTTAAAAATTTAAAACCTGCCACATAGAACCTGCTGTGCTATTTACTGCTCCCCTTCAGGTCAGCCTACTACAATCTCTTTAGAGAGCATTCTTCACTTTGATAAATAAACTGCTTAAACGGTTTATATCTCTCCATTGATTTCTTTCCTTTAAGAAAGCAAGAACTAAGCCGGGCGTGGTGGCGCACGCCTTTAATCCCAGCACTCGGGAGGCAGAGGTAGGAGGATCGCCGAGAGTTCGAGGCCACCCTGAGACTACATAGTGAATTCCAGGTCAGCCTGAGCCAGAGTGAAGACCCTACCTCAAAAAACCAAAAAAAAAAAAAAGAAAGCAAGAACTAAAAGCCGGGCGTGGTGGCGCACGCCTTTAATCCCAGCACTCGGGAGGCAGAGGTAGGAGGATTGCCAGGAGTTCGAGGCCACCCTGAGACTACATAGTGAATTCCAGGTCAGCCTGGGCTAGAGTGAAACCCTACTTCAAAAAAAAGAAAAAAAAAAGCAAGCAAGAACTAAGGCAGGAGAGATGACTTAGTGGTTAAGTCACTTGTTTACAAAGCCAAAGGACGCAGGTTTGATTCCCCAGGACCCACATAAAGTCAGATGCACAAGGTGGCTCATGTGACAGGAGTTTGCAGTGGTTGGAGGCCCTAGCATGCCAAAAAGTTACCGAGGAAATAACAAAAATCCTCCAGCAGAGTTTGGTGGCGCACGCCTTTAATCCCAGCGCTCAGGAGGTGGAGGTAGGAGGATCGCTATGAATTTGAGGCCACTCTAAAACTACATAGTGAATTGAATTCCAGGTCAGCCTGGGCTAGAGCGAGACCCTACCTGGAAAGAAAGAAAAAAGAAAAAAAAAACTGCCAGCTATTTCAATAAGTCCATGTCATGCAGTAAGTGCTGAAGGGAAAATCCCAACATTGGAGACTCCCACACCCTAGAAAACCATAAAATGACCACTGTTGGGTGGGCGGGGGGAAGGGTCACAGGCCTTGTTTACCATGCATAAACACAACCGCAAAATTCACATACTATCTTACATTGAAAGATAGTCATTCTTAGAGCAGTGGAGACTTTCATGCTAGGCCAAGAGCTGTAAGGATGATCTGTTATCTGGGCCCTGAGCCAGTTCTTGCAGTGCCACACATGGGAATATGCAGTCTTCTGCATCCAGATTCTTTGGGCCAGATCATAAACAGAAGCCATGGGCCAGAGGAGCCCCCTTATCCTCACCATGTGAACAGCTGCCAAAAGGCATTAATGCATTGTTTTAGAGCAAGGGAAGTTAGTTAAATATACATATGATTGTAAATTCCAGATTTTTTGTTGTTGTTTTTATCAAGGCTGACCTGGAATTCACTATATAGTCTGGCCCATAATTCACAGAGATCATACTTCCTCTGCCTCCCAAATCCTAGAATTAAAGGCAGAGCAGAAGTTTTTTTTTTTTTTTTTTTCATATGGAACACTTCACAATTTTTTAAAATATTTTTTAATATTTACTTTTATTTATTTATCAGAGACAGAGAGAGAGAGGGAGAGAATAGGCGCACCAGGGCCTGTGGCTGCCATAAACAAACTCCAGATGCATGCAACCACCTTGTGCATCTGGCTTACGTGGGACCTGGGGAATCGAACCTGGATCCTTAGGCTTTGCAGACAAGGGCCTTGACTTCTAAGCCATCTCTCCAGCCCCACTTCACAAATTTGCATGTCATCCTTGCGCAGTGGCCATGCTAATCATTCCAATTTTAGTATATATTCTGCCAAAGCAAGCACCAGAAAGCTTTTAATTTCATGTGATCCCATTAGTCTGGAGTCCTTTTCAGAAATTCCTCACCTGTACATATATATTGAAATATTTTACTTTACCTATGTTTTACATTAACAGTTCCAAAGCTTCAGGTCTTGCATTAAGGTCTATGATCCATTTTGAATTGATTTTTGGGCAGGGTGAGAATTATGGATTTAGTTTTATAGTTCCACATGTGGAAATCCAGTTTTTCCTAGTGCCATTTTTTAAACATTTTATTTATTTTATTTTATTTTATTTACTTGAGACAGAGAGAGGGAGAGAGAGAGTGATAATAGGCACGCCAGGGCCTGGAGCCACTGCAAACGAACTCCAGGCGCATGCGCCACCTTGTGCATCTAGTTTACGTGGGACATGGAGAATTGAACCTGGGTCCTTAGGCTTCGCAAGCAAACGCCTTAATTGCGAAGACATCTCTAGCCCCCTAGTGCCATTTTTTTTAAGAGGCTATCTTTTCTTAAATGTATGGTACGGTTTTCAAATAATAGGTACCTGTACCTGTATGGCTTTATTTCTGGGTTCTCTATTCTATTTCTGTGATGATTAATTTCTTTCTTTCCTCTTTTTTTTTTTTCTTTCGAGGTAGGGTCTCACTCTAGCCCAGGCTGACCTAGAATTCACTATGTAGTCTCGGGGTGGCATTGAACTCACGGCGATCCTCCTACCTCTGCCTCCTGAGTGCTGGGATTAAAGGCTTGCAGCACCACGCCTGGCTAACGGTGCCTTTTTTTTTCCAGGACAATCTTGAGAAGAAAAATTATGGTTATTATATTATGGGAGAAGATAAGAGCACGACCTGGGGTGTTTCTACTGATCACCTCCACTTTGGGGAAAACTGGCTTGCTTTCTCTTCTTGCTGGAGGTTCAGATCACAATCTCTGTTTAAGATGAGGGGAGTGAGTAGCATTGGCCAGGCAGGCCGACCTGGACTGGTCGCCTTTCCCACCCTTGGCTTCTCTGCCTGGCCTGCTCCACCCTGCTGGGATTGGAGCCCCATTACAAAGTAATCATCGCCTGAGGCCAAACTGGGATGGGGCCAGGAGGGGTTCTTTTGTAAAAGTGACAACTTTTGAAGAGTTCTCCACTTGGTTGAGCTTCTGTGACCCCCAGGCCCAAGAGTTTGGGAGCTGGTTCGGCTGAGTGGAGAAGGAGGGGCTCATGGCCACATTGAGGCCTCTGGAACCAAAGACCCTTGGCCTGAAAGTCTTAATAGTTTTTTTTTTCTTTTTCCATTGCAAGCCACTGTGCCACAAGACACGTGGCTGCCTATGGGAGTGGGAGGAAGGAACTCTGACTCCAGCTCTGGGCTCCGCCCATCCTGCAGCCCAGGCTTCTGCCCAATTCAATTGGAGACTTGGCTGCCTAAATAAGTGGGAGACTGAACGTGCTACAGCCAAGCCCTGAGTTTAGGCGCTTGGCTGGAAAGTTTTTTCTAACAGGCCTGGGTCCCAGCCACATACCCCTTCCCCCATGCAGCTGAGGTTTATGGCTGTGTCAGCTGGGTGGCAGAGGTAACCACCACGCTGTCTCTCAGGAAATATCAGGAAATAGAGACACAAAGAGAAAGACATGCCTGATGGTGCTAAATTGCTCTATGACAAATATATCTTTTTTAAATTTTTTTTTTGAAGTAGGGTTTCACTCTAGTCCATGCTGACCTGGAATTCACTATGTAGTCTCAGGGTGGCCTGGAACTCACCACGATCCTCCTACCTCTGCCTCCCGAGTGCTGGGATTAAAGGTGTGCACCACCACGCCCGGCAATTTCTTTTATTAATTCAAGCAGTCCAACAGATCTCTTCTAAAGTTTTTGTTGACATTTGATTTGTTTCAAGATTTTTTTTTTTTGGCTTTAAAAGTTCAGGTTTAACTAGAGCCTACAGTGCTGAAATTTTATATAAACATGGCATAATACATGATATCATAAATATAATTACTTAGTTTATGTTCTAGGTCACTTCGATTTACATAAAGGATTATTGAAAACAAAAATCTCCCTGAGGTGGTTGCTCATAATTTGCCAGATATTTTAAAAGACTGTAATGTTCCGTTACTTTGAAGGAGGAGGCAACTGGCCAGAGTTCCAGGCCAGCCTGCCTCAATACAGAAACAAAAACTTGCCTTAGTTACTCTTAATAAAAACATTTCCACAGGCGTGGTGGCGCATGCCTTTAATCCCAGCACTCGGGAGGCAGAGGTAGGAGGATCACCGTGGGTTCCAGATCACTCTGAGACTACATAGTGAATTCCAGGTCATCGGGAGCTAGAGTGAGACCCTACCCAGAAAAACCAAAAACAATAACCAAAAATAAAAAAATAAATTAATTCTAGGACAGGTTAGGCTAAAGCAAGACCTTATCTTGAGAGAAAACCTCATTTCTCCTCCCAAATCCAGCTGGAAGGATGTCCCCCTCCAAGAAGATTTGAGTCAGGATTGGCCAAAACCTCTAACTATAGATTCTACTTTCACTTTCCTCTATAGCGATTCCCAGACCAGAAATTAACAGACTACCTGAATAAAAATTAAAAAGGAGAGTATTAAGCCGGCTGGCGTCTGACCCCTCAGAGCAAGGAGGAGAGCAGCCCCGTCCTACTTTTACAGTGAGTTTTTAAAGGCAAAAAAAAAAAAAAAACCCACCCACATTCCTTTACAATGACCTACCCCTCACTCTTCCGTCATCCCTTCCCCGATTATCTTTTGCAAGAGCAAGCAAGCACAATTTACAAAAGCAGAACTTGGGCAGAGCACCAGATTAGGGTGAGACCAAACACCAGATGAAGTTTGTGTGGAGATCAGGCCACCTTGACCTCAGGGCAAGACTAACAACAGATGTCTTTACTGGAATCATGCCCTCAGGTTCATAGTTACTGCTCTGTGTTAATCTTTAATCTCTCATGGCTCCTTGAGAATGTCAAAATGGCTGAGTGGCCTAAAATGGCTTCCCTTAGGTGTGTGCACCAGAGGTTGTTTTCACCTCCACTTTGTTTTGGATGGAACAGTTGGCTTCCAAAAGTCTTTACTACCCAGTCACTTTAAAAAACTGGGCTTGGGCTGGAGAGATGGCTTAGCGGTTAAGCACTTGCCTGTGAAGCCTAAGGACCCCGGTTCAAGGCTGGATTCCCCAAGACCCACGTTAGCCAGATGCACAAGGGGGCGCACACGTCTGGAGTTCGTTTGCAGTGGCTGGAGGCCCTGGCGCGCCCATTCTCTCTCTCTCTCTCTCTCACATCTGCCTCTTTCTCTGTCTGTTGCTCTCAAATAAGTAAATTAAAAAATAAAAATTAAAAAAAACCTGGGCTCATTTCTGTATATCCATGACCTCACAGTGCCTGATACTACCTATACAAGACCATCATAATAGGAGGAAAGATCATGACAACAAAATAAAAGAGAGTCTGATTGAGAGGGGGAAGGGGTATGATGGAGAATGAAGTTTCAAAGGGGAAAGTGGGGGGAGGGAGGGAATTACCATGGGATATTGTTTACAATCATGGAAGTTGTTCATTATTTTAAAAAAAAACTGGACTCATTTACAAAGCCAGGAGTGGTGGCACACGCCTTTAATCCCAGCACTCGGGAGGCAGAGGTAGGAGGATCCCCGTGAGTTCGAGGCCACCCTGAGACTCCATAGTGAATTCCAGGTCAGCCTGGGCTAGAGTGAGACCCAACCTCAAAAAACCAACAACAACAACAAAAATTTGCCCATTACTACTTTCCAGAGACTTGAGACAACTAGAAAACTACTAATATAACTCCAGATACCATGGAGGAAAAAAAATTCTTCTTAAAGATAAACTCTTGCCAGGTGTTGTGGCGCATGCTTTTAATCCTAGCACTCAGGAGGCAGATTGCTGTGAGTTTGAGGCCACCCTGAGACTGCAAATGAATTCCAGAGCAGCCTGGGCTAGAGTGAGACCCTACCTCGAAAAAACAAAAATAAATAAATAAATAAATAAATAAATAAATAAATTCTTAACTCAAGACCTGATATTTGTAAATATATATATATATAGCCAAACCAGATTTTAAAAAAAGTTACTCCAAGTGGCAACTTCTATTTTATTATAATCAGAATGGCAAAAAAAAGCAAAAAGGGAAATTTAAAAAAAGATAGACATCACCAGGAGGAGATCATAACGAAAATAAAGGTTGCTCAGGAAAGGGCCTTCATTAAAACATTTAATACAAGCACTTGGGAGGCAGAGGTAAGAGCATTACCATGAGTTCAAGGCCACCCTGAAACTACAGAGTGAATTACAGGTCAGCCTGGGCTAGAGTGAGACCCTACCTCAAAAAAAAAAACAAAAAAAAAACCATTTAATCGGGGGCTAAAGAGACAGCTTAGCTGTTAAGACGTTTGCCTGCAGACCCTAAGGACCCAGGTTTGACTCTCCAGGACCCACATAAGCCAGATGCACCAGGGGGTGCATGCCTCTGGAGTTTGTTTGCAGTGGCTGGAGGCCCTGGTGAGCCCATTCTCTCCCTTTCTCTTTCTCTCTCTGTCTCTTTTATTTTTTTTCTGAGGTAGGGCTTCACTCTAGCTCAGGCTCACCTGGAATTCACTATGTAGTCTCAGGGTGGCCTTGAACTCATGGCAATCCTCCTACCTCTGCCTCCCGAGTGCTGGGATTAAAGGCGTGTGCCACCACACCCTGCTCTCTCTGCCTCTTTCTCTCTCTCAAATAAATAAATCTAAAATGTGTTTACTTGATACCAAGTTTTATTTTTAAAAATTTTATTAACATCTTCCATGATTATAAAAAATATTCCATGGTAATGCCCTCCCTCCCCCCACTTTCCCCTTTGAAACTCCATTCTCCATCATATCCCCTCCCCCTCTCAATCAGTCTCTCTTTTATTTTGATGTCATGATCTTTTCCCCCTCTTATGATGTTCTTGTGTAGGTAGTGTCAGGCACTGTGAGGTCATGGATATCCAGGCGATTTTGTGTCTGAGGGGAGCACGTCGTAAGGAGTCCTACCCTTCCTTTGGCTCTTAGGTTCTTTCCGCCACCTCTTCTACAATAGACCCTGAGCCTTGGAAGGTGTGATACAAATATTGCAGCGGTGAGCACTCCTGTCACTTCTTTCCAGCACCATGATGCCTTCTGAGTCACCCCAAGTTTACTGCCATCTGAAAAGAGAAGATTCTCTACCAAAAGTGAGAGTAGCATTAATATATGGGTATGAACATTAAGAGAAGTGCTTTCTGGGCAGTTTGATAAGCATAGTATATACATTTAGCCAGACAACAGCAGACGTTACAACCCTAGGGCTCACGACTACCCCTGTTTTAAGTTTTCAGTATCAGGGATGTATTCCCTCCCATGGAGTGGGCCTCCAGTCCAATTAGAGGGCAGTTGGTTTCCACCATGACAGATGTGCCACTATTGCACCCATTGGCTTAATTGGCCTGGTTGTGGTGCCAAGGTTTTAAGCAGTGGAAAGATTGAATCTTATGGTCAAAGTTCCACTCATTAACAGCTCACTGATGCTAATTTGTTATGATTTAAGGGTTATAAAAACTGGCCTTAAGCCGGGCGGTGGTGGCACATGCCTTTAATCCCAGCACTCAGGAGGCAGAGGTAGAAGGATCACAGAGAGTTCGAGGTGTTCAAGGCCACCCTGACTACATAGTGAATTCCAGGTCAGCACCTTACCCCGAAAAACAAAACAAAAAAAAAAAAAACAAAACAAACAAACAAACAAAAAAACTGGCTTTAAGGCTCTGAAAGTCATTTAAGTTCCTCTGTTTGTCAAATTTTTAACTATTGGAGAAACTGAGTCTTAAGATAAAGTTTCACATATTAGTGTTTAATTTCCAAAGATGGGGTACTCATACCTAAAGACATTGTGACTTTAAAGATAGCTTCTGTTTTGTTTATGCTAAATCTATTAAATGGACATCACTAGGTTTAATCACTTAGATTTAAGTGATTTTAATTTCAGTCACTCTAACCTTTATCCTCCTGTTAGGTAAAATATGTTGGGATAGCTTGCCTAAACTTTATCAATTTTAAGTCATATAAAAATTATACACATATGTATGTATGTATATATATATATATGTGTGTATGTGTGTGTGTGTGTGTGTGTATATATATATATATATGTATATATATATATATATATATATATATATATATATATATATATATAAAGTTATTAGGGCTGGAGAGATGGCTTAGTGGTTAAGCACTTGCCTGTGAAGCCTAAGGACCCCGGTTCGAGGCTTGATTCCCCAGGACCCACATAAACCAGATGCACAAAATGGTGCATGTATCTGGAGTTCGTTTGCAGTGGCTGGAGGCCCTGGCACACCCATTCTCTCTCTCTCTCTCTCTCTCTCTCTATCGGCCTCATTCTCTCTCTGTCTGTCACTCTCAAATAAATAAATAAATCAGAAAAATTAAAAAAAATATTATTATGCCTAAGATCAATTGCTAGCCAAGATTCAGCTAAAAATATTGGTTATCAAATAATGTTTTTTCTTTCAAAAAAGATTTGTTAAGGATTGTATTAGAGCTTAGCTGTTTTGGCTCAACAATGAGCAGATTCTGTTCTATTATATGTAAAGTAATTGTCTCATTTCTGACATGTCAAGTCCAGTACTTATAACAAAATTAACTCTTAAGACATATTCCCTACTTTAGGGTATAGCCTCATGAAAACAATGGTCCCCATTTGAAAAAAAAAGATAATTTCAAGCTCTGTGGTTATGTTTTCAGTGTCCGCTGGGTAATTGGTACCCACACAGGTATCTGGACTAATGAAAGATGTTTTCAAACATAGGTGACAAAACTGTATTGTCTTGTCTTTTTACTGACAGTTTCTAGGTTAAATTAATTGGTTTAGATTTGTATTGTTTTCAAGGTTCTGCCTACATTTATAGCTATAAAATATTTAAAGAACATGACATACCTACTTTCTAATGCTTCAGATATGTTCTATGCTGTCACAAAATAGCTAAAGTTAGAGGTTAAACAATAACTTAAAACATTGATGTCGGGCTGGAGAGATGGATTAGCGGTTAAGTGCTTGCCTGAGAAGCCTAAGGACCCCGGTTCGAGGCTCGATTCCCCATGACCCATGTTAGCCAGATGCACAAGGGGGCACATGCGTCTGGAGTTCATTTGCAGTGGCTGGAGGCCCTGGCGTGTCCATTCTATCTCTCTCTCTCTGTCTGTCTCTTTCTCTCTCTGTCGCTCTCAAATAAATAAATAAAAAATAAACAAAAAATTAAAAAAAAAACATTGATGTCATTCTTCAACTGGATAGGTGTTAATAACCAAATGTGCCATATAAGCACACCCTTAAAGGTTGGTGGAACTTCCTTTCTAAGTATATTAATAACCTATATAAAAACCAAAGCCAGCCTGGAGAGATGGCTTAGTAGTAAGGCATTTGCCTGCAAAGCCAAAGGACCCAGGTTCAATTCCCCAGGACCCACATAAGCCAGATGCACAAAGGAGCATGTGCATCTGGAGTTTGTTTGCAGTGGCTGGAGGCCCTGGCACACCCATTCTCTCTCTCCTTCTCTCTCTCTCTCACTCTGTGCCTCTTTCTTTCTCTTTCTCTCTCAAATGAATAAGTAAATAAAAATTAAAAAGAGGAACGTATTTAAAAAAAACCAAAGCCAATTAAAATCATCAGAACTAAAAAGGCCAATATTTTGGCCCCTGCTCCAAGGTTATCAGGCCACTAAAGATGATGGGACACAGGGCTGGAGAGATGGCTTAGTGGTTAAGCCCTTGCCTGTGAAGCCTAAGGACCCCAGTTCGAGGCTCGATTCCCCAGGACCCACGTTAGCCAGATGCACAAGGGGGCGCACACATCTGGACTTCGTTTGCAGTGGCTGGAAGCCCTGGCACGCCCATTCTCTCTCCCTCTCTCTCTCTCTCTCCCTCCCTCTTTCTCTCTCTGTCTGTCGCTCTCAAATAAATAAATAAATAAAACAAAAAACTTAAAAAAAAAAAGAATGTACATGTGTTTAAAAAAAAAAAAAAAGAAAGCCGGGCGTGGTGGCGCACGCCTTTAATCCCAGCACTCGGGAGGCAGAGGTAGGAGGATCGCCGTGAGTTCGAGGCCACCCTGAGACTCCATAGTGAATTCCAGGTCAGCCTGGGCTAGAGTGAGACCCTAGCTCAAAAAAACCAAAAAAAAAAAAAAAAAAGATGATGGGACACTTCTACACTGGCCCTCTGGTAAGTCACCTGTCTTCCTGATCAGGGAGAATACGAAGACCAAAAAGCAAAATATCAGTGTACAGTCTAAAACAAGAGAGTCACAACTAAAAAAAAAAAAAAAAAAAAAGGAAAGATAAGATCAGTCCTCCTGGCTTCCCCCCCCAAAAAAAAACTACTTGGCCAGGATGGCCCTGACTCATCCTAACAGACAACACGAGTATCAGAGAAACTATAGGGCTACTGCTGGGTCCCTAAAGTCTGCTTTGGAGAGCCATTAGTGACCTCTAAAATTCATCCTTGATTAAATTTTGGCTATCAGCTTGGTATTAAACACTCAGAGAAAAATGTATAACCAAAGATACCTCAAATATATGAATGGCCTATTAAGTATCACAATAAGAGCTTTCCAAGAGGGAAAACAAACAAGGCCTTAAAATATGTTGTCCCCATCTCTAATAGTTCTAATTCTTTTTATTTTTATTTATTTAGGAGAGAGAGAGAGAGAGAGAGAATGGGTGCCCAGGGTCTCTAGCCACTGCAAATGAACTCCAGATGCATGTGCCACCTTGTGCATCTGGCTTATGTGGGACCTGGAGAATCAAACCTGAATCCTTAGGCTTCACAGGCAAGCACCTTAATTGCTAAGCCATCTCTCCAGCCCTAATAGTTCTCATTCTATGATAAGAAAAACAACCATAGATGTCAAGAGTTATAAAATATATATAAATGACTTCAACCAAGGGTCACTTATTCAGACTTTCTTATACTGGAAACAATGGTAAATCTCTTCTAACTTATGCCAGGACATCCTTAAATAACTTCTGACATCAACAATACATTTACACAGCCTTTAATAATACCCAATGGCTCTATGGTACCAACCTTTGGCCCTGGCTACCCCCAGGACAAATTAAAAAGTTACACTCTAAAAGGCTATTATACAAAGTATGGTATAATCACCATTATCAAGGTTAAATGTTGTGTATATGTTCCTGATAACTCTGCTAATATCTCATCTGTCTTACAAGCCATACAAAACCAGATTCAGACCATGTCAAATACTACTGTGTAGATCAATGAACAGTTCTCGAAGATCCGCCAGCTCATGCTCAGATGGTCCGGAAAGAATCCAGCTCCATCAACCTGGGTACCCTCTAATGCTCCCCAAAGCCTACAAGTCCACAACAAGGATAACCCAGAAGGCAACCAGTTTGCTATGTGCTCACTTCTTACTTTTATTCTTTCTCCCCAACATTCTCTTCCAAGAGGATCATCCTGCACTCCATCAATATGCTTTCATGATCCTTTACAGTAGTTCCCCTTTCTGGGAGAGACTCTAACTACCACAAACAACCTTGTTCCCCATTCAGCAGGAAATAGTTCATGATCTGACATCATCGACCCTTGTCTTCTAACAGCAATTAGAGTGTCTTCTCATGAGAGGGGGGTACAGTTAGGGTGACTGGACCCCTGAAGGTAAAAAGGACAAAAACGGTTACACTTGCTAGAAATCAAGGATGATCTAACTTCTTATTTCTTGCCTAGTTCCATAGACCTGTTTTTCCACAAACAAGGAGGACCCCTCCAGGGAGGGAGGTCTGTCATAGGATTTAAACACTGTGATTGGTCAAGTTCAGCTCCCGGAACTTGGTGCCAGGGCTAGCCTCTTCCTGAGACAGCCCCTAGCTCTAACCAACCAGCTGATCCTCTGGTTCACCTGAGCAGGAAGACAGCCCACCACCATAAGGTCATAAATACCTTTGCAAAGGGTGGGCAGGATTTCTGACCACTTGAGAACTTCCAGTCATGGGTGAGTTTTCCCCTTGGCTGGGCCTGGGTTGGCTCGTCCCAGGCGCAGCTGGGAGGGCCCTAGCCCTTACTCACCACATGGGCTCCTTTATCCCTTCTAGCTCCCTGCATGGCAAAAATTTCTTGAACTTTCTTTCTTTCTCTTTTTTTGTTTTTGCTTTTGTTTTTTTCAAGGTAGGATCTCACTCTAGCCCAGGCTGACCTGGAATTTATTATGTAGTCTCAGGATGGCCTCAAACTCATGGCAACCCTCCTACCTCTGCCTCCCAATTGCTGGGATTAAAGATGTGTGCTGCACCATGCCTGGGACTTTTCCTCTTTTCTTTTTGTTTTAGTTTTTAAAATTTATTTATTTGCAAGCAGAGAGAAGAGAGAGAGAATGGGAGTGGGTGCACCAGGGCCTCTACCCCCTGCAAATGAACTCTCAAAGCCTGCACCACTTTGTGCATCTGGCTTTATGAGGGTGTTGAGGAATCAAACTTGGGTCCTTTGGCTTTGCAGGCAAGCGTCTTAACTGCTGAACCATCTCTCCAGTCCTTCTTTTCTCTTTTCTTTCCACTCTTTTTATTTTCTTCAGGCCCTCCACATGGGATCTTTAGCCACATGGGTGCCTTTCCTTGGCTCTGTACTTCTTTCAATAAATATAAGAATTTAATAATTATCCTTCTCAGTCTTTTTTATTCAATTCTTAGTTAAAAGTAAAAAACAAACCTAGGGTTTGGGGCTCAAAAACATTCCTGGCCCCCTAACACCCCTCCTCCCTTCCTTACTTACGTTGCTTTTGTCAGATATTTTGTTGCATGAACTTACTCTGGATCCTCTGTTCTTTCCACTGGTTAACATGTCTGTTTTTGTGCCAGTACCATACTATTTTAAAATTTGTTTTGTTTTGTTTTCTGAGGTAGGTTCTCACTCTAGCCCAGGGTGACTTAGAATTCACTATATAGTGTCTGGGTGGCCTCATGCAGCAATCCTCCTACCTTTGCCTACTGAGGGTAGAGAGACAGAGAAAATGGGAATGCCAAGGCTTCCAGCCACTGTAAACTGAACTCCAGACCCATGTACCACCTTGTGCATCTGGGTTTACGAGGGTACTGGGGAATCGAACCTGGGTACTTTGGCTTTGCAGGCAAGTGCCTTAACTGCTAAGCTGTCTCTCCAGCCCCAATTCCCTTCTCTTGATCCTTTGCCCCTTCCACCTAACACCTTCTCAACTAGTCAATCCTTTACTTTGATCTCTCATGTGTGTGTGTGAGAAAGAGGGAGACAGAAAGAGAGAGAGACTGAGTTTAATTAGGGCTAGCAGCATGAGCGCATGTGAGGAATTATTTACCCGAGCATGTGGGTCCTACCAGTGGCTATATCACTGCCTAAAATGTCTCCCACTCCCCAGCCACCATTAACTGCCTATAATTCCTCAGGGAGGGATGGGGACCTCTTGCCCTCCTCCATCATTCACAGGAGAATGTTGATGGGCCCTGTATTGTGTGGGTCTTGTGCGTTACAAGTCACTGTGATGTCATGATTGCAATGAGCATGTCATGCCTGGAAGACAGTATTCCACAGCAGTCCTTCCCATCCTCTGGCTCTTACATTCTTTCTGCTCCCACTTCTGCACTGAGCTTTGGCGGGGCGGATATTGGTGCCTTATTCTGCAAAGAACACTCGAGTCACTTATTCTCAGCATTTAGATTAGTTTTGAATCTTCTCAGTGGCTACATGTGAAGCAGAGAGAGTAACAGACGGAGAAGCAGGAGGAGGAAGAAGGAAGGGAACGAAGTGGGGAAGAGGAGGAGAAGGAAAAAGAAAAAAGAAAGGGAAGGGAGAGAAAGGAGGGAGGGAGAGATCATTGTCCAAACACTACGGGGTTCTTTGACAGATGATGCACATGGCCAATGGCTATGCAAGGGAGGTGGGATCCGGTTTCTGATGTCCAATGAAATGAAATAGTACTATTGCAAAGTCCCCTTTGCTGTGTGCAGAATGGGAGATGCGTGAATTGCTACAAACAACCAGTGGACTTCGGAGGAGTTTTAGCCTCTTCAGCCTGTGGTAGGTAACGAGCTGTTGCTAGGTAATGAGCTGTTGCTAGGTAATAACTAAATGGCTATGTGAAGGGAGGCAGCCAAAATGAGGCAGGAGAGGCTGCAGCTACCCAACGGCTGTGAGTAAAAAGCCGTAAATATGAAGTTACCTGGTTTGTAAATCAGCAGGTTCCCACTGTCCCATGTAGGAAGGGGACAGGACATAGCCTGGACGGGTGCAAATAGCACTGAGGCCAAGTCCAGGGTCAGGGAAGCGTGCGTGATGATGGTACAGCCAAAGGCGGAATTGGACAGCATTGACCAATAGCACTGTGCGGGCCTTAGTCTTAAAGACCAATGAAATGAGAGCATCTCTGTCACTAAGAGGAAATAACTGTTGTTCCAAGTTACAGCCTGTTCGCTCTATCCTTGGGTTTTGCATCTGTGGATTCAACCAACTATAAGTGGCAAATATTTTAAAAAAAAGATTATTTCTGAAGCCAGGCGTGGTGGGTCACACCTTTATTCCTAACACTGGGGAGACAGAGGTAAGAGCATTACCTTGAGGGAGAAGCCAGCCTGAGCTACAGAATGACTTCCAGGTTAACCTGGGCTACAGTCAGACCCTCACCTCAAAAAAAAAAAATTGCCTCTGAATTGTACACTACAAATTCCCCCTCTATCTTCACCATTCCCTAAATAAAGATTTTGCCATAAATGTGTTTAAGTATACTGACTTCAAAAAAAAAAAAAAAAACTGTTGGGCAGTGCCTGACACTACCTACACAAGACCATCATAATAGGAGGAAAAGATCATGACATCAAAATAAAAGATAGGGGCTGAAGAGATGGCTTAGAGGTTAAGGCGCTTGCCTGCGAAGCCTAAGGACCTAGGTTCAATTCCCCAGATCCCACATAAGCCAGATGCACAAGGTGGCACATGCGTCTGGAGTTCGTTTGCATTGGGTAGAGGCCTTGGAGCGCCCATTCTATCTCCCTCTCCCTCTGTCTCAAATAAAAATAAAATAAAAGACTACCAGATGTGGAAAGGGGATAGAGAAAGAAGAGAGGTAAATGTGCTCAAAATATATGTATTTGAAATTGTTCTTATGAAATCCAACATTATATGAAATGAATATATACCAATAAATGATTTAAAAAATAAAATAAAATAAAATAAAAGAGAGACTGAGAGGAGGAGGGGATATGATGGAGAGTGGAGTTTCAAAGGGGAAAGTGGGGGGGGAGGGAGGGCATTACCAGAATCATGGAAGTTGTTAAAAATGAAAAGAAAAAAAAAACTGCTGGGGGCTGGAGGGATGGCTTAGTGGTTATTGTGCTTGCCTGCAAAGCCAAAGGACTCAGGTTCGATTTCCCCAGGACCCAGGTAAACCAGAGGCACAAGGGGGCACATGCGTCTGGAGTTCCTTTACAGTGGCTGGATGCCCTGATGCACCCATTCTCTCTCTCTCTCTCCCTCTCTACCTGCCTATTTCTCTCTCTCTCAAATAAATAAAATAAAAAGCAAAACCAAGAAACAAGAACGGGCGTGGTGGCGCACGCCTTTAATCCCAGCACTCTGGAGGCAGAGGTAGGAGGATCGCTATGAGTACGAGGCCAGCCTGAGACTCCATAGTGAATTCCAGGTTTATTTACGTTATTTGATGTGTGCGTGTGAGTGTGGGCACACCCGTGCCATGGTGCGCGCATGGAGGTCAGAGGACAACGGTCAACTTCTTTGAGGCAATGATACAGTAATGGAGAGTGATTGGGCCTTTCTCAACTCCGGTGGGCAATAACTCAGGAACTAGGATGCTGGACACTCATGGTCACACAAAGCTTCCTCTAGAGTCAGTGCCCTCCAGGTTCTTATGAATTTCGATGAACCAACAGACCAGAGGATAAAGTTTAGAAATAATTTATTATAGAGATTATAAACCTACGTAAGAGAAGAATACATAGCTTCTGCCCAAAAGGACCAGGGTTCTGCCCAAAAGAACCAGGGTTCTGGGAATTCAGAAAGCCCTTTTAGAGACTCAGATTGGGATTTTTTTTTTTTTTTCCGAGCTAGGGTCTCACTCTAACCCAGGCTGACCTGGAATTCACTATGTAGTCTCAGGGTGGCCTTGAACTCATGACAGTTCTCCTACCTCTGCCTCCCAAGTGCTGGGATTAAAGGTGTGTGCCACCAGGCCTGGCTCAGATTGGGATTTTTTTTTTTAATGGAATGGGGTGGGGGCTGAACTGGTTAGTCCAGCCCCATGCCAGGTTTCTATGGGGGAAAGAAAGAGGGCAGTCTTTCCAGGATTCCTTTTTTGTTTTTTTGAGGTAGGGTCTCACTCTAGTCCAGGCTGACTTGGAATTCACTATGTAATCTTAGGGCGGCCTTGAACTCACAGCGATCCTCCTACCTCTGCCTACCAAGTGCTGGGATTAAAGGTGTGCACTACCATGCCTGGATCCAGGATTTATTTGAAAGAGATAGAGGGAGAGAGAGAGAGAGAGAATAGGCCTTTGGCTTTTCAGGCAAGCGTCTTAACCACTAAACTATCTCTCCAGGCCCCTTTCCAGGACATTTGTTGTTGTTGTTCTGAGGTAGGGTCTCACTCCAGCCCAGGCTGACCTGGAATTCACTATGTAGTCTCAAGGTGGCCTTGAACTCACAGCAATCCTCCTACCTCTGCCCCCCAAGTGCTGGGATTACATGCACAACCATGCCCCGCTCTCCAAGATTTTTTTTCAAATTTTTTTCTTCCAAATTTTTATTAACAACTTCCTTGATTATAAAAAATACCCCATGGTAATACCCTCTTTTCCCCCACTTTCTCCTTTGAAACTCCATTCTCCATCATATACCCTCCCCCTCTCAATCAGTCTCTTTTATTTTGATGTCATCATCTTTTCCTCCTCTTATGATGGTCTTGTGTAGGTAGTGTCAGGCACTGTGAGGTCATAGATATCCAGGCCATTTTGTGTCTGGGGGGGAGCATGTTGTAAGGAGTCCTACTCTTTAGCTCTTACATTCTTTCTGCACTTCTTCCGCATTAGACCCTGAGCCTTGGAAGGTGTGATAGAGATATTGCAGTACTGAGCACTCTGTCACTTCTTTCCAGCACCATGATGCCTTCTGAGTCATCCCAAGGTCACTGCCATCTGAAAAGAGAAGATTCTCAACCAAAAGTGAGAGTAGCATTAATATATGGGTATGAACATTAAGAGAAGTGCTTTCTGGGCAGTTTGATAAGCCTAGTATATACATTTAGCCAGACAGCAGCAGACATTACACCCCTAGGACTCATGACTACCCTGTTTTAAGTTTTTAGTATCAGGGATGTATTCCCTCCCATGGGAGTGGACCTCCAGTCCAATTAGAGGGCAGTTGGCTTCCACCATGACAGATGTGCCAAAATTGCATCTGTTGGCTCATTGGGCCTGGCTGGCCAAATACAAGGCTTGCAGTGTCCACTGTTGAGTATCTTCACTGGTGATTTCTTTCTCCCATTGAACTGCATGCAGAATGGCTTCTTCCAGCTTTCTGTCAGCTGGTCTACATGGAGGAGGTTATCAGCTCAGTTCCAGCAGGATTTCTCAGTGGCCTTGCAGCCCAAGTATGTGGAGTCTTCAGCAGTAGGGTCTTGCTATCTATTCTTGGTGTGAAACCAAGGGCCTCGGCAATGGCCTATAATGTTTTGGGGGCATCAGGGACCTCCCTGGCCAACAACTCACTGGAAGATATCCCATCCCTGGCACTGAAAATTTTCTCCAAGATTCTTTTTTTTTTTGTTTTGAAAAACGAGTCCCTCTTTTTTTAAAAATATTTTTGTTTTTATTTATTTATTTGAGAGTGACAGAGAAAGAGGGAGATAGAGAAAATGGGCGTGCCAGGGCCTCCAGCCACTGCAAACAAACTCCAGCCACATGCGCCCCCTTGTGCATCTGGCTAACGTGGGTCCTGGGGAATCGAGCCTTGAACCGGGGTCCTCAGGCTTCACAGGCAAGCACTTAAGCCATCCCTCCAGCCACTCTCCAAGATTCTTAATCCTCTAGGAAAGTGATCTATCTTTGTCTGCAGGGGTGACTGTCTCTTTTAGGGAAGAGGAACTCCTTTAAAGAAGAAGAGATAAAAGGCCAAACCTTTCTGACATTTCTGGCCTCTAGCAAAATGGAGGTTATAAGGACTCCTTTAGGCAGAAAGGGAAAAGGTGGAAAAAACAAACAAAAAGATTCTCCCTTACTGGCTCAAGGACATTTCTCCCCCAACCAATTCAAGGACATTTCTCATCTTCGGCCATTTTTAATTTACTTTTGGGGGCTGTTAACCCTAAACTGCCCAAGCAGGGTCTCTTGTTCTCCTTATTCACTGCTGAGTTCACCAGAGTAGCTGCACCTCCCCACCATAGCTTCCTGGAAATTCCTGTGAATTGAACCTAGGTCCTTAGGCTTTGCAGTCAAGTGCCTTAACCACTAAGCCATCTCTCCAGCCCCCGCATGTTAATTTAATTGTAAGGCAAGATACCTGGTACTCTTCTGGAGGAGAAGGGGACCTGGGCCCTAGGTTGTCTCTGTTCTGTTACAGGGGCAGTTGGGTTTTTTTGTTTTGGTTTGGTTTTTGGTTTTCCAAGGTAGGGTTTCACTCTGGCCCAGGCTGACCTGGAATTCACTTTGTAGTCTCAGGGTGGCCTCGAACTCATGGTGATCTTCCTACCTCTGCTTCCTGAGTGCTGGGATTAAAGGTGTGTGCCACCACACCCAGCTCCAGAGACAGTTTTAAAAAATTTTTTAAACCAAATTTTTTGTAGACTAGACTACCCAAGTATTATCTTGAACTTCAGATACTCTTGCTTCCACCTCCGGGGTGTTGGAATTATACTCACAAGCTATCAAACTTTGTTTTATGTGCATCTGGCTTAAGTTGGTTCTGGGGATTCGAACCTGGGTCCTTAGGCTTCACTGTCAAGTGCCTTAACCACTAGGCAATCTCTCCAGCCCCAATTTTTTTCTTTTGCTCTTTTGAAGTAGGTTTTCACTCTAGCCCAGGCTAACCTGGAATTCACTATGTAGCCTCAGGGTGGCCTTGAACTCATGGTGATCCTCCTACCAATGCCTCTCAAGTGCTGGGACTAAAGGCGGCGCCACCACACCTTGCCTATTTTTATTAATATGTTATATCTTTTTTAGTATTTTTATTTATTTATCTGCAAGCAGAGAGAGGAGAGGGAGAATGGGCATGCCAGGGCCTCTAGCCACTATGAACTCCAAACACATGCACCACTTTGTGCATCTGGCTTACATGGGTCCTGGGGAATCAAACCTGGGTCCTTTGCCTTTGCAGGCAAGTGCCCTAAGTGCTATGCCAGCTCTCTAGCCCAATTTTTTTTTCTGAGGTAGGGTCTCACTCTAGTTTAGGCTGACCTGGAATTCACAATGTAATGTCAGGGTGGCCTCAAACTCAGGGCGATCCACATACCTCAACTGGGATTAAAGGTGTGCGCCACCATGCCCAGCAATTTTTTTTTTCTGTATTCTTATTTATTAGAAAGGAAAGAAAGAGACTGAGCACAGCAAGGCCTCCTGCCACTGCAAACTCTATGTGCCACTTTGTACATTTGGCTTTACTTGGGTATTGGGCAATTAAACCTAGATCTTTAGGCTTTGCAAGCAAGCATCTTTAACAGCTGAGCCATTTCACCAGCCCTAAAAATTTTAATTTCAAGTTCAGAGGAAAATGGGGTCTCTTAGTGTTTTTTGTTTGTTTGTTTGTTTTGTTTTGTTTTGGTGTCTTTTGAGGCAGGGGTCGCACTCTAGCCCAGGCTGACCTGGAATTCACTATGTAGTCTCAGGGCGGCCTCAAACTCATGGCGATCTTTCTACCTCTGCCACCCGAGTGCTGGGAGTAAAGGTGTGTGCAACCACTCCTGACTATTAGTGTTAACTGTATTTGAAGGGATGTTTTAAAAGATTTTTAATTGTTATTTATTTATATGTGTAAATAGAAGAACAGATTAATGGGGGGTGAAAAGGCCTAAGTGAGGTCAGGGGAAGAGATTGAGTAAAGGAAAGGTGGAGGAAGGGCTAATCAAAATCTAAGAGGATATAAATAAGTCATATGGAAACCTACTTTTTTGGACAA
Organism: Dipus sagitta; assembly: GCA_036346955.1. NCBI lineage: Eukaryota > Metazoa > Chordata > Mammalia > Rodentia > Dipodidae > Dipus > Dipus sagitta. The sequence goes on along the minus strand of CM070776.1, from coordinate 47,038,850 downwards.
TGGAACACACAGGAGCCATAGATTGTTACTAGAAAAATTTCAGTGCCAGGGATGGGATACCTTCCAGTGAGTTGTTGGCCAGGGAGGTCACTTATATCCCCAAAACATTACAGGCCGTTGCCGAGGCTCTTGGTTTCCCACCAGGAATAGATAAGACCTTATTGCTGAAGACTCCACATACTTGGACTGCAAGGTCACCGAGAAATCCTGCTGGAGCTGAGCTGAAAACCTCCTCCATGTAGACCAGCTGACAGAAAGCTAGAAAAAGCCATGGTGCATGCAGTTCAATGGGAAAGAGAGCAATCACCAATGGTGATACTCAACAGTGGACATTGCAAGAGTTATATTTGGCCAGCCAGGCTAAATGAGCCAATGGGTGCTCTAGTGGTATGTCTGTTATGGGAGAAACCAGCCACTCTCTAATTGGACTGGAGGCCCGCTCCATGGGAGGGAATACATCCCTGATACTGAAAACCTACAACAGGGGTAGTCATGAGCCTTAGGGGTGTAACATCTGCTGGTGTCTGGCTAAATGTATATACTATGGTCACCAAACTGCCCAGTAAGCACTTCTCTTAATGTTCATACCCATATATTAATGCTACTCTCACTTTTGGTTAGAGCTGAGAAGAATTGACAGAGGAGTGCTCAGCACTGAAATATCTCTATCACACCTTCCAAGGCTCAGGGTCCATTGCGGAAGACGTGGCGGAAAGAATGTAAGAGCCAAAGGAATGGTAGGACTCCTTATAGTGTGCTCCTCCAGATACAAAATAACCTGGATATCCATGACCTCACAGTGCCTGACACTACCTACACAAGACCATCATAAGAGGAAGAAAAGATGATGACATCAAAATAAAAGAGAGACTGATTGGGAGGGGTAGGGGATATGATGGAGAGTGGAGTTTCAAAGGGGAAAGTGGGGGCGAGGAGGAATACCATGGACTTGTTTAAATATTGGAAGGGTTAATTTGGCAAAAACAACGAATAACAGAAAGCCATGAGGAATGGGGGCCAGACAAACAGAGCCGGCAATGGCCGTGCAGGTTCGCCAGGCCACTCAATATAAGATCCGTGCCATGGTGTGCACATGGAGGTCAGAGGAACCAACGGTCAACTTCTTTTTGAGGCAATGATACAGTAATGGAGAGTGATTGGGGCCTTTCTCAACTCCGGTGGGCAATAACTCAGGAACTATGATGCTGACACTCATGGTCACACAAAGCTTCCTCTAGAGTCAGTGCCCTCCAGTTCTTATGAATTTCGATGAACCAACAGACCAGAGGATAAAGTTTAGAAATAATTTATTATAGAGATTATAAACCTACGTAAGAGAAGAATACACAGCTTCTGCCCAAAAGGAGCAGGGTTCTGGGAATTAAGAAAGCCCTTCTAAAGACTCAGATTGGGATTTTTTTTTTTCCCGAGGTAGGGTCTCACTCTAGCCCAGGCTGGCCTGGAATTCACTATGTAGTCTCAGGGTGGCCTTGAACTCATGACAGTTCTCCTACCTCTGCCTCCCAAGTGGTGGGATTAAAGGTGTGCACCACCCTACCTAGCTCAGATTGGGATTTTTTTTGTATGGAATGGGGTGGGGGCTGAACTGGTCTAGGATCCCAGCCCATGCCAGGTTTCTATGGTTGGGAAGAAAGAGGGCAGTCTTTCCAGGATTGCTTTTTTTTTTTTTTGAGGTAGGGTCTCACTCTAGCCCAGGCTGACTTGGAATTCACTATGTAATCTCAGGGCGGCCTTGAACTCACAGCAATCCTCCTACCTCTGCCTACCAAGTGCTGGGATTAAAGGTGTGCGCCACCATGCCCAGCAATTTTTTTTTTGTATTCTTATTTATTCGAAAGGAAAGAAAAAAAAAAAAAAAGAAAGGAAAGAAAGAGACTGAGCACAGCAAGGCCTCCTGCCACTGCAAACTCTATGTGCACTTTGTACATTTGGCTTTACTTGGGTATTGGGCAATTAAACCTAGATCTTTTAGGCTTTGCAAGCAAGCATCTTTAACAGCTGAGCCATTTCACCAGCCCTAAAAATTTTAATTTCAAGTTCAGAGGAAAATGGGGTCTCTTAGTGTTTTTTGTTTGTTTGTTTGTTTGTTTGTTTGTTTGTTTGTTTGTTTGTTTGTTTGTTTGTTTGTTTGTTTGTTTGTTTGTTTGTTTGTTTGTTTGTTTGTTTGTTTGTTTGTTTGTTTGTTTGTTTTGTTTTGTTTTTGTTTTGGTGTCTTTTGAGGCAGGGTTGCACTTAGCCAGGCTGACCTGGAATTCACTATGTAGTCTCAGGGTGGCCTTGAACTCACAGCAATCCTCCTACCTCTGCCTACCAAGTGCTGGGATTAAAGGTGTGTGCCACCACTCCTGACTATTAGTGTTAACTGTATTTGAAGGGATGTTTTAAAAGTTTTTTTAATTGTTATTTATTTATCTGCAAGCAGAGAGAGGAGAGGAGAGAGAGAGAGAGAGATTGAGAATGGGTGTGCCAGGGCCTCCAGCCACTGCAAACAACTCCAGCCGCGTGCGCCCTCTTGTGCATCTGGCTAACATGGGTCCTGGGGAATCAAACCTGGGTCCTTTGCCTTTGCAGGCAAGTGCCCTAAGTGCTATGCCAGCTCTCTAGCCCAATTTTTTTTTCTGAGGTAGGGTCTCACTCTAGTTTAGGCTGACCTGGAATTCACAATGTAATGTCAGGGTGGCCTCAAACTCAGGGCGATCCACATACCTCAACTGGGATTAAAGGTGTGCGCCACCATGCCCAGCAATTTTTTTTTTCTGTATTCTTATTTATTAGAAAGGAAAGAAAGAGACTGAGCACAGCAAGGCCTCCTGCCACTGCAAACTCTATGTGCCACTTTGTACATTTGGCTTTACTTGGGTATTGGGCAATTAAACCTAGATCTTTAGGCTTTGCAAGCAAGCATCTTTAACAGCTGAGCCATTTCACCAGCCCTAAAAATTTTAATTTCAAGTTCAGAGGAAAATGGGGTCTCTTAGTGTTTTTTGTTTGTTTGTTTGTTTTGTTTTGTTTTGGTGTCTTTTGAGGCAGGGTCGCACTCTAGCCCAGGCTGACCTGGAATTCACTATGTAGTCTCAGGGCGGCCTCAAACTCATGGCGATCTTTCTACCTCTGCCACCCGAGTGCTGGGAGTAAAGGTGTGTGCAACCACTCCTGACTATTAGTGTTAACTGTATTTGAAGGGATGTTTTAAAAGTATTTTTTAATTGTTATTTATTTATATGTGTAAATAGAAGAACAGATTAATGGGGGGTGAAAAGGCCTAAGTGAGGTCAGGGGAAGAGATTGAGTAAAGGAAAGGTGGAGGAAGGGCTAATCAAAATCTAAGAGGATATAAATAAGTCATATGGAAACCTACTTTTTTGGACAATGGAACACACAGGAGCCATAGATTGTTACTAGAAAAATTTCAGTGCCAGGGATGGGATACCTTCCAGTGAGTTGTTGGCCAGGGAGGTCACTTATATCCCCAAAACATTACAGGCCGTTGCCGAGGCTCTTGGTTTCCCACCAGGAATAGATAAGACCTTATTGCTGAAGACTCCACATACTTGGACTGCAAGGTCACCGAGAAATCCTGCTGGAGCTGAGCTGAAAACCGTCCTCCATGTAGACCAGCTGACAGAAAGCTGGAAAAAGCCATGGTGCATGCAGTTCAATGGGAAAGAGAGCAATCACCAATGGTGATACTCAACAGTGGACATTGCAAGAGTTATATTTGGCCAGCCAGGCTAAATGAGCCAATGGGTGCTCTAGTGGTATGTCTGTTATGGGAGAAACCAGCCACTCTCTAATTGGACTGGAGGCCCGCTCCATGGGAGGGAATACATCCCTGATACTGAAAACCTACAACAGGGGTAGTCATGAGCCTTAGGGGTGTAACATCTGCTGGTGTCTGGCTAAATGTATATACTATGGTCACCAAACTGCCCAGTAAGCACTTCTCTTAATGTTCATACCCATATATTAATGCTACTCTCACTTTTGGTTAGAGCTGAGAAGAATTGACAGAGGAGTGCTCAGCACTGAAATATCTCTATCACACCTTCCAAGGCTCAGGGTCCATTGCGGAAGACGTGGCGGAAAGAATGTAAGAGCCAAAGGAATGGTAGGACTCCTTATAGTGTGCTCCTCCAGATACAAAATAACCTGGATATCCATGACCTCACAGTGCCTGACACTACCTACACAAGACCATCATAAGAGGAAGAAAAGATGATGACATCAAAATAAAAGAGAGACTGATTGGGAGGGGTAGGGGATATGATGGAGAGTGGAGTTTCAAAGGGGAAGGTGGGGGGCGAGGGAGGGAATTACCATGAGATATTGTTTACAATTTTGGAAGTTGTTAATAAGGAAAAAACAGAAAGAAAAAAATTAGACACAGAGAGATTGGGAAAGGGGCAAATAGAGAGAATGGGCGTGCCAGGGCCTCCAGCCACTACAAATTAACTTCAGATGTATGTGCCATCATTTGTATCTGGCTTATGTGGGTCCTGGGGAATCAAACCTGGGTCCTTAGGCTTTACAGGCAAGCACCTTAATAGCTAAATCATCTCTCCAGCCTCTAATGTGTTTTTACTAGCAGAAATTCATTATACATGATAATGGGTTTCGTTATGACATTTTCGCGCATATTACCCCTATCACATTTTCTTGTCGTCTCCTACTGATGCAAGGATTTGGGTTTTAGGAGAGATGCCCCAAGTTTATGAAGCCCAATTTTGAATCCTGTTCTGTCTTCTATTCTTTTTTTTTTTTTTAACTTATTTGAGAGCAACAGACAGAGAGAGAAAGAGGCAGATAGAGAGAGAGAGAGATTGAGAATGGGTGTGCCAGGGCCTCCAGCCACTGCAAAGAAACTCCAGACACATGCACCCCTTTGTGCATCTGGCTAACGTGGGTCCTGGAGAATTGAGCCTCGAACAGGGGTCCTTAGGCTTCACAGGCAAGCGCTTAACCGCTAGGCCATCTCTCCAGCCCTGGGAGTGGGTTTTAAAGAAATTTTTATGCATCCAGCTAATGTGTGTGGCTTGTGACTTAAACCCAAGCCAGCAGGCTTTATATCAAACACCTTTAATAGCTCAGCCAATTTCCTAGTCCCCTCAATTTTATATAAAAGAAGAAACAGCTGGGTGTGGTGGCGCACACCTTTAATCCCAGCACTTGGGAGGCAGAGGTAAGAGGATCACAGGCCACCCTGAGACTACATAGTGAATTCCAGACCAGCCAGGGCTACCGTGAGACCCTACCTCGAAAAACCGAGAGAGAGAGAGAGAGAGAGAGAGAGAAGAGAACCAACATCCAAGAAATGTGTATCTGTTGTGCCTGGTAGCTCACACCTTTAATCCCAGCATTTGGGAGGCTTAATAGGAGGATAGTCATGGAGTTTGAGACCAGCCTGTACTGCAGATGAGTTCCGTGTTGGCTTGAGCTAGAGGCTAAAGTGAGACCCAACTTCTAAAACCAATACAACAGGAGGTGTGGTGGTGCATGCCTTTGATCCCAGCATTCAAGAGGCTGAGGTAGGAGGATCATGGTGAGTTAGAGGCCAGCCTGAAACTACATAATGAATTCTAGGTCAGCCTGGGCTAGATTGAGGCCCTACATCATCCAAAAAAAAAAAAAAAAAAAAACAAGTACAGGGGCTGGAGAGATGGCTTAGCCCTTAAAGGTACTTGTTTGCAAATCCTGATGACCTGGGTTTGATTCCCCAGTACCCGTGTATACCAAGTGGCACATGTCTTAGGTGTTCATTTGCAGTGGCAAGAGGCCCTGGCACACCCATTCTCACTCTCTGTTTGCAAATAAATGAATGCAATATTTATTTTTAAATGAGTTTTTGTTTATTTTTATTTATTTATTTGAGAGCGACAGAGAGAAAGAGGCAGATAGAGGGAGAGAATGGGCACGCCAGGGCCTCCAGCCACTGCAAACAAACTCCAGCCGCGTGCGCCCTCTTGTGCATCTGGCTAACATGGGTCCTGGGGAATCGAGCCTCGAACAGGGGTCCTTAGGCTTCACAGGCAAGCCCTTAACCACTAAGCCATCTCTCCAGCCCCTTTTTCTTTTTAAATGATTTTTTGTTTATTTTTATTTATTTATTTGAGAGCGACAGACAGAGAGAAAGAGGCAGATAGAGAGAATGGCAATATTTATTTTTTTAAAAATCACCTACTATATAGGTATATATATATATAGGTGTGCGTGTTAAGTTTTCAGAGCTGTGAAGGCTCTTTCTGGGAGAAAAGTTCCTCTTCTGGCTGACACCAGGGTTTCAGCAATCCCCTTCCCCAGCATGAGATCCCTGAGGAAATTGTAATTTGGAGGGCCCATTGTTTCAGTAGTCAGAGCTACAGGGAGAGGCACAAATATCTTTGTATCTTTTTCTCCTGCCAGGACAGTTACACTGAGAACAACCCAGAAGCAGCCTCAAGGATGTTTAGCTACAGAGGAGCACTCTAAAGGTCAGGAGACACAGCTGTTGTTTTCTTGGTTATCATATCTAACTCTTTTTTTTTTTTTTGAGACTGACCAAGGTCTCATGATTGATGTCATGACTGTCTTTTGATTAAGACAGTTTGTTACTTTTATTATAGAGACGTTATTAATAAAGCTGGGACCAGGGTTTTAAGTAGCTTTTCAGATAATGCAAGTAGGAACAGGGCTTGGGTTACCTGATAGCGCCCCTTCTCCAAGCACCCCCTCACATGTCTATCTTCTACCTAACACGTGGGTGGGTTCTAGAGCGAGTGCAAGGCAAACCTAGGCAACTTAGCCAGATCCTGTCTCTGAAAAAGAGGGGCCTGGGGATGTAGCGCAATGGTAGAGCACTTGCCTAACATGTTCAGGGAACTGGGTTCAATACCCAGCAGTGTGAAAGAAAATCATTAGCTCATGTTTTAAGGAAATTTTGCTATGTAATACACAAATCAAGCTGGGCATGGTGGCACACACCTTCAATCTCAGCACTCTGGAGGCAGAGGTAGGGTCTCACTGTAGCCTAAGGCTGACCTGGAATTCACTGTATAGTCTCAGGCTAGCCTCGAACTCACAGCGATCCTCCTACTTCTGCCTCTGGAATGCTGAGATTAAAGGTGTGTGTCGCCATACCCAGATCACTTTTTTTCTTTCTTTTTTCTTCTTTTTTGGTTTTTTTTTTCAAGGTAGGGTGTCACTCTAGCCCAGGCTGACCTGGAATTCACTCTGTAGTCTCAGGGTGACCTCGAACTCTCAGCGATCCTCCTACCTCTGCCTCCCGAGTGCTGGGATTAAAGGTGTGTGCCACCATGCCTGACTTTTTCATTTTGTTTTTGTGTCAATGTGTGCCTATGTATCCCAGAGGGACCTGGAACTGATTATTTGAACCCAACAAAGGGATTGTAGGAACCCCAGTTTGTAGGTGGCTAGTCAGAAGCACAATTTTAAAAGTCTGGGGGTTGTGATTGGCATCTAAAATAGGTGACAGAACAATAAAATAAACTAGGCAACAGTCCTGTGTAACTAAGTCCCCAATCTGTGCGATCTGATGCTGAGTCCATCCTGGGTTACACAGCAAGACCCTGTCTCTGAGTAAATGAATAAATGAGTAAATAAAGATTTCCAGTGTGAGCCGGGCGTGGTGGCGCACACCTTTAATCCCAGCACTCGGGAGGCAGAGGTAGGAGGACTGCTGTGAGTTCGAGGCCACCCTGAGAATACATAGTGAATTCCAGGCCAGCCTGGGCTAGAGTGAGACCCTACCTAGAAAAACCAAAAAACCAAAAAGAAAAAAAAAAAAAAAAAGATTTCCAGTCTGGACAAGGCAGCAAAGATCTGGGCTGGAGATGTAATTCAGTGGTACCAGGCATAAGGCTTTAAGTCTGGTCTCTAGTACCACAAAAAAAAAAAAAAAATGCATAGACTCATTTCTCTCTGTTCTTTTCTGCTAAGCAAAAGTATCAACCCTGGGAGTAACAGGCGAGACAAAGAAACACTATGAAAAGTGGTCAGAAGATGGTGCACTCACTCAGGATCCCAGCACCCAAAGGAACAGAGCATAACTGCGAGACTAGCACAGCTGCAGAGAGTCTCTTACCACTGGAAGCTCAGCGTGCCCAAACCCAGGAAAATCCCTCTGAATACTCAAGGCAGCAAGCCGCACACCGACAGCTAGGATGGGTGGGTGGTGCTCTAACCCCAGTAACAGTGACTGACCGTGTGAAGTATGCTGCTTTCCCACTGGGCCCAAGACTCTCCTTGGCCAACTGGCAGGCAGAACTCGTCAGAGGGTCACAGCCTTAGGAAGAGCCCAGGCCTGGAAAATTCCTTTTACCTTGAAGGCCTTGAAGACTCGAGGCTTCTGGGACTCCATTTTCCCTTCTGAAGCTTAGGGGTAAGGGTGAAACAGACAAATGACCCCATCGCAGCAGAGTCCTGGCTCAGGACGCCCTGCTATTGTCCAGAAGTGCAGGGACTGGCAGCCAGAGCCACCGAGTGGGAGCAAGAAGCATCATGGTCCAGGAAACCTTTTTGACCTTGAAGGCCTGGGACCCCTCCCCGCCTTCTCTGCTGAGATACCTGGGCAGGTAGAAGACCTTGTGAGGGGAATCACATCTCATCCCTCCAGAGGCCTGGCCTATAGAAATCACTCCTACCCACTCAGGCAGCAAGTGGGAGCTCAAAAGACATCAGGCAGACCAAATAGACAAAAATAACACCCCGAAGGCTCTGAAATTTGAACTGGAACACATCACAAAAAGTAGGCCAGAACCTACATGCTAAGCCTAAACTGGGTAAGTGACTACTAAAAAAAAACATCCAAATAAGACGAAATAGGGCTGGGGGGACCTTAGTGATAGTGAGCTTGCCTAGCACTCAGGAAGGTCTGGATTCCATTCCTAGCACTAAAAAGGAAGGGAGGGAGGGAGGAAAGAAGGAAGAGATATAATCCCAATCAATACTGCGTGCTAAGGCAGGAAGATCATAAGTTCAAGGCCAGCCTTGTCTATCTAGTAAAAAACTGCCTCAAAACAAAACAAAAAGGCTGGGAGGATGGATCAGTGGAGAAAGGCACTTGCTTGCAAAGCTTTCTGGCTAGGGTTCAATTCCCCAGTATCCATGTATGGCCAGATGCACAGAGTGTATGTATCTTGAGTTTGTCTGAAGCAGCAAGAGGCTCTGCTATGACTCCCCCTACTTAAAAATAAATAAACCAGCCGGGCGTGATGGTACACGCCTTTAATCCCAGCACTCAGAAGGCAGAGGTAGGAGGATCACCGTGAGTTCGAGGCCACCCTGAGACTAAATAGTGAATTGCAGGTCAGCCTGGGCCAGAGTGAGACCCTACCTCGAAAAACCAAAAAAAAAAATAAATAAATAAAACCAGGGCTGGCTGGAGAGAGGGCTTAGCAGCTGTCTCACTTGCCTGTGAAGTCTAAGGACCCAGGTTTGACTCCCCAGAATCCACGTAAACCAGACACACGAGGTGACGCATGCACACAAGGTGGCACACGTATCTGGAGTTTGATTGCAGTGGCTAGAGGCCCTGGCATTACAATTCTCTCTCTCTCTCTTGCTCTCATAAAATAAATAAATAACTAGGCTGGGGAAAGATGGCTTAGTGGTTAAAGTGCTTGCTGGAAAAGTCAAAGGACCTAGGTTCGATCACCCAATACCCACATCTGGAGTTCATTTGCAGTGGCTAGAGGCCTTGGTGCATCCATGTTCTCCCTCTCTCTAATAAATAAAGAAATAAAATATTTAAAAATATATAAATAAATCAATAAAACCCTCCAAACTTCCCCTGTTTGTGAATGAATGATTGTCTATGTAAAATATCTCAAAATATCTACAAAACATTCCTAGATGTTGGGAATATAGCTCAATATTAGAGTGCTTCCCTAGCATGCCTGAGGCCCTTGATTCCATATCCAGAGTTATCAAGACATCTCCAGTTTCCTCTGGTCTCCACCCCAGCAGCAGTTCTTGTGTTTGTGCAAGAGAAGAATTCAGACAGAACACATTAGTAGAGTAAACATTCAAGAAAAAAGCCAAGTCGGGCGTGGTGGTTCACGCCTTTAATCCCACACTTGGGATGCAGAAGTAGGAGGATTGGCATGAGTTCAAGGCCACCCTGAGACTACAAAGTGAATTCCAGGTCAGCCTGGGCTAGAGTGAGACCCTACCTAAAAAAAGGGAGGCGGGGCAGTGAGATGGCTTAGTGGTTAAGGCACTTGCCTACAGAGCCAAAGGACCGCAGTTCTATTCCCCAGGACCCACGTAAGCCAGATGCACAAGGTGGCGCATGCATCTGGAGTTCGTTTGCAGTAGCAGGAAGCCCTGGCGCACCCATTCTCTTTCTCTCTACCTCCTTCCCTCTCTCAAATAAATTTAAAAAGAAATAAAAATATTTTTTAAAAAAGTAAAAGAGCCAGCTGAGATGAGCAACAATGGTCTCAATCCTGGTAAGCATAGGGCTCTGTTATCTCCTCCTCTGTGCCCAGGGTGGGAACTTCCATTGTAGTACTTTGAATATAAAGTGTCCCCCATAGCCTTGTGTTTGTGCTTAAGCCTCATGCCTGATCCCCAGCTGGTGGCTATTTGGGAGCTAGTGCCTTGTTGGAGGAATTATGTCACTGGGGCCAGGTCTTGAAGTTCATTGGCCCAGCTTCAAGCCCAGTACTGAGACTACTTCCACTCAGATATGTGACAGCTGCCTGCTTGTGCCACCCTTTCCCTGCCATAATTAACCTTCCCCTTGGGACTGTAAATTGATACCCTTTCATCCTAGAAGCTACTTTTGGTTGGGTATTTTGTCCCAGCAACAAGAAGCTAACTGCAGGCTGGAGAGATGGCTTAGTGGTTAAGCGCTTGCCTGTGAAGCCTAAGGACCCTAGTTTGAGACTCCAGTCCCCAGGACCCACGTGAGCCAGATGCACCAGGTAGTGCACGCATCTGGAGTTCATTTGCAGTGGCTGGAGGCCCTGGCGCGCCCATTCTCTCTCTCTTTCTCTCTCTCTGCCTCTTTCTCTCTCTGTTGCTCTCAAATAAATAAAAATAAACAAAAATTTAAAAAAGAAGCTAACTGCAACAGGACTCTATATCTTACTACAGAGATAATTGTACACCATGTTCATTGCTGCTCTATTCAAAATAGCAAGGAAGTGCAATCAGACCAGATGTCCATCAGCAGATGAGTGGATGATGGGAACATGGTATATATACACAATGAAAAAAATACTTTTTAAACATCTGGCTTACGTGGGTCCTGGGGAATCAAATCTAGGTCCTTTGGCTCGCAGGCAAGCGCCTTAACCTCTAAGCTATCTCTCCAGCCCCGCAATGAAATTTTATTCAATCATAGAAAAAAGCACAATTATGAAACTTGCAGGAAAAATGGTTGGAAGTGGAAAAGTATATTAAGTAACTCAGGCTCAGAAAAACTGACACCGTATGCTCTTCTCTCGCAAATGTGGATTCTAACTTTTAATTTAAAAAATTAATATTTATTTGTTTAAGTGAGAGAAATAGGCAGATATACATAGAGAGAATGGGAGCACCAGGGCCTCTAGCCACTGCAAACAAACTCCAGATGCATGTGCCACCTTGTGCATCTGGCTTATGTGGGTATTGGAGAATTGAACCAGGGTCATTAGGCTTTGCAGGCAAGCTCCTTAAGAGCTGAGCAATCTCACCAGCCCCTCTAACTTCTATTTTTTATTTTATTTTATTTAATTTTTGAGGTAGGGTCTCACTCTAGCCCAGGCTGACCTGGAATTCAATCTGCAGTCTCAGGGTGGCCTCAAATTCATAGTGAACCTCCTACCTCTGCCTCCAGAGTGCTAGGATTAAAGGCATGTGCCACCATACCCAGCTTACTTCTAATTTTATTTTGTTTTGTTTTGTTTTGTTTTTCAAGGTAGGGACTCGCTCTAGCCCAGGCTGACCTGGAATTCACAATGTAGTCTCAGGATGGCCTCGAACTCACAGCAATCCTCCTACCTCTGCCTCCTGAGTGCTGGGACTAAAGGCGTGCGCCACCACACCAGGCGTACTTCTAATTTTTATATGCGTGTATTTATATGAGAGTTAGTATGTATAGACATCATTTTGAGGAATATGAAAACGAGTCATTGTTGTCTTTTCTGTTTAAGAGTTAAGATTAAATGACTATTCAGGCGTGGTGGCACACAACTTTAATCCTAGCACTTGGGAGGCAGAGGTAGGAGGATTGCCATGAGTTTGAGGCCACCCTGAGACTACAGAGTGAGTACCAGGTCAGCCTGGGCTAGAGTGAGGCCCTACCTCGAAAAACCAAAACAAGCAAACAAAAGAATAAAAGACTCTAAAAAGACACCAGATTATAGGAAGCTCATCCAGAGCCAACAGTCTTAGAACAAGAACAAGATAGTCAGTCGTCCTTGAAACCAAAACAATCCTTGAAAGCAAAGCTTTGTTTTCCACCTGGCAAGAAGTCCTTAAATCCTACCTTCCTTTAGTTTGTTCTCAGATAAACAGGCTACTTAGCTAAGAATGTGAGGCTGAGCTCTGAGCCAACAGAGTGAGGCAAAGGAACCTCGATTTGCATTAGGGAATAAAACAGATTGCTTGACTGAACTTTTTCTGGCTGCACACCCTTCTTCAGAAGTAAACAATATACTTCAGGTTGTGTGGTCATTCTCAAGCCCTAGACTCATTTCTAACACCCTGAATCTATAAAGGGGCCGGGAGAGTGGAAAAGGCTTTAAGGGAAGGGGAATACGGGGGAAGGAAAGATTATAAGTAGAGGGTGGGACAGGAAGGAGGCAGAGGTAACAGGATAGCTGTGAGTTGAGGCCAGCCTAAGACTACATAGTGAATTCAAGGTCAACCTGGGCTAGATGGAGATCCTACCTGGGGAAAAAAAGGGCTGGGGAGATGGCTTAGTGGTTAAGGCATTTGCCTGCAAAGCCAAAGGACCCAGGTTTGAGTCCCCAGGACCCACGTAAGCCAGATGCACAAGGTGGCACATGCATCTGGAGTTCATTTGCAATGCCTAGAGGCCCTGGTACACCCATTCTCTCTATCTCTCTACCTCTCTCCCTCTCTCTCTCAAATAAATAACAATAAAACATTAAAAAAAAGACAGGCATGGTGGTGCACGCCTTTAATTCCAGCACTGAGAAGGCAGAGGTGGGAGGATCTCTGTGAGTTCGAGGCCACCCTGAGACTACATAGTGAATTCCCGGTCAGCCTGGGCTACAGTGAGACCCTACCTCAAAACAACAACAAAAACAAAAGAAAATGTTGGGGCTGGAGGGATGGCTTAGCAGTTAAAACGTCTGCCTGCAAAGCCAAAGAACCCAGGTTTGATTCCCCAGGACCCACGTTAGCCAAATGCACAAGGGGGCGCACGCATCTGGAGTTCATTTGCAGTGGCTGGAGGCCCTGGCATACCCACTCTCTCTCTCCCCCTCTTTCTGTCAAATAAATAAATAAATAAAAATAAAATATTTTAAAAAAAGAAAAACACCATAAGAAACCTTATTACTTTGTATGCTTGTTTAAAATTAAAGGCTTCTTTTTACTATTTTTTTCTTCCAAATTTTTATTAACAACTTCCATGATTATAAAAAATACCCCATGGTGATACCCTCCCTCCCCCAAATTTCCCCTTTGAAACTCCACTCTCCATCATACCCCCTCCCCATCTCAATCAGCCTCTCTTTTAATTTTGATGTCATGATCTTTTCCTCCTATTATGATGATCTTCTGTAGGTAGTGTCAGGCACTGTGAGGCCATGGATATCCAGGCCATTTTGTGTCTGGAGGGAGCACGTTGTAAGGAGTCCTACCCTTCCTTTGGCTCTTACATTCTTTCTGCCACATCTTCCGCATTAGACGCTGAGCCTTGGAAGGTGTGATAGAGGTATTGCAGTACTGAAAAGGCTTGTTTAAAATTAAAATTAAGGGCTGGAGAAATTGCTTAGAGGTTAAGGAACTTGCCTGTGAAGCCAAAGGACCCAGGTTTGATTCCCCATGACCAACATAAGCCAGATGCACAAGGGGTGCATGAGTCTGGAGTTTGTTTGCAGTGGCTAGGGGGCCTGATGCACCCATTCTTTCTCTGTTTTCTCTCTATCTTTATAGTTATTTATTTGAGAGAGAGAGGCAGATAGAGAATGGGCACACCAGGCCCTCTAGCCACTGCAAACAAACTCCAGATGCATGCACCACCTTGTGCATCTGGTTTTACTTGGGCACTGGGGAATCAAACATGGATCCTTAGGCTTTGCAGGCAAGCACCTTAAATTCTGAACCATCTCTCCAGCCCTAGTGATTTTTTTTTTTTTTTGATTATTTGAGGTAGGATCTCACTCTAGCTCAGGCTGACCTGGAATTCAATATGTAGTTTCAGGGTGGCCTTGAACTCACAGCGATCCTCCTACCTCTGCCTCCTAAATGCTGGGATTAATGGCGTGCACCACCATGCCCGGCCCTAATAAAAATAATTTTTTTCTTTATTTGAGAAAGAGGGGGATGCAGATAGAATGAGTACACCAGGACCTCTAGCCACTGCAAACGAACTCCAGATGCATGCACCCAGTTGTGCATCTGGCTTACGTGGGTACTGGGGAATTGAAACTAGGTCCCTAGGCTTCACAGGCAAGCACCTTAACTGCTACGCCATATCTCCAGCCCAATAAAAATATATTTTTTTAAATAACATTGCCTGGTGTGGTGGCATCCGCTTTTAATTCCAGCACTCGGGAGGCAGAGGTAGGAGGATCAGTAGGAGTTTGAGTCCAACCTGGGACTACAGAGTAAGTACCAAGTCAGCCTAGCCTAGAGTGAGACAGATCTTAGCTCAAAACAACAACAACAACAACCAAACAAACAACAAAAACAAAAACCAGCCGGGTGTGGTGGTACACACCTTTAATCTTAATCTCAGGAGGCAAAGGTAATTACCATGAGTTCAAGGCTACCTTGAGACTACATAGTGAATTCCAAGTCAGTTTGGGCTAGTGTGAGATCCTACCTTAAAATAAACTTAAGATAAAATAAAATGTTTAAGGATTAACAGAGAGGAGGAAATCAATGATTACATGGGAGACTCAACTAAACTGACACCTCAACTGAAGACCTAGATTAAAAAAAAAAAAAAAAAAACAGTTAGCAAAGTGGGGTTGGGGAGATAGTTTAGTCAGAAAAATGCCTGCTTTGCAAGTATGAGGACCTTGGTTGAAGCCTCATAACCCATATAAAAACCACATAAAAATACTGGGCATAGTGACAGCACTGAAGAGACATGTGGATTACTGGGGTTCACTGGCCAGGCAGTCTAGGCTACCTGGTGAGCTCCAAGCCAATAAGGGACCCTATCTCCTTATCTCAGAAAAAAAAGTGACTTGGGAGGCAGAGGTAGGAGGATCCCTGTGAGTTTGAGGCCAGCCTGAGACTACATAGCAAATTCCAGGTCAGCCTGGGCTAGAGTGAAACCCTACCTCAGAACACACACAGAAAGGAAAGAAAAAAGAAAAAAAAAGTGAATGGCATTCCTGAGGAATAACACCCCAGGTTGCCACCTGACCTCAACACACAGACACAAGTGCATATGTACACCGACACACATGCATAGAAAAGAAAGTTAGGGGGCTGGAGAGATGGCTTAGCGGTTAAGGCATTTGCCTGCAAAGCTAAAGGATCCTGGTTCTATTCTCCAGGACCCACGTAAGCCAGATGCACAAGGGGCACATGTATGTAGAGTTCCTTTGCAGTGGCTGGAGGACCTGGCGCGCCCATTCTCTCTCTCTCTCTCCCTCTTTCTCTCTCTCTCAAATAAATAAATAAAATATATTATTAAAAAAGAAAGAAAGTTAGTGCTGGGCATGGAGGTGCACACCTTTAATCCCAGCACTCAGGAGGCAAAGGTGGAAGTATCACTGTGAATTTGATGCCAGACTGAGTCTAGTGAATTCTACGTCAGTTTGAGCTAGAGTGAGACTCTATCTCAAAAAAAAAAGTTAGCCAAGTGGATGAAATGGTCAGAGTCAGGGGGAAAAATTTAGGACTGGAGAAATGTCATAGTGTTTAATACACTTTGGCTACAAAGCCAAAGGACCCAGGTTTGATTCCCCAGTAACCACATAAGCCAGATGCACAAGGTGGTGTATTTCTCTGGGGTTCGTTTGCAGTAGCTGGAGGCCCTTGCATGCCCATTCTCTCTCTCTCTCTCCCTCTCTCTCTCTCTCTGTCATTCTCAAATAATATTTAAAAAATAGGAGAAATTTTGGCTGGACAGATGGCTTTGCGGTTAAAGCATTTGCCGAGCTTTACATGGGTACTGGAGAATAGAACCTGGTTCCTTTGGTTTTGCAGGCAAGTGCCTTAAGCGCTAAGCCATCACTCCAGCCCTGCTTTTCTCTTTTTTAAATATTTTACTTATTTTTATTTGAGAGAGCTTGTGCATCTGCCTTACGTGGGTACTGAGGAATCAAACCTGGGTTCTTTGGTTTTGCAGGCAAGTGCCTTAAGGGTTGAGCCATCTTTCCAGTCCCTGCTTTTATTTTATTATTTTGTTATTATTATTTTGTTTTTTCTAGGTAGGGTCTCCCTCTAACTAAGGTTGATCTGGAATTCACTATGTAGTCTCAACGTGGCCTTGAACTCCCAGTGATTCTCCTGGCTTGCTTTATTTATTTATTTATTTATTTACTTATTTGCAAGCAGAGAGATAGAGAGAGAATGGGCATACCAGAGCCTGTAGTCACTGCAAAGGAACTCCAGAGGCACATGCCTCTTGTGCATCTGCCTTACATGGATCCTGGGGAATTGAACCTTGGTCCTTTGGCTTCGCAGGCAAATGCCTTACCTGTTAAGCCATCTCTCCAGCCCTATTTTTTTTCTTTTCATTTTTTTTCAAATTTTTATTAACAACTTCCATGATTATAAAAAATATCCCATGGGAATTTGCTCCCTCCCTCCACTTTCCCCATTGAAATTCCACTCTCCTTCATATTCCCTCCCCCTCTCAATCAGTCTCTCTTTTATTTTGATGTCATGATCTTTTCCTACTATTATGATGGTCTTGTGTAGGCAGTGTCAGGTACTGTGAGGTCATGGATATCCAGGCCATTTTGTGTCTGGAGGAGCACGTTGTAAGGAGTCCTACCCTTCCTTTGGCTTACATTCTTTTTATATATTTTTTTTTAGTTTATTTATTTATTTATTTGTTTGAGAATGACAGACAGAGAGAAAGAGGCAGAAAGAGAGAATGGGGGCACCAGGGCCTCCAGCCCCTGCAGACAAACTCCAGACGCATGCACCCCCTTGTGCATCTGGTTAACGTGGGTCCTGGGGAAGTGAGCCTCAAACCAGGGTCCTCAGGCTTCACAGGCAAGCGCTTAACTGCTAAGCCATCTCTCCAGCCCTGGCTCTTACATTCTTTTTGCCACCTCTTCTGCAATGGACCCTGAGCCTTGGAAGGTGTGATAGAAATATTTCAGTGCTGAGCGCTCCTCTATAACTTCTTCTCAGCACCATGGTGCCTTGTGAGTCATCCCAAGGTCACTGCCATCTGAAAAGAGAAGGTTCTCTACCAAAAGTGAGAGTAGCATTAATATAAGGGTATGAACATTAAGAGAAGTGCTTACTGGACAGTTTGATAAGCATAGTATATACATTTAGCCAGACAGCAGCAGACGTTACACTCCTAGGGCTCATGACTACCTCTGTTTTAAGTTTTCAGTATCAGGGATGTATTCCCTCCCATGGAGTGGACCTCCAGTCCAATTAGAGGGCAATTGGTTTCCACCATGACAGACAGTCCACTATTGCACCCGTTGGCTCATTTGACCTGGCTGGCCAATTATAAGGCTTGCAGTGTCCACTGTTGGGTATCTTCACTGGTGATATCTCTCTCTCCCATTGAACTGCATACAGAATGGTTTCTTCCAGCTTTCTGTCAGCTGGTCTACATGGAGGAGGTTATCAGATGAGTTCCAGCAGGATTTCTCAGTAACCTTGCAGCCCAAGTATGTGGAGTCTTCTGCAATAGGGTCTTACCATCTATTCCTGGTGGGAAACCAAGGGCCTTGGCAATGGCCTGTAATGTTTGGGGGGCATCAGGGACTTCCCTGGCCAACAACTCACTGGAAAGTATTCCATCCCTGGCACTGAAAATTTTCTAGTCACAATCTATGGTTCCTGTGTATTCCATTGTCCAAAAAAGTAAGTTTCCATATAATTTTTTTATATCCTCTTAGATTTTGATTAGCCCTCCGTCCAACTTTCCTTATTCAATCTCTTCCCTTGACCTCACTTAGACCTTTTCACCCCCCCCCATTAATCTGTTCTTCTACTTACATATATACAATACCATTCTATTAGGTCCCCCCTCCCTCCCTTTCTATTTCTTTTATATCTCCTTTCTAGTTTATTGGCCTATGCTACTGAGTTTTCTTCCTGCTCACACAGAAGTCCAGTTATTTGTAGCTAGGATCCACATATGAGACAGAACATGCGACGTTTGGTTTTCTGGGCCTGGGTTACCTCACATAGTATAATCCTTTCCATATCCATCCATTTTCCTGCAAATTTCATAATTTCATTTTTCTTTACTGCTGAGTAGAACTCCATTGTGTAAATGTGTCACATCTTCATTATGCACTCATCAGTTTAGGGGCATCTAGTCTGGTTCCATTTCCTAGCTATTGTGAATATAGTTGCAATAAACATGGTTGAGGAAGTATCTCCAAGGTAGTGAGATGAGTCCTTAGGATATATGCCTAGGCAGTGGTATAGCTGGGTCATATGGTATATCTATTTTTAGCTGTCTCAAGAACCTCCACACTGATTTCCATAATGGCTGGACCAGATTGCATTCCCACCAACAGTATAGAAGTGTTCCTCTTTTTCTGCATCCTCGCCAGCAGTTATGTTCATTTGTTTTCATGATGGTAGCCAATCTGACAGGAGTGAGATGGAATCTCAAAGTAGTTTTAATCTGCATTTCCCTGATGACTAGAGAAGGTGAACATTTTCTTCGATGTTTATATGCCATTTGTATTTCTTCTTTTGAGAACTCTATATTTAGTTCTATAGCCCATTTTCAATTGGGTTGTTTGATTTCTTATTTTTTAATTTTTTGAGTTCTTTGTATATGCTACATATTAATCCTCTATCATATGTATAGCTGGCAAAGATTTTCTCCCATTCTCTAGGTTGTCTCTTTGCTCTATTCACAGTGTCCTTTGCAGTACAAAAGCTTTGTAATTTCCTGAGGTCCTAGAGGTTGATCTGTGATTTTATTTCCTGAGCAATTGTGGTTATATTCAGTAAGTCTTTGCCAAGACCAATATGTTTAAGGGTTTCCTCTACTTTTTCCTCCAGCAGTTTCAGAGTTTCTGGTCTGATATTAAGGTCTTTGATCCATTCGTACTTAATTCTTGTGCATGAAGAGAGATAAAGATCTATTTTCATTATTCCACAGATACATATCCAGTTTTCCCAGCACCATTTGCTGAATAAGCTGTCTTTTCTCCAATGAATATTTTTGTCATTTTTGTCGAAGATCAGGTGGCTATAGCTATCCGGACTGACGTCGGGGCCTCTATCCTATTCCATTGATCTATAAGTCTGTTTGTGTGCCAGTACCATGCTGTTTTTGTTACTGTGGCTCTGTAGTATAGGTTAAAATCAGGTATGGTGATACCACCAGTTTTATTTTTGTTGCTCAAAATTGTCTTAAATATTCAAGGTTTTTTGTGCTTCCAAATGAATTTTTGGATTGTTTTTTTCTATTTCCATGAAGAATGCCATTGTAATTTTGATGGGTATTGCATTAAATGTGGAGATTACTTTTGGTAAGATTGCCATTTTCACAATAGTGATTCTTCTGATCCAAGAGCAAGGGATGTCTTTCCATTTCCTAGTGTCTTCTGCAATTTCTCGTTTGAGTGTTTTAAAGTTTTCATTATAGAGATCCTACACTTCCTTAGTTAGGTTTATTCCATGGTACTTATAATTTTTTTGGATGCAATTTTGAATGGGAGTGATTCTCTGAATTCATACTCTGTGTGTTTGTGTTTAGCATATAGGGAGGCTACTGATTTCTGTGTTTATTAGCTCTAACAGTTTCTTTAGGGTCCTTTATGTATAGAGTCATGTCATCTGCAAATAATGATAATTTGATCTCTTCCTTTCCTATTTGTATCCCTTTTATGTGTGTCTCTTGCCTTATTGCTATGGCTAAGACTTCCAGTACCATATTAAATAAAAGTGGGGATAGTGGACACTCTTGTCTTGTTCCTGATTTTAGTGGAAAAGCTTCAAGTTTTTCTCCATTTAGTATTATGTTGGTTATAGTTTTGTCATGAATATCCTTTATTATGTTGAGATATGTTCCTTCTATTCTCAGTCTCTGTAGGACTTTTACATGAAGGGATGTTGGACTGTGTCAAATGCTTTTTTTTTTTTGCATCTAATGAGATGACCATGTGATTTTTGTCCTTCAGTCCATTTATATAATGCATTACATTTATCAATTTGCATATGTTCAACCACCCCTGCATCTCTGTGATAAAGCCTACTTGGTCGGGGTGAATAATCTTTCTGATATATTCTTATATCCTGTTTACCAATAATTTGTTGAGAATTTTTTTAATTTTTTTTTGTTATTTTTTATTTATTTGAGAGCCACAGGCAGAGAGAGAAAGAGGCAGAGATAGAGAGAGAGAATGGGCGCGCCAGGGCCTCCAGCCACTGCAAACGAACTCCAGATGCGTGCGCCGCTTTGTGCATCTGGCTAACGTGGGTCCTGGGGAATCAAGCCTCGAACCGGGGTCTTTAGTGCTTCACAGGCAAGCGCTTAACCGCTAAGCCATCTCTCCAGCCCATGTTGAGAATTTTTACATCTATGTTCATGAGGGAAATTGGTCTATAATTTTTTTTCTTCTATCTTTGGTTTTGGTATCAGGGTGATGCTGGCTTCATAGAAGGAGTTTGGTAGGATTTCTTCTTTTTTCTATTTTATTTACTAAAAATTTAAGAAGCAGTGGTGTTAGTTCTTCTATGAAGGTCTGTTAAAATTCACCAGTAATCCATCTGGGCCAGGACTTTTTTTTTTTTAGTTGGGAGATTTTTTATAATTGCTTGGATCTCTCCATTCTTGTTATAGGTCTATTTAAGTGGCTAATCTCTTCTTGATTTAATTTAGGTAGGTTATATAAATCAAGTAAATCATCCATTTCTTTCAGATTTTCATACTTAGTGGAGCATATGTTTTTATAGTATGTCCCTATGATTTTTTGAATTTCTCTGGCATCTGTTGTGATGCTGCATCTTTCATCTCTAATTTTATTAACTCGTGTCTCTTCTCTCTTTCTTTTGGTCAGATTTGCTAAGGGTTTATCAATCTTATTTATCCTTTCAAAGAACCAACTCTTTGTTTCATTGATTCTTTGAATTACTTTTATGGTTTCTATTTCATTAATTTCTGCCCTAATCTTTATTATTCCTTCCTATCTACTGATTTTTGGTTTGCCTTGTTCTTCTTTTTTTTCCAAGGCCTTAAGGTGAAGCATTAAGGTGCTTACTTGCAACCTTGCTAATTTCTTAATATAGGCACTTAAAGCTATAAATTTCCCTCTTAGGACTGCCTTCATTGTGTCCCAAAGGGTTTCATATGCTGTGTTCTCATTATCATTTGATTCTATGATTTTTTTATTTCCTTCTTGATTTCTTCATTGACCCATTTATCATTTAGTAGTGTATTGTTTAGTTTCCATGATTTTGTGTATGCTCTATAGTTTTTCTTGCTATTGATTTATAGCTTGATCCCATTGTGATCAGATAGAGTGCAAGGTATTACTTCAATTTTCCTGTATTTGTTAATATTTGCTTTATGTCCTAATATATGTTCTATTTTAGAGAATGTTCCATGTGCTGCTGAAAAGAATGTGTATTCTGCACCATTTGGATGAAATGTCCTGCATATATCTTTTAGGTCCATTTGCTCTATGACCTCATTTAATCCAGATGCCTCTCTGTTTACTTTTTGCTGGGATGACCTGTCAATTGATGAGAGTAGGGTGCTGAAGTAACCCACTACAACTGTGTTTGGTGTTATCTGTGACCTTAGTTCTAGTAGTGTTTGTTTGATGAAGTTGGGAAGCCCCATATTAGGTGCATATATGTTTAGGATTGTAATGTCCTCCTATTGGAGTGTGCCTTTAATCAATATAAAGTGACCTTCCTTATCTTTCCTAACTAATGTTGCACTGAAATCTACCTTGTCAAATATTAGGACAGCAACCCCTGCTTGTTTTTGGACTTCTATGTGAGTAGGAATAAAACTCAGTAGCAGGAAAATGGATGGATCTGGAAAGGATTACACTTAGTGAGGTAACCCAGGCCCAGAAAACCAAACGTCACATGTTCTCTCTTATATGTGGGTCTTAGCTATTGGACCTCTATGTGAGTAGGAATAAAACTCAGTAGCAGAGGCCAGTAAGCTATAAAGGAGATATAAAGGGAATAGAAAGGGAGGGAGGGGACACTTAATAGGATGGTATTGTATTTATGTAAGTAGAAGAACAGATTAATGGGGGAGAAAAGGCCTAAGTGAGGTCAGGGGAAGAGATTGAATAAAGGAAAGGTGGGTGGAGGGCTAATAAAAATCTAAGAGGATTTAAATAAATCATATGGAAACCTACTTTTTTGGACAATGGAATACCAAGAAACCATAGATTGTTACTATAAAATTTTCAGTGCCAGGGTTGGGATACCTTCCAGTGAGTCACTGGCCAGGGAGGTCCCTGATGCCCCTAAAACATTACAGGCCAGGGCTGGAGAGATGGCTTAGCAGTTAAGCGCTTGCCTGTGAAGCCTAAGGACCCCGGTTCTAGGCTCAATTCCCCAGGACCCACGTTAGCCAGATGCACAAGGGGGCGCATGGGTCTGGAGTTCCTTTGCAGAGCTGGAAGCCCTGGCACGCCCATTCTCTCTCTGCCTCTGTCTCTCTCTGTCTGTCGCTGTCAAATAAATAAATAAAAATGAACAAAAATTTTCTTAAACTATAAAAAAAAACATTACAGGCCATTGTCGAGGCCCTTGGTTTCCCACCAGGAATAGATGGTAAGACCCTATTGCTGAAGACTCCACATACTTGGGCTGCAAGGTCACTGGAAATCCTGCTGGAGCTGAGCTGAAAACCTCCTCCATGTAGACCAGCTGACAGAAAGCTGGAAAAAGCCACACTGCATGCAGTTCAATGGGAGAGAAAGAAGTCACCAGTGAAGATACTCAACAGTGGACAGTGCAAGCCTTAAATTTGGCCAGCCAGGAAAAAATGAGTCAATGGACACAATAGTGGCATGTCTTATGGGGGTAACCAGCTGCCCTCTAGTTGGACTGGAGGCCCACTCCATGGGACGGAATACAACCCTGATACTGAAAACCTACAACAGGGGTAGTCATGAGCCCTAGTGGTATTATGTTGGCTGGTGTCTGGATACATGTATGTACTATGCTAACCAAACTTCTAAGTAAGCACTTCACACCCATATATTAATGCTACTCTCACGTTTGGTTACAAAACCTTCTCTTTTCAGATGGCAGTGATCTTGGCATGACTCAGAAGGCACCATGTTGCTGAGAAGAAGTGACAGAGGAGTGCTCAGCCCTGAAATTTCTCTATCACACCGTCCAAGGCTCAGGGCCCATTGCAGAAGAGGTGGCGGAAAGAATGTAAGAGCCAAAGGAAGGGGAGGACTCCTTACAAAGTGCTCCTCCAGGCACAAAATGACCTGGATATCACTGAAGTCACAGTGGCTGACACTACCTACACAAGACCATCATAATAGGAGGAAAAGATGATGACATCAAAATAAGAGAGAGACTGATTGAGAGGGTGAGGGGATATGATGGAGAATGGAGTTTCAAAGGGGAAAGTGGGGGGAGGGAGGGAATTACCATGGGAGTTGTCAATAAAAAAAGAATTTAAAAATGGACTGTGAAGGAAGTTCAAGGACCATTTGATTAGTTTGAGATAAAACCACAGGGCAGGATCCTGGAGTTGGGTCGGGACCTGCCGGAAGCCTGTAGGGCAAGGGGCACTGGGCACTGCCAGGCACTTCTGCTGCAACCGTGGGAGTGGTCCTGACGGTGCGGCGGGCCCTGGATGCCTAAAGCTCTGGAGGAATTTAAGAAGATTTTATTCAAGTGCATCAGATTGAAGATGAATTCTTCCTACTCCACCATGAATGAAGAACCTGACGCTCTGTCAGTAGTTAACCAGCTACAGGATTTAGCAGCAGATCCACTAAATAGAAGAGTCATCGTCGCAGATCAGGGATGTCTGCCTGGCTTGATTTTCTTTATGGACCATGCCAACCCCCTTGGTATGCACTCAGCTTTGCTTGCTCTTCGATACCTGGCAGCATGTCGTGTAAACAGAGACAAGATGAAAGGAGAACTTGGTATGATGCTAAGCTTGCAAAACGTTATACAAAAGACTACAACTCCAGGAGAAACAAAACTTCTGGCCTCTGAAGTCTACGATATTCTTCAATCTTCCAACATGGCAGATGGTGATAGTTTTAATGAAATGAATTCACGTCGAAGGAAAGCTCAGTTTTTTGTTTTGTTTTGTTTTGTTTTTGTTTTTCTGGGAACTACAAACAAGTGTGCCAAAACAGTGGTTTTGCACATAGATGGTCTTGATGATATGTCTTAAGGAAATCTATGTGAAGAGGGTTTTTTTAAAAATTAAAGGTGTCGACCTTCCAAGGCTCAGGGTCTAATGCGGAAGAGGTGGCGGAAAGAATGTAAGAGCCAAAGGAAGGGTAGGACTCCTTACAACGTGCTCCCTCCAGACATAAAATGGCCTGGATATCCATGACCTCATAGTACCTGACACTACCTACACAAGACCGTCATAATAGGAGGAAAAGATGATGAAATCAAAATAAAAGAGAGACTGATTGAGGGGGGGGGTATGATGGAGAATGGAATTTCAAAGGGAAAGTAGGGGGGGAGGGAGGATAGTACCATGGGATATTTTTTATAATCATGGAAAATGTTAATAAAAATTGAGAAAAGAAAAAAAAATTAAAGGTGTCGAGCAGGGCATGGTGGCGCACGCCTTTAATCCCAGCACTCGGGAGGCAGTGGTAGGAGGATCGCCGTGAGTTCGAGGCCACCCTGAGACTCCATAGTGAATTCTAGGTCAGCCTGGGCTAGAGTGAGACCCTACCTCAAAACCACCCCCCCCAAAAAAAAATTAAAGGTGTTATTAGCTTTACTTTTCTTTTTCTTTTTCTTTTCTTTCTTTTTTTTTTTTTTCGAGGTAGGGTCTCACTCTAGCCCAGGCTGATGTGGAATTCACTATGGAGTTCCAGGGTGGCCTAGAACTCACAGCGATCCTCCTACCTCTGCTTCCCGAGTGCTGGGATTAAAGGCGTGAGCCGCCACGCCCGGCTAGTTTTACTTTTCAAATGGCTGTTCAAAGATGTGTGGTGCGAATTCGTTCAGATTTGAAAGCAGAGGCTTTGGCATCAGCTGTAGCATCAACCAAAGTTACGAAAGCTTAGCAAGTTGTGAAACGTGGAAGTGGGGAAGAGCTGCTCGTCCCATTCCAAGATACTCCTTGGAAGTAGAAGAGAACACAGAGCTGCCTGACTACCTGCCCGAGGATGAGAGTCCCTCAAAGGGACAGGACAAAGCAGTGTCTCGTGTTGGCTCTCACCCAGAGGGCGGAGCGAGCTGGCTGAGCCCAGCTGCAAACTCTTTATCCAGATCATTTTACTGGTGACGTCAACTGCAGCTCAAGGACTATGTCAACCAACAAGGGGCAAGTTTTCCATTGTGGTGAACTGTCCATGCAATTTGCAATAAGTTATCGTGAAAGTTTTTAGATTACATGATTGCGTATGCTGCATTTTACATTTTATTGGACATTTATCCCACTGAGAGGTACAGAGACCACAGATGGAGTTTGTTTATGAAGGTATTTTGGTATTGTTTTCCTTTGCTTATTTGCCTCACAATTTTCAAAACATGGGTCCCCTGTTAAAATGTATGTACAGCTTTTCATTTTATTTTACATGAAGGATGTGATTAGGAACACTAATGTTCGCCTCATGCCTCGGGATCTTTCTGAAGAGAAGTTTTTCGTAGCTCAAGTTGTGCATGAATTACTGAATTCTTTGTCAGCTTTTCTTCATGAACAATACATGATACATGCTCCGGTACTCGTCACCAAATGTTGAAAACATATCTTGTTTGCCCCCTTTTGTGCCTTTTTAATTTTGCCAACCATGTTTATAGAAAGGACATTACTAATGACATTCTGCAACCTGAAATATATAGTAGTCCCTTAAAATACAATTCTTTAAAAAATTATAATTTTATGTGATATAAATTTAATAAAGTTAACACAAAATCAGTTAAGAAAGAAATGTGTAGTAGCAGAGTGCCTTTGGAAATATTTGAATGTGACCAAATGTGGCTCTAGTTGACTACTGTTCACTTTGGTGTTGACCAGCTCTTGAGAGTGAGATCCGCCGTGGTACTGTGAGCAATGTAAATGGTCTGTCAGCCTTACTGTGTGATTTCACACTGTGTCCTGCTAGAAAAGGGTAATTGTAGTAAAGAACTGACAAACGTGAAGAAAGGAAACAGAAATTTCAATGCCTACGATGCCCCAGTGCCTCTTTGGTAGCATCTAACCTAACATGAGTTGCCTGGATGAAGCCTATCCAGTAGGGGTTTCTTTTTACTCTATTTTGTGAGATTATTTTAAAAATTCTGCAGTCATATTCAATTTTATTTTTAGATCCAAAATATTGCTTATTAAGAAAGAACCCCAGCATTGGTCACTTACCTTGTTTCTCATATCTAGCCAGATAAAAGGGATTTCATTGACAGTAAGTTATATAAATAAATATATACACATAAGTGTTTTGTAGATAAGAACAAATTACATGTATGTCAGGAGTAGTCATGAGCCCTAGGGGTGTAAAGTCTGCTGCTGTCTGGCTAAATGTATACACTATGCTTATCAAACTGCCCAGTAAGCATTTCTCTTAATGTTCATATTCTTATATTAATGCTACTCTCACTTTTGGTAGAGAATCTTCTCTTTTCAGATGGCAGTGACCTTGGGATGACTCAGAAGGCATCATGGTGCTGGAAAGAAGTGACTGGAGTACTGAGTAATATCTCGATCACACCTTCCAAGGCTCAGGATCTAATGCGGAAGAGGTGGCAGGAAAGAATGTAAGAGCCAAAGGAAGGGTAGGACTCCTTACAACGTGCTCCCTCCAGACATAAAATGACCTGGATATCCATGACCTCACAGTGCCTGACACTACCTACACAAGACCATCATAATAGGAAGAAAAGCCGGGCGTGGTGGCGCACGCCTTTAATCCCAGCACTCGGGAGGCAGAGGTAGGAGGATCGCCGTGAGTTCGAGGCCACCCTGAGATGACAAAGTTAATTCCAGGTCAGCCTGGACCAGAGTGAGACCCTATCTCGAAAAAAAACAAAACAAAACAAACAAAAAATAATAATAATAGGAAGAAAAGATGATGACATCAAAATAAAAGAGAGACTGATTGATATGGGGAGGGGATATGATGGAGAATGGAATTTCAAAGGGGAAAGTGGGGGTTAGGGAGGGCATTACCATGGGATAGTGTTTATAATCATGGTAGTTGTTAATAAAAAAATTGAAAAGAAAAAATTACATGTATGTAATGCTTTTTAAAAGTTCTGAAATATTTGGCAAGTATGATTTTCTTTTTGGAAATCCAGCTAAATCTGTTTTAATGTTAACACGATTAAAAACTAATAGAAAGAAACTGAAGTTCATTATCGTCACCATGTAGAGCTGCTATTTTACTACTTGGAGACTGTGAAGTGAAAATTAGACCCTGGAGGATTTCCTTTCATTTTCATTGCTTCTCTCTTAGAGAAGTGTTAAAGCATCCAGTGTTACTGGAGAAAAATAATTGTAAAATGTCATCACCAATAAGAGTTTTGAGCTCTGTTCATTAACATTTTAACTTTGCAGAGGGAAAAGTACTGAGGATATTGCAAACAATTATTTTTTCATGTGTCTGGTCTCTGGTTCAAGTGATAACGCACAAACAGAAGATACAAGTTTTCAGGGCGCATGTTGCTTTAAATGCATACCACTACTTGCTGCCAGAACCAGAGGTGTTGGAAAATAAAAGCAAAACCACCTCTTTTCTATAGCCATGAAAGCAAAGTTTACTTTGTGTTTTAACAAGCTTTAGTTCTACTTTGCATTATCACACATGTGCTTATTTAAAAAACTAACCCTTTGGTATTATGGCTCAGTACAAGTAGGTGTTTCAGCTTGATGTTTGTGTGTTCTAAGCGTTCTTTTATTCCCGGTCTTGTAAAGCAGCCAAGGCAACTATAATGGCATTTTTTGATATATATTGTAAAATAATAAAAGGTAACAATTAAAAAAAAAAAAACCCCAGGCGTGGTGGCACACGCCTTTAATCCCAACACTTGGGAGGCAGAGGTAGGAGGATTGCCGTGAGTTCGAGGCCACCCTGAGACTACATAGTGAATTCCAGGTCAGCCTGGACCAGAGTGGAGTGAGGCCCTACCTCCCAAAAAAAAAAAAAAAAATTAAACAAACAAACAAACAAAAAAGCCCACAGGGCAGGAAAGGTATAAATCTCAGCACAGGAAAAGAACATCATTCCTTTTGAGGGAAGCTTCAGAAAAGAGGCAAGATCAATAATGGACGTTTGCAAGCAGCTGCATGGGGTGGGGATGTCTTTCAAGAAAGAGTGTCTAAAGTGTCAAGGGCAAGCATGTTTAGGATTCTTGCAAGGATCAAAAGAGATAGAAATAGGCTGGAGAGAAGGCTTAGCGGTTTAGGCGCTTGCCTGTGAAATCTAAGGACCCAGGTTTGATTCCCCAGGGCCCACATAAACCAGATTCACAAAGGGGTGCACGTGTCTTGAGTTCATTTGCAGTGGCTGGAGGCCCTGGCGCACCCATTCTCTCTCTCTCTCTCTCTGTCTCAAATAAATGAATAAATATTTAAAAGAGATAGAAATGGGAAAAGGAAAAGTTAGGCTTTTGAAGTAGAACTTTGAAAACTGGGCAGGCTTAGCAGTGAGGATCTGCAAGCAGCTGTCATGAAGGAGGGGCTCCTGGGATGTGTGAGTGCATTATCTCATTAAGGGGATAATTATTCCTCCCATCTCCTTAACATGTCTTCAGCTTTCCTGAGAGGTGGTCTCCTGGCCCAGTCTGGTGATTGGCATGATCGTTTGGATTAACTTTTTTGTTTGTTTTGTTTTGTTTTTTTGAGGTAGGATTTTGGTCCAGCCCAGGCTGACCTGGAATTCATTATGTAGTCTCAGGGTGGCCTCGAACTCAAGGTGATCCTCCTATTTCTGCCTCTGGAGTGCTGGTATTAAAGGTGCATGCCACCACATCCAGCGAACTGTTATTTATTTATTTCGGAGAGAGACAGAGAAAGAAAGAGTGAATGGCACACCAGGGCCTCCTGCCACTGCAAACAAACTCCAGACACATGCGACATTTGTGCATCTGGCTTTACATGGATACTGGAAATACGTAGTTAGGGCCTGGCATGGTGGCACACGCCTTTAATCCCATTACTCGGGAGGCAGAGGTAGAAGGATCACTGTGAGTTTGAGGCCACCCTGAGACTAGGTAGTGAATTCCAGGTCAGCCTGAGCGAGAGTGAGACCCTACCTCGAAAAAAAAAAAAAAGTAGTTAGGCTTTGAAGCAAGTGCCTTAACCACTGAGCCATCTCTCCAGCCCCCTTCCCTTTTTCAAAAAATTTTATTTATTCATTTAGTTAGTTAGTTAGTTGAGAGAGAGAAAAGGAAGGAAGCAGTGAGAGAGAGGGAGAGAATGGGCACACCATGGTCTCTAAACACTGTAAATAAACTCCAGATGCATGTGCCACCTTGTGCATCTGTATTATGTGGGTACTGGGGAATTGAACCTGGGTCCTAAGGCTTCACAGACAAGCGCCTTTACTGCTAAGTCATCTCTCCAGCCCACCTTTCCCTTTAAAAAAAATTGTTGTTACCAGGGAAATTAGAGGTGAAGGGCAAAGTTTATTATAAGGGATGAGTCCATTCTCAATGGCCTCCAAGCTTGCTAACTCCTAAGTACTTAACAGTGAGTACAATGGCATGGATGGGGCATTCAGCTCTTCATATCCCATAAGCATTGTCAAAAGCCATCTGTTTGTTTTTCTGTTGCGTGGAGGCTTTTGCTGTTGATGATGATGATGATGATGATGGAGACAAAGTCTCACTCTGTCTGGACAAGTTGTTAGGGTCCAAACAGCCAGGTTCAGCCACCTGTCACCAATAAGCCGGTGAAACAAAGAAGTAATAATTAAAAGCAGAAGAAAGGGGGCTGGAAAGATGGCTCCTTAGTTAATACACTTGCCTGCAAAGCCTAACAACCAGGGTTCAATTCCCCAGTATCCATGTAAAGCCAGAACAACAATGCGGCACATGCATCTGGAGTTTGTTTGCAGAGGCTAGAGACCCTGGCTGCACCCAGTTTATCTCTAGGTCTGTCTCTCCTCTCTCTCTACTTACAAATAATTTTTTAAAAATTTATTTTTTGATAATTATTAAATTATTATTTATTTAGGGAAGTACAAAACCAAAGGAAAGAAAAGTGATACACCTATGTGTTCTGAGAGCCCCTGTGGTAGCCCTGAAAGAAATGTAAAAAGAGATTTAGAGAAAAAAAAAAAAGAAAAAGAAAAGTAAGCACAGAGCTCTCCTGCCATGTGGAGGGTGGGAGGGGTAGAGAGGGGTCAAGGACATTTTCTCTTCTTCTTGGCCCAGACTTACCAGAACCTGGAGGTTCAAGAGTGAAGAATAGGCAGCCCAGAGAGGCCAAATACATTTTTATTATTATTTTATTTTATTTTATTATTGGGTTTTCGAGGTAGGGTCTCACTCTAGCCATGGCTGACCTGAAATTCACTATGGAGTCTCAAGGTGGCCTCGAACTCACGGTGATCCTCCTGCCTCTGCCTCCCCAGTGCTGGGATTAAAGACGTGAGCCACCACGCCTGGCTCTTTTTTTAAAAAAAATTTTTTGTTTAGTTTTATTTTTTATTTATTTGAGAGCGACAGACAGAGAGAGAAAGAGGCAGAGAGAGAGGCATAGAAAGAGGCAGAGATAGAGAGGGAGAGAATGGACGCACCAGGGCCTCCAGCCACTGCAAATGAACTCCAGATGCTTACGCCCCCTTGTGCATCTGGCTAACATGGGTCCTGGGGAACTGAGCCTTGAACCGGGGTCCTTAGGCTTCACAGGCAAGCGCTTAACCGCTAAGCCATCTCTCCAGCCCCACATTTTTTTTTTTTTAAAGCAGAAAAAGGGCTGGAGAGATGGCCTGTCTGGCCTTTGTCCTTACACAAGGTGCATATATTTTCTTGGCATCTCTCTGTTTCTACCTCAGTCTCCTATTCTATTTTCCTTCCTAGATGCACCTTTCTTTGCTCTTTCTCTTTGTCTCCCCTCTTTTCCTCGCTCGCTCTGCCGCTCTGTCTCCCTCTCACACCCTTGTCCTCTGCTGGCTCCTGGGTTCCCGCCCCCTGATGACTCAGGGCACACTGTAGCTTCGGGGCTGACCAGGCTGCAGCTCTTCGCTGATTTTTCCAGCTCCTCGCCCCTTCCCCCTTGCCTCTTTGTCTAAGGACGCCCCCTCTGAGCCACTGATTAAACTCCCCATCGCCCCAAAAAACTGTGTGATTCTCTTATTTGACCCTCCGACGCTAGAGCGCAGAGACACAGAGGTAGGGACAGGTGAGAACCCACCTTCTCCATGCTCTGGATCCGTAAACAAAAGCAAAAGGGGGAAAGCTACAGACGAAAAGTCAGCAAAGACAAAGTTTGACACAACCAACCAACAAGCTACATGCTGGGAAACTATACAGAGCTGCTGATACCTCATACTACCTGGAGCACTGGGATAAGAAAGGAGTAGATTTCAAGAGAAACTACAATCAAGGCGGGTGGTGGTGGCGCGCGCCTTTAATCCCAGCACTCGGGAGGCAGAGGTAGTAGGATCGCCACGAGTTCAAGGCCACCCTGAGACTACATAGTGAATTCCAGTTCAGCCTGAGCCAGAGTGAGACCCTACTTCAAAAAAAAAAAAAAAAAAAAAAAAAGACAGACACAGAGAGAGAAGCTACAACCAAATTGCTCTGTGTGAACTGAAGTTCCCAGAAACTTATAGCACCTACATCCTACAAGGCTGATTGGCTGACTCGAATTTTAATGGAATGTCACAGGTCTAAAATTAGATTATCTTGGGCTATCTGAGCCCCTTCAATGGCATTTATCACCCACCTCTGTGTGTGATCCAACATTCTGTGACTATTAAATAAATCCTCTTTAGTATATATAGCCCCTAGCTTCTCCTGACCTGAAAGCTAAGAATGTCATCAAAGGACTGTACGTCTGATGTTTCCACCAATCTATTTAAAGAGGGCCTTGATTTATGACCTTCTTTTGTTCTGTGACTATAATAAAAACGTCATGACATTGTTAACACATTGGAACATGGAATTTGGAGTAACCTAAATCTGTGTTCCCAAGCCATGGTCACTCATATTTGGTTCCAGAATAAACTATTTCTTACTCCCTTTGAAGTGAAAGCTGTTATCATCTGCCAGGAAGATAGAAAATACTAGGCACGCCTTTAATCCCAGCACTCAGGAGGCAGAGGTAGGAGGATCTCTGTGAATTTGAGGCCACCCTGAGATGACATAGTGAATTCCAGGTGAGCCTGAGCTAGAGTGAAATCCTACCTCGGAAAAAAAAAAAAAAATGCTGGGCGTGGTGGCACACACCTTTAATCCCAGCACTGGGGAGGCAGAGATAGGAGGATCGCTGAGAGTTCAAGGCCACCCTGAGACTACATAGTGAATTCCAGGCCAGCCTGAGACAGAGTGAGACCCTACCTTGAAAAATAAAAAACAAAAACAGACAAACAAACAAAAAGATAGAAAATACTGCACAGCAGGTTGGAGAGACAGTTAAGGTGCTTGCCTGCAAAAGCCTAGTGACCCGGGATCGAATCCCCAGTACCCATG
This sequence comes from Dipus sagitta, assembly GCA_036346955.1. Taxonomy (NCBI): domain Eukaryota; kingdom Metazoa; phylum Chordata; class Mammalia; order Rodentia; family Dipodidae; genus Dipus; species Dipus sagitta. Next base: position 47,005,709 of record CM070776.1, on the reverse strand, counting down.
TAAAGCCAGATGCACAAACTGCATCTGGGGTTTGTTTGCAGCGGCTAGAGGCCCTGGCACACCCATTCTCTCTCTCTGTCTCTCTCTCTCTCTCAATCTCATTTCTCTATCTCTTTCTGGCTCTAATTGCAAATAAATAAATGAAAAAAATATATTAAAAAAGAAAATACTACACAGCCACCAAAGCAGAAATTCGAGGATGCAGAGAGTTTAACACTGAAGTAGAATGTGTTATAACCCATTCACCGAGGCTCAAGAAACTTTGTGCAAGAGGGGGTGGAAAGATTGTAAGAGCCACAAGGTGGGAAGGAGTATTTGGATTCATTGTCCCCTCCACCTAGAGACTGACACTTTCATAACTCCTTGGTGAATACCAAATCCCCACTGAGGAGGGACCTCAGAGGAACGGGTGTGGGGAAGAGAGTATATAAGAGGATAACACGAGAGGAATGGGATCAACACACGATTTGTTCATACAGTGAAGTTTATAATTAATAACAAATAAAAGAATGGCTGGGCGTGGTGGCGCAGACCTTTAATCCCAGCACTCAGGAGGCAGATGTAAGAGGATCACCGTGAGTTCGAGGCCACCCTGAGACTACAGGTCAGGCCCAGGTCAGCCTGAGCCAGAGACCCTACCTCGAAAACAAAACAAAACAAAAAAATCTGTTCCTTGCTTACAGCACCCTAAAATATCCCTCTCTTACCTGTTTTCTTATGAATTTAACTCTACTGGAGTGAGAGCCACCATATTTGTGTCTCCAGTTCAAACCTGTTTGACTAGATTAGTTGGTAGCAGTGTCACAGTGGGGAATCAAACAAGCCTGTGGGGTTGAATGTCTGTCCAGCATGTGCCATGGGATGTTGCTTCAGAATATGTGCCACTTGGCTAGCTCCTGCTTACCAAGTGTGCTGGGTGGTCGTGCTTCCCCTGTCTCTATTTCAACTGTTTAAGGCTCTGATGTGACTCATCCGTGTTCGTGTTTACCTTTGTGCTGGATATCTTCATCCTACCAGGGCTCAGGCTTCCTGCACCCCCAGTCCGAGCTTGAGTAGGCTCGCTTCACTAAATTCAGTTCAGGTCAGCTCCCATGGGGTGCTCATGTCGTTCTGTGGTTCTCCAGGTCTTGCGCTTGTAATGAGTAGAGGTGGAAACTTTAGAGTCTGACGACATGGCTGTGCAATATTTTCCTTTTTTTTTTTCCTTTTTATTATTTTATTTATTTATATATTTAGTTTTTGAGTTAAGGTCTCACTCTAGTGATTAAAAGCATGTGACCTGAGATTAAAAGCATGAGCCACCATGCCTGGCTCAAGGAACAGATTTTGACTAATGATATAATATTGACTTTGATGATTTTAAAGCTTTAATCATACATAAATATTTAATTCTTTTGTTTTAGTTGTGTTGTTGTTGTTTGGGGAGGCAGTGTCTAGTGTCTAGTGACCAGGATTCTCCTAACCTCAGGCTCCCCAGAGCAGGGATTACAGACCCTAGCTCTGTTTTAGTTTTTTCTTGTTTGTTTGGTTTTGTTGTTGTTGTTGCTTTGTTTTGTTTTTGAGGTACAGTCTCGCTCTAGCCCAGACTGACCTGGAATTTACTGATTACTGTCTAGTTCAGGATGACCTCAAACTCATAGCAATCATCCTACCTCTGACCTCTGCCTCCTGAGTGCTAGGATTAAAGGCGTGCACCACCACTCCTGGAGAAATTGTTTTAGTTTAAAACATATATTTTTAATATTTATTTATTTATTTATTTATTTATTTGGGAGAGAGTGAGAGAGAGAATGGGCCCTCCAGGGCCTTCAGCCACTGCAAAACTCCAGACGCTTGTGCCACCTTGTGCATCTGAGTTATGTGGGTCCTAGGGAATCAAACCTGGGTCCTTTGGCTTTGCAGGCAAGTGCCTTAAACATTAAGCCATCTCTCCAGCCTTGTTTAGTTAGTTTTATTTTTTTTCTTTGTTTTTCAAGGTAGCGTCTCACTCTAGCCTAGCTGACCTAGAATTCCCTATGCAGTTTCAGGGTGACCTCAAATTCACGGTGATCCTCCTACCTCTGTCTCCCAAGTGCTGGGATTAAAGGTGTGTGCCACCATGCCCGGTCCTGTTTTAGTTTAGTTTTTTTTTTTAAATATTTTATTTATTTAGTTGAGAGAGAGAGAAAATGGGCATGCCAGGGCCTCAGTCACTGTAAATGAACTCCAGATGCATGTGCCACCCTGTGCATCTGACTTACATAGATACTAGGGAATCAAACCTAGGTCCTTAGGCTTTACAGATAAGCACTTTAACTGCTAAGCCATCTCTCCAGCCTTTTTTTTTTTTAATAATTTATTTACTTATTGCCTGCGTGGTCACTTAATTTGACAAAACGCTTGAAAGCAGAGCACACTACTTCCTACACCCTACCCACCCCTGCCAACTTCTCCAGGTCCTGTGCCCCAGAGCTCTAACACCTCCTCAGATAAGTCCTGCCCTTACTAAGTTTAGTGTCTAAACAAGAAGGTAGGTGTCCCTAGGACAGCGGACCTGTCAACAAGTGGCTGAATGGACCCTGTCAGGCAAATGGAGAATTTGAAAACAGGGCTCCCAAGACTGGCCAGGAAAGGTTGCTTCGAACTTCCAAACTATCCCTGAGGCTCTGATCCCTAGATACAAATGAGCTTTGAAGGATGATTCAAAGTTCAGAGCTAAGCCAGGCGAAAAACCAAAAAAAAAAAAAAAAAATTGAAAGCTAATCTACCTGCTAATTTTTTGCTAAAAGAGTTATCAGAATTCTAGCCAGGCGGTGGTGGCACACTCCTTTAATCCCAGCACTCGGGAAGCGGAGGTAGGAGGGCCATCATGAGTTCGAGACCACCCTGAGACTACATAGTGAATTACAGGTCAGCCTGAGCCAGAGTGAGACCCTGCCTCGAAAAAACAAACAAACAAACAAAGATTTATCAGAATTCTACCATGAAAGATCTAAAAACAGGTACTTGTGAAAGCTGGGCAGAAGGGGCTACTAATACAATGGAACACTCTGTATATGTTTGTTTTTCTAGGGAATGTCGGTTTTCACAGCCTCTCACAGAAAACATTCGGAAACCCCATGCACAGACATTCCCGTTCTAGAGTGGAGCAGCACCAACTTTGAGCACAGGGGCGTGGCAGGAAACCCTGAACAACTTGGTGAAGTTTTCAACCAGCCATGAGCTCAGGCTTTCCAGGAAGGAAGGTCCCTGGTTTTCTGGCCATAAACATTCTTGAAGTCATCAGGATTAGAGAAGTGGAGTCTCAACATTTGTGAAGGGGAGTTTTGGCTTCCAAGTGTGGAGCTCAAGAGCCAAACAGTCCATGCTGGGTTCCCTTGACTCCTCCCCAAAGCCCGGAGTGTCCTTCTTTTTCAGTTTAAAGTTGAGCACAGCCCCGGTGTTCACCCGGAGCGTCCAGAACAGCAGGATGCCACCGATCATCCTTAGTCGCAGGGAGTTTTTTTTTTTAATTTTCATTTTTTTTATTAACAACTTCCATGATTATAAAAAATATCCCATGGTAATGCCCTCCCTCCCCCCACTTTCCCCTTTGAAACTCCATTCTCCATCATACCCCCTCCCCATCTCAATCAGTCTCTCTTTTACTTTTGATGTCATCATCTTTTCTTCCTATTATGATGGTCTTGTGCAGGTAGTGTCAGGCACTGTGAGGCCATGGATATCCAGGCCATTTTGTGTCCGGGGGGAGCACGTTGTAAGGAGTCCTACCCTTCCTTTGGCTCTTACATTCTTTCCACCACCTCTTGCGCATTAGACCCTGAGCCTTGGAAGATGTGATAGAGATATTGCAGTACTGAGCACTACTCTGTCACTTCTTTCCAGCACCATAATGCCTTCTGAGTCATCCCAAGGTCACTGCCATCTGAAAAGAAAAGATTCTCTATGAAAAGTAAGAGGTATGAAGGTATCAACATTAAAAGAAGTGCTTGCTGGGCAGTTTGATAAGCATAGTACATACATTTAGCCAGACAGCAGCAGACATTACACCCCTAGGGCTCATGACTACCCCTGTTTTAAGTTTTCAGTATCAGGGATGTATTCCCTCCCATGGAGTGGACCTCCAGTCCAATTAGAGGGCAGTTGGTTTCCACCATGACAGACATGCCACTATTGCACCCATTGGCTCATTTGGCCTGGCTGGCCAATTATAAGGCTTGCAGTGTCCACTGTTGAGTATCTTCACTGGTGATTTCTCTCTCTCCCACTGAACTGCATACAGAATGGCTTCTTCCAGCTTTCTGTCAGCTGGTCTACATGCAGGAGGTTATCAGCTCAGTTCCAGCTGGATTTCTCAGTGGCCTTGCAGGCCAAGTATGTGGAGTCTTCAGCAATAGGGTCTTACCATCTATTCCTGGTGGGAAACCAAGGGCCTTGGCAATGGCCTATAATGTTTTGGGGGCATCAGGGACCTCCCTGGCCAACAACTCACTGGAAGGTATCCCATCCCTGGCACTGGAAATTTTCTAGCAACAATCTACGGCTCCTGAGTGTTCCATTGTCCAAAAAAGTAGGTTTCCATATGATGTATTTATATCCTCTTAGATTTTGATTAGCCCTCCTTCCACCTTTCCTTTTTCTCTTCCCATGACCTCACTTGGGCCTTTCCACCCCCATTAATCTATTCCTCTATTTACATACAGACCATACCATCCTATTAAGTACCCCCCTCCTTTCCTTTCTCTTCCTTTTATATCTCTTTTCTAGATTACTGGTCTTTGTTACTGAGTTTTCTTCCTACTCACACAGAAGTCCAATCATCTTTAGCTAGGATCCACATATGAGACAGAACATATGACGCTTGGCTTTCTGGGCATGGGTTACCTCACTTAGAATAATCCTTTCCAGATCCATCCATTAGTTTTCTAAAAATATTTATTTATTTATGAGAGAGAGAGAGAGAGAATGGGTGTGCCAGGGCCTCTAGCCACTGCAAATGAGCTCCAGATGCATGTGCCACCATATGCATCTGGTTTACATGGGTTCTGGGGAATTGAACCTGGGTCCTTAGGCTGTGCAGGCAAGTGCCTAAACTGATAAACCCAGCCCCCTGTTTTAGTTTTTTTTTTTTTTTTTTTTTTTTTTTTTGGTTTTTCGAGGTAGGGTCTCACTCTAGCTCAGGCTGACCTGGAACTCACTCTGTAGTCTCAGGGTGGCCTCGAACTCTCAGCGATCCTCCTACCTCTGCCTCCCGAGTGCTGGGATTAAAGGCGTGCGCCACCACGCCCGGCGAGGTAGGGGTTTTCTGTAGCCCAGGCTGACCTTGAATGCATTAGGTAGTCTCAGGATGGCCACAAACTCACAGTGATCCACCTACCTCTGCCTCCCAAGTGCTAGGATTAAAGACATGTGCCATCAGGCATACCTCTGTTTTGGTTTTTAATTGTTCTATAAGGTCGGATGATTGCTTTGTCTGTTTATGCACCTATTCTATTCTGTGTTCTCTATATTTCTTTCATCTGCAACCCATATACTTCCCTCTCCATCCTACTTCATTTCCTCTTTTTTCTCCTTATCCTTTCCTTTAGATAAGTTGTAATTATAATTTTCTATGACTTGCATTTCTCTTTGTAAAGACTCCTTTCAACATGCTCCTCCCAGACACAAAATGGCCTGGATACCCATGACCTCACAGTGCCTGACACTACCTACACAAGACCATCATAAGAGGAGGAAAAAGATCACGACATCAAAATAAAAGAGAGACTGATTGAGATGGGGAGGGGATATGATGGAGAATGGAGTTTCAAAGAGGAAAGTGGGGGGAGGGAGGGTATTACCATGGGATATTTTTAATAATCATGAAAGTTGTTAATAAAAATTTGAAAAAAATATTTTATTTATTTATTGGCGAGAGGCGGGTGGGGGGGAAAGAGAGGCAGATAGAGAGAGAATGGGCACATCAGGGCCTCCAGCCACTGCAAACGAACTCTAGACACTTACACCACCTTTTGCATCTGGCTTTATGTGGGTAAGGGGGAATCGATCCTGGGTCCTTTGGCTTTGCAGGCAAGTGTCTTAACCACTAAGTCATCTCTTCAGCCCCATCTTTTTTTAAAAAAAATTATTTATGTATTTATTTACTTGACAGAGAATGAGAGAGATAGAGAGTATGGGCACAGTATGGTCTCTTGCCACTGGAAACTGACTCCGGACATTTGCACCATTCTGTGCATCTGGCTTTATGTGGGTACTGGGGAATTGAAACTGGCAGGCAGGCTTTGCAAACAAGCACCTATAGCTATTGAGCCATCTCTCCAGCCCTTTTTTGGTTTGTTTTTCAAGGTACGATTTCGCTCTAGCCCAGGCTGACCTGGAATTCACTATGTAGTCTCAGGCTGGCTTCGGACTCACAATGATCCTCCTACCTCAACCTCCCAAGGGCTGGGATTAAAGCCATGTGCCACCATCAGGCAAGCTTTACTTTAGTATAGCCCCATTTATTCTAACAGTATTCTGACTCCCACCTTCTAAATATTACTTCTCTATTGTTCTACTAAGTTCTAGTCTTTTTTCTTCCTCTATTGTTCTCCCCTTCCTTTCTTTCCTTTCCTTTCCTTTCCTTTCCTTTCTTTCTTTCTTTCTTTCTTTCTTTTTATTCATTATTATTTTTTTCTGTTTTTTTTTTGAGGTAGGGTCTCACTCTAGCTCAGGCTGACCTGGAATTCACTATGCAGTCTCAGGGTGGCCTCGAACTCATGGCCTCCTACCTCTGCCTCTTGAGTGCTGGGATTAAAGGTGTGTGCCACCACACCTGTCTTTTTTTATTGTCAGACAATAAACCATGATAATTCCCTCCCCTCCGCACTAAATCCTAGTCTTACTTGGCATATTTTATTCCCATTGGTACCCTTAGCAACTAATACCATAGTATACTAGCTTTGTTCATTTGTTCCACAAAAGTTATTAAAATTGAAGTGAAAATTGTTTTTAACTACTATTTTATTTTGTTTTATTGGTTTTTCAGCACAGGCTTATGTAGAACTCATAGCAATTCTTCTACCTCTCCTGAGTGCTGGGATTAAAGGCATGTGCCACCACACCCAACTACTACTGCATTTTAAATAGAGGCCTACCCATTAGTTGGAATTGCCTCCAAAGTTAATATTCTACTCTCAGAATGCTACTACAAATTGTTCCCAGTGCTCCCAGAACATAAATTTAGGGATTAACTACTGAAATACACCCTCAGTCCAGCAGGGAGAAGTGATACTTAAATCCTACTACAAGTTAGTTCTGCTAGAGCATTGCATTAACATCAACTAAAAGAATATGGGTGCTGGGCATGGTGGCACACACTTTTAATCCTAGCACTTGGGAGGCAGAGGTAGGAGAGGAGTGAATTCCAGGTCAGCCTGAGCTAGAACCTACCTTGAAAAATCAAAAATAATCTTTTTTATTTATTTTATGAGAGAGAGAGAGAGAGAGAGAATTGGTGGGCAAGGGCCTTTAGCCACTGCAATCAAACTATAGATGTGTGCACCACATTGTGTGTCTAGCTTACGTGAGTCCCGAGGAGTCAAACCTGGGTTCTTTAGCTTTTCAGGTAAGTGCCTTAACTGCTAATCCATCTCTTCAGTCCCATTCCCCAAATATTTTTAAGAACATGGGTGATTGAAAAATTCCAACCAGGGACTGGAGAGATGGCTTAGCAGTTAAAGCCCTTGCCTGCAAAGTCAAAGGACACAGGTTTGATTCCCCAGGACCCACATAAACCAGATGCACAAGGGGGTGCACACATCTGGAGTTCATTTGCAGTGGCTGAAGGCCCTGGCATGCCCATTCTCTCTCCCAAATAAATAAAATAAAATAAAATTAAAAAAGAAAAACTCCAACCAATGACCCAGCTGTTATAGGTAGACAGAGATGAGGTTTGGAGTTCACTGAAGGATGCACTCCAACTCCTTTTTAAACATGCCACATCACACCACACAATGCTCTACACACACACACACACACACACACACACACACACACACCCCAAGTTTATGAATTATAGCCACAGAAAAAAAAAGATAAGTGGGCTGGAGAGATGGCTTAGTGCTTAAGCCACTTGCCTGCAAAGCCTAAGGACCCATGTTCGACTCTCCAGATCCCAGTTAAGCCAGATGCACAAAGACAAGTGCAAGGCCACACATGCCCACTAGGTGGCACAAGCATCTGGAGTTTGATTGCAGTGGCTGAAGCCATCGTGCATCAATTTTCTACCTTCTCTCTGTCTCACACTCTCTCTAAAAAAAATAAAAGTAGGGCTGGAGAGATGGCTTAGCGGTTAAGCACTTGCCTGTGAAGCCTAAGGACCCCAGTTCAAGGCTCGATTCCCCAGGACCCAAGTTAGCCAGATGCACAAGGGGGCGCACACGTCTGGAGTTTGTTTGCAGTGGCTGGAGGCCCTGGCACGCCCATTCTATCTCTCTCTCTATCTGCCTCTTTCTGTCTCTGTCTGTCACTTTCAAATAAGTAAAAACAAACAAACAAACAATAAATAAATAAATAAAAGTAATGCCAAGCATGGTGGTTCATGCCTTTAATCACTGCACTTGGAAGGCTGAGGTAGGAGGAACCTTGTGAGTTTGAGGTCACCCTGAAACTACATAGCGAATTTCAGGTGAGCCAGAGCTAGAGTGAGACCCTACCTACCTCAACCCTCCCCCCCGAGATAATGACAAAATAAAATAAAATAAAATAAAGAAAAAAGTAAACTAGATGTGGTGGTTCACACCTTTAATCCCAGCACTGGGGAAGCAGAGGTGGGAAGATCACTGTGGTTTTGAGGCCAGCCTGGAACTACAGAGTGAATTCCAGGTCAGCCTGGGTTAGAATGAGACCCTACCAATGAAAATCAAAGAGAGAGAGAGAGAAAGAACATAAAGAAAAGATAAACAAAATTAACAAACTCTTAGCTAACTTAATTTTTTTTTTTTTTTTTTTGGTTTTTCGGTTTTTCGAGGTAGGGTCTCACTCTAGCCCAGGCTGACCTGGAATTCACTATGTAGTCTCAGGGTGGCCTTGAACTCACGGTGATCCTCCTACCTCTGCCTCCCGAGTGCTGGGATTAAAGGCGTGAGCCACCACGCCCGGCAGCTAACTTAATTTTTAAAAAAGATACAGAAGAACCAAATGAGTAAAATTAGAGATAAAAAAGGAGACACTATAATAAACATCAATGAAATTCATCATGTTATTAGGACATGTTTTGAAAACTTGTATTTCAATAAATTGGAAAATGTAGAAGAAATGATGGCCGGGCGTCGTGGCTCATGCCTTTAATCCCAGCACTTGGGAGGCAGAGGTAGGAGGATCGCCGTGAGTATGAGGCCTTTAATCCAAGCACTGGGGAGGCAGAAGTGGGAAGATCACTGTGGTTTTGAGGCCACCCTGAGACTACATAGTGAATTCTAGGTCATCCTGGCTAGAGTGAGATCCTACCTCGAAACAAAAAAAAAAAAAAAAAGGAGAAATTCCAGCTTCTGGGAATAACGTGGTTAAGAAACTTAGAAAACGTATGAATGATTGGCTTGGAGACTGAGAAATTATACAGATTGGGGCTCTGAGACCTCATCCAAAGACATTGTGGTCTGCCAAGGCAGTTAATTACTGCTTCTGCAATCAGACTGCCCTGTTTCCTGTTCCCTCCTCAACACAAAGGATCTCCTGGTTACTGCTAAACTTTCAGTAGACAATCAATCAGTTTAGGACACCGGGCTCCTGTCCATGTTAAAGGATGCTTCCTTCTTGTCGGATGTTTTTTCTTTACAGTCTGAGTCCCATTTAATAAGTCTATTACATACATTCCTTATGTGTAGCAGGGGATTGTTGTCTCTCTGGGTCCAGAATGGTAATACTTTATAGACCTCTGGGCAAGGACAAAATCCAACACAGCTCACAGTGCTGCTGCTGCCCCTCCCATATCAAAATGAACAAATTTCTGTACATACATGACTTACCAAAATTAAACCAAGAGAATATAAGCAATTTAAAAAGACCTGTAACAAGCCGGGTGTGGTGGCTCACCCCTTTAATCCCAGCACTCGGGAGGCAGAGGTAGGAGGATTGCCATGAGTTCGAGGCCACCCTGAGACTACATTGAGAATTCCAGGTCAGCCTGAACTAGAGTGAGACTATACCCCCCCCAAAAAAGAAAACAAAGATCTGTAACAAGCAATGAGACTGAAGCAGTCATTTAAAAAAGTGGGGGAGGGGGAAAGCCAGGACTAGATGGATACATTGCTGAATTCTTTCAGATATTTTTTCGAGGAAGGGTCTCATGCTAGACCAGCCTGACCTGGAATTCACTATGTATTCTTGGGGTGGCCTCAAACTCACAGCAATCCTACTTCAGCCTCCCAAATGCTGGGATTAAAGGTATGCACCACCATGCCCAGCCTCTTCCAGATTTATTTATTTATTTATTTATTTATTTATTTATTTATTTATTGAGGTAGGGTTTCACTCTAGCCCACGCTGACCTGGAATTCACTCTGTAGTCTCAGGGTGGCCTCGAATTCACAGCAATCCTCCTACCTCTGCCTCCCGAGTGCTGGAATTAAAGGTGTATGCCACCACTCCTGGCTTCTTCCATATTTAAAAAAAAATATTTATTAGCAGGCTGGAGAGATGTCTTAGCCATTAAGTGCTTGCCTGTGAAGCCTAAGGACCCTGGTTCGAGGCTTGATTCTCCAGGACCCATGTTAGCCAGATGCAGAGGGGGAGCACGCGTCTGGAGTTCCTTTGCCGTGGCTGGAAGCCCTGGCATGCCCATTCTCTCTCTCTATCTATCTGCCTCTTCCTTTCTTTGTCTGTCGCTGTCAAATAAGTAAATAAAAATACACACAAAAAAATATTTATTAGCAAGGAGAGAGAGAGAGAGAATGGACAAGCTAGGGCCTCTAGCCACTGCAAACAAATTCCAGATGCATGCACCACTTAGTGCATTTAGCTTTACGTGGGTACTGGAAGATCAAAAGGGTGGTGTTAGGCTTTGCAGGCAAGTGCCTTAACGGCTGAGCCATCTCTGCAGCCCTTCTACAGATTTTAATTATTTATTTATTTATTTATTTATGGTTTTTTTGAGGTAGGGTCTCGCTGTAGCCCAGGCTGACCTGGAATTCACTATGGAGTCTCAGGGTGACCTCGAACTCAGGGCGATCCTCTTACCTCTGCCTCCCGAGTGCTGGGATTAAAGGCGTGCGCCACCACGCCTGGCTTATTTTTAAAATAATTTTATTTATTTCTTTATTGGAGAGAGAGAGAAGGAAAGAAAAAGAAAGAAAGAAGAAATAGAGAGAGAGAGAGAGAGAGAAAGAGAGAGGAGCTGACAGCCGCTGCTGGCCACCCCTCCGGGCCCGGGGCTTCATCCTTCACCTCCGCAGGTTGGCCCCCCCTTCCCCTCGTCCCCGTCCCCCCCCCCCCGCACAAGGTTTCAACACTAAACGTGCACAATATCTTTGAAACCAAGAGTAGTAGATTTTGATGAGAACTGCAACAAACTTCTAACTATGATCAAAGCAGTTGTCATGTTGGAATACATCAGAGAGCAACATGGAATGATGGCTTCTCAGAAATCTGTACTTTATGTGTGGCCTATCCTGAACCGCTGGGAGAAAGACTTTATGCAGAAACAAAGGACTTTTTGGAAAAATCACGTTTGGAATTTGCACAAGAGAGTTCTGGAGTCTGAGGAACAAGTACTTGTTGTGTATTATAGGTAATGGACTGCTTGTATAGGGATCTCAATACCCAGTTTATTAAAAAAAAATAAATTGACTGAAGCTGACCTTCAGTATGGCTATGGTGGTGCAGATATGGATGAACCACTTATGGAAATTGGAGAGCTAACATTGGATATGTGGAGGAAGTTAATGGTTGAACCGCTTCAGACTATCCTTATCCAAATGCTGCTCTGAGAAATCAAAATGATTGTGGTGGAGAAGATCCAAACCAGAAAGTAATCATGTGCTTATTAACTCCTTTGTTCATGTTGAACAGTATAAGAAAAAAATTCCCCTTAAAGTTTTATCAGGAAATCTTTGAGTCTCCCTTTCTGACTGAAACAGGAGAATATTACAAGCAAGAAGCTTCAAATTTATTACAAGAAGCAAATTGCTCACACTATATGGAAAAGGTTCTAGGTAGATTAAAAGATGAAGAAATTCATTGTCAAAAATACTTAAACCCAAGTTCACATACTGAGGTGACTCATGAATGTCAGCAGCAAATGGTTGCAGACCACTTACAGTTCTTACATGCAGAATGCCATAATATCATTCGACAGGAGGAAAAAAAAAATGACATGGCAATATGGCTTACTTCCAGGCCGTGTCCACTGGGTTAGCTCATATGATTCAGGAGCTGCAAAATCATATTCATGACAAGGGCCTTAGAGCAACCAGTAACCTCACTCAGGAAAACATGCCGACATTATTTGTGGAATCAATTTTGGAAGTCCATGGGAAATTTGTCCAATTTATCCACACTGTTTTGAATAGTGATTAGCATTTTATGAGTGCATTAGATAAGGCCCTGACATCTGTTGTAAACTACAGAGAACCCAAATCTGTTTGCAAAGCTCCTGAACTGCTTGCTAAGTACTGTGACAGCTTACTAAAGAAGTCGGCAAAAGGGGTGACTGAGAATGAAGTGGAAGACAAACTCACCAGCTTCGTTACTGCTTTCAAATATATCGATGACAAAGAGGTTTTTCAAAAGTCCTATGCAAGAATGCTGGCAAAACGTTTAATTCGTGGGTTATCAATGTCTATGGATTCTGAAGAAGCTATGATCAATAAATTAAAGCAAGCCTGTGGCTATGAGTTCGCGAGCAAGCTGCACCGCATGTACATGGACATGAGCGTCAGGGCAGACCTCAACAAGTTCAACAACTTCATCAAAAACCAAGACACAAAGCTGGGTGTGGTGGCTCACGCCTTTAATCCCAGCACTTGGGAGGCAAGAGGTAGGAGGATCATCAGGAGTTCTAGGCCACCCTGAGACTACATAGTGAATTCCAGGTCAGCCTGAGCTAGAATGAGACTACCTTGAAAAAAAAAGACACAGTCATAGATTTGGAGATTAGTTTTCAGATATATGTCCTACAGGCTGGTGCATGGCCTCTTACTCAGGCTCCCTCATCTACATTTGCAATTCCCCAGGAGTTAGAAAAAAGTGGACAGATGTTTGAATTATTGTATAGCCAGCATTTCAGAAGAAATCTTACATGGTTACATTATCTGTGTACAGGTGAAGTTAAAATGAACTATTTGTAGCCAGGCACGGTGGCGCACGCCTTTATTCCCAGCACTCGGGAGGCAGAGGTAGGAGGATCGCCATGAGTTCGAGTCCACCCTGAGACTAAATAGTGAATTCCAGGTCAGCCTGCACTAGAGTGAGACCCTAGCTCAGAAAACAAACAAACAAACAAACAAACAAACAAAAAAAAAAACCTATTTGGGAAAACCATATGTAGCTATGGTTATGACCTACCAAATGGCAGTTCTTCCTGTCTTCAATAACAGTAAAACTGTTAGTTATAAAGAACTTCACGACAGGGCTGGAGGGATGGCTCAGCAGTTAAGGAGTTACCCTGCAAAGCCAAAGGACCCAGATTCAATTCCCCAGGACCCACATAAGCCAGATGCACAAGGTGATGCATGTGTCTGGAGTTCATTTGCAGTGGCTAGAGGCCCTGGTGCACCCATTCTCTCTCTCTCTCTAATAAAAAAATAAAAATTAAAAAAAAGAACTTCAAGACAGCATTCAGATGAATGAGAAGGAGCTGATGAAGAAAACAATCAAGTCATTACTTGATGTGAAAATGATTAACCATGATTCAGAAAAGGAAGACGTCGATGCAGAATTTTCATTAAATATGAATTTCAGCAGTAAAAGAACAAAATTTAAAATTACTACATCAATGCAGAAGGACACACCACAGGAAATGGAGCAGACTAGAAGTGCTGTAGACGAGGACCAGAAAATGTATCTCCAAGCTGCTATAGTCCGTATTATGAAAACAGGAAGTGATTTGGTACAATGCCCTTATGCAAGAGGTGATTAGCCAGTTGGGAGCAAGGTTCAGTCCCAATATCAGCATGATTAAGAAGTGCATTGAGGGCTGGAGGCTTGGTTTAGCGGTTAAGATGTTTGCCTGCAAAGCCAAATGATCCAGGTTCAATTCCCCAGGACCCGTGTTAGCCATATGCACAAGGGGGCGCGCGCATCTGGAGTTCGTTTGCAGTGGCTGTAGGCCCTGCCACGCCCATTCTCTCTCTCTCTTTCCCTCTCCCTCTTTCTTTGTCAAATACATAAATAAATATGAAAAAAAGAGAAGTGCATTGAGCTTTAACCCCAGCACTCGGGAGGCAGAGGTAGGAGGATTGCTGTGAGTTCGAGGCCACCCTGAGAATACAGAGTGAATTCCAGGTCAGCCTAGAGTAAAACCCTACCTTGAAAAAACAACAACAATAACAAAAAAAAGTGCATTGAGGTTCTGATAGAGGCAGCCAAACATCCGCACATGAATAGTTACGTTGCGTGACACCCTCTCCAGTGTGGGTGTGAGAAGGTCATTGCCATCACCATCTGGTGTGCTCCTGTGAGAAGAAGCAGACCTGTGCCTCCATACGTTGTTCATTTGGCAGCCCCTGTTTTTCTGCTGTTTACAATATCACCAGTGGGGTTGGAGAGATGGCTTAGCGGTTAAGCGCTTGCCTGTGAAGCCTAAAGACCCCAGTTCGAGGCTCAATTCCCCAGGACCCACGTTAGCCAGATGCACAAGGAGGCGCACGCGTCTGGAGTTCATTTGCAGTGGCTGGAAGGCCTGGCGTGCCCATTCTCTCTCTCTCTCTCTGCTTCCTTCTCTCTGTTGTTCTCAAATAAATAAAAATAAACAAACATCACCCAGTGCCACGTCATGAGAGTCAAAAAGAAAATGCCTAGAGATATTTCAAGCTCATGTCATCATGACATTTCTTAAAACTTTATTTTATGTTTTATTTTATTTTATTTATTTATTTATTTTGGTTTTTCGAGGTAGGGTCTCACTCTAGCCCAGGCTGACCTGGAATTCACTATGTAATCTCAGGGTGGCCTCAAACTCACGGCGATCCTCCTACCTCTGCCTCCCCAGTGCTGGGATTCAAGGCATTCGCCACCACGCCCAGCTCTTAAAACTTTATTAAAAGAATGAGTGAAGTATTGCTGAAGTGTGAAAATTTGGTTGGGTACCATGCTTTTTCTCCCCTTCACGTTTGCAGTTGATGTATTTTTTTAAATTTTTTTATTTATTTTTATTTATTTATTTGAGAGCGACAGACAGACACAGAGAGAAAGAGGCAGAGAGAGAGAGAGAGAAAGAGAGAGAATGGATGCACCAGGGCCTCCAGCCACTGCAAACGAACTCCAAATGCATGGGCCAGATTGTGCATGTGGCTTATGTGGATACTGGTGAATCGAGCCTCGAACCGAGGTCCTTAGGCTTCACAGGCAAGTGCTTAAATGCTAAGCCATCTCTCCAGCCCCATTTTTTTAAGTGTATCTTTTTTTTTTATTTTATTTGAGAGCGACAGACAGAGAAATAGGCAGATAGAGAGAGAGAGAGAGAGAGAGAATGGGCACTCCAGGCCCTCCAGCCACTGCAGACGAACTCCAGACACACGCGCCACCTTGTGCATCTGGCTTACGTGGGTCCTGGAGAATAGAGCCTCGAACCAAGGTTTTTAGGCTTCACGGGCAAGAATTTAACCGCTAAGCCATCTCTCCAGCCTTTAAGTGTATCTTAAAGGACATAAAATAAAACATAAAATGTTGTAATATGACAGATAACCTAATAATTAAAATGACAAACATGATGGTGCTGCTTGTCAAATAAAAAAAAAAATTAAGAACTAAACCACCTTTTCTGTGTGGATGCAGTATCGGGTTGGCCACAAAATGAGAAAGATGCAAATGTTCGCGGGTCATCCAAGCAGCTGTTAAACGCCGCATCAAAGTGGGGTAGTTACTGTTCTTGAATGACTCAAAGTGCATTTGGCACGACACCCCTTTGTTTGTGATTAGAACTACACGGGACATAAGCCTTTCTGCATCTTGGGCTTATACTCCGTCCCGTTTCTGGTGATGTGCGACACCATAGAAACGAAGTAGCAGGGAACTGTGGTGCACTCCAGAGCTTTCATTCATCTGTCTCCCTTCTGCTTTCACATCCCATCGCTTCTAAGCCAGCTTTGATCTGCCTTCCCTGACGTGTAGGAGATCCTGTGATTCCAGTTCATTCCTTCCAGCTTGTCATGTAACCCCTGCTCCTTCCTTTACCAATATAGACACTCAATTCACTGTCACAAGTCATAGGTCACTCAGCAGTGTGTAACCCTAAAAAGAAAATGTGTGGCGTATTTATACCAGGCGCCTCTTACATAGGAACATGAAATTTCATTATTTGGTTTCTTGTATATCACCAAGGGTATGAAAATACTGGTCTGCCGGGCATGGTGGCACACGCCTTTAATCCCAGCACTTGGGAGGCAGAGGTTGGAGGATCGCCATGAGTTCAAGGCCACCCTGAGACTGCATAGTGAATTCCAGGTCAGCCTGGGCTAGAGTGAAACTCTACCTTGAAAAAGCAAGAAAAAAAATATATAGGGCTAGAGAGATGGCTTAGCGGTTAAGCGCTTGCCTGTGAAGCCTAAGGACCCTGGTTCGAGGCTCTATTCCCCAGGACCCACGTAAGCCAGATGCAGAAGGGGGCAAATGCGTCTGGAGTTCGTTTGCAGTGGCTGGAGGCCCTGGTGCACCCATTCTCTCTCTGTGTCTGCCTCTTTCTCTCTCTGTCTGTTGCTTTCAAATAAATAAATAAAAATTAAAAAAAATTAAAAAAAAATACACACACACACTCTGGTCCATTACTGTATTTATTACCTACCTACTACAGTCCCACATAGCTCATACTGCTTTTTAAAACCAGAATATTTTAAAGCATACCACATAATTTGTTTCATGTATACTTCAATTTTCATCCCTAACTGATAAGGTTGACCCAAAATATTATTCCTAACAGAAAATACTTAGCATCATCTCACATATTTAAATTTTTCTTACTGTTGAAAAGTGGCTTTTACAGTTGGTTTGTTAATTGACAATTATATGAACCTGAATTAATTTGATTGTTTTTCTAACTCATGTTTTTAAAAACCTACTGGACTTATAATGACTTATTTGCTGTATTTCTTAGTCTACCTTTCTGCCTAGCAAGGAAATAATGGCAAATCATATATTGTATGTTCACTGTCACAAAAAGGATCCTTTTGTGATTACTTGTTGATCAATTTTCCAGATTGGTTCCTTTCAAAATATTTATAAATATTAAATTAAGTCTTAACCTGGAAAAGAAAGGAAGGAAGGAAGGAAGGAAGGAAGGAAGGGCCGGCAGATGTCTAGAGACCATGGGTGCCTCAGGACCTCCAACCACTGCAAACACACTCCACACGCATGCACTACCTTGTGCATCTGGTTTACTTGGGTAGTGGAGAATCGAACCTGGGTCCTTAGGCTTCACAGGCAAGTGCCTTGACTGCTCAGCCATCACTCCAGCCTCCAGATTTTCTTTTTTTTTTTTTTTTTTTTTTTTTGGTTTTTCGAGGTAGAGTCTCACTCTAGCCCAGGCTGACCTGGAATTCACTCTGTATTCTCAGGGTGGCCTCGAACTCACGCCAATTCTCCTACCTCTGCCTCCCAAGTGCTGGGATTAAAGGCGTGCACCACCATGCCCGGCTTTTTGTTTTGTTTTGATTTTTTTCAAAGTGGGGTCTCGCTCTAGCTCCGGCTGACCTGGAATTCACTATGTAGTCTCAGGGTGGCCTTGAACTCATGGCGATCCTCCTACCTTTGCCTCCTGAGTGCTGGGATTAAAGGCATGCACCACCATGCCCTGCATCAGCCCCCAGATTTTTAATGACTACTTTTTTTTTTCGAGGTAGGGCCTCACTCTAGCCCTGGAATTCACTGTGGAGTCTCAGGGTGGCCTCGAACTCATGGCAATCCTCCTACCTCTGCCTCCCGAGTGCTATGATTAAAGGCATGTGCCACCATGCCCGGATTATCCCCTAGATTTTTAAAGAAGAACTAATACCATTGTTCCTCAAACTATTCCATAAAGTAAAAAGAGAATGAATACTATAAAATTCATTTTATGAAGCCAATATTACCCTGACATGAAACCTAGATAAAGGAGCAACAAAAATAAAACTATAGTCTACTAGGCTTGGTGGTGCACTCCTTTTATTTCAGCACTTGGGAGGCAGAGGTAGGAGGATCACCGTGCGTTCAAGGCCACCCTGAGACTACATAGTGAAGTCCAGGTCAGCCTGGGCTAGAGTGAGACCCAACCTCAAAAAACAAAACAAACAAAACAAAACAAACAACAACAACAAAAAAAAAAAAAACTAGGGCTGGAGAAATGGCTTAGCGGTTAAGCGCTTGCCTGTGAAACCTAAGGATCCCAGTTCGAGGCTTGATTCCCCAGGACCCACATTAGCCAGATGCACAAGGGGGCGCACGCGTCTGGAGTTCATTTGCAGTGGCTGGAAGCCCTGGCGCGCCCATTCTGTTTCTCTCTATCTGCCTCTTTCTCTCTCTGTCTGTCGCTCTCAAATAAATAAATAAATAAAAACAAAAAAGCCTTTCAAAAAAAAGAACAAAAACTAGGGGCTGGAGAGATGGCTTAGCAGTTAAGTCACTTGCCTGCAAGGCCAAAGGACCCAGATTTGATTCCCCAGGACTCACGTAAGCCAGATGCAGAAGGGGCACATGCATCTGGAGTTGGTTTGCAGTGGTTAGAGGCCCTGCACGCCCATTCTCTCTATCTCTCTTCTTTGTATCTCTCTGCTTGCAAATAAATAAATAATTAATTAAAACCAAACAAAACTATAGGGCTAGAGCGATGGCTTAGCAGTTAAGGCGCTTACCTGCTAAGCCTAAGGACCCATGTTTGACTCTCCAGATCCCATGTAAACCAGATGCACACAGGTGAGGCAAGCACAATGTTGCACATGCTCACTAGGTGCTCATGCGTCTGGAGTTCGATTTCAATGGCTGAGGCCCTGGCGTGCCAATTCTCTCTCTCTCACTCTAAAAACAAAAACAACAAAAAACTATAGGCCAATCTCCTGAGAACATGGGTGTAAAAATTCTCAATAAAATACTAGCAAACTGAGGCTGGAGACAGTGCCTAACAACCTGGGTTCGATTCCCCAGTACCAACATAAAGCCAGATGCACAAAATCATGCATACATCTGGAGTTTGTTTGCAGTGGCTAGAGGACCTGGTATACCCATTCTCTCTTCTCTCTCTGCCCCCTCTCTATCTCTATCCTTGCAAATAAAAAAAATAATAAATTAAAAAAATAATTCTTTAAAAAAATTAAAAACTACCAGCAAACTAAAGTCAAGCCATGGCACCCAGCAAAACTAAAATTATGCAAAACGAACAGAACTATCATTTGAAAATGAAATTAAGTTGTTGGGAGCATTTCTTTGAATTTTTCACAGAAATTTAATCCTTTAAGTATTTGGAGGGAAGTATGCCCTAGACAACAGCAACACATACTGTGTTTTCTACAGCAGGAATTTTCAATATGTATTTAACCAAAACAAGCTTGATTCAAAATAGTTTTATTACATTAACTTCATAACCAGTCCTTTCAGAAATATCAGGGTTTGGAGCTGGAGAGATAGCTTAGAGTTTAAGGCGCTTGCCTGCAAAGCCAAAGGACCCACGTTTGATTCCCCAGTACCCATGTAAAGCCAGATGCACAAGGTGTTACATGCATCTGGAGTTAGTTTGCAATGGCTAAAGGTCCTGGCATGTCCATTCTCTCTCTCAAATTAATAAATAAACAAATAAATAATTTATTCTTTGTATGTTTCTTTGTTTTTGAGATAGGGTCTCATTGTATCCCATGCTGACCTGGAATTCACTATATAGTCTCAGGGTGGCCTTGAATTTACGGCGATTCTTCTACTGTATTTCAAAATGATACTCTTTAGGAATGTGGAATGTGGGAGTAGATAGAACAGAATGTGATCAACTCCCTACTACTACAATCTATTGTGGAAGATGCTTTGAAGTTAACTTTGTGTTGTCAATAAAGTTGTGTCTGTGTCTCTTCAGAGCTGCGAGCAAGTTTTAAAGTGTAATATTTTTCTTTTGATTTTTTTTTTGTGGTTTTTCGAGGTAGGGTCTCACTCTGGTCCAGGCTGACCTAGAATTCACTATGTAGTCTCAGGGTGGCCTCAAATTCACGGCGATCCTCCTACCTCTGCCTCCCAAGTGCTGGGACTAAAGGCGTGCGCCCCCACGCCTGGCTCTTTCTTTTGATTTTTAAGACAGCGTCTTATTGGGTAGCCCAAGCTGATCTCAAACTCATAATCCTTTTACCTCTGCTTCCCAAGTACTAGGAGTAGAGGTGCATACTTACATGTCAAAAGCATATGCAGCCGGGCGTGGTGGCGCACGCCTTTAATCTCAGCACTCGGAAGGCAGAGGTAGGAGGATCACTGTGAATTGGAGGCCACCCTGAGACTCCATAGTGAATTCCAGGTCAGCCTGGGCTAGAGTGAGACCCTACCTCAAAAAAAAAAAAGGCATGTGTAATACCTGAACCTTTACTCTAAACAAACCAGAGTGTAATATTAAAGCTAACTTTTTTTTTGGTTTTTCAAGGTAGGGTTTCACTCTAGCCCAGGCTGACCTGGAATTCACTCTGCAGTCTCAGGGTGGCCATGAACTCATGAACTCAAAGCGATCCTCCAACCTCTGCCTCCCAAGTGCTGGAATTAAAGGTGTGTGCCACCCCGCCAGGCAAAACTCCTTTTTAAAAATATATTTTATTTATATTTATTTTATTTATTTGACAGAGAAAAAGGGGGAGAGAAACAGAGAAAGAGAGAGAATGGGTGCATCAGGGCCTCCAGCCACTGCAAACGAACTCCAGATCCATATGCCCCCTTGTGCATCTGGTTAACATGGGTTCTGGGGAATCAAACCTGGGTCCTTTGGCTATGCAGGCAAATACCTTAACCACTAAGCCATCCCTCTAGCCTAAAACTACTTTTAACATTTTTAATTTAATTTAATTTAATTTTTTTGAGGTAGTGTCTTACTCTAGTCCAGGCTGATCTGGAATTCAAAAAAGCATATTGCATGTATGCAATGGATTTCAAATTAGAAATTGGGACAATTATGAGGCTTTTATTTAGTTTTTGTTTTTCGAGGTAGGGTCTCACTCTAGCTCAGGCTGACCTGGAATTTACTATGCCTTGAACTCACGATGATCCTCCTATCTCTGCCTCCCAAGTGCTGGGATTAAAGGTGTGCACCACCACGCCCGGCCCCCAGCTGGAATTTTAAATACAAAATAAATATCTATTTTATGAAAAACTACACTACCTACAGAGGGCCCACCTTTTCCAAATAACCAAAATTAAAATTAACTACAAAATCCCCCAGACACTGCAGGTCACTAAGACATAAAGCTGGAAGCTTCCTTCCTATTGTCTAGCTGTCAGGATGCTGGAAAGTCCTATGCAGCCTGTTGGGGGCGAGAAGTCATCAATGGTCTTAAGCAGCAGCGGACCCTGAAAGCTACATGGCTGAGCAGTCAACCAAATGTGCCAATTGGCATGTCTGTTATGGGAGAAACCAACTGCTCTTTTTTTGTTTTGTCTTGTTTTGTTTTGTCTTGTTTTGTTTTGTTTTGTTTGAAGGAGGGTCTCACTCTAGTCCAGGCAGACCTGGAATTCACTATGTAGTCTCAGGGTGGCCTCGAACTCATGGTGATCCTCCTACCTCTGCTTCCCTAGTGCTGGGATTAAAGGTGTGCGCCACCACGCTCCCAAATGCTCTTTGATTAGATTTCAGTCCCACTCCTTGGAGGGAATTCCTGCCTGGTACCGAAAACCTAATCAAAAGTCTATGGCTGGGGACTGGAGAGATGGCTTAGCGGTTAAGGCACTTGCATGTAAAGCCAAAGGACCTCAGTTCAATTCCCCAGTACCCACATAATCAAAGTGGCACATGCATCTGGAGTTCGTTTGCAGTGGCTGGAAACCCTGGCACACCCATTTTCTCTCTCTCTCTGCCTCTTTCCCTCTCTCAAATTAAAAAAAAAAAATTTAAAGCCTATGGCTGTGGAGGTCATAAACCTAGAAAAATCAACAATCAAAAAAACAACAAATTTTTTTTTCACTGTACTTGTTTTGCACCTTTTCTATACATGTGATGCTATTAATGCTAAACTGCAAATTTCAGGAATTAAAAGGCGAGTCTGTAATTAAAAATAAAAAAAAAAACAAGCTGGGTGTGGCTGTGCATACTTTTAATCCCAGCACTGGGGAGGCTGAGGTAGAATCCCTGTGAGTTCGAGGCAACCCTGAGACTATATAGTGAATTCCAGGTCAGCCTGGGCTAGAGTGAGACCCTACTTAAAAAAACAAAAGTCAAACAAAATTCCTTCCCTCTCTCTCCTTTTCTCTCTGATTAAAGGAAATTGAGGTGAGCTTCCTCAATCCTGCTGGCTGTTTGAACATCGTTTAATATCAGAGTGGCTACTGCCTTCAGTACCAGAATGAACAGAAGACCTCCGCTAGCTGACAAGAAGGATGGTTAAGTTCTCAGGAGGGTTCTTCAGTTCGATGGGGAAAGATTACCCATGAATTGAGTCCATTTGTCACGAATGTGACAACCAAAGCCAAAGCCTAGCAACTGAAGGACTCAGTCACCTGCTTCCCAGAACGATCAAACTCACTGAACTCAAGTCGACAGTTCAGAATTCCAGGCCCATCCAAATGGCCATAGCTTTGCTGGATGACATCATGACCTAGCGGGAAAGACTCAACAGGGATCATGGAGAAAGAGAAGCAGGAGACTGGTGAAGGCCAGCAGGAGTCAGTGGCTATAGAAGCCCAGCCTCAGAGGCAGAGGCCAGCCAGGCTGGCTGAGGAGTCACCCAAGTGAAGCCAGAGAAATCTACAGGAACAAGACAGAAAGCAATGTAGAGAGCCAGAAAAAAGAGAGTACTCATGCAGCAGAGGAACCATGGATTCAGAGTCAGCAGAAACTTCCAGAATTGCCATTATAGCAATACCCAAAAGGAGCCTCTGACTGCTGGGGCAACAGAGCCAAATCTGTTCCATCTAAGAATAAGGAAGACAGAACTGGAGAGATGGCTTAGCAATTAAGGCATTTGCCTGCAAAGCCAAAGGACCCAGGTTCCATTCCCCAGTACCCACATTAGCCAGATGCACAAAGGTGAACATGTGTCTGGAGTTCGTTTCCAGTGGCTGGAGGCCCAGGACTAGCCCATTATCTCTCTCTCTCTCTGTGTGTGTGTGTGTGGTGTGTGTTTGTGTGTCTGCCTCTTTCCCTCTCTCATATATATATATATATTTTTTTTTGGGGGGGGGGGTTTCGAGGTAGGGTCTCACTCTAGCCCAGGCTGACTGGAATTCACTCTGCAGTTCTCACCCCCACCCGGGTGCCCATGAACTCAATTGAACTCAAAGCGATCCTCCAACCTCTGCCTCCCAAGTGCTGGAATTAAAGGTGTGTGCCACCCCGCAGGCAAAACTCCTTTTTAAAAATATATTTTATTTATATTTATTTTAATTTATTTGACAGAGAAAAAGGGGGAGAGAAACAGAGAAAGAGAGAGAATGGGTGCATCAGGGCCTCCAGCCACTGCAAACGAACTCCAGATCCATATGCCCCCTTGTGCATCTGGTTAACATGGGTTCTGGGGAATCAAACCTGGGTCCTTTGGCTATGCAGGCAAATACCTTAACCACTAAGCCATCCCTCTAGCCTAAAACTACTTTTAACATTTTTAATTTAATTTAATTTAATTTTTTGAGGTAGTGTCTTACTCTAGTCCAGGCTGATCTGGAATTCAAAAAAGCATATTGCATGTATGCAATGGATTTCAAATTAGAAATTGGGACAATTATGAGGCTTTTATTTAGTTTTTGTTTTTCGAGGTAGGGTCTCACTCTAGCTCAGGCTGACCTGGAATTTACTATGCCTTGAACTCACGATGATCCTCCTATCTCTGCCTCCCAAGTGCTGGAATTAAAGGTGTGCACCACCACGCCCGGCCCCCAGCTGGAATTTTAAATACAAAATAAAATATCTATTTTATGAAAAACTACACTACCTACAGAGGGCCCACCTTTTCCAAATAACCAAAATTAAAATTAACTACAAAATCCCCAGACACTGCAGGTCACTAAGACATAAAGCTGGAAGCTTCCTTCCTATTGTCTAGCTGTCAGGATGCTGGAAGTCCTATGCAGCCTGTTGGGGGCGAGAAGTCATCAATGGTCTTAAGCAGCAGCGGACCCTGAAAGCTACATGGCTGAGCAGTCAACCAAATGTGCCAATTGGCATGTCTGTTATGGGAGAAACCAACTGCTCTTTTTTTGTTTTGTCTTGTTTTGTTTTGTCTTGTTTTGTTTTGTTTTGTTTTGAAGGAGGGTCTCACTCTAGTCCAGGCAGACCTGGAATTCACTATGTAGTCTCAGGGTGGCCTCGAACTCATGGTGATCCTCCTACCTCTGCTTCCCTAGTGCTGGGATTAAAGGTGTGCGCCACCACGCTCCCAATGCTCTTTGATTAGATTTCAGTCCCACTCCTTGGAGGGAATTCCTGCCTGGTACCGAAAACCTAATCAAAAGTCTATGGCTGGGGACTGGAGAGATGGCCTTAGCGGTTAAGGCACTTGCATGTAAAGCCAAAGGACCTCAGTTCATTCCCCAGTACCCACATAATCAAGTGGCACATGCATCTGGAGTTCGTTTGCAGTGGCTGGAAAACCCTGGCACACCATTTTCTCTCTCTCCTCTGCTCTTCATCTCTCAAATTAAAAAAAAAAAATTTAAAGCCTATGGCTGTGGAGGTCATAAACCTAGAAAAATCAACAATCAAAAAAACAACAAATTTTTTTTTTTCACTGTACTTGTTTTGCACCTTTTCTATACATGTGATGCTATTAATGCTAAACTGCAAATTTCAGGAATTAAAAGGCGAGTCTGTAATTAAAAATAAAAAAAAAAACAAGCTGGGTGTGGACTGTGCATACTTTTAATCCCAGCACTGGGGAGGCTGAGGTAGAATCCATGTGAGTTCGAGGCAACCCTGAGACTATATAGTGAATTCCAGGTCAGCCTGGGCTAGAGTGAGACCCTACTTAAAAAAAACAAAATCAAACAAAAATTCCTTCCCTCTCTCTCCTTTTCTCTCTGATTAAAGGAAATTGAGGTGAGCTTCCTCAATCCTGCTGGCTGTTTGAACATCGTTTAATATCAGAGTGGCTACTGCCTTCAGTACCAGAATGAACAGAAGACCTCCGCTAGCTGACAAGAAGGATGGTTAAGTTCTCAGGAGGGTTCTTCAGTTCGATGGGGGAAAGATTACCCATGAATTGAGTCCATTTTGATCCGAATGTGGACAACCAAAGCCAAAGCCTAGCCAATGTAGGACTCTCCTGTCACCTGCTTCCCAGAACGATTCATACTCCTGAACTCAAGTCGACAGTTCAGAATTCCAGGCCCATCCAAATGGCCATAGCTTTGCTGGATGACATCATGACTAGCGGGGAAAGATCTCAACAGGGATTCATGGAGGAAAGAGAAGCAGAGAGACTGGTGAAGGCCAGCAGGAGTCAGTGGCTATAGAAGCCCAGCCTAAGAAGCAGAGGCAGCCAGGCTGGCTGAGGAGTCACCCAAGTGAAGCCAGAGAAATCTACAGGAACAAGACAGAAAGCAATGTAGAGAGCCAGAAAAAAAGAGAGTACTCATGCAGCAGAGGAACCATGGATTCAGAGTCAGCAGAAACTTCCAGAATTGCCATTATAGCAATACCCAAAAGGAGCCTCTGACTGCTGGGGGCAACAGAGCCAAATCTGTTCCATCTAAGAATAAGGAAAGACAGAACTGGAGAGATGGCTTAGCAATTAAGGCATTTGCCTGCAAAGCCAAAGGACCAGGTTCCATTCCCCAGTACCCACATTAGCCAGATGCACAAGGTGAACATGTGTCTGGAGTTCGTTTCCAGTGGCTGGAGGCCCAACAAGCCCATTATCTCTCTCTATCTCGTGTGTGAGTGGTGTGTGTGTGTTGTGGTCTGCCTCTTTCCCTCTCTCATATATATATATATATTTTTTTTTGGGGGGGGGGGTTTCGAGGTAGGGTCTCACTCTAGCCCAGGCTGACCTGGGATTCACTATGGAGTCGAAGGGTGGCCTCAAACTCACGGCGATCCTCCTACCTCTGCCTCCTGAGTGCTGGGATTAAAGCATGCACCACCATGGCCCAGCTAAAGATAATTTTTTAAAAAAAGAATAAGGAAGACAGTATCATTAGGTACAAATTGCTGGTTGAATTGGCCCAAGAACAAAAGCAAGCTAAAAGCTAGATGTACTGGAAGATGATGTTCACCTTCATTTTCCAAAATGATAGTACAAAAATCCTATGCAAAGCTTACATTTTAGTATCTCAATATTTCTTTCTTTTTTTTTTTTTTTTTTTTTTTTTGAGGTAGGGTCTCACTCTAGCTCAGGCTGACCTGGAATTTACTATGCCTTGAACTCACGATGATCCTCCTATCTCTGCCTCCCAAGTGCTGGAATTAAAGGTGTGCACCACCACGCCCGGCCCCCAGCTGGAATTTTAAATACAAAATAAAATATCTCTATTTTATGAAAAACTACACTACCTACAGAGGGCCCACCTTTTCCAAATAACCAAAATTAAAATTAACTACAAAATCCCCCAGACACTGCAGGTCACTAAGACATAAAGCTGGAAGCTTCCTTCCTATTGTCTAGCTGTCAGGATGCTGGAAAGTCCTATGCAGCCTGTTGGGGGCGAGAAGTCATCAATGGTCTTAAGCAGCAGCGGACCCTGAAAGCTACATGGCTGAGCAGTCAACCAAATGTGCCAATTGGCATGTCTGTTATGGGAGAAACCAACTGCTCTTTTTTTGTTTTGTCTTGTTTTGTTTTGTCTTGTTTTGTTTTGTTTTGTTTGAAGGAGGGTCTCACTCTAGTCCAGGCAGACCTGGAATTCACTATGTAGTCTCAGGGTGGCCTCGAACTCATGGTGATCCTCCTACCTCTGCTTCCCTAGTGCTGGGATTAAAGGTGTGCGCCACCACGCTCCCAAATGCTCTTTGATTAGATTTCAGTCCCACTCCTTGGAGGGAATTCCTGCCTGGTACCGAAAACCTAATCAAAAGTCTATGGCTGGGGACTGGAGAGATGGCTTAGCGGTTAAGGCACTTGCATGTAAAGCCAAAGGACCTCAGTTCAATTCCCCAGTACCCACATAATCAAAGTGGCACATGCATCTGGAGTTCGTTTGCAGTGGCTGGAAACCCTGGCACACCCATTTTCTCTCTCTCTCTGCCTCTTTCCCTCTCTCAAATTAAAAAAAAAAATTTAAAGCCTATGGCTGTGGAGGTCATAAACCTAGAAAAATCAACAATCAAAAAAACAACAAATTTTTTTTTCACTGTACTTGTTTTGCACCTTTTCTATACATGTGATGCTATTAATGCTAAACTGCAAATTTCAGGAATTAAAAGGCGAGTCTGTAATTAAAAATAAAAAAAAAACAAGCTGGGTGTGGCTGTGCATACTTTTAATCCCAGCACTGGGGAGGCTGAGGTAGAATCCCTGTGAGTTCGAGGCAACCCTGAGACTATATAGTGAATTCCAGGTCAGCCTGGGCTAGAGTGAGACCCTACTTAAAAAAACAAAAGTCAAACAAAATTCCTTCCCTCTCTCTCCTTTTCTCTCTGATTAAAGGAAATTGAGGTGAGCTTCCTCAATCCTGCTGGCTGTTTGAACATCGTTTAATATCAGAGTGGCTACTGCCTTCAGTACCAGAATGAACAGAAGACCTCCGCTAGCTGACAAGAAGGATGGTTAAGTTCTCAGGAGGGTTCTTCAGTTCGATGGGGAAAGATTACCCATGAATTGAGTCCATTTGTCACGAATGTGACAACCAAAGCCAAAGCCTAGCAACTGAAGGACTCAGTCACCTGCTTCCCAGAACGATCAAACTCACTGAACTCAAGTCGACAGTTCAGAATTCCAGGCCCATCCAAATGGCCATAGCTTTGCTGGATGACATCATGACCTAGCGGGAAAGACTCAACAGGGATCATGGAGAAAGAGAAGCAGGAGACTGGTGAAGGCCAGCAGGAGTCAGTGGCTATAGAAGCCCAGCCTCAGAGGCAGAGGCCAGCCAGGCTGGCTGAGGAGTCACCCAAGTGAAGCCAGAGAAATCTACAGGAACAAGACAGAAAGCAATGTAGAGAGCCAGAAAAAAGAGAGTACTCATGCAGCAGAGGAACCATGGATTCAGAGTCAGCAGAAACTTCCAGAATTGCCATTATAGCAATACCCAAAAGGAGCCTCTGACTGCTGGGGCAACAGAGCCAAATCTGTTCCATCTAAGAATAAGGAAGACAGAACTGGAGAGATGGCTTAGCAATTAAGGCATTTGCCTGCAAAGCCAAAGGACCCAGGTTCCATTCCCCAGTACCCACATTAGCCAGATGCACAAAGGTGAACATGTGTCTGGAGTTCGTTTCCAGTGGCTGGAGGCCCAGACAAGCCCATTATCTCTCTCTCTCTCTCTGTGTGTGTGTGTGTGTGTGTGTTTGTGTGTCTGCCTCTTTCCCTCTCTCATATATATATATATATTTTTTTTTGGGGGGGGGGGTTTCGAGGTAGGGTCTCACTCTAGCCCAGGCTGACCTGGGATTCACTATGGAGTCTAAGGGTGGCCTCAAACTCACGGCGATCCTCCTACCTCTGCCTCCTGAGTGCTGGGATTAAAGGCGTGCACCACCATGCCCAGCATAAAGATAATTTTTTAAAAAAAGAATAAGGAAGACAGTATCATTAGGTACAAATTGCTGGTTGAATTGGCCCAAGAACAAAAGCAAGCTAAAAGCTAGATGTACTGGAAGATGATGTTCACCTTCATTTTCCAAAATGAGTAGTACAAAAATCCTATGCAAAAGCTTACATTTAGTATCTCAATATTTCTTTCTTTTTTTTTTTTTTTTTTTTTTTTTTTTGAGGTAGGGTCTCACACTAGCTCAGGCTGACCTGGAATTCACTATGCAGTCTCAGGGTGGCCTCGAACTCACGGCGATCCTCCTACCTCTGCCTCCCCAGTGCTGGGATTAAAGGTGTGCGCCACCACACCCGGCTTACCTCAATATTTCTATACATCATGTGTCTTAGTGAAAATAACTAACTAACTAAATGAGCCCAAACTACCACTTTCCTGGATAGAAAAAGGCACCTGGATGACCAAGTCTCAGGCTCCATGGGGACAAACATTATAGCAGCAGACTGTACCACACCAAATCCCTGTAGGATGAGCATCAAGCTGCTCTGCTTAGGTCAGGACCATGATACCCTGGACACAACTTGGCATAGAATGTGGTAACCCATCTACTATGCAGGACTGGGCACCAAAACAAAATCAGATGCTGAACACATGAAAAGTAAGACATCTAAGCCGGGCATAGTGGCGCACGCCTTTAATCCCAGCACTCGGGAGGCAGAGCTAGGAGGATTGCTGTGAGTTCGAGGCCATCCTGAAACTCCATAGTGAATTCCAGGTCAGCCTGGGCTACAGTGAGACCGTACCTCAACCCCCCCCCCAAAAAAGAAAAGTAAGACATCTGTAAAAGTAAGACATCTGTAAAAAGTAAGACACTACCAGTTACACACTCTGGTGGCAAAGAGAAGTGCAGAGTACCCCAGGTCACCAGAACTGACTGGGTCTAGCAAACAGATCCAATAGCCCACTCCGCTTGGAGTCTGCTAGCCACCCACAGCAGTGGTCTTGGCAACACCATCCCTGACTGGACAACAACTGAGTTCATATCATTCCAGGATGTGTAAGGGATGAAGTTCCATTTTATAAGGTCATTTCCATTATCTTTTCCCTTAAAATTCTTTATTCATTTATTTGAGAGAAACAGAGAGAGAGAGAATAGACACACCAGAACCTCCAGCCACTGCAAACAAACTCCAGATGCATGCACCACCTTGTGCATCTGGCTTATGTGGGTCCTGGGGAATCGAACCTGAGCCCTTTGGCTTTGCAGGCTAGCGCCTTAACTGCCAAGCCATCCCTCCAGGCCTCCATTATCTTTTTTTGGGGGGTGCTCAAGGTAGGGTCTCGCTCTAGCCCACGCTGACCTGGAATCCACTATGTAGTCTCAGGGTGGCCTTGAACTCATGGCGATCCTGCTACCTCTGCTTCCCAAATGCTGGGATTAAAGGCGTGCGCCACCACACCCAGCTCTTTTTCTTTTATTTTTTGGTCTTGTTTTGTTTTGTTTTTTGAGATAAGGTCTCCCTGTAGCCCCAGCTGACCTGGGAATTCACTATGTGGTCTCAGGGTGGTCTTGAACTCACAGCAATCCTCCTACCTCTGCCTCCTGAGTGCTGGGTTTAAAGGGGTGTGCCACCATGCCAAGCCTTTTTTTTTTTTTCTAATCCAGAAACCAGACTTGGTATATTTTGCAACAGTATAAAACAAATGTGAACACTGCATGCCAACACAGACAATATAATACAACACGGGAGAGGAGTCAGTGAGGAGGGGATGGCAGCTGCAGGCTTAGGTGAAGCCTTTCAGTGGACAGCTTAAACGATTGTACCTTTGCTTCACTGTTTACCCTTCTGTGCTGGGGACAGAACAAGCAACTGACAGGCTTTGGAGCAGAAACATGTAGGCCACATCCTTGTCTTCACCCAACAGTGTCCAGGTATATCCAGTGTCCACAGCCATCGCCGTAAACTCAAATGTGACTCTGTTGAGGGTTTGGTGGCCGGCCTGGCTCATTTTTTTTTAAGATGCTTATAGTTAAAAGACTATTGAACATGGGTCCAACAGTTTCTTGGTGGGGTGGGCATCTGAGAGGGCACCATCAGCCTTGGGATTTCTGGCAGTCTCAGTCACGGCTGCAGTTCCGTAGGCCACACCACAAGAAAATACAGCTCAGGGCTGGAGAGATGGCCTAGTGGTTAAGGCACTTGCCTGCAAGTCTCCTCAGAATATTGGGTTTTGATCTAGCTCAGGCTGACTTTGAACTCACAGCAATACTCCTACCTTTGCATCCCAAGTGCTGGGACTAAAAGTGTGCACCACGCCTGGCTCCATTATCTCATTTTTTCCCCATTTATTCAAGGTAGAGTTTTGCTGTAGCTCAGGCAGACCTGGAATTCACTATTTAGTCTCAGGGTGGCCTTGAACTCACAGCAACTCTCCTATATCTGCCTCCCAAGTGCTGGGACTAAAAGTGTGCACCACCATGCCTGGCTCTATTATCTTATTTGTTTTAATTTTTATTTAATTTTTAAACATGTTTTGAACACACACTAAACTCTTCATTTTTATATTTATATATTTTTAAAGTATAGATAGATAGGTGAGAGAGAAGATGGGCGCACATGCACCACCATGTGCATCTGGTTTACATGGGTTTTGGGGGAATTGAACCTGGGTCCTTAGGCTTTGCAGGCAGGTGCCCTAACTGCTAAGCCATCTCTCTAGATGGGAAGGGGAGGGCACACCAGTGTCTCTTGCCTCTGCAAATGAACTTGCACCACTCTTTTTACATTTGGCTTATGGACATCTTGGGAATTGAACCCTGGGCTGGCTGGCTTTGTAAACAAACATCTTTAACCACTGAGCTACCTTCCTA
The DNA here is from genome assembly GCA_036346955.1 of Dipus sagitta. Taxonomy (NCBI): domain Eukaryota; kingdom Metazoa; phylum Chordata; class Mammalia; order Rodentia; family Dipodidae; genus Dipus; species Dipus sagitta. The sequence continues at coordinate 46,973,884 of CM070776.1, read as the reverse complement.
GCCTGAGGCTCCCTTTTGGGATTCCCAAATGCCATCTATTCATGACCAAATGGTGCTGATTTTTAGCAAAAATTACCCAGCAGTGGGCCATTCATTATGTCACACCCTGATTACCCATAAGCTCAAATGCAACAAAGATAGAATCAAATTAAAAAAAAAACATAATAATAGATTCAGTGACACATGCCTATAATCTGAGCTACTCAAGCATCTGAGGAGGGAGAATCCCACGTTTGAAGCCATATTGGACTACATAATCAGACACATATTAATAATAGCTGGTAATCAAAGTTTGATTCCTAGGGGAGCATACATTTTGTTTTGTTTTTTTTTTCACGTCAGACGGGTAATGTGCCAGAGTGTAACAAGGTTTGTGGGAGGCACACGTCACGCAAGCGCGTGGACGCCCAGTCATCATGCTTATGAACCAACAAAAGGATCGAGCATACGTTTTAAAAGGGCAGAAAGGGGCTGGAAAGATGGTTCAGCAGTTAAAGTGCCAAAGCCTGATAGCCTGGGATCAATTTGCAAGTACCCACAAAAAGCCAGATGCACAAAGTGCACATGTGTCTGGAGTTCATTTGCAGTGGCAGAAGGCCCTGATGCATCTGTATATCCATTCTCTCTCTCTCTCTCTCTCTTTCTTTCTCAAATAAAAACAAAAACAAAAACAAATAAAAGCCAGACCCGGTGGCACACGCCTTTAATCCCAGCACTAAGGAGGCAGAGGTAGGAGAATCACTGTGAGTTCGAGGGCACCCTGAGACTACAGAGTGAATCCCAGGTCAGCCTGGGCTAGGGTGAGACCCTATCTCAATAAAACAAACAAAAAAAAACCATAAATGAATATCTAAAATAAATAAAAAGGGCAGAAAATGTTCTGAATGTGGCAGTTCTTCAAAAAGAGTTCCCGGGCTGGAGAGATGGCTTAGTGCTTAAGGTGCTTGCCTGCAAAGCCTAAGAACCCAGGTTTGACTCCCCAGAACCCACGTAAACCGGATTCACACGGTGGCGCATGCATCTGGAGTTTGTTTGTAGTGGCGCACCTGTTCTGTCTCTCTCTCTCTCTCTCTCTGACTCTCACTCAAATAAATGAATAAAAATAAAATTCTTTTTTGTTTCTTTGGGTTGTTTTTGGTTTTTCAAGGTAGGGTCTCACTCCTCACTCTTGCCCAAGCTGACCTGGATTTCACTATGGAATCTCAGGCTGACCTCAAACTCACAGGGATCCTCCTACCTCTGCCTCCCAAGTGCTGGGACTAAAGGTGTGCACCATCATGCCCAATTTAAAATTCTTAAAAGATAAAAATAAATAAAGGTAAACAATAGGAAAAATAAATAAATAAAGAGTTCCTGTCCTTTGGATAAAACGTTTAATTACAAAGTTAAGGGGAAAGGAAGAAGCTCATATTGGCTGTGAGACTCAAAAGGATCTTTTTTGTGTTTTTCCTGTCTTTTTTTTTTTTTTTTAAGGTACGGTCTTATTCTAGCCCAGACTGACCTGAAACTCACTTTGTAGTCCAGGCTGGCTTTGAACTCAATCCTCTATCCTCCTACCTCAGCCCCTGAGTACTAGGGTTGAAGACATGAGCCACCATGTCCACCTACAATGAATCTTCAATTTTTCTTTGTCCTTTCCCTGGTACCTATGGAAACTACTCACCAGTTCATGTGGCCAAGAGATGGGAGATGGGAGACTCTAAGCTGGCGTATCTTCTGCTTAGTGACATGGAATTCACTATGTAGTATCAGGGTGGCCTGGAACTCACAGTGATCCTCCTACCCCTGCTTTCCAAGTGCTGGGATCAAAGGTGTTTGCCACCATGCCCAGCTGGCTCACACTTTGATTCCAATACTCTGCAGGCTGATGTAGGAGGATTACTGTGAGTCCAAGACCAGCCTGGGCTACAGAGTGAGTTTCAGGTCAACCTTAGCTAGAGTGAGATCCTGCCTTAAAAAAAAAACAAAACACAGGAGCCGGGTGTGTCCATTCAAGGTCAGCCTAGGCTAGAGTGAGACATTACCTCAAAAAACCAATAATAATAATAATAATAATGATAATAATAATAATAATAATATAAAATAAAATAAAGGGTTGGAGAAATGGCTTAGCTGTTAAGGTACTTGCCTGTTAAACCTAAGGACCCAAGCTGATTTCCCCAGTACCCACATAAACCAGATTCATAAGGTGGTGCATGTGTCTGGAGTTCGTTTGCAGGGGCTAGAGGCCCTGGCGTGCACATTCTCTCTCTCTCTCTCTCTCTCTGCCTTTCTCTCTCTCTCAAATAAATAATAAATAAAATATTTTTTAATTAAAAAAAGCAGCATTGGTGTGGTGGCTCACACCTTTAATCCCAGAACTTGAGAGGCAGAGGTAGGAGGATCACTGAGTTCAAGGCCACCCAGAGAGTACATAGTGAATTCCAGGTCAGCCTGGGCCAGAGCAAGACCCTACCTTGAAAGAAAAGGATAATAACAAACAAACAAACATGAGCCTCAGATGCATAGCAACTTTGAGGCTAGCCTATTGTATGAAATTTTGCCGAGGTAATGTGAACAGACACATCTCCTCACCACAGATAGGGCACCATATTACCTCCCTCCCTTGAAAGGAAATGAGACCTGTAATTTCGTTCCTCTCAAGTTTACAGAAAAAGGGAGACAGGTGTCCTGGGATAATGGAAAGACCTGGGGAGTAAGACTGTATGCTACTGGATATGATCCTGGTGCCTTATTTACTGTCCGGTTGGTGACAACATTTCCTGATGCAGGCCTGGCAGGGGCAAGAACAGGCATTGCAGCACTCACCCTTCAAGGAAAACATTACAATGAGTTGAGAGAAAGTATAGACTTAGACATTCAGAGGCTGGAAACGTCCATTACTCACTTAGAGAAAAATGTAGATTCCTTAGCTGAGGTTGTATTACGGAATAGACGGGGGTTGGACTTATTATTCCTCCAGCAAGGGGGACTATGTGTGGCCTTACGGGAAGAATGTTGTTTTTATATCAACCATTCAGGTATAATTAGAGACTCAGTGGCGAAGGTACGAGAGAATTTGGAAAAACGAAAGAAAGAAAGAGAAGCTGATAGAGGATGGTTTGAGTCATGGTTCAGTCATTTCCCATGGTTAACAACTCTGCTGTCTGCTTCAGCAGGGCCATTACTTTTATTTTTGTTGCTAATCACAATAGGACCTTGCATTATTAATAGATTAGTTGCTTTTGTTAGGGAACGCATTAATACAGTACAGCTTATGGTTTTAAGATCACAGTATATACCATTAGACTCCACTCACTAATTCAATTGGGATCCAAGATTGGCTCCTCATGGTACAAAGAGAGGGGGGAATGAAGGACTCAGGAACCAGATGGACGCCATGAAAGGCTCCAGAGTCCTCAGCAGGCCTAAGTTTCTGTTTCCTGGCAAGGTCTAAGTTTTTGTCTTCCGGTCAGGGTGGGTTTAACACTTACTGGAAACTGATTACGCCATACATTCCTGGAGTCATAGATAAATTCAATTCCCCTAGACCCAGCCCGCCCACTTTGCCCGCCAAAATCCTAAGCCAATCAGAAGAGTACACTGTTTAAATCAACCAATCATGTACCCATCCCCTTCTTCTATGTTCAAATCCCTATAAAAACCCTACCCTCCCACTACTCAAGGCTCTTGTATGGATCTACTGCATTGGTGAAGTCAAGAGACCGAACTTAAGCCCAAAATAAAGCTCCTTGCCCTTGCATAAAAAAGAAAAGAAAAAAGAAAAACAAAAAAAAAAAAAAAAACAATGAGTTGAATTAGAGTTACTAACAGGACCATGGACAACTTATGGGTGGCTATACCACTGAAGAAAAACATCTCTCTGTCAGCAACTGCTAACTAACTACATATATGTTAAGGGGTAGGGCCTAATGAGCCCCTCCTCCTAGCAATTGTTAATGGTCTCTAAATCCCCAGACAGAAGTGGAGGCACGTGAACACCTCCCCATAACAGAATATTAACAGGCCCAATATTGTGCAGGTAATCACAGCTGCTGTGATTTTAAGAAGGCAACAGCCATGTTATGCTTGGAGGACAACATTCCACATCATTGGGCTACATAATAATAATATGACCCTGTTTCAAAAGAGATAAGAAGGGGCTGGAAAGATGGCTCAGCAGTTAAAAGTGCTTGCTTGCAAAGCCTGATGGCCCTGGTTCGATTCCCCAGTACTCACATAAAGTGAGATGCACAAAGTGGCACATGAGTCTGGAGTTCATGTGCAGTGGCAGGAAACCCTGGTGTGTCCATACTCATTCTTTCTCTGTCTCCCTCTCTGTCTCTCTCAAATAATCTAAAAAAAAAAGAGAGACAAGAAAGGGCCAGGCATGGTGGTAGCACATGCCTTTAATCCCAGCACTTGGGAGACAGAGGTAGGAGGATCACCATGAGTTCAAGGCTACCCTGAGACTACATAGTAAATTCCAGGTCAGCCTGGGCAACAGTGAGACCCTACCTCAAAAATAAATAAGTAAAAAATAAAAAAAAGGAAGGAAGAGAGAGAAAGGGGAAAAGAAAGGAAAAGAGAAGAGAAATAAAGAAACAAGAAAGGAAGGAAAGAAGTATAGGTAGAAGGAACAAGGGAGGGATGGAGGGAGGGATCTCAGGATGAATCTAAATATGTGGTGTGGGGAAGATTTGAAAGTGAGTTTGCTTGCCACTCCGATCACTTGCTAGCAAAAGGAGAGCACCAAGCAGGACAGGTAGGAAGGCTGGCATGGGAGAAGCACCGTCAGTCTTTCTTGGCATGCAGGACACCTGAACCAAACTGTCATTTCAGAATGCTTTGGCAGGCTAGGTGTGGTGGTGCACACTTGCAATCCCAGCACTCAGAAGGCAGAAGGCTGGAAGCCAGCCAGGCTACATAGCAATTGCCTGTCTCAAGCAAACAAACAGTATACTTTGGCAAGGGCAGACTGGGAAGCTAGCTCAATCAGTAATGTGTTTGCCTTGTAAGTGTGAGGACCTAAATTTGATCCCCAGCAACCAAGGGGTGAGGAGAAATCACTGAATGTGATATTGTGCATTTATAATCCCTGCGCTGGAGAGAAAGAGGCTCAACTCAGAGGCTCACTGGCAAGCCATTGTGGCCTAATTTGATAAGTTCCAGGAGAGACCCTGTCTCAAAAATGGTGGACAGGGCTGGGCGTGGTGGCGCACGCCTTTAATCCCAGCACTCGGGAGGCAGAGGTAGGAGGATCACCATGAGTTCTAGGCCAGCCTGAGACTACATAGTGAATTTCAGGTCAGCCTGGACCAGAGTGAGACCCTACCTCAAAAAACTGAAAAAGAAAAAAAAAATGGTGGACAGGGCAAGAGCTTCTTCTGGCTCAGGGTTTGCAAGTCTGCACCATTAACCGCTGAGTGTCTTCCCATTTTTTAAAAAATATTTTAGGAGATGGGGAGGGGATATGATGGAGAATGGAATTTCAAAGGGGAAAGTGGGGGGGGGAGGGTACTACCATGGGACATTTTTTATAATCATGGAAAATATTAATAAAAATTGAGAATATAAAATAAAAAAAATTTTAGGGCTGGAGAGATGGCTTAGCAGTTAAGCGCTTGCCTGTGAAGCCTAAGGACCCCGGTTCGAGGTTCGATTCCCCAGGACCCATGTTAGCCAGATGCACAAGGGGGCGCACGCATCCGGAGTTTGTTTGCAGTGGCTGGAGGCCCTGGTGTGTCCATTCTCTATCTATCTATCTATCTATCTATCTATCTATCTATCTATCTATCTATCTATCTACCTCTGTCTCTCTCTGTCTGTCGCTTTCAAATAAATAAATAAGAATAAACAACAAAAATTTTTTTAAAATATTTTTATTTTCCTGACACTACCTACACAATATCATCATCATAGGAAGATCATGACATCAAAATAAAAGAGAAACTGATTGAGAGGGGGAAGAGATACGATGGAGAATGGAGTTTCAAAGGGGAAAGTGGGGGGGGAGGGAGGGAATTACTATGGGATATTGTTTACAATTATGGAAGTTGTCGATACAAAAATAAAAAAAATATTTTATTTGGGAGAGAGAATGAGCATGCCACAGCCTCCAGCCACTGCAAATGAGCTGCAGACGCATGTGCCACCTTGTGCATCTGGCTTACGTGGGTTCTGGGGAATCGAACCGAGGTCCTTTGGTTTTGCCAAGCCATCTATCTCTCCAGCCCCATTTTCCCCTTTTTTTTTTTTTTTTTTTTTTTTGTTTTTTTGAGGTAGGGTCTCGCCCTAGCCCATGCTGACCTGGAATTCACTATGTAGTCCCAGGGTGACCTTGAACTCACGGCAATCCTCCTACCTCTGCCTTCAGAGTGCTGGGATTAAAGACTTGTGCCACCACGCCCCGGTTTATGGGACCTATTTCATATGCATATTAATCTCTTATCACCTCCTAAAAGTCCTTACCTTCTTATTCCATTGCCTCCAGAGTGCCAGGACTAAAGGTGTGTGCCACCACTCCCAGCTTCAAACCATAACAAAAGTAACATTGTTCTCTTCAGTTACTTCTTTTTTTAGGTTGGCTGGTTGGTTTATTTTGAGGTAGTGTCTTGCTTCAAACCATAACAATAATAGCATTGTTCTCTCCAGAATTACTTCTTTTTTCAGGTTTTTTGTTTATTTGGTTTTTTTGTTTGTTTGTTTGTTTTTGTTTTTCGAGGTAGGGTCTCACTCTAGCCCAGGCTGACCTGGGATTCACTATGGAGTCTCAGGGTGGCCTTGAGCTCACGTAATCCTCCTACCGGTTGTTATGTTTCCACACATTTTGACATTTTGATGAAACATCTTTCTTTTTTTTTTTTTTTTTTTTTTGGTTTTTCGAGGTAGGGTCTCACTCTAGCCCAGGCTGATCTGGAATTCACTATGGAGTCTCAGGGTGGCCTCGAACTCACAGTGATCCTCCTACCTCTGCCTCCCGAGTGCTAGGGTGAAACATCTTTCTAATGTCACCTTTTCTTACAATTTTCTGCATCAGTTTCCTGTGTTGAATTACCTTAATATATCAGCACCTTTTAGGTGAATGGAACTCTGTGCTCTGTTGGCAGTTCAGAACCAACTGGGAGTTCAAATGTGAACTGCCAGTTAAGACATTCTAAAAAAGGGATAGGGCTGGAGAGAAGGCTTAGCGGTTAAGGTGCTTGCCTGCAAAGCCAAAGGACCCAGGTTCGATTCCCCAGGACCCAGATGCACAAGGGGGTACATGCATCTGGAGTTTGTTTGCAGTGGCTGGAGGCCCTGGCATGCCCATTCCCTTTCTCTCTCTCTCTCTCTCTCCCCCTATTTCTCTCCCTCTCTCTCTTTCAAATGAATAAACAAAATAAAATAAAATAAAATAAAAGAGAATATCTAACTTGGCATAGTGGTTCGAACCTATAATCCTGCTCAGGAAGCTGAAATAGGAGGATTGCTGTGAGTTCAAGGCCAACCTCAGGTACAGACTGATTTTCAAGCTCAGCTAGAATGAGACTGTCTCAAAAGAAAAATGAATAGCCAGGCATGGTGGTGCACGCCTTTAATCCCAGCACTGGGGAAGCAGAGGTAGGAGGACCACTGTGAGTTCAAGGCCATCCTGAGACTACATAGTGAATTCCAGGTCAGCCTGAGCTAGAACGAGACCCTACCTCAAAAAACCAAAATAATAAATAAATAAATAAATGGAGGATAGGAAACTATAGATAAAAATTTCCTAGAAAATAGTCCAATAAGGGGTAGGGGATATGGCTCAGTGATAGCAACACTTGCTGCTCAAGCCTGATGATCAGTTTGGATGCCCAGGACCCATATAAAAGCCAGACACAGTAGCCCAGGCACCTGTAAATCCCAGTGCAAGATGGGAGACAGATCCAAGAGAATCCTGGGAGCTTGTGGGCCAGCTAGCCTGAATGCATGGAAGAGAGCAAGAGAGACCCTATCTCTTTATTTTTTTTTTAATTTTTTTTGTTATTTTATTTATTTATTTATTTGAGAGTGACAGACAGAGAGAGAAAGAGGCAGATAGAGAGAGGGAGAGAGAATGGGCGCGCCAGGGCCTCCAGCCACTGCAAACGAACTCCAGACGCGTGCGCCCCCTTGTGCATCTGGCTAACGTGGGTCCTGGGGAGTCGAGCCTCGAACCGGGGTCCTTAGGCTTCACAGGCAAGCGTTTAACCGCTAAGCCATCTCTCCAGCCCGAGAGACCCTATCTCAAACAAGGTGGAAGGTGAGGACTGAAGGGACCAAACTGACGCCATGACAGGCTTCAGTAAGGTGCCACCCTAACTAGGCCTAAGTTTCAGTTTCCTGGAGAGGCAGGCAAGACTTCTGGGAAAGGGTGGGCTATTAATCAAGAGTGACCCTGACATGTGGCCAGAGAAGATAGCCGCCCAGGGGCTGAGTCAGTTCCTGGAGACATGTCCAAACATGCCCACACATGTCCCTTTCGCGCCTTTTTGTCCCAACCAATCAAAGACGTACAACTGTAACTGCTGCTTGCCTAGCCAATCATTTTAAAAGATTCCCTAACCCGCCTGCAATTCCCCTAGTTGTGCTTAAAAGGGGCCTGTGTGCTCCTCTCAGGATCCCCATTTTGTATGAATAGCTGACCCCCGCGTGCTGGCTGTTTCTACAGAATAAACACTCTTTGCTTTTACGTACTATTTGAGTCCAGGGCCTTTCTTCAGCGATTTTTGGACCCTTACAAGGAGCAAACTGAGATTTTAAGCTTGTGGCACCCACAGAATTGAAGGAGACTGGGGAGTGCTGTTGGCTCCTTGATGTTTAGGGCTGTGCTACCAACAACACCAGCAACGAATGCACCCTTTGCTTTCACGTTGCGCATTGTGCTTTAGATTTAAGCTTTAGATGTGCGCCAGGGCTGGAGAGATGGCTTAGCGGTTAAGTGCCTGCCTGTGAAGCCTAAGGACACGTGTTCAAGGCTCGATTCCCCAGGATCCACATAAGCCAGATGCACAAGGGGGCGCATGCATCTGGAGTTCGTTTGCAGTGGCTGGAGGCCCTGGTGTGCCCATTCTCTCTCTCTTAAATAAATAAATAAGTAAAAATATTAAAAAAAAAAAAACAAGCTCCAGATTAGTAAGAGACACCAGCGATGGAGAGGGACACCAAATGTTTATTCCCCTCTGGCCACCATAGGCTAACACACCCCATAGCAGGTAAGCATGGGAGCTCCACATGGTCACATACACGTGCATACACTACACAGCACACACACACCACCATCACCACCAGCACGTTATACATGCTAAAGAAATGAAATGTTCACCAATTTAAGCCAGGATGATTGCTGAAACTTCAAGGTAAGCCTGGACTACAGAGCGATTTCCAGGTCAGCATGGGCTATAGACTGAAATCATTTCTGCAAAAACAAAACCACCATACCTGGCTTCTCTCTCTTATTGAAAATAAATAAATAAAAATATATTTTAAAAAATAAGGGGCTTAAGCTGGGAGTCGTGGTGCATGCCCTTAATCCCAGGAGGATCGCTGTGAGTTAGAGGCCACCCTGAGACCACATAGTGAATTCCAAGTCAGCCTAGACCAGAGTGAGACCCTACCTCGAAAAACAAAAACAAAAAAAATAATAGTAAGGGGTTTAGGAGATGGCTCAGTGATTAAAGGTTCTTGCTTGCAAAGCCTACTAGTTTAGGTTCAATTCTCTAGTCACCCATGTAAAGCTGGATGGGCTTTCATTTACACCTGCAAGAGACTCTGGTGTGTGTGCACGCACACACACACACAAATACATGATAAAAAATAAAACCACAGGCATGGTGGTACACACTTGTAATCCCAGTACATGGGAAGTAGAGGCAAGAGGACCAGAATTTCAATGTCAGGGGCTGGGAAAATGGCTCAGCAATTTAAAGATACTTGTCTGCAATGCCTGCTGGCCCAGATTCAATTCCCAAGCCACCCATGTAAGTCAGACACAAAAAGTAGCACAAGTTTCTGGTGTTTGTTTGCAGCAACAAGAGGCCCTGAAGCAGGGTGTCATTCTAGCTCAGACTGACCTGGAACTCACTCTGTAATCCAGGTGGGACTCTAACTCACAGCCATTCTCCTATCTCAGCCTTTTCTTCTTCTTCTTCTTCCTCTTCTTCTTCTTCTTTTTTTTTTTTTTTTTTTTTTTTTTTTGGTTTTTCGAGGTAGGGTTTCACTCTAGTGTAGGATGACGGCTGACCTGAAATTCACTATGTAGTCTCGGGTTGGCCTCGAACTCACAGTGATCCTCCTACCTCTGCCTCCCGAGTGCTGGGATTAAAGGCATGTGCCACCACACCTGGCTCTTACCTCAGCCTTTTTAATGCTGGGATTGAAGGCAAGGCATGCTCTACCACACCCAGCAAAAATTGTTTTAAGTAAGGTAAAAAATGTTTCAGTGAAGAAGTAACTTGAAAAAATAAAGTTCAGTATCATCCTTGATTGCATAGAGTTCAAGGCCAGCCTGAGCTACATGAGACCCTGTCAAAAAATCAAAACCAGGTCACCTCTCTGTCAAATGAAATTTTTCAGTAGCCAAAAAGGTCAAATAGCCAGGCATGGTGGCACACGTCTTTAATCCCAGCACTCGGGATGCAGAGGTAGGAGGATCGCTGTGAGTTCAAAAGCCACCCTGAGACTACATAGTGAATTCCAGGTCAGCCTGAGCTAGAGTGAGACCCTACCTTGAAAAACCAAAAAAAAAAAAAAAATGTCAAATAGGTATACTGAGTCAAGGTACTCCATCAGGTTACAAACACCTTACATAAGACAAACATCAGACTTACCTGTATAAATGTATATCAGGGTATACACAGATATGATACAAAGACATCAAGTAAATGATCTCATCTATTATCTCATCTATCTCTCTCACATCAACAAAGGGTAGGATCCCTATATTTAAGGTAAAAAACCAGAAATTACCTTTAAAATAATAACAACAACCCTTTAGTCCCAAACATTCACCAACCAGTGGCTGGACCCATATCCCAGGCTCCCACAGAGCGGAGAAGGAAAAGAGGTCCCAGGGACACCCCCCTCCCCCACAACACTATGGCATCTAAGCTGCCAAGACAAGAGTAAGGACAGAAATCCCTGGACTTGAGCTTGGCATAACCAGTGGCAAACCTGATATGCCATGACGTAAGGTACATGATGGGGAATGTGGGAAAAGTCTGGAGGAAGCGGAGCTTGGAAGCCAGCCTTGTGGGTGAGCATGGATACCTATCTTGGATCTTCTTTGCTCCCGGAGGCACATAGACTGCGCTGTGGGTCTCCTTATGACTGGGGAGAAGACGGAAAAGTTTCAGCCAGACATGCCAGCGCACACCTTTGATCCCAGCACTCAGGGAGGCTGAAATAGGAGGATGGCCATGAGTTTGAGGCCACCCTGAATTCCAGGTCAGCTTACGCAAAAGAGAGACCTTACCTTGAGAGAAATTTCTTCTCCCCCTCCAATAAGAAGATTTGAGTCAGGATTGGACATAACCTGACTACAGATTCTTCTTCTCGTTTTCCTCCATTTCATTTCAGGTAGGACAATCAGCTTCCAAGATACCCCAAAAGTCTCTGCTACCCTGTCTCCTTAAAAACTGGGCTAATTTAAGCCGGGTGTGGTGGCCCATGCCTTAAATCCCAGCACTCCGGAGGCAGAGGTAGGATTGCCATGAGTTCGAGTCCACCCTGAGACTACAGAGTGATTTCCAGGTCAGCCTGAGCTAGAAACCCTACCTTAAAAAAACAAAACAAACAAAAAAAAGGGGGCTAATTTAGATAATACAGGGAGAACAGGAATGGCCCATTATTTCTCTCCAGACACTTAAGGAGACAATTAGAAAACATACTAATGTAACTCCAGATACCATGAACGAAGAAATTCTTCTTAAGAACTTAAAACAGTTTCTCCAGGTGGCAACTTCGGTTTATTATAATCAGGATGCCAAGAAAAAAAGGGACCACAAAGGGAGATAAAGAAAAAGGATAGAGGCGGGCTTGGTGGTGTATCCCTTTAATCCCAGCATTCGAGGCCACCCTGAAACTACATAGTGTCTTCCAAGACTTTCTTCCTGAACTCCACCAATATGCTTTTGGGATCCTTTACAGTAGTTCCTCTCTCTGGGAGAGACTCTAACTGCCACAATTTTGTGCCCCATTCAGCAGGAAATAGTTCATGATCTGACATCATCACTCCTTGTCCTCTAACAGCAGTTACAGTTTCTTCTCATGAGAGGGGGAAATGGGGAGGGGGATGCAGTTAGGGTGACTGGACCCCTGAAGTTAAAAAGAGCAGGAAAGTGTGTAATTTCTGGAGATCAAAGATGATCTGATTTCTTCTCTCTTGGCTAGTTTCCCAGACCTGTTTTTCCACAAACAGCCAGGACCTCTCCTGGGAGAAAGATCTTTCATAGGATTTAAACATTGTGGTTGGTCAAGTTCAACCCCCGGAACTTGGTGTCAGGGCTAACATCTTCCTGAGATAGCCCCTAGCCCTAACCAACCAGCTGTCACTCTGGTTCACCTGAGCCGGAAGACAGCCCACCACCCTATGGTCATAAATACCTTTGCAAGGGGAGGGCAGGCTCTCTGATCACTTGGGAACTTCCAGCTGTGGGTGAGGTACCCTAGCCCTTACTTTCTTTTTCTTTTTTTTTTAAACAGGTTTTATCTTTTATTTATTTTTTTTTCTAAATTTTTATTAACATTTTCCATGATTATAAAAAATATCCTATGGGGGCTGGAGAGATGGCTTAGCGGTTAAGCGCTTGCCTGTGAAGCCTAAGGACCCCAGTTCGAGGCTCAATTCCCCAGGACCCACGTTAGCCAGATGCACAAGAGGGCGCACTCATCTGGAGTTCGTTTACAGAGGCTGGAAGCTCTGGCGTGCCCATTCTCTCTCTCTCTCTCTCTCTCTCTCTCTCTCTCTCTCTCTCCCCCTCTCTGTGCCTCCTTCTCTCTGTCACTCTCAAATAAACAAATAAATAAATAAATAAAATATCCTATAGTAATACCCTCCCTCCCCCCACTTTCCCCTTTGAAATTCCATTCTCCATCATATCCTCTCCCCATCTCAATCAGTCTCTCTTTTATTTTGATGTCATGATCTTTTCCTACTCTTTTTTTTTTTTTTTTTTTTTTTTTTTGTTGGTTTTTCGAGGTAGGGTCTCACTCTAGTTCAGGCTGACCTGGAATTCACTATGTCGTCTCAGGGTGGCCTCGAACTCATGGCAATCCTCTTACCTCTGCCTCCCAAGTGCTGGGATTAAAGGCGTGTGCCACCACGCCCGGCTTTTTTCCTACTCTTATGATGGTCTTGTGTAGGTAGTGTCAGGCACTATGAGGTCATGGATATCCAGGCCATTTTATGTCTGGAGGGAGCACGTTGTAAAGAGTCCTACCCTTCCTTTGGCTCTTACATTCTTTCCGCCACCTCTTCCGCATTAGACCCTGAGCCTTGGAAGGTGTGATCGAGATGTTACTCAGTACTCCAGTCACTTCTTTCCAGCACTATGATACCTTCTGAGTCATCCCAAGGTCACTGCCATCTGAAAAGAGAAGATTCTCTACCCAAAGTGAGAGTAGTGTTAATATAAGGGTATAAATATTAAGAGAAGTGCTTACTGGGCAGTTTGATAAGCATAGTATATACATTTTTCCAGACATCAGCAGATGTTACACCCCTAGGGCTCATGACTACCCCTGTTTTAAGTTTTCATTATCGGGGATGTATTCCCTCCCGTGGAGTGGGCCTCCAGTCCAATTAGAGGGAATTTGGTTTCCACCATGACAGACATGCCACTATTGCACTTGTTGGCTCATTTGGCCTGGCTGGCCAATTATAAGGCTTGCAGTGTCCACTGTTGAGTATCTTCACTGGTGGTATCTCTTTCTCCCATTGAACTACATGTAGAATGGCTTCTTCCAAATTTCTGTCAGCCCTAGCCCTTACTTTCTACATGTGCTCCTTTATCCCCTCCCCCAGCTCCCCACATGGCAGGAGCTCCTTGAACTTTCTTTTCTCTTTTCTGTCCTTGCTTTTTTCCCCAGGCCATTCATGTAGGATCTCTAGCCAGGTGGGTGCCTTTCCTTGGCTCTGTGATTCCCTCAATAAATATAATAATTTAATAAATAAAAAAATAAGGGCTGGAGAGATAGTTTAGCTGTTAAGGTGCATGACTGCAAAGCCTAAGGACCCAGGTTCAATTTTCCAGGTCCCACGTAAGCCAGATGCACATGGTGATGCATGCATCTGGAGTTTGTGTGTGGTGGCTAGAAGCCCTGGCGTACCCATTCTCACACTCTCTCTTTATCTCTCTCTCTCCTTCTCTCTGTCTCAAATAAATAAATCTTTAAAACAAAGTTTAAAAAGTAATAATTATAGTAAAATAAAAACCAGGCCAGGTGTGGTGGTGCACCCCTTTAATCCCATCAATATGGAGGCAGAGGTAGTATAATCATCTCGAGTTCAAGGCCAACCTGAGATTATATTGTGAATTCCAAGTCAGCCTGAGCTATAGTGAGACCCTGCCTTGAAAACCAAACAAAACAAGCCTGGGGCTGGAGAGATGGCTTAGTGGTTAAGACACTTGCCTATGAAGCCTAAGGGCCCATGTTGTACTCTCCAGATTCCATGTTAGTCAGATGCACAAAAGTGAGGCAAGCACAAGGTTGCACATGCCCACAATTGCTGTGGCTGAAGCCCTGGCATACCAATTCTCTCTCTCTCTCTCTCTGTCTCTCTCTTCTCTTGGTCTCGCTAAAAAAATTTAACTTAATTTTAAAAAATGTTAAAAAAAAAAAAAACAAGGCTGGATGTGGTGGTGCATGCTTATAATCCCAGTACTTAGGAAGTGGAGGCAGGAGGATAAGGAGTTCAAGGTCATCTTTACTTGGATACACAGTTGAGTTTGAGGCCAACCTGGGCTACATGAAACACTGTCTCAAAAATTTTTAATACATTTTATTTATTTATTTTAGAGAGAGAGAAGGAGGGAGAGAGAGAGAGAGACAGAGAGAGAGAGAATGGGCACACCAGGGCATCAAGCCACTGTAAATGAACTCCAGATGCATGCCCCTTCCCCCTTGTGCATTTGGTTTTCATGGGTCCTGGAGAATCGAACCGGGATCCTTTGGCTTTGCAGGCAAACACCTTAAGCGCTAAACCATATCTCCAGCCCTCAAAAAAATTTAATGTTAATTAATTAATTAGTTAATTAATGAGAGAAAGAGGCAAACAGAGACAGAGTGTGTGTGAATGAGAACGAATGGCACGCCAGGGCCTCTAGCCACTGCAAAGGATCTCCAGACTAATGCACCACCATTTGCATCTGGCTTATGTGGGTACTGGGGAATTGAACCTGGGTCCTTAGATTTCGTAGGCAAGCACCTGAATCACTAAGCCATCTCTCCAGTTCCCCCCAAAATTTTTGCAGTACTGTTGATTGAACCCTGGGCCAAATTCATGACAGAAAAGCATTCCGACAACTGAGCTATATTGCCAATGTAAAAATAAATTAATTTTCATTTATTTATTTACTTGAGAGAGGCAGGCAGAGTATAGGCATGTCAGGGCCTCCTGCCATTGAAAACGAACTACTGATGCATGCACCTCTTTGTGTATCTGGCTTTATGTGGATGCCAGAGAATGAAACCTGGGCTGGCAGGCTTTGCAAGCAAGTGCCTTTAATCACCCTTCAGCTTAAGAAAGGCCCTGAGTTTGGTCTTACACACCAAAAAAAAAAAAAAAAGAAAAACCCACAAAACATCATTATGGCCTTTTAAAAGAATAACAAGCTATTTTGCTGTTCTTCCAGAGGTGGGAGTGCACAAATAAAAGTCAAACAAAAGCTGAAATTATTTGTAAGATATAAAGAAAGGAATGTGTGCTACTTGCTACATGTTATCTATTAAAATGGGCAACTGTAGTGAATTATCTTTGATGTGAAGCCTAAGGACCCTGGTTCGGTTCCCCAGGACCCACATAAGCCAGATACACAAGGGGATGCATGTGTCTGGGGTTTGTCTGTAGTGGCTGGAGGCCCTGGTGCACCCTCTCTCTCTCTCTCTCTCTCTCTCTCTGCTTATTTCTCTCTTTCTCTCTCTCTCTCTCTCAAATAAATAAATAAAATATATTTTTTAAAAAAAGATAGTAGTGGTTGTGTGTGGTGGCGCATGCCTTTAATCCCAGCATTTAGGAGGCAGAGGTAGGAGGATTGCCCTGAGTTTGAGGCCACCCTGAGACTACATAGTGAATTCCAGGTCAGCCTGAGCTAGAGCAAGACCCTACCTCAGTAAAGAATAGAAAAGAGAAGAGAAGAAAATGTTAATTTTTCTGGGAGGCTAAGACAGTCCTAGAATTCCAGGCCAATGGAGACTACACAGCAAGACCTGTACTTTTCTTTATTTTTATTTTTATTTATTTGTGTGTGGGGGGGGTCGAGGTAGGGTCTCTAGCTCAGGCTGACCTGGAATTCACTATGTAGTCTCAGGGTGGCCTTGAACTCATGGCAATCCTCCTACCTCTGCCTCCCAAGTGTTGGGATTAAAGGTGTGTGCCACCATGCCCAGCTTCTTTTCTTTTCTTTCCTCCCTCCCTCCCTCCTTTCTTCTTCCTCCTCCTTTTCCTTCCTTCCTTCCGTCCTTCCTTCCTTCTTTCTTTCTTTCCTTATTCTCCGTTTTCTTCTTCTTCTTTTTTTTTTTTTGGTTTTTTGAGGTAGGGTCTCACTCTAGCCCAGGCTAACCCGGAATTCACTATGGAGTCTCAGGGTGGCCTCGAACTCATGGCGATCCTCCTACCTCTGCCTCCCGAGTGCTGGGATTAAAGGCATGCGCCACCACGCCCGGCTCTTTTTTTTGGTTTTTCGAGGTAGGGTCTCACTCTAGCCCAGGCTGACCTGGAATTCACTATGGAGTCTCAGGGTGGCCTTGAACTCACGGCGATCCTCCTACCTCTGCCTCCCAAGTGCTGGGATTAAAGGTGTGCGCCACCATGCCCGGCTTCGTCTTCTTCTTCTTGTTGCAGAATCTTGCTCTAGCCCAGGCTGATCTGGAACTCACTTTCTAGCACAGCCATCCTACCACCTCAGCTTCTTTTTAAAAATGTTTATTTATTTGAGTGGTGGGGGGAAGAGGCAGATAGAATGGGAGTGCCAGGGCCTCCTGCCACTGCAAATGAACTCCAGATACATGCACCACCTTATGAATCTGGCTTATGTGGGTTCTGGGGAATTGAACTTGTGTCCTTGGGCTTTGCAGGCAAGCATTTTAACTGCTAGGCCATCTCTCCAGGCCCCCTACCTCAGTTTCTTAAGCACAGGGATTAAAAGCATGTATCACCACTCCAGGCTAAGACCTGTCTTAAAACAATAACAGCAACAAAAAGTCACTTCACCGGCTGCAGAGATGGCTTAGCCATTAAAGGTGCTTGTTTGTGAAGCTTGGATGGCCTGGGTTCCATTCCACAGTACCCACAGCTAGCAGACAGCTTCAGGTTCACTGAGATGAACTTCCAGACCAGGCACAGTTATGGAGGAAGGGATATTTATTGAAGCTTACAGATCCAGTGGAAGTTGCATAAATGGCAGAAGAAGCTGGCCTGCCTTCACAGGTCCAAGCAGAGAGAGAGAGAGAGAGAGAGAGAGAGAGAGAGAGAGAAGCACAAGCCAAAAGCCACACAGCACACTTCAGGAACTCCAGTTAGGCACACTTTAGATTGCAATCTGAAACCCACTACCACACCTTAAGATCCACCCAGTGACACTGCCTCCAGCCAGGTGGCTGCAGATGCAAACTACAAACAATAAAAAACTGAATATATTGGGGGCCATCTATTCAAACTACCACACCACATAAAGGCAGATGCACGAAGTGTCATGTGCATCTGGAGTTCATTTGCAGTGGTACGAGGCCCTGCCATACCCATTCTCTCTCTCTCTTTCTCTCTCTGCTTGCAAATAAATGAATAAATTAAATTACTTTTCTGGGTATGAGCACAGTAGCAAAGACAAAAATATGTCAGAACAAGAGAGAAAAATTGGGAAAAAATGTTTTGCCAGGCGTAGTGGCGCACACCTTTAATGCCAGCACTTGAGGGTCAGAGGTAGGAGGATTTCCACGAGTTTGAGGCCACCCTGAGACTACATAGTGAATTCAAGGTCAGCCTGGGCTAGAGCAAGACCCTACCTTGAAAACAAAACAAACAAAAAAAAATTGAGTTACATGTTCTTTTGTGTATGTGGGCACACATGTATCTGTGCTTGTGCCTGCATGCATATGAAGGTCAATTGATTTTACCTTTTTTTAAAAAAAATAATATATTTTTATTTAAGAGTGAGAGAATGAGTGTGCCAGGGCCTCTAGCCACTGCAAATGAACTCCAGATGCATGTGCCACCTTATGCACTTGGCATTACGTGGGTATTAGGCAGTTGCAGCCAGGTCCCTTGGCTTTGCAGACAAGCACCTTAAGTGCTAAGCCATCTCTCCAGCTTCTAATTTTTTTTTTGTTTGTTTTTTTGAGGTAGGGTTTCACTCTAGCCCAGCTTGACCTGGAATTCACTATGTAGTCTCAGGGTGGCCTTGAACTCATAGCACTCCTCCTACTTCTGAGTGCTGGAATTAAAGGTGTGCACCACCACACCCAGTTTATCACCTTATTTTTTTAACCTTATTTTTTTGAGACAGAGTCTCTCACTAAACTCAGAGCTCACTGATTCAGCTAGACTAGTTAGCTAGCTAATAAGCCCCAGGGATTCTCCAGTCTCCACCTCCTGAGCTGCTATTACAGGTGGACATTGGAGTGCCCAACTTTTTTTTTTTTAGATTTTTTTTTTTGTGTTTTTTTGAGGTAGGGTTTCACTCTATCCCAGGCTGACCTGGAACTCACTATGTAGTTTCAGGGTGGCCTTGAACTCACGGCAATCCTACCTCTGCCTCCAGAGTGCTGGGATTAAAGGAGTGCACCACCACGCCCGGCTACAGTTCCCAACTTTAACATACGTGCTGGCAATGCAGTCAGGGCCTCGTGCTTGTGTGCAAATACTTTTCTCACTATGGTGGTGAAATTTCTTGACAACTTGATTGGTCAGGAATCATGTCAGAGACTCACATCTGGGGCAGGTCTGTGAAGGCAGTTCCTGGAAGGACTGAGGGGAAAGACCTTTCTCCAGAGTGGGCAAGCCTTCTGGTGGCAGCCTACTCATAAAAAAGTTCTAAAGGCTGGGAGTGGTGGTGCACGCCTTTAATCCCAGCACTCGGGAGGCAGAGGTAGGAGGATTGCCGTGAGTTCGAGGCCACCCTGAGAATACAGAGTGAATTCCAGGTCAGCCTAGACTAGAGTGAAAACCTACCTTGAAAAACCAAAAAAAAAAAAAAAAAAAAAAAAAAGTTCTAAGGCTGGGTGTGATGGTACAAGCATTTAATCCCAGCACTAGGGAAGCAAAGGTAGGAGGATCACTGAGCGTTCGAGGCCAGCCTTGGACTACATAGTGAATTCCAGGTCAGCTTGGGCGAAAGGGAGACCCTACCTCCAAAAAAACAATGAGAAAACCTGTTCTAGGAAGAAAGTGGCCTCTTTCCCCTGCCTGTCTTCACCCCTTGCTGGTGGGTCCATCTACCCTGTTGCTGTCCTCCTGCACTGACATCAGAACCCAGCTTCTCCATCCTTCCAGCATGGGCTGAAGAGCAGAAGCTTTCTACATACGTCCCAGGCCTTCGGCACTGCATTGAGACTGCTAAGGCAGCCAGCCTCGTGGACTGAGTGGCTACTGGGTTGTCAGATTCTCCAGTCAGCAGACAGCCAACTGTTGTTGAACTGCTCAACCCATATAATGTAAGCCAGTCTAATAAACTCCCTTTACAATATATACCCATTCTATCAGTTGTGTTTCTTAAAGCACCCTGACCAATATACCCACTGAACCTCCAGACCCCCCCCCTTGGGTTACATGTACTGAAAATCAATAACTCCTATTGATTCTGTAAGAATTTCTGTTGGAGCTAGGACTATAGCTCAGCGGCAAAGTATGGGCTTAACATTCTTTTTTTTTAATTTTTAAATTTTATTTATTGAGATAAAGAGAGAGAGGCAGGTAGATAGAGAAAAAATGGGTGCACCAGGGCCTTCGGCCACTGTAAACGAACTCCAGACGCATGTACCTGGCTTACATGGGTCCTGGGGAATCGAACCTGAGTCCTTTAGCTTTGCAGGCAAACACCTTAACCACTGAGCCATCTCTCCAGCCCTGGGCTTTAATATTCTTGAGCTAGAGATTGGCAGGGAGGGAAGGAGAGGAAAAGAAGAGAGAGGGGAGAAGAGGGGGAGAAAGAAATCTAATAGTCATAGAAATGACTTGCTTTGATTATGGACATGGTATTAGAATTTTAGGAATGACTGTGAACTGAGCCTTAGATCCTAAGAGTAGAGCCCAGAGCCTATTAGGCTTAAAGCCAAGCCTTCCAGAGGATTTCAGTCGCTGCTACTACATCCAAGCAAGACGATGGAGATAGTGTGACCTAGGAGGATGAGTCAGCCTCAGGATGTTTTTGTAGATTCCCAGGGGCTCATGCCTTCGGTATGCACCAGCCCCCCAATCTGCTGAGGTGAGAGATTGCATGCTTTTGTTTGTTTGCTTGCTTTTTTGAGGTAGGGTCCCACTCTAACCGTGGCTGACCTGTCTTTTTTGTCCTTATAACCCAGCTTGTAGTAAGTCTGCTGCCTCAGCTTCTTTTTATTTTTATTTTTATTTTTTACTTTTTGGTTTTTAGATGTAGCGTCTCACTCTAGCCTAGGCTGACCTGGAATTAACTCTGTATTCTCAGGGTGGCCTTGAACGCATGGTGCTCCTCCTATCTCTGCCTCCGGAGTACTGGGATTAAAGGCATGCACCCCCACGCCCGGCCTCAGCTGCTTTAAAAAAAAATATTTTGGGGGCTAAAGAGATGGCTTAGCAGTTAAGCGCTTGCCTGTGAAGCCTAAGGATGCTGGTTGGAGGCTTGATTCCCCAGTACCCACATAAGTTAGATGCACAAGGTGGCATGTGCTCTCAAATAAATAAATAAATAAACATTAAAATAATATATCTTTAAATTTAAACTGGGTGTGGTGGCTCACGCCTTTAATCTCAGCTCTTGGGAGGCAGAGGTATGAGGATCATTGTGAGTTTAAGGCCACCGTGAGACTACATAGTGAATTCCAGGTCAGCCTGGGGTAGAGCGAGACCCTGCCTTTAAAAAAACATAAACAAAAAAATTATTTATTTATGGGGGGGTAGAGTATGGGCACAACAAGGCCTCTAGCCACTGCAAGTGAACTCCAGATGCATACACTACGTTGTGCATCTGGCATTACATGGGCACCAGAGACTCAAACCCAGGCCATCAGTCTTTGCAAGCAAGCACTTTACCCACCGAGACATCTCCCTAACCCCAAGTAACTTTCTGTTTGCTTTTAGAGGTTATCTCCAGCACCACCATGCCTGAGTGTTGGTAGCATTGCAATACAAGTTGTTTTTTTGTTTTTTTTGGTGCTTTTCAAATTGCTTGTTCTATTCAGGATTTTATTTGTATCAGCAGCAAAATGTTAATAAATAAAATTATTGGTAGAATTTTTTCTTGTTGTTGTTTTTTCGAGGTAAGGGTCTCACTCTGGCCCAGACTGACCTGGAATTCACTACTTAATCTCAGGATGGCCTTGAACACACAGTGATCCTCCTACCTCTGACTTCCCGAGTGCTGGGATTAAAGGCATGTGCCACCACGCCCAGCTACTGGTAGATTTTTTTTTTGAGGTAGGGTCTCACTCTAGCCCAGGCTGATCTGGAATTCACTATGTAGTCTTAGGGCGGTCTCAAACTCATGGCAATCCTCCTACCTCTGCCTCCCAAGTGCTGGGATTAAAGGTGTGCACCACCACGCC
The DNA here is from genome assembly GCA_036346955.1 of Dipus sagitta. Lineage (NCBI taxonomy): Eukaryota > Metazoa > Chordata > Mammalia > Rodentia > Dipodidae > Dipus > Dipus sagitta. Next base: position 46,951,951 of record CM070776.1, on the reverse strand, counting down.
AGGCTGTAAAATTTTTAATAAAAGAATTTCAGGAATGAAAAATTCAGACAGACTCTGGGAAATGTGGGAGGGTTAAAATGGAAGAGCCTAAGATTCCTTGGTGAAAAGAGTGATGTGATGGGACATTCAAACCCAAAATAGTAGCCAGGCTTGCTGGTGCCCATCTGGAGTCCCAGATACTTGGGAGGCTGAGGCAAGAAGATTGCTTAAGCTCAGGAGTTTAGAATCAGGGCTATATAACAAGACTCTGACTCAAACAAGATAAAACAAACCATCATTTTTTTCAAAATAATTTTAGAGGGCTGGAGAGATTGCTTAGTGGTTAAGGCACTTGACTGCAAAGCAAAAGGCCCTTGGTTCGATTCCTCAGGACACACGTATGCCAGATGCACAAGGTGGCACATGCATCTGAAGCTTGTTTGCAGTGGCTGGAGGCCCTGGTGCACCCATTCTTTCTCTCTCTCTCTCTTCCTCTGCCTCTTTCTCTCTCTCAAATAAATAAATAAAAAGAAAAGAAAAACTAATTTCAGAGAGAAACTAATTGACATTTCTAGATGGTTTCTCAAGTAACATAAACCAAAAGCCCCTCAGAAAAGAAGAGCCTTGGGCTGCAGAGAAGACTTAGCAGTTAAAGTGCTTGCCTATGAAGCCAAAGGACCTAGGTTTGATTCCCCATTACCCACATAAGCCAGATGCACAAGGTGGGTGCACAGCATAACTGAGACCAAAGCCATACCAAAAGGTAACTGGGATTATACCAGGCCAGTACCCGGCAAAAATGCATCAGAAACGCTAATTGCACCTTCCATGTCAGGATAAATTATATGTTAAATCTGATGGATGGTCAGATTTTCCATTCTTAAATCAGCTATATTTTGGGCTTGTCATTTGGTGCTTCCTAATTTATAGTGCCTTTGTCTCCTCTTCTGTAGTTCGTTGGGGCAGGGTCTCTCTTGGTTACAACCTGACCTTGGAACCCTCTATAGACCAGAAATCTCAGCCTCCCAGTTGACAAAATCAATGGTGTGTGTCAACACATATCCTTAGGGACTGTGACTTTGTTAGAGGATCTGTTTGTCATAATACCTACTCTTGCATAAATACTCTGTGCTGGTTTTCATTGAATGTGTATATTGTTTAGTTAAATTTTAGAATTTGCCTGTATTTTGATCCACCCAACCTAATAGAATACTCTCATAGCAGGCAAACCCAACACCTACGGTCACTTTTGTGTTCATTCTGAGTCTTTTAAGAGCCACACCTAGCACCTTAAGCTCCTACCCTGAAGATATATAATGTCAGATTTATTGATACATCTAATAATACAGCAGATAATTAGAACACACAAACATTAAATTAATCCAAGATGCAAAAATCTCTACATTATAGTACAAGAAACTCAAAAAAATCAAGACAACATAAATCCACCAAAAATTATAAATCTATCAGAAATTACCTTCAGTGAAACTGATTTAGAGGAAATGCCTGAGAAAGATTTCAAATGACTGATTATAAATATGCTCAAAGAAATCAAAGAGGAGGAGGACTGGGGCCACGATGGCATGCTTTCTTTGATTCCTGGTTGCTTTCCTCCACCATGTGCTTCTGCCAAAAATGTTCTGTCTCCACGGGCCCAGAAACAAGGGAGCTAAGTGACCATGAACTGAAACTTCTGAAACCAGAACAAGGAAGGTATCGGAGTTTTACTTTTATATCAACAACTTCAATTTTTTACCATGGGCACATCAGAGAAGACAGATGTGGTTCTGGTTGCTTGTGGTTCCTTCAATCCAATCACCAACATGCACCTTAGGTTGTTTGAGCTGGCCAAGGACTACATGAATGGAACAGGAAAATACAGAGTTATCAAAGGCATAATTTCTCCTGTTGGCGATGGATACAAGAAGAATGGACTCATCCCTGCCCACCACCGAGTCATCATGGCAGAGCTTGCCACCAAGAGCTCCCACTGGGGAGAAGTAGACACGTGGGAAAGCCTTCAGAAGGAGTGGGTAGAGACGTGAAGGTGCTGAGACACCATCAAGAGAAGCTGGCAACTGGCAACTATGATTACTCACAGAATTTACCTGTACTGGAAAGGCCTGGGTGGAAGAGGAAGTGGGCTGAGCATAGACAGAATTCTAGTCAAAAGAAGCCACTAGAGCCCAATCCAAAAGGTGTGCCTAGGGTGAAGTTACTGTGTGGCACAGATTTACTGGAGTCCTTCTGTGTGCCCAATTTATGGAAAAGTGAGGACATCACTCAAATCGTGGCTGAATATGGCCTCATATGTGTCACTCGAGCTGGCAGTGATACTCAGAAGTTCATCTATGAGTCCGATGTGCTGTGGAAACACCAAAGCAACGTTCACCTGGTGAATGAGTGGACCGCCAATGACATCTCATCCATGCAGATCCGGAGAGCCCTCAGAAGGGGCCAGGGCATTTGCTACTTGGTACCAGATCTTGTCCAAGAATATATCGAAAAGCATAATTTGTATAGCTCCCAGAGTGAAGACAGGAATGCTGGGGTTGTCCTGGCTCACTTGCAGAGAAACACTGCAGAAGCTAAGCAAAGCAATTCTACATTCTGATAGTTTAGACTGCTCTTTTGGAGATTTGGAACTATCTGTGGTCAGTAACCCACAGACAGAACTGCATTCCTGTTTTACGAACTAAAGCTTAAGGTTTGGTGAAAATCTATAGGATCTTAAAATCAGGTTTGTTTTTGTTACAGTTGCTAAGATGAACATTTCAAGATATATATATATCTTTAAAATACATGATCAGGGGCTGGAGGGATAGCTTAGCAGTTAAGGCACTTGCCAGCAAAGCTAAAGGACCCAGGTTCAATTCCCCAGTACCCACATAAAGCCAGATGCACAAGGTGACACTAGAGTTCGTTTGCAATGACTAGAAGCCCTGGCATGCCCATTTTCAATCTCTCACTCTCTCTCTTTCTCTCTCCTTCTCTCAAAAAAAATATTTTTTTGATGTGAGCCAGGCGTGGTGGTGCACGCCTTTAATCCCAGCACGTAGGAGGCAGAGGTAGGAGGATCGCCATGAGTTTGAGGCCACCCTGAGCTACAGTGAGACCCTACCTCGAAACACCAAAAAAAAAAAGAATGTGGGGGCTGAAGGGATGGCTTACCAGTTAAGGTGTTTGCCTGCAAAGCCAAAGGACCCATGTTCAATTCCCCAGGCCCAATGTTAGCCAGCTGAACAAGAGGTCACACACATCTGCAGTTTGTCTGCAGTGGCTGGAGGCCCTGGCATGATCATTCTCTCTCTTTCTCCCTCTCCCTCCCTTTTCTCTGTCAAATAAATAAATATGTGATCAACAGCTCACTAAAAAAGAAAATAAATCAAAGAGGAAATCAAAAGAATCAAAGGAGACACAGGAAACAAATTTAATGAAACAAGGAGGTCAGTACAAGACATGAGTAAGGAAATAGAAATAATAAAGAAAAACCAGTCAGAAATATTAGCAATGAAAAACACAGTAAGTCAAAAAAAAAAAAAAAAAAAAAAAACTCTGTTGAAAATCTCACCAGTAGAAGGGATAGAGGAGAGAACATAATATCTAAACTAGAAGACCAGGTGGAAGGTCTAAAACAGTCCAACAAAGAGAAAGACAAACTAATATGAAGGTATAAATGGGAAAATCTTTGCCAGCTATACATCTGACAGAGGATTAATATCCAAAATATACAAAGAACTCAAAAAACTAAATAATAAGAAATCAAATAACCCAATTAAAAAATGGGCTATGGAACTAAATAGAACTTTTTCTTAAAGAGAGGGTTCTTAAAAGAAGAAATACAGATGGCATATAAACATCTAAAAAATGTGTTCTATATCCCTAGCCATCAGGGAAATGCAGATTAAAACTACATTGACAGTCCATCTCATTCCTGTCAGAATGGCTACCATCGTGAATACAAATGACCAGAAATGCTGGCGAGGATTGTAGAAAGAACACTTCTACACTGTTGGTGGGAATGCAATCTTGTCCAGCCACTGTGGAAATCAGTGTGGAGGTTCCTGAGACAACTAAAGATAGATTTACCATATGACTCAGCTATACCACTTGTAGGCATATATCCTAAGGACTCATCTCACTACCTTAGAGATACTTGCTCAACCATGTTTATTGCCACTCTATTCACAGTAGCTGGGAAATGGAACCAGTCTAGATGTCCAACTGATGAGTGAATAATGAATATGTGGCACATTTACACAATGGAGTTCTACTCAGTGGTAAAGAAAAAATGAAATTTGCAGGAAAATGGATGGATCTGGAAAGGATTACACTTAGTGAGGTAACCCAGGCCCAGAAAACCAAACGTCACATGTTCTCTCTCATATGTGGGTCTTAGCTACAAATGATTGGACCTCTATGTGAGTAGGAATAAAACTCAGTAGCAGAGGCCAGTAAGCTATAAAGGAGATACAAAGGGAATAGAAAGGGAGGGAGGGGGCACTTAATAGGATGGTATTGTGTGTATGTAAGTAGAAGAACAGATTAATGGGGGAGAAAAGGCCTAAGTGAGGTCAGGGGAAGACATTGAGTAAAGGAAAGGTGGGTGGAGGGCTAATAAAAATCTAAGAGGATTTAAATAAATCATATGGAAACCTACTTTTTCGGACAATGGAATACCCAGAAACCATAGATTGTTACTATAAAAATTTCAGTGCCAGGGATGGGATACCTTCCAGCGAGTTGTTGGCTAGGGAGGTTCCTGATGCCCCCAAAACCTTACAGGCCATTGCCAGGGCCCTTGGTTTCCTACCAGGAATAGATGGTAAGACCCTATTGCTGAAGACTCCACATACCGCAAAGTCTGCTTCTCTCTGCAAGGTCACTGAGAAATCCTGCTGGAGCTGAGCTGAAAACCTCCTCCATGTAGACCAGCTGACAGAAAGCTGGAAAAAGCCACACTGCATGCAATTCAATGGGAGAGAGTGAAATCACCATTGAAGATACTCAACAGTGCACACTGCAAGCTTTATATTTGGCCAGCCAGGCCAAATGAGCCAACGGGTGCAATAGTGGCATGTCTGTCATGGTGAAAATCAACTGTCCTCTAATTGGACTGGAGACCCACTCCGGGAGGGAATACATCCCTAATACTGAAAACCTACGACAGGAGTAGTCATGAGCCCTAGGGGTGCAACGTCTGCTGGTGTCTGGCTAAATGTATATACTATTTTCACTTAATTGCCCAGTAAGCACTTCTCTTTTTTTTAATTTTTAAATTTTTTTAAATTTTTTGTTCATTTATTTATTTATTCATTTGAGAGCAACAGATAGAGAGAGAAAGAGGCAGATGGAGAGAGAGAGAATGGGCATGCCTGGGCCTCCAGCCACTGCAAACGAACTCCAGATGCATGCACCCCCTTGTGCATCTGGCTAATGTGGGTCCTGGGGAATCGAGCCTCGAACCAGGGTCCTTAGGCTTCCCAGGCAAGTGCTTAACCACTAAGCCATCTCTCTAGCCCCACTTCTCTTAATGTACATACCTATATATTAATGCTACTCTCATTTTTGGTTAAAGAAGCTTCTCTATTCAGATGGCAGTGACCTTGGGATGACTCAGAAGGCACCATGGTGCTGAGAAGAAGTGACAGAGGAGTGCTCAGCAATGAAATATCTCTATCCCACCTTCCAAGGCTCAGCCTCCATTGCAGAAGAGGCGTTCATGGCAGAAACAATGTAAGAGCCAAAGGAAGGGTAGGACTCCTTACAGCGTGCTCCTCCAGACACAAAATGGTCTGGATATCCATGACCTCATAGTGCCTGACACTACTTACACAAGACCATCATAATAGGAGGAAAAGATGATAATATTAAAATAAAAGAGAGACTGAGAGGGGGAAGGGGTATGATGGAGAGTAGAGTTGCAAAGGGGAAAGTGGGGGGGGGGGAGGAAGGGAATTACCATGGGTTATTGTCCACAAGTATGGAAGCTGTCAATAAAAAAATAAGTAAAAATAAGGACTGGAGAGGTGGCTTAGCATTTAAGGCACTTGCCTGCAAAGCCAAAGGACCCAGTTTCGATTCTCCAGGACCCATGTAAGCCAGGTGCACAAGGTTGCACATGTGTCTGGAGTTCATTTGTAGCAGCTGGAGGCCCTAGTGTGCCCATTCTCTATCTGCTTCTCTCTCTCTATCTGCTTCTTTCTCTGTTCCTCTCAGATAAAATAATTAAAGATAAAAATAAAATTAAAAAAAATGAGGGCTGGAGGGATGACTTAGCCGTTAAGGCATTTGCCTGCAAAGCCAAAGGACCCAGTTTCGATTCCCCAGGACCCACGTTAGCCAAGTGCACAAGGGGACGCACATGTCTGGAGTTTGTTTGTCAGCCCTGGTGTGCCCATTCTCTCTCTCTCTCTCTCATAATTAAATAAATATTTTTTTAAAAAGAAAAGAAAAAAGTATAATCAGTATGGGCTTTTTCTACTAGCTTCTTTTCAATTCACTTTCTTTTCCACCCAGTATTTCATTTTTTAGAACCTAAATCTCAAATGCTATTTTGCAAAAGTATGGAGTAAATGAATTTGGTAATCTGTAGGACAGCTGCTTGCAGTGTGTACTGAATTATACCAGTGCCAAATCCCTTATAAAAACCAAGCACCCCTTCCGCCTGCTTTATGGTATTGATACAGTCTCTCATTCCCTCATACTGCGCATTAATTGGAAGTCCTTCTTAGCCAAGGTCTGTATTGTCAATTATCGTGCGTGTTCCTCATATGTGAAGGCAATGGAACACTGTTTGCAGTGGATAAAATATAACATCAAAGTAAAGGCTAGCTGCAAAGTTAGCAATCAGTTCTGGGAAATAAGCATCCAGTATACTCTGCATGGGGCTAGTGATCTCCAGAAGGAGACTACTGTAAGTCTCTGTTGAGAATAAATAGGGCCAGCTTCTGGATGACTGAACTGATAATGTAATGAAGAACTCCATGCAGCACTGTGGGGAAGATCAAGGAAAGCAGCGAGAGGAGTCGCTTGCTATGAGGCATGCCCAAGCTTATCACTCTTCCAGGTCCTTCTTTAATACATTCCAGTATACCAGCATTGTTATCTCACTCTTAATCCCAGCACAGGTCATAGGAGACTGAGATAGGAGGATCACTGTGAAGTCAGCCTGAGCTATAGCGGGACCTTGCCTGTAGCCTTTCAATCAGACTTCCTGAATAAAAAGGCATTGCCACAATATATGTTAGAGGTTTATTTCAGTAGAAGATGTTCACTGATTTGTTTAGGATTCCATTTGTGGGAAACCTCCCTTGGCAAAGGTGTGAATTCACTAGTGATGCCTTTGGATCCAAGTGTGAGTCCCTGGACAATAAATGTACTTCCCATTCCTTTGCATAGGGCTCGTGGGCCCTGAGTTTTGTTGAAGCTGTACATAATGTTGATAACTGTAAATGGAGTGAGATAATAATGCCAAGCATGACAACTGACCTGACTTTGGCGCCACAGACAATGCGAGTGTGGGCCAGAACATTTTCTGTAAATAGACTTGCAAGTCCAATACCAAATCCAGCAAATCTGTTCAACTGTTCTCTGCTCTGGGCCTGCGCGGGGGACGGGGAAGGGCTCCTTGGCTGGGCCCTCATATGGAGTGGAGGCAGACAGACGTCATAGGACCTGGGCTTGTCGTCCCTGTGCAGGTTGCAGTTGCAGGGGGATGTCAGGGGGAGTCGTCACCCAACGACCCAGGTCCGAGCCCAAGCTGAAGTACCTCACTGGGAACGCGCCACCCAAGCCAGGCTCGTCCCTGGCCCCTCCCTGGTAGCCTAGGCCACTGAAACCATCTGGATGCTGCGGATCCATCTAGGCCAAGGAGGATGTAGCCCGTCCTCGAACCGACCACCCTAGGCCCTTGGCCTCCTTGGGCCACCCAGGGTCCCTTCAGCTTCCCTCCTCGGCCACCGTGGCATCCCTGGGTTCTGATCCTTCTTTTTATTATCTCTTTATTTTTTAACAAATATTTGATTGACTTTTTGTTGATTTATTTAATTAAATTATTTATTTGAGAGAGGGAGAGGGAGAGAAATAGGCAGGTAAAGGGAGAGAGAGAGAGAGAGAGAGAGAGAGAATGGGCATGTCAGGGCCTCCAGCCACTGCAAACGAATTCCAGATACATGTGCCCCCTTGTGCATCTGGCTTATGTGGGTCCTGGAGAGTAGAAGCGGGATCCTTTGTCTTTGCAGGCAAATGCCTTAACCGCTAAGCCATCTCTCTTGCCTATTTCTTTATTTTTAATATCTTTAATTAATTTGAGAGAGAGAGGGAGAGAGAGAGAGAGAGAGAGAGAGACGGAGAGAGAGAGAGAGAGAGAGAGAGAGAGGGAGAGAGAGAGAAGAATGGGCGTGCCAGGGCCTCCAACCACTGCAAATGAACTCCAGATGCATGGGCCTCCTTGTGCATCTGGCTTATGTGGGTCCTGGGGAATCAAACCGTGGTCCTTTGGCTTTGCAGGTGAGTGCCTTAACCGCTAAGCCATCTTCTCCAGCCCTGATCCTTCTTTAATATATATATATGTTTTTCGAAGTAAGGTCTCACTTTGGCCCAGGCTGACCTGGAATTCACTATGTAGTCTCAGGGTGGCTTTGAACTCACAGCTATTCTCCTACCTCTGCCTCCTGAGTGCTGGGATTAAAGGTATGTGCCACCATGCCCGGATTGATTTTTACTTATTTTATTTGAGAGAGAGAGAGAATGGGCTCACCAGGGGTTCCAGCCACTGCAAACCAACTCCAGATGCATATGCCACCTTGTGCATCTGGCTTATGTGGGTCCTGGGGAATCAAACCGGGGTCCTTTAGCTTTGCAGGAAGTGCCTTAAATGGTCAGCCATCTCTCCAGCCCACGGCTCTTTCTTAACGTGTACAATTCACAGCTCACAGAGGAAATGACAGTATGAGGCTGGCAAATCCCTCAGGGAACACTTATGTATTTTCAGTACCATGATGAAAACTAGTGGGCCATGAAGAGAGGAGTCTTGTCAACTGCTTGCATCTTACAGCTGTCGTGGCCTGAATCAGTAACTACCTGCATTAACTGTGACCTTGAGAAGCCTCAGCCTTGCCACTTGTACAGCCATCTGTTTTCAAGAGGTTGATGAAGGTGCTCTATGGCAGGGTCTTAACTTCTCTACTGAAAGATTACCCCAGACTCTCAAATCTACACCCCATGGGAAAAGCATCTCCAACCTGCTAGCAGTGACTGAAGAGCAAGGTCAATGCCAATGGGCACTATACATCATCAAGAAAGGCTTTCAGGGCTGGAGGGATGGCTTAGTGATTAAGGCGTTTGCCTACAAAGCCAAAGGACCAGGTTCAATTCTCCAGGACCCACGTTAGCCAGATGCACAAGGAGGTGCACGCATCTGGAGTTTGTCTGCAGTGGCTGGAGGCCCTGACGCACCCATTCTCTCCCTCCCTCTCTTTCTCTGTCAAATAAATAAATAAATAAATAATATTAAAAAAAAAAAGAAAAGCCAGGCATGGTGGCTCATGCCTTTAATCCCAGCACTTGGGAGGCAGAGGTGGGAGAATCGCCGTGAGTTCGAGGCTGCCCTGACACTCCATAGTGAGTTCCAGGTCAGCCTGGGCTAGAGTGAGACCCTACCTCGAAAAGCCAAAAAAACCCCAAAAACAAAACAAACAAAAAAAAAAAAAAAAAAAAAAAAAAAAAAAAAAAAAAAAACAAGAAAGGCTTTCAGGTGGTGGGAGGGAACAGATATTAAAATCATTTTTTTCTGAAGTAATCATCGTGTTTGTTCCAGAAGAGATTAAAATGAGCCATTCATTTCCTCTTATCTTCTCCATCCACCTCCTCCACAGCTTTTATAACATCCCAGCACAGAAACTATGCAGAGCTACCATGAACACAAACAACTAATGATTCAAATGCATGATCATGAACATGAAATCACTTACATTTTAAAATAAGATTCACCAGAATGAATCACCACACAGTCAACAGAGGTTACCATAGAGACTGTCAGCCATATTGTGCCCAGTTCTTATTATTCATTATCACTTGGTAATGCATGCGTCGCTATTATGTTCTTCCTAGAATAATAAAACATGCACACTAAATAGTCAGACAATGCACGTCTATAAAATTTAGGTCACATTGCTGTTTAATTTCTGCTCTTGGGACAATGACATCTCAGCACACCAAGACCTCTGTGTTGAGAGCACCATTGAGCATATTTCTTCTACAGCTACAGAGAAGGAGGTCAAGGGCCGAAATAGAAGCCAAGAGCAAGGCCGGGCGCAGTGGCGCACGCCTTTAATCCCAGCACTCGTGAGGCAGAGGTAGGTGGATCTCCATGAGTTCAAGGCCACCCTGAGTGAATTCCAGGTCAGTCTGGACCAGAGAGAGACCTTACTTTGAAAAACCAAAAAAAAAAAAAAAAAGTCAAAAGCAGGGATTTCACTTCACCCATACACGTTCCCCTTCTCTTTAAGCATGGTAGATAGAAGAAACAGATGGAAAATGCTAACTTCAGGTGATGAAGTGTCTGTCATACATAAAGCACTATTTAGAGGACATTGATTAGCTCTGGAAATTGAAATATTCCTATTGAAATCTCTGATGCTGGCATCTGGTAATGCTTTAAAATTGCAAATGTTTCTTTGGGAAGCTATGCATTCAACAGAATTAATACATAACTCTTTAAAGTTTTAAAAACTGTACTTCAGGGGGGCTGGAGAGATGGCTTAGCAGTTAAGGTGCATGCCTGTGAAGCCTAAGGACCTAGGTTCGATTCTCCAGGTCCCACGTAAACCAGATGCACATGGTGGCACATGCATCTGGAGTTCATTTGCAGTGGCTGGAGGCCCTGGTATGCCCATTCTCCCTTCCTCCCTCCTTCTCTGTGTGTGTCTCTCTCTCTGTCCCCCCCTTTCTCCTCCTTCCCCTCTCTGTCTCTAATAAATAAATGAAAAAAATAAAATATTAAAAAATATTGTACTTCAGGGCTGGGAATGTAGCTCAGTTAGCACAGTGCTTACCTAGCATGCACACAGTCTTGGGTTCAGTCCCCAGTACTACATAAACTGGGTGTGATGGTGCATGCCTGTAATCTCAGCACTTGGGAGATGAAGGTAGGAGGATTGAAAGTTTAAAGTCAGACTGGGGCAATGACTCACTGGTTAAAGGTGCTTATTTTGCAAGCCTGCTGACCAGAGTTCAGATTCCCAGCACCCACATAAAGGCAGATGCAAAAAGTTGCCCATGGGTCTGTAATCTCCTCTGTGGCAATGGGAGGTAGAGTCAGAAGAAGGCCTAAACAGTGACCTTGTGATGACTCAGAAGGCACCATGGTGCTGGGAAGAAGTGACAAGGGTGCTCAGCAATGCAATATCTCTATCACACCTTCAAAGGCTCAGGGTCCATTGTAGAAGAAGTGGCGGAAAGAATGTAAGAGCCAAAGGAAGGGTAGGACTCCTTACAACGTGCTCCTCCAGACACAAAGTGGCCTGGATACCCATGACGTCACAGTGCCTGACACTACCTACACAAGACCATCATAATAGGAGGAAAAGATCATGACATCAAAATAAAAGAGAGACTAGTCAGGCATGGTGGTGCATGCCTTTAATCCAGCACTTGGGAGGCAGAGGTAGGAGGATCACCTTGAGTTCGAGGCCACCCTGAGACTACATAGTGAGTTCCAGGTCAGCCTGGGCCAGAGTGAAACCCTACCTCGAAAAAGAGAGAGAGAGAGAGAGAGAGAGACTGATTGAGAGGGGAAGGAGATATGATGGAGAATGGAGTTTCAAAGGGGAAAGTCGGGGGAGGTTGGGAATTACCATGGGATATTGTTTACAATCATGGAAGTTGTTATTAAAAAAAGAAGAGTCGGGCATGGTGGCGCACGCCTTTAATCCCAGCACTCGGGAGCCAGAGGTAGGATCGCCGTGAGTTTGAGGCCACCCTGAGACTACATAGAGAATTCCAGGTCAGCCTGAGCTAAAAAAAAAAGAAGGCCTAAAGCTCACTGGCCAGCTAGACTGATCTTCCCAGAGGCAAAAATAAGATGGAAAAAGAGGATCAACACTCTGAGGCTGTCCTCTGACTTCCACATGTATGCCATGGCATTCTCACACTGATATTCACACAACCACACACACACACACACACACACACACACACGCCATACACAGTTAAAAAAAGTTCAAGATCATCCTCGGCTACTTAGAGAGTTTGAGGCTAGCCCATAGCTAGAGACCCTGTCATGAAAAAAATTGAACTTCCAAGGCTAAAGGGCTCAGTGGTAGAGTACTTGCCTGGCATATGTAAGGCCCTGGATTTGATCCTAGGTACTGATAATAAATAAATAAATAATCCAGGAATGGCATGTGTCTGTAATTCCAGCACCTGAGAGGAGGATCAGGAGTCCAAGGACTTCCTCAGCTACGCAGTATTTATTTATTTAAAAGAGAGAGAAAGAGGTAGAGAATGCGAGTGCCAGTTCATTGCAAATGAACTCCATACTTGTGCACCACCTTGTGCATCTGGCTTTATGTGGGTACTGAGGAATCAAACCTGGGTCCTTCAGTTTTGCTGGCAAGCACCTTAACCACTAAGCCATCTCTCCAGCCCTGTGTGTCTATTCTTATGCCAGTACTGTGCAGGTCTTTATTTATTTACTTGAGAGAGAGGGGGGAGTAAAAGAAGCAGACAGAGAGAGAGAGAATGGGTGCACCGGGGCTTCCAGCCACTGCAAACGAACTCCAGACGCATGTGCAACTATGTGCATCTGGCTTATGTGGATACTGGGGAATCTGGTCCCCAGGCTTTGCAAGAAAGCACCTTAACTGGTAAGCCATCTCTCCAGGCTTATGCAAGTCTTTTAAACATATTTTTATTGGGCTTCAGGTTTAATTCCCCAGGACCCACGTAAACCAGATGCACAAGGTGGCACATGCATCTGGAGTGTTTGCAGTGGCTAGAGGCCCCGGCATGCCTATTCTCTTTCTCTTTCTTTCTCTGCCTCTCTAATAAAGAAAATACTTAAAAAATATTTATTAGAGAGACGGGATATGGGCATGCCAGGGCCTTCTGTCACCGCAAACAAACTCCAGACACATATGCTAGTTTCCATGGGTACTGGGGAGTTGAATCTGGGCCACCAGGCCTTGCAAGCAAGTGCCTTTAACCACTGACCCATCTCTCCATCCCCCTATTATGCAGGTCTTGTGTAGGTAGTGTCCATCACTGTGAGGTCAGGAATGCCAAGGTCACTTCTTGAGCAGTGTTTTTTTTTCCCCCTGAGGATAGTTTTTTTAATTAATTAATTTTTTATTGACAACTTTCATGATCATAAATAATATCTGTGGTGGTTTGAATAGAATAGATGGTCCCCAATATATTCAGTTGTTTATTTGTTTGTAGTTTGCATCTCTAGCCATCTGGCTGGAGGCAATGCCATTGTGTGGATCTTAAGGTGTGGTGGTGGGTTTGAGATTTCAATCTAAAGATATGCAAAGTGTGCCTAACTGGAGTTCCTGAAGTGTGCTGTGGCTTTTGACCTTTAGGCTTGTACTTCTCTCTCTCTGCTTGGGCCTGTGAAAGCAGGCCAGTTTCTTCTGCCATTATGGAACTTCCCCTGGATCTGTAAGCTTCAATAAATCCCTTCCTCCATAACTGTGCCTGGTCTGCAATTTCATCTCAGTGAACCTGAAGCTGACTGATACAATATCCCATGGTAATTCCTTCCCTCCCCCCTTGCTGAGGATAGTTTTGACTATCTAGGGTCTTTTGTGCTTCCAGATAAAAAAATTTAAGATTGTTTTTCTCTATTTCTGTGAAAAATGGTACTGGAATTTTGATTGGGATTGCATTGAATCTGTGTATTGCTTTTGCCAGAATGCCCATGATTACATTAATTCTTCTAATCCATGAGCATGTGAGACCTTTCCATCTTCTGGTGTCTTCCTCAATTTCTTTCTCATGTTTTAAAGTTTTCATTGCAAAAGTTATTCTTTTTTATTTATTTGTGTGACAGAGAGCGACAGAGAGAGAGAGAAGATGGGCACAGCAGGGCCTCTTGCCTCTGAACACTAACTCTAGATGTGCCACTCTGCTTTATGTGGGTACTGGAGACTCAAACTCAGGTCAGAAGGTTTTGCAAGTAAGCACCTTTAGCTGCTGAGTCATCTCCCCAGCCTAAGGAAGTTATTTTAAATTTTAAATCACTCCTGTAACCCAAGCACAGAAAGGCTGAGGTAGGATGAGTATTGGGAGTTCAAGGCTATATGACACTGGTTAGAGTCTGCCCCAACTCCCGCCCCCCAAAAAAAGACTAGTTTTGGCATCTGGATATAAGCTACCAACTGTTGAGGGGCAGACTCTAATCAGTGTCATGAAGAAATTTTCTCTGAATTGCAGCATTCCCTTCTGGGGGGAGGAATGAGGTTCAGGAGAATCATGTCAAGTTGGGGGAAAAGGTTGTAAGATCCCTCCCTAAGGTTATGTAAAGGGTAAGTAACTTCTTCCAGAGACTCTAACCAGCAAAGATGCCTGCAGGTTGTACAGTGTTCTCCAGAGATGCCGCTTCCCCGAATCTTCCTCCATGCTAGGATGGGCTTATCAGTGATTCAGCTGCTCTCATCACCCATGCTTTTGTTTGTTTATTTATTTAAGAGAAAGAGAAAGCAAATGGGTATGCCAGGGCCTCCAGCCACTGCAAAAGAACTCCAGACACATGCACCACCTTGTGTACCCGGCTAACTTGGGTACTGTGGAGTCGAACCTGGGTCCTCAGGCGCTGCAGGCAAACGCCTTAACCGTGAATCCATCTCTCTAGCCCCCACCCATGCTTTTGCAAGCAACTCATCAACCCTGTTCTGTAAGTAGCTCCAATAAACTAATTGGTTCACCAAAAGTGGTTTTGGTGCAATCGTGCTTTGGTCTGTTGTGTGTGCCCTATCTGGGGTGAATAGACAGACGTGTGTTTGTGTCTCCCCAGGGAAAAAGTTTTATAGGATACTTGGCATCTGACCAGAATGTGACAACATCAAAATAGAAGCAAGACTACTTGGAAAGAAGGGGTTCGGTGGAAAGCAGATAGAGATAGGGAGACAAAAGAAAGTAATGGCCTGATACTGAAAACTTAAAACAGGGGTAGTCATGAGCCCTAGGGGTGTAACGTCTGCTGATGTCTGGATAAATGTATATACTATGCTTATCAAACTGCCCACTAAGCACTTCTCTTAATATTCATACCCTTATATTAATGCTACTCTCACTTTGGGTAGAGAATCTTCTCTTTTCAGATGGCAGTGACCTTGGGATGACTCAGAAGGTATCATGGTGCTGGAAAGAAGTGACTGGAGTACTGAGTAATATCTCGATCACACCTTCCAAGGCTCAGGGTCTAATGCGGAAGAGATGGCGGAAAGAATGTAAGAGCCAAAGGAAGGGTAGGACTCCTTACAACGTGCTCCCTCCAGACATAAAATGGCCTCGATATCCATGACCTCACAATGCCTGACACTACCTAAATAAGACCATCATAAGAGGAGGAAAAGATCATGACATCAAAATAAAAGAGACCGATTGAGATGGGGAGGGGATATGACGGAGAATGGAATTTCAAAGGGGAAAGTGGGGGGAGGGAGGGTATTACCATGGGATATTTTTTATAATCATGGAAGATGTTAATACAAATTGAGGGAAAAAGCCGGGCGTGGTGGCGCACGCCTTTAATCCCAGCACTCAGGAGGCAGAGGTAGGAGGATCGCCGTGAGTTCGAGGCCACCCTGAGACTCCATAGTGAATTCCAGGTCAGCCTGGGCTAGAGTGAGACTCTACCTCAAAAAACCAAAAAAAAAAAAAAAAAAAAAAACAAATTGAGGGAAAAAAGAGAAAGTAATGGAAGGAATTATGGTCAAAATGCATCATGTATACGTATGAAAACTGTCAATGAAAAAAGTTTTAGTGGCTGGGGAGATGGCTCAGCAGTTAAAGGCACTTGCTTACAAAGCCTCTGATCCAGGTGAAATTCCCCAGCCGAGTAAAGCTGGATGGGCATTTGTTTGCAGTGACAAGAGACCCTGGCACACGCGCACGCACGCGTGCACACACACACAGAAATTTTTTTTTTTTCAAGGTAGGGTCTCACTCTAGCCCAGGCTGACCTGGAATTCACTATGAAGTCTCAGGGTGGCCTCAAACTCACAGCGCTCCTCCTACCTCTGCCTCCCGAGTGCTGGGATTAAAGGCGTGCACTGCCATGCCCAGCACAAATTATTTTTTTAAGTGAAAGCACTTTTTTATTTTATTTATTCTTAAAGGGAGAGAGAGAAAGGCACAGAAAGAGAGAGAGAGAATGGGCATACCAGGGCCTTCACCTGCTGTGAACTCCAGACATGTGTACCCCTTGTGCTCGTGTGAGACATTGCACACTTGCATAACTGCTTCTGGCTTACTTGGGACCTGGAGATTCGAACAGTAGTTCTTAGGCTTCACAGGCAAGTGCCTTAACCACTAAGCCATCTCTCCAGCCCACAAATATTTTTTAAGCACTTTGAAGGCAGCATCTATCACACAGCTGGTGGCCACTAAACACTTTTAGCATATATCACACCTGATATTCAGTAAGCACACAGAACAAAGACCTAAAACTAGTATTTAGTAAATACAGAGTGGAAATAAAAGCCCACACTGCTGCATGAGATACAGACTGCAGCTTTATATATATAACACACAGCAGAAGGTACAGGATCTCCATAAGAAAATACACTCTGTGTCCAGGTTAACCCCCATCACCAGCCACTAAGAACACTCCAGAATGAGGAAAGAAGGGAGGGGCACTATAAATAGGACTAGGAGGGGAAGTCACTGATGTACGGGCACACATAGGCAGGGGCACACTGCCAGGGGCACAGAGCCTCTTCTTCCCAGGAAAGCAATGCAGCAGCACAGAAGAACAGTAGCCACAGACTAAGCCTGCAATGCCTTGAGGAGGGCCATGGGACATAGGTAAGGTAGTGGGGTAGATATCAGGAGGGGCAGAGGGGGCTTCCTTCCCTGTAGCAGATCCCAGGGCCACTCAGTTAACATCCATGAACTCAGGGTTGGATGGGGAACTGGAGGCAGGAGAGACTGGGGGCCCCGATGAGCCAGGCTGAGCCTGGCGGCGTCCTACATCCTGGCGCTGGTAGAATAGGACATAGGCGGCCTTGGACTGCAGGAAGAGGACACAGGTCAGTGTAGATGTCAGGAAAGGAAAATAGACAGGAGAGTGGGAGAAGGGAAGAATGAAGCTGTACCTCAATCTGATTCTCATTCACAGGTGAGACAGTATTGTCATCAAAGTAGTGCCACTGGCCACTGTCCTTGTTGCAGGCAAATGTTGTATCTAAAAGGAACAGGAAGTCATTCTTAGCCCCCCTCCTAGCCCTCCCAAGTGTCCACATCCACTCTTCTGCTCCTCCTGCCCTGATAATCTTGCCATTGGCTTACATACCTAGTCACTCACTTGGAACATCCTGACCCCCAATCCAGATCCCCCCCCAGGGCATGCCCCTGCCCACAGCCTCGCACATACAATGTCCATCACGCATGCCCCCATAATGGTTGGAAACTGCGATGAGATCATATTTGTATAATTCAGGAGCCGACTCGTTCTGAGGTTTGATAACAAACTCGGAGAAGTCCAGATCCCTGTGGATTGGGGAGACAGTTAATACTGCTGGGCTCCGCCTGTCCCTTCCCATCATCCTTAGCCATTCTCCCCAAGGCTCCTGACCGAATAGGAAACTGCACCAGGGTGTCCAGCTTCTCACGAGAAAACTTGGAAAAGGAGAAGCGCTTCAGGTGGATAATAAGAACTTCAGGCAGCATCCACAGATCCAGTTTCTTGGTGGCCAGCTGGTGCTGCTTGCAGCAGGAGCAGTACCTATAGGCAGAGCCCAGGTCAGGAAGGTATATTTTCTGAGTACCTGTCTATGCCTTGGGCAGTGTGGCCTTACCTGCCCATGTAGCCACAGCGATGCCCTTCACTCCTTTCTCCTCCCCCATCCTCTCTCAGACAGGCTTGGGACTCACTATGTAATCTAGACTGGCCTCAAACTTGTAATCCTGCCTCAGTCTCTCTATGGTGGTGGGTAGCTGTTTTTTTTTTTTTTTTTTTTTGAGGTACGGTTTCACTCTAGCCCAGGCTGATCTGGAATTCACTATGTAGTCTCAGGGTGGCCTCAAACTCATGGTGATCCTCCTACCTCTGCCTCCCAGTGCTGAGATAAAGGCGTGCACCACCACTCCTGGCTTACTGCTTTTCTTTTTTGAGACAGGATCTTACTATATAGCTCAGGCTGCCCTCAAACTAGGGATTCTCTTGTCTCTGCCTACCAGTGTGCAAACTTGCTTTCCATTTTCCTGGTACTCTCATTTGTTCTTGTTTATATTTCTGCTAAATAAAGGCTTTGAGATGGGCATATGTGCAAGGGATGGTGGACAGTGTGGGACAGTAGACGTATACTTGGATAGGCAGCAGGTGCCCGGGAAGGAGTGCCACCCAACAGTCTCTCCTGGCCATGCTGGGCCCTCACCAGGGGTTCTCCTTCTCTAGGGTTTCCACAGTTGTGAAGAGCTTGATGCACTCCTGCAGCTGCACTGGGGTCTTCTTTATCATGTAGCCCACACAGTCATGTTTCACATAGCCCTGGGGGAGGGAGGTAAGTGTCCAGAGGGAGGAAGGTAGAGAAAAACAGGGTACAGCATGAAGTCACAGACCAAGTAGATCAGAGCCCCAGAAACTGGAGGCTCCCTGGGGGTATGCTGGTGCCAAGGCTAGGTTGATCCTGGGCCTGGATCTCTAGGCTCTATTCCCAGTTAGAGTCAAAACATATAAAGGGTTTAAGAAGTGTGAGCTACAAGTGCTCCTCCCTTCTTGGGGTCCCATTTCCATTTACCTCAGCTTCTGCTTCATCATAATAGCGCCTCTTCATCTCTGGCTCCCAGTCCATGGCGATGTATGGCTGGGCTGGGGGTGCAGGGGAGGTGGTCATGGCTCCTATTGCTAGGAAATCCTGCCTCCTGCTACCCACCTTCCCAAATGGGCTTCCAACCAATGGACATACTTTGTACTTCTTCAGGGGAGGTGGTACGGTCACTGGTCCCATTGGAGTTCACTGTCTGCAGGGTGAACAGTTGCTTGCGACGTCGCCTTGGGGGCCAGTGAGATGTGCGAAGGCAGTTGTCTAGGAGGAATGGGCATCTCCTAGTGGCCCCGGAACTGGGCCCAGCCTGCTCCTGTTCTGAGTCTTGGGGGCTGATCCTATTGGAAGGCCCAGGCATTTCCTCTTTCTCTTCATCACTGCTGCTGTCTTCGTCATCCTCCTCGCCTTCTCCTAGGATGGGAAGATGTCAGGGATAGAAGAGTGTGAACTCCAGTGAGCTGAGAACATCCAAAGGAAACCTGTGTGGGTTGTATCTATCCCCAGCCTCTCCCCACTGCCCCTCACTCCTGTGCCCCTACCAAGACCATGGGATATATGCCCTCATCCTTGTTGACCCTCTCTCTTACCTTTCTCTTCCCCATCGTCTTCATCTGAGGTGGGTTTGGTCACGTAGCGTCTGTGACAGAGCAGAAGAGACTCCCAAGACAGGGGCACAAGAACAGTGGGGGCAAATCCTAGGGTTTTACTTTTGTGGGGATGGATGGAAAGGCAGGGGTAAATCCCCACATAAACAAGTTTCTATTGTAAAAGTCTTCTAAATTATTTATTTGTGCACACACACGAGTATGAGCATGCCAGGGTCTTTTGCCACTACAAATGAATGTCAGATACATGTGCCACTTTTGCAGGGGGGAGGTAGTTTGGCTTTACCTGGGTGGCTAGGGAATTGAATTCAGGCCAGTGTTTGTCTTTTAACTGCTGAGCCACCTCCCCAATACCAAGGGTTTTTTTTTTTTTTTTTTTGGATTGAGCTACACCCCCAGTTTTGAAAATTTTTAATTTTCAGACAGGGTTTTGTTAAGTTGTTCAGGCTGGTCTTGAATTTATGATCCTCCTGTCAGCCTCCCAAGTAGCTGGGATTATAGGCATGCACCACCATGCCTAGATACATAGGACCATTAATCATGAATTTGGAAGATGTTGAAGTAGTGACATAAATGCATGAAGAGGCTGAAGATGCCAGCAGTGACCTGAATTTAGAATTCATGTGCCAGCCAGGAGTATGGATTTTAAGTCTAATAAGCCAGTCTACTAGACATACAACCAGCTGTGAATTACATCAGGGAAGGCTTAGAGGGTTGGACTTGGGTGTCAAATTAAGGAGAGATTAATCCAAATAATGTATTTCTTTGTTCACCATGGTATAGACTCTAGATTTTTAAATAATATTTTTACTTATTTGCAAGGGGAAAGAGTGAGAGAAAGAGAGAGAGACTCTTGCCACTGCAAACGAACTCCAGATGCATGCACCACTTCGTGCATCTGGCTGTCAGGTTTTGTAAGCAAGCGCCCTTAACCACTGAGCCATCTTTCCAGCCCAGCTCTAGTTTTTCACTGTCAGTAAAAACACATTCAAGTCTCTCTAAAGAGACAAATGCATGAAGCTATCTCTACTTGGCCTGACTTGTTCACCTTTGTATTTCTAGTACCCTAAGAGAGGCAGTAGCAAAGCCAAAGGTTTAAAGAAAGAAAACATCCTGCAAATTCTTTTATGGCCATGTTAAATGTGAACTGTCTTTTGAGTGTGCCAAGAGGCAGCTGGACTCCCAGGTCTGAGTACAGACTACACCTCTCCCAGTCCTGGGAAGTGGATACTTACGAGAGCCGGTACATCAGGATGTTATACAGGCCCTCCCAGGAGAATCGGTCCCGGGGCACAGACACCAGGAGAGGGTGCCCAAAAAGTATCAGACCATAGTAGGAATTGTTGAAGTCTCGTGTTGGGGTACGCTCCCGCAGATAAACAGGAACCACAATATCATCTCTTGAACCCTCAATGGGTTCAATCCGGCCGGACACTTCATATCTGTAAGGGGTGAACATCAAATCACTCTTTAAAAAAATGGAGCTGGACGTGGTGGCACGTCTTTAATCCCAGCACTAGACCCTTTTTTTTTTTTTTTTTTTTTTTTTTGGTTTTTCGAGGTAGGGTCTCACTCTAGCCCAGGCTGACCTGCAATTCACTACGGAGTCTCAGGGTGGCCTCGAACTCATGGGAATCCTCCTACCTCTGCCTCCCGAGTGCTGGGATTAAAGGCGCGCGCCACCACGCCCGACTAGCACTAGACCCTTTTAAAACTGGTGCATGTGTATGCATGTAGACACCTGTACCCTGTGCATACACATGCAGAGGCCAGAGGAGGGTGTGGGGTGTCCTCCTTTATTGCTCTTCCACCTTATTTCCTTAATATGGGGTCTCATTGAAGCTGGAGTTGCTTTTTTTGTTTGGTTGGGTTTTTTTTCGAAGTAGGGCCTCATTCTAGTTCAGGCTGACCTGGAATTCACTATGTAGTCTCAGGGTGGCCTCGAACTCACCACGATCCTCCTACCTCTACCTCCCGAGTTCTGGGATTAAAGGCGTGCACCACCACCCCTGGCAGAAGTTGCCATTTTTGAGTCAGACTGGCTGACCAGTGAACCCCAGTGATTCTTCTGTCTCTACCCCCTTCAGAAGTGGGATTACAGGTGTGCATGGCCACACCTGTCTTTTTACATTGGTACTGGGAATCAAACTCAGGTCCTCATGCTATGCTATAAACGCTCTTACCTGATAAACCACCTCCCCAGCCCCATTAGGTTACTCCTGATCAGGACATGCCAAGAAAGATTCACTGACTCTGTCCCAGTTGCTCCATGTACTACTCATCTTTCAGCTCAAAAACAGTTTTAAAAGGGTTGAGGGCTGGAGAGATGGCTCAGTGGTTAAGGTGCTTGCCAACAAACCAGGATCAACTTCCCAGTACCCATGTAAAGCCAGATGCAAAAGGTGGCATATGCATCTGGAGTTCGTTTTCAGTGGCTAGAGACCCTGGCATGCCCATTCTCTCTCTTCTCTATCTATCTGCCTCTTTCTCTCTTTCATAAATAAATACAATAAATATTTTTGAAAAACAGGTCTAAGCCAGGCGTCCAGGCATGGTGGCATACACCTGTAATCCCAGCACTTGGGAGGCAGTGGTGGGAGGATTGCCACAAGTTCAAGGCCATCCTGAAACTACATAGTGAATTCCAGGTCAGCCTGGGCTCGAGTGAGACCCTACCTGGAAAAACCAAAAAAAAAAAAAAAAAAAAAAAAAAGAAAGGTCTAAAAGGTGATTTCATGAAATATTTTCTACTCTATAGAGTGCTGGGGGGATTCAATAAAAACTTTTAGGGCTGGAGAAATGGCTTAGCGGTTAAGGCACTTGCCTGTAAAGCCAAAGGACCTAGGTTCTATTCCCCAGGATCCACATAAGCCAGATGCACAAGGTGGTGCGTGCTTCTGGAGTTCATTTGCTGTTACTAGAGGCCCTTGGTGTGCCCATTCTCTCTACCTGCTTCTCTCACACTGCTTCTTTCTTTCTCTCTCACTTTTTTTTTGTTTGTTTTGGTTTTTCGAGGTAGGGTTTCACTCTAGTCCAGGTAATCCTCCTACCTCTGCCTTCTGAGTACTGGGATTAAAGGCATGTGCCACCATACCTGGCTCTCTTTCTCTCTCTTTAAATAAATAAATTAAAATAAAACATTAAAAAAAAACCTTTTAGCAGAGCATGGCGGCACATACCTTTAATCCCAGCACTCGGGAGGCAGAGGTAGGAGGATTGCCATGAATTTGAGGTCACCCTGAGACTACATAGTGAATTCCAGATCAGCCTGGGCTAGAAGGAGACCCTACCTCAAAAAAATAAATTTAGTAATAATTGGGTTAAGCCATTTTTGTTTTGGAAAACACTGGTTTACAAATAAAAAAATTTATTCACAAAACACTAGTTTTTATTTTTATTTATTTATTTAATTTTTTATTTTATTGCTTATTTGAGAGCGACAGACAGACAGAGAGAGAAAGAGGTAGACAGAGAGAGAAAGAGAGAGAGAGAGAGAAAATGGGCGTGCCAGGGCCTCCAGCCACTGCAAATGAACTCCAGATGCATGCATCACCTTGTGTATCTGGCTTATGTGGGTCCTGGGGAATCAAGCCTCAAACCAGGGTCCTTAGGCTTCACAGGCAAGCACTTAACCGCTAAGCCACCTCTCCAGCCCATATTTTTTTTTTTTTGAGGTAGGGTTTCACTCTAGCTCTGGCTGACCTAGAATTCTATGTAGCCTCAGTGTGGCCTCAAACTCAGGGTGATTTTACCTCTGCCTCCTGAGTGCTGGGATTAAACGCATGTGCCACCACGCCCAGCAGCACTAGTTTTTAGTTGCCCCAAAATTTAATTTTTTTTCTCAGAAGTGGGATGTAGTTCAGTGGTATAGCACTTGCCTAGCATACATGAGACCTGGGTTCCCCCAAATAAATGAATGAATATATGGATAAATTAAAAATTAAATTTAAGCCGGGTGTGGTGGCATATGCCTTTAATCCCAGCACTCGGGAGGCAGAGGTAGGAGGATCGCCGTAAGTTCGAGGCCACCCTGAGACTCCATAGTGAATTCCAGGTCAGCCTGGGCTAGCGTGAGACCCTACCTCGAAAAACCAAAAAAAAAAAAAAAATTAAATTTAAAAAGGAGCACATAAACCAGGTGTGGTGGTGCAAACCTTTAATCCCAGCACTCCAGAGGCTGAAGTAGGAGGAGTTTGAGGCTAGCCTGGAGCTACACAGTGAGTTCCAGGTCAGCCTTGGCTACAGTGAGACCCTGTCTCAAGGAAAAAAAAAAGAGGCCAGGTGTGGTGGTGCATGCCTTTAATCCTAGCACTAGGGAGGCAGGGATAGGAGGATCACTGAGTTCAAAGCCAGCCTGGGACTACAGACTGAGTTCCAGGTCAAACTGGCCTAGAGTGAGACCATACCTGAAAGAAAGAAAGAGAGAGAGAAAGAAAGACAGACAGAAAGAAAGAGGCATATATATCGGATTGGGGGTACAGCTCAGTGTTAGAGATGGTTGAGCAATTAATGTGCTTGCCTGCAAAGCCAAAGGAGCCAGGTTTGACTTCCCAGGAGCCACGTAAGCAAAATGCACAAGGTGGTGCATGCGACTGGAGTTCATTTGCACTGGTTAGAAGCCTTGTCATACCCATTCTCTCCCCTTCCCTCTCTGCCTCTTTCTCCCTCAAATAAAAATTTAAAAAAATAATAAAAACACTTGTCTAGCTTGCTCCTGAGTCCTGAGGCCCTGGGTTCCATCCCCAGCAAGGTAAAAAAGGAAGCCAATCAACTTCTTTAAAACCACTACCATTCCTTCCCTTGGTCTCCTTACTCACGCGAAAATATCATCACGGTCCAATATGCCACTCAGAGGGTCCTCCAGCTGGTAAAGCTTATAGAATCGGTGACTAAAGACATCAGCCACTATCATCTGTGAATAAGACGCAGGGTAGGGAGACTGGTCAGTTTGCAAGGTTTCCTCAAGCCCTTCTTCCTCCAAATCCTACCCACCCAGTCTCTCCCTGTAAAATCTCACCTTGTCTGGTGCGACACCTGTGTGCTTGGACAGAGCCACACACAAATCTGAGATATTGCCTTTCTTGGGGACCACAACCCGGTGCTGAGGGAGAAGTAGCATTCATGAAAGATCAAAGGGGCTAAGTTAATGCCAAAAGCCTTACGGTATGGGCAAAGTAATCAGAAAACTAACTGTATGTCCCTCCTTGGGTTCCTATACCCTCACCTGCTCTGGTTTGCGGCGTGGATCCATGGGGACAAAGAAGACCTCCAAGACCCTCTTGTGATAGACTGGCAGTGGAACACTGAGGTAGCAGAAGGGGTCGAAGGTCACAGACACGTTGCCACAATCAGGACACACGAGCGTGGATTTGAAGAGGCCATGGAAAGTGTCCACGATCACGGAATCATTTCGTCGTTTGTGGTTCTGCCAGGCCTCCTGAGCCACCTCCTGTTGGTAAGTGTCATGGTGCGTGAGGGGTTTCCCCAGGACAAGAGGAAAGGTTTGGGGATGGACTCATACATGCTCAGGGTAAGAACTTGTTAAAGTCCAGTAGTAAAATACAAGCTAGAGTTCTGTGGAACCCATGTCAAGTGTCAAAGGCAGGGTTTATGTGTGGCAGGATGCTGGTTGTTGTTATTAACTCTGAGGTGGGTGCGGGACAAATGTGGTACAGGAGCGAAGGGTACAATTGAGGTTGGAGCTGAGGTCCGGGTAGGAGAACTCAGAAAATGGTGGGGAAGCCAGGGAAGCTAGAGATCCCCTAAGACAACAGATGTAGTACTATACTGGGCTTCACAGCACGGGGACTTTTAGGCACAGCCTACCTGATCTGGCCGTCCAGCAGCATTGCGCAGCTCAACATATTCCTTCTTCTTCACTCGGTTGAGGTCCTCGTGCAGCCCATCCAGGAGGAATGACAGGAGCTCCTGGGAGTCATGCTGCTGGTAGCCCAGAAACTGGGATGCAAAATGGCCAACCTTGTTCTGAGAAAATGGGCAGAGCCGTACAGTGAATGGGAGCTAGGAGAAGCAAGAGAAGTTGGGGGGTGGGGACCCACAGGACTGAGTCATACCTTGAACACACTTGGCACGATGGAGCGGTGGTAGCCAGACCATGCCTGCTTCACCAGATCTGCATAAGCCTCAGCAAGTTCACCCTTCATGCCCAGGGGGTTCCGGAAGTTGAGCTCCTCCAGATAGCGGTTGTTGAGGAAATACTCCGTGAGCTGCGGTACATTGCTGAGGCACTGTGGGGGTAGGGCCCAGTGAAAGTGGCAGAGGAGAGGTGAGGTGTTCCAAGTGAGGACAGAAAAGGAAGTAAGGAGGGAAGAGAGGAAAATGGGAGAACAGGGAAGGGTTGGTAGAGAGAATGGAGAAGAGTCAGGGAGAGATATTAATATTTCTGGAGAAGAAAAAAATGTAGTGACAAGGAAAGAAGGGGAAATGGGGAGCAAGTGGAGGGAGAAGGTGTTGATACTTCAGGAGTGAATATGGGCAGATCAAATCACTCGTGGAGCCTTGGCTTTCAACCCTGTTCCCTTGTACTGCAGTTGTTGTCCCCCACCGTCCCCTAGCTCTATTCCCAATCCGTAGCTCTTGAAGCCCACCCCTGTGGCTGTGCCAGACATAGTTCTAATGGCCCAACCTGCAGGGCCGAGTTCATGAAGCACGTGTTGCCCAGATTGGTAAGGCCACAGATGCCCGGCTGGCCCTGGAAGTCCTCATCCTCTTCCGAGATGTTGTTCCTGGGGTTGGATGAGAAACCCTATCAGCTGAAGACCTACTACACTTGGGTGCACTGTACTCGTAGGTTCAGTCTGTCTACTGTGGGATGCCCCCACTCTGCACGACACCCCAAGGGCTCACATGCCACACAGCTGGGCGCTGGGCCAAGTGCCATCTTTGTTTCGGGTCTCCATGATGACCAACTGTGTTTGGAGGTGGAGAAAGGAGAGAAAGAAAGCATTACGATCAGGAGCACCCAGTCCTTTCTCAGCCTGACCACTGCCAGGTGAGTCCATCTGCCAGGACACCTGTACAGGAAAGGCCTTCCCATTGTTACCTGGCCAGTCTCAAGGGAGGCATCAAGCAGTGAGATGTGTGTGTTATACAACCGATCCAAAGAGCCCTCTGAGGTCTTGATCCAGAGGCGTGTATCTTCCTGGGGCTCCACTAGAAACTGCTCCCGAGCTGTGCTCAAGACTAGGTCTGTGGAAGGTGATGGGCATATGATCATTTACTTCCAAGACCCAACCCTGTGGCTGTGGCACACATAACCCCACCTTCAGGGTCATTATCCAAGACCCAAAATGAGTGACTCATCTAGCAATCTTAACTCATCCTGTTAGATCGTACTTAGCCAATGTCTTGGGTTCCCAATGTCCAAGTGACTGATCCACACTCAGGACTTGAGACCTGCCCCCCAAGTAATGGGAATAATAGCCCACATACTCCCTGGCCCCTAGTAGACCTCCAGTGCCTCTGCTCAACTTAGCCAACATGTGACTGGTACCTTCTCAGGTGCCCATAGCCTAACCCTACACATCCTATGACTCTTAAGACTCACCCAAAGAATCAGAATGGCTAAACTGAACAGTGACAGCTGTTTCCATATCACTGTGCTGGACCAGCAGTAGCTCTACTGGGTATATTTCCACCTTTTGGATGTTGGGCAGTTCTATGACCTGTGAAAACAGAGGAGCACAGATACAGGCCAGCTGACAGGCCAATGTCATGGACACATGGCTCTGGAACTACCCTAGGCCTAAAAGGTCTTCCTCCTCCCCAATTTCTCAGAGAATCTAATCCCCAGCAACTGACCCACCCACATACCTTTCGTTCAATAGGTGGCTGGCCATGTTCTAGGCCATACCAGCTGACAAGGTAGTGCCAAGCAGCAGCTGGGAGTAGCACATAATCCTCACCTTCCTGCAGTCCTTCCCTGAGGTGCCAGTTTATCTTATCTGCAGGGTAGAGATGCAGAAGGCAGAGCATGAATTAGGGAAGGAACTGATGAATAACTTTGGCCACCTCACTAACGGCCTAGCATAGAGAAATGGGCCTAAAATCATCTGTAGGGATCAGAATTACAGGACAAGGTTGATGGGGAGGGCAGAGGCAGAGGCTTGGTACCTGCAAAGAGCTCAGCATTGTTGATGCAACCAGGAAAGGTGCTAGCATCCCGGTCTCCTCCCTGCACATAAGCCTCCCATCGTGTATACCATTGCTGCTCAACAAGGAACCTGTAACCCAGACAGACAACATGGTGCCACATGATTATCTGGGGATTAGCTGTACAACATTCCTGGAAGTCAGCAGCACATAGAAATAGGTAAGAAAACAAAATTTATTCAGTGAAACCCAGATTTGGATGATAATAGGCTACCCAATTTCCTCCCTCCCCCACTCTTTGTTATTTTTTTGAGATGAGCCTTACTGGCTTGGAACTTACTATGTATATAGCCCAGGCTGGCTTCAAACTCTCTTGGTTTTCCTGACTCAGCCTCCTAAATCCTGGGATTAAAGATGTGCACCTTTCTGCTCAACTCAGCTATAAACTTTGGTCTTTATTCAGACAGGGTCTCACTATATAGCTCTGGCTGACCTGGAATTCACTATATAGAACAAGTTGACACTGAACCTGCCCAAACCTCTTGGAATTACAGGCATGCATTATTGTACCTAGCTTTACATTTCCATTTTTGGGGGGTAGGGAGGGTTTTTTGAGGTAGGGGCTCTCTCAAGATGAGGCTGACCTGGAATTTACTATGTAGTCTCAGGGTGGCCTCGAACTCACGGTGATGCTCTTACCTTTGCCTTCCGAGTGCTGGGATTAAGATGTGTGCTACCATGCTCTGCCCATTTCTATAGTTTTTGCTAGGTTTCTTTTGGTTTTGTTTTTGTTGCTTTGTGTGTGCGCTGATGCAATAAACCCCACAGACCCTGCTATATATCTCATGCCAGGAAAACACACCTTCTCACTTGAGTAGCACATACCATATATCACTCACTCACTACCCTACAACACACAGATACTTTCATCCCCTCTTTTGGGCTTTACCTGCCTCCACAGTCAGTCTACAAGGTTCACTTAACAATAAAACTAATTCAATGTAAAGGGAGGCACCACGCAATTCTTTTTCTTTTCTCTAGCACAGACTGACCTGGAATTCACTATGTAGTCTCAGGCTAACCCAGAACTAACGGGGATCCTCCTACATCACCATGCTCAGCTTTTTTTTTTAAAGCAGGATCTCATTCTAGCCCAGGCTGACCTGAAACTTGAGCTCACAGCAATCCTCTTACCTGCCTCCCTAGTGCTGGGATTAAAGGAGTCTACCACTTTGCCAAGCTTCAATTTTTTTATTTCTTCCTTTTCTTTCTTTTCTTTTTATTTTTAAGGCAGGTCTTGCTCTAGCCCAGGCTGACCTGGAGCTCACTATGTAGTCTCAAACTCACCTCCATGTCCTGCCAATTTTTTTTAACAAAAATTAACATTAAGAGCCAATGGGTGCAATAGTGGCATGTCTGTCATGGTAGAAACCAACTGCCCTCTAATTGGACTGGAGGCCCACTTCCCTGATACTGAAAAGCTAAAACAAGGGTAGTCATGAGCCCTAGGGGTATAACGTCTGCTGCTGTCTGGCTAAATGTATATACTATGCTCATCGAACTGCCCAGTAAGCACTTCTCTTAATATTCATACCCATATATTAATGCTACTCTCACTTTTGGTAGAGAACCTTCTCTTTTCAGATGGCTTGGGATGACTCAGAAGGCATCATGGTGCTGGGAAGAAGTGACAGGAATGCTCAGCACTGCAATATCTCTATCACACCTTCCAGGGCTCAGGATCCATTGTGGAAGAGGTGGCAGAAAGAATGTAAGAGCCAAAGGAAGGGTAGGACTCCTCACAACGTGCTCCTCCAGACACAAAATGGCCTGGATATCCATGACCTCACAGTGCCTGACAATACCTATACAAGACCATCATAATAAGAGGAAATGATCATGACATCAAAATAAAAGAGAGACTGATGGAGAAGGGGAGGGGATATGATGGAGAATGGAGTTTCAAAGAGGAAAGTCGGGGGGGGGGCATTACCACGGGATATTGTTTACAATCATGGAAGTTATTCATTAAAAAATATTTTAAAAATTATCATTAAAATCACTCCATAATAAAACTTCAGGCCTAGTTCGAACACTTTTTTGCACAGATATGGAAGTTAAATTAGGCTCAAAATTATTTGTAGTCCTGGCTGGCGTGGTGGTGCACACCTTTAGTCCCAGCACTAGGGGGACAGAAGTAGGAGGATCACTGTGAGTTCCAGGCCAGCCCGAGACTACATAGTGAATTCCAGGTCAGCCTGGGCTAGAAGGAGACCTTGCCATGTAAAAAAATAAATAAATAAATATTTGAAGTCGGGTGTGGTAGCGTATGCCTTTACTCCCAGCACTCAGGAGGCAGAGGTAGGAAGTTTACCATGAGTTCAAGGTCATCCTGAGACTACATAGTGAATTCCAGGTCAGCCTGGCTAGAGACAATACCTCAAAAAACCAAATATATATACTTGTAGTCTAGCTAGTATTATAAGGCTTCAACATTTTTGTGTGGTACTAGGGATGGAATCCAGGGCCTTTCACATGCTAAGCAACCCCCCTACCTACGTTATAGAAAGAAACTGCCAAATAGCACTGTTATTGCATCACTCTGATACCAGCCAACCTTTTTCTTTTACTTGAACAAGAACTCCATGATTGCTTACCTCTGCTCTGTTAGGAAGATGTCTATGTCCTGTACAGAGCTGCTAGAGTCCCTTGACTGTTCCTCATTTAACTGTGTTTGAAGATGGTCCATTGTCAGAAAGAAAATCTGACCATTGTTAAGAAAACTATATTATTAGAAATTTGAATACTCTTAGCTGGGCGTGGTAGTGCATGCCTTTAATCTCAGCACTTGGGAGACAAAGGTAGGAGGATCTCTGTGAGTTCAAGGCCACCCTGAGACTCCACAGTGAATTCTAGATCAGCCTGGGCTAGAGCGAGACCCTACCTCAGTAAAAGAGAGAGAGAGAGAGAGAGAGAGAGAGAGATGAATACTTTTAAAATATAAGCTCCCCTAAGAAATTATGTAAAAAAAAATAAGTCAGTTAAGATGACTGAATTAATTGTACTTGGTCAGATCTTCCAGCTGACTAAAGATAAGGGTTGCAAATAATATTGACACAATGTGCTAGACGTGGTGGCACATGTCTTTAATCCCAACACTTGGGAGGCAGAGGTAGGAGGATCACTATGAGTTCAAGGCCACCCTGAGACTACATAGTGAATTCCAGGTCAGCTTGAGCTAAAGTGAGACCCTACCTTGAAAAAACACAAAAATATTTAAAAAAAATAAAAAATAAATAAAATGGAGGGCTAAAGAACCTTGGAATGGGGCTGGGGAGACGGCTTAGCTGTTAAAGACACTTGATTACAAAACCTGCCAGCCAGAGTTCAATTCCCAAACCACTCACATAAAGTTGGATGAACATTTGTTTGCAGTGGCAAGGGACCCTGTATGCGTGTGCACGCACATGCACACACACACACACACACACGCAAATAAAATTTAAAGTTCTTTTTAGAACTTTGAGCAGTGCATGGTGGCACACATCTTTAATCCCAGGACTGGGGTTGGCAGAAATAGGAGGATTGCTATGAGTTCAAGGCCAGCCTGGAACTAGAGAATGAATTCCAGTACAGCCTGGGCTAGAGTGAGACCCTACTTTAAAAAAAAAAAAAAAGGTATTAGTGAACTGGGGAGATGGCTCAGCGATTAAAGCTACTCGCTTGAAAAGTCTGGCAGTCCTGGTTCAGTTCGCCAGCATGCACATAAAGCAAAGCTGGGCATAAAGCAGTAGGTGTCTGCAAACTTTTGCAGCAGCAAGAGATCTTAGCACACACACACAGATAAATTAGTGAAAAAAATTAAAGGTATTGGTAAGGATGTTAGGACTTCATGCCCTGTCTACCAATGTTAAGATGTGTCAAGAGTCAGGTGTGGTGGCGCATGCCTTTAATCCCAGCACTGGGGCAGCAGAGGTAGAATAGCAGTGAGTTCAAGGCCACCCTGACACTACATAGTGAATTCCAGGTCATCCTTAGCTAGAGTGAGACCCTGCCTTGGGGGTGGGGGGGGGGGTCGGGGAAATAACATGAACCAAACCTTTGCGGACCTTCTGAATCTCTCATCAAAGGCTGGAAAGATGGATCAGTGGATAATGGCACTTGCTTAAACATCTCTCCAAAGGGGTTACAAATCATTCTGATTATTGTTGTTTATTTTCAGGATGAATTGAGACTTTTTATTCTTTGCTAGAGAGCTTTGGTGCAATGGTAGACAATACACCCTAGTTTTGTATTCCCCATCTGTAATGGGTATTTCACTGGTACTGTTACTAAAGAACTCTGTAAGGGAAACTCTGGAAAAGCTACTAAAGCCTAAAGGGTTATTTTGGTTTTTCTGAGGTAGGGTCTCGTTCTAGCCCAAGCTGGCCTGGAATTCACTATGTGGTCTCAGGGTGGCCTTGAACTCATGGTGATCCTCCTACCTCTGCCTCCCAAGTGCTGGGATTAAAGGCATATGCCACCACACCTGCTACGTGGTTATTTTCTTTTATCAATTTTGGTCATAACTAATATTCTTTTTAAATGTTTTAAAATTTATTTGAGAGACAGGCAGATAGAATGGATGTGCCAGGCAGGGCCTCTAGCCACTGCAAACAAACTCCATATGCATGCACCACCTTGTGCGGCTGGCTTACATGGGTACTGGGGACTCGAACCTGGGTCCTTAGGCTGTGTAGGGAAGTGCCTTAACCACTAAGCCATCTCTCCAGCCCCGTAACTAATATTCTTTTTGTTTGTTTGTTTTTGTTTTTCGAGGTAGGGTCTCACTCTAGCTCAGGCTCACCTGGAATTAACTATGGAGTCTCAGGGTGGCCTCAAACTCACGGCAATCCTCCTACCTCTGCCTCCCGAGTGCTGGAATTAAAGGCTTGCACCACCACGCCCGGCTCCAAAACTAATATTCTTTAAGTAACCTTTTTTTTTTTGGTTTTCTCAAGGTAGGGTCTCACTCTAGCCCAAGCTGGCCTGGAATTCACTATGCACTCTCAGGGTGGACTTGAACTCACAGAGATCCTCCTACTTGATCCTCCTCCCTCTGTCTCTGGAGTGCTGGGATTAAAGGCGGTGTGCCACCATGCCTGGCTAACTTAAAAAAAAAAAACAAACCCTTATGTAAAGTGGTTTTTCAACCATGTCTACATAATAGAATCAACTAAGAAACTTTAAAAAATATAATTGCTTATATATATTTATTATTTTTTTTCTTTTATAGAAGTAGGGTCTCACTCTAGCCCAGGCTGACCTGGAATTCACTCTGTATTCTCAGGGTGGCCTCGAACTCATGGTGATCCTCCTACCTCTGCCTCCCGAGTGCTGGGATTGAAGGCATGTGCCACCATACCCGGCTGCTTATATATTTATTTGAGGAGAGAATGAGAATGAATAGGTGTGCCAGTGCAAACAAACTCTGCAGGTGCATACACCACATTGTGCATCTGGCTTTATGTGGGTACTAGGGAACTGAACTCAGGACTTCAGGCTTTGCAAGCAAGTGCCTTTAACGGCTGAGCCATTTCTCCAGCCCTTGATGTGTTTAAAGAACAGCAATAGTCCAAAACAAATGGCCCTGATGGAGAAAGGGAGGAGCTACTAATTAGAGAAGAAACCAGAATGGAAGTAGGCTTCCAGCTTCATAAAACCTTGCAGGTCACGGTAAGGATTTTAGCATTTATATTACATAAGATGGGAAGCTGCTGGACATTTGGGGGGAACAGATGGACACAACATATTTTTTAAAGAATTAATATTTAAGAGGAAAATGGTATCTTAACAACTCAGAAACCTGTCAGACAGAACTGTAACCAAGTGATCAAAGTATCACAAATCCTGTCATATGGATACTATGTACCTGATATAAGTGCTCACAGTATGCATCCAATGTAATTTCATATGTAATGTATGATCTCATCAAGCTGGAACTGAGCTGGAAGCTTTCTCCCTGCTGGTTTGCTTTCATAGTGTTGAAAGGTGTATGTAGGTTGCTGGGGCAGAAAAGTCATCAGTATCCAATGGTGGACCCTGTGTGCTATACAGATCAGCCAGACAGTATGTTCACTGATGCAACAGTGGCATGACTTATGGGGGTAAGTGACTGCTCTGTGGATGAGAAGCTTGATCCTCTGGAGAGAATACATGCCCAATACTGAAAACCCAGTCAAGTCTGTAGATGGGGAGGTCACAGGCACTAGGAAAGAAGCTACTAGGGCTGTTTGGCTAAATGGACATGTTGTGCCCATCAAAATGCTTTCTAAAAATGTTTATGCCCATAGATTAGTGCTCTCAGCTTTGGTCAGAGAAGCTATGTTTTGCAATTACTTGGGAGACTCAAAACACATTCAAAGTGCTGAGAGTAAGTTTCTGTTGAGTGCTAAGCCCTAAAGAGGACATGTATGCCTACCCCTGTAAGGCTCAGGGAACATTTCCGAAGGAGATGAAAGAATGGATAGGAGTGCCGTGGAACACTGTCTTCTGGACATGACATGGCTGTTGCACTAACAAACTCACAGACGACCCATCAATGTTCTGTCATGCATGGTGGAGCAGCTCATGAGGCTCCACCTTCCCCGAGAAACTATTGGCCTTTAATGGTTGCTGGGGGAAGGGGACACATTTTCTTCATTGGCATAGCCACTGGTAAGTTGCTCAGGCTCTGGTAAATAACCCCTAACCCATGCTCAGGCAAGCAACCCTAATTAAACAGTGGATCACAAAGGCATCAGAGTCGAAGTGGGACTAGTTGGGAAGGTGGTATTCAATGGGAGCAAGACAAGAGAAGCTTATGGGGTGAATATGATCAAAACACATCATATACATATACAAAAAACTGTCAAAAATAAAAATATATAAACTGATTTTATACATACATTTCATATACATAAAGGGAAAGCTTAGATAAGAAATACTATTTAGTGATGCATACAGTGGTGGCAAAACATTTGAAAAGAGCTCTTTAAAAACTCAGGATTAACGGTTTCATATGAAACGGAGAATTTACATCTGGGAGGGGCACAGGATGGCTTAAGGTAATATTCTGAATCTTTACCAGGGTGACAAAGTCACACATTCAAAATTTATTATTATTGTTATTATCTTTTAAAGCAGTCTCACTTCAGTCCAGTTTGGCCTGGGATTCATTCTGTAGCCCAGCCTGGCCTTGAACTCATGGCAATCCTCCTACCCCGGCTTTCTGAGTGCTGGTATCAAAAGCATGCACCATCACACCCAGCTTTTTTTTTTTTTAAACTTTGAAATAAAATCATAAAAACAACAAAAAATAAGCCAGGTATATATGGTGTAATCCCAGAACTTGGAAGGCTGAAGCCAGAGAGTTCAAGGCTAGCTAGCCTACTCTCAAAAAAAAAAAAAAAAAAAAAGAAAAGAAAAAAAAAAGGGCAGCTGGGCATGGTGGCACATGCCTTTAATCTCAGCACTCAGAATGCCAAGGTAGGAGGATCACTGTGAGTCAGAGGCCAGTCTGAGACTACATAGTGAATTCCAGGTCAGCAAGACCCTACCTGGAGAAAACAAAAACAAAAAAGGTTGGCAAAAATAATACAGAAATATCTCAGTATGCCCTTCACCCAGATTTCACAAATCTAACATTTATCATTATTTCTTTATATGCATTTCTGGGAAGTTTTTTAAAGTTGACAAAATGTGTGCATTTGCACACAACAGGATGTTTTGATGTATGTATACACTGTAGAATAACTAAAACAAGGTAATTAACATATCCATTGTGTGACATAGTTTTTGGAGTAAAAGAATGCAAAATCTACTCAGCATTTTTTTTTTTTTTTTTTTTTTTTTTGGTTTTCGAGGTAGGGTCTCACTCTAGCTCAGGCTGATCTGGAATTTACTATGTAGTCTCTGAGTGACCTCGAACTCACCGCGATCCTCCTACCTCTGCCTTCCAAGTACTAAAATTAAAGATGTGCACCACTACGCCTGGCTGTACTAAGCAATTTTTAAGTATACAATAGGTTACTAACTATAATTACTATATTGTACAATGGGCCTCCTGAATTTATTTTTAAAATTTCTTTTATGAATTTATTTTTGTTCAGTTGAAATTTTTCATCTTGTGACCAACATCCCAACTCTCCCCTTCTCCATACCTGCCTTTTATATATGCTATTTTTTTCATTCATTTAATAAGCTGCTTACACAATGTCTCCTTATCCCCCAAATTTTCAATATGTATTTTCCCCAAACAAGAATATTCTTTTGTAAACACAATTATAGTAACAATCAAGGAATTATCAGTAGTAATAATTTAACTATCAGCCTTAGTCAAATTTCACCTTTTCCAAATGAATTTTACACTGAAAGAGAAAAAAACATTTTTATTTATTTGAGTGTGTGGTGGGGGAGGGTGGATGTGCATGGACGCGCAAAGGCTTCTTGACACAAAGAAACGCCAGACAGATGCACCACTTTTGTGGCTTTACCCGAGTCCTGGGGAATCAAATCCGGAGCCCCCTCCCCCCTGCAGGCTTTGCAAGCAAGCCATTTTAATAGCTGAGCCATCTCTCCAGCCCAGAAGCCTTTTTTCTTAAATGATTTATTTCTTACTGTTCCAACATCCAATCTAGGCTCACATGTTGCATTGTTATTATGACTTGCTAAAATGTATTAATTCCTTCAATCTCAAACAGTTCTTCAGCCTTCGTCTATCATGACCATGACATTTTTGTGTGAAAATTACAGAGCATTTATTTCATGTAAAATGCTTTTTTCTTCTCTGAGGTAGGGTCTCACTCTAGCTCAGGCTGACCTGAAATTCACTATGGAGTCTCAGGGTGGCCTTGAACTCACAGCGATCCTCCTACCTCTGCCTCCCGAGTACTGGGATTAAAGGCGTGCGCCACCACGCCCGGCCTGGGTTCTTTTCAAATAATGTATTTTGATTATAACAGAAAGAAAAATCAAAGAACCTTCCCATTGTTAATCATTTGCACTTTCTCTAGTCCTTGGCTAGAGTGAGGAGAAAAAAAAAAAAAAAACCTTCCGCGTCACAAACTTTGTTCACTCGCAGGCGCCATTTTGTCTTAGGCACAACCCCTCCTTCCCGAACTTTCCCGACCTTAGGCCACGCCCCTAGGCCTAACCTCGTTCCCAGGCACCGGGTTGCGTCTCCCCGCTACTAGGGTCCCATCCCCCAGGCCCGGCTATTGGCTAAGACGCAGCTCTTCGTCTGACGCCACAAAGTTCGCCTCGTTCTCAGGCGCCAGGGAGCACTCGCAGGCTGCTCTTCGTAACCGAGGCTATGTTTCCTAACACACCCTACACCCCCAACTTACGTCCAGAATCCGCTTCCTTTCTAGGCTCCAGGGTCCAAGACGCAGTCCCCCACCCCGAAGGCTGTCTCTCAGGCCCCGCCTCCCCCCAACAAGACCCATTTTGTCCTCGGCGTCAGACTGCACCACACAGGCCCCGCCTCTTTCCCCAAACGTTGCGATTCATTCACAGGCACCTCCACGCCCCTCTCTCCCGCAGTCCCACTGGCCCCTTCCCCGCTCCGCCACAACTCGGTTCTTCCACACAACTCGGCTTCTAAGTCCCCGGCGGTTGCTAACGCCCCCACAGACCCCTTGGCCAAGGCTTCGCTGAAGCCCAGCCTCACCAGCTTTCGCCCGCTCGCAGTGGACGCTCTCGCCCATTCTCAATTTGGCGCCACTGGTCGTCCAGCCCAGGCATTGCCTCGTGCTGTGGCTCTCTGTCCTCAGCGACCGCCGCGACGGCAGCTGCGGCTGAGTCGGCTGCGACAGCCGCCATCGCCGTCCGCCTTTCTCGAACTGCCAACGCAACTGAAGATAGGAAGGACCCTCAACTCGCACTTCCGGATTCTGTCCCGGAAACGGAAACAGAGCCCCCCAAACAGCTAGGGGGCTACTGCCATCTTGGAAATGGGCCCCATAAGCGGACGTATCAGTTAGGCAAGGGTGGTGGGCTGCGATCTCTGTAAGCAATACACGGGGTAAAAATCTCCAGCTGGGAACTAAAATAGCAATTCATTGTGGTACTCTAATGCTTTGTTTGCTTAAGGGCAAAAAGGTTTTGTAGAAGTCGGAACCCAAGGTTTCCCAGGTGAGGAAAGATAGGTT
The DNA here is from genome assembly GCA_036346955.1 of Dipus sagitta. Lineage (NCBI taxonomy): Eukaryota > Metazoa > Chordata > Mammalia > Rodentia > Dipodidae > Dipus > Dipus sagitta. Next base: position 46,914,091 of record CM070776.1, on the reverse strand, counting down.
GAAGGATTTTTAGGGCCTTTGGATGGTCCCTGAGTCTTCCCTGACCCTTGCTGTACTCTAGACTGAGGACCCCCTACTCTGAATGCCACGTTTTTGTTAGCCTGATGAGAATGTTCTTTCATTGTACTACCCTTCCCACCCATCAAAACCTAATGCAAAATAGGTACCACTTCCTGAAAGCCTCCTGGGACTGCAGGGCCTTGTTTGCTTTTGTGAACTAGGCGTGTATGTGTGTGATAGGTATGTGTGATAGAGGCTTAGGTTTGCCTCACATTTGTCTTGATACTCCAGCTTTGGTCTCCTTAAGAGCTGGGATTGTAGGCATGCACCACAATCACCTTCCTGAACTATATTTATTCACCATGCAAATATGATGAAGGCAACCTCAGCCCAAAACTATTTGTGGGACTCACAGCAATAACAACTAGCAGTTTATCCAGTTTAAGTACTTTGTTAGACTTAAATAGTAGCCTTAGGTAGCAGATACTATCTTTGTGGCTCATGGGCAACAATGAGGGAAGCTGAGGGCAAGAAATGTTAGCTCATTTGTCCACCCAGCTACTGTATGTTGGAGCTGTGATTCCAGGACAGGAGATCCTCAATCTGGGGTCACAGGCTATTGACCCAATAAACCCTCTAAAGGGAGTTCACAGTCAGATTTATTTATTTATATATTATTATTTTTGTTGTTGTTTTCAGGTAGTCTCTCTCTATAGCTCAGGCTGACCTGGAACTCAATATGTAGTCTCAGGATGGCCTCAAACTCAGTGATCCTCCTATCTCTACCTCCAGTGCTGGGATTAAAGGCATGTACCAACATGCTGAGAGTAATATCTTTTATCTCATCCTCATGCATGTATGGTGAATATATTATCCAGAAGTTACCTTGAAATAAGAAAAAGCTCTTTGGATATCCTCAATTCTTTAAGCATATAAAAAAAATCCTAAAGTAAAGTTTGAGATTATTGGAATAGTGCAGTTTCCATTTTTATTTTTGTTTGGTTTTGGTTTTCTTCTTTGGTCTGGCTCTACCCAGGCTGACCCTACCTCTGCCTCCTGAGTGCTGGGATCAAAGGCATGCACCCAGCTTTTCTTTCTTTCTTTTTATTTTTAATTTTTTGACAGGGTCTCAAGTGTCAATATGTAGTTCAGACTGGCCTTGAGTTCACAGTGACCCTCTTGCATCAGTTTCCCAAGTGCTGGATGGGATTACAGGTTTACAGGCATGTGCCACCATGCCCAGCTCTAGGCCAGGGTTTGTTAACTAGCAGTACTGTCGTTTTAGTATTGGGAAGGGAACATTGTGGGCTGTTCACCTACTTCCTGATCTCTACCACCAAAACTGTGGCACTCCTCAGAACAAATAAAATTTACCAGATTTTCTCTAGGAGAAGGGGGGTAGTCTTTGGTTGTTCTGTTAAGTTAGTGATGACTTTAATATTTCTCTACATCCCCATATGCCTTCCTATTGATTGTCCTCATTTGGAGACATCCACAAACTCCCCGAACCTTGATTTCTCACACCTACATAAATGGATGTGCATACAGGTCTGCTTGCAGTTTCAACTTTTCTTACCTTCACAAGGAAAGGGAGCACCCCTTTTAACTTGGGTGGTCCCAAAGAACATGACATTTGAACTAAGTCTGTTATGAGCTGTTTAAGCCCATCTTAATCTTGAGCCTCCCACAGCCTGCCTCTCCCCAGACCTAGACTTCAATGAAACAAAGCCCGTACTTCACTTTCCAGAGGCCAACATCTCTGCCCATACCAATTTAAAGAACAGTTAAGTGAATTCTATTCCTGAAAAGTCTGGCCTGGCAATCTTGTCCCCATTTGCAAGGCCTCCCTTGTTGCCAGAGGTGACTATGTCATCTGATTCCATCCAAGGGATGGCATGGGAACTACATTAAGGAGTTTGTGGAAGTTCTAGTCCTGTTAAAAGCAAACAGGAAAGGGAAGATGTTATGTTCTTCCAATTCTTGGACAAGAGAACCATTGTGACAAACTGACATATCATCAAATTGCTTACAAGGACAGTAGAGGCTCACAGGTCACCACTGCTGAGCTTTAGCAAACAGCCACTTAGGCTTGTAGAATTTACAGAATTTGCTTAGGCTTGCCCACACCACCTCTTCCGTCTTCAAGTCTATTCTTGACACTGGGATTAGGGGATATTTACAGGGCAGGAAAATTACAGCCTTGACTATCCTCCATACTTGAAGGCAAGACCTAGTCTGTTCCACTTGACCTTTGGCCTCTTACAAATTTTATCCTTCCCAGGATCATGTTACCCATGATCCCCATGACTCCCTAGACACAAGTAAACTTCCAGTACCACCTGTGGTTTCACCCCTGAACTTGATCAGCGTATTTCAATTCCTCTACCTACTCAGTTGCCCAAAATCTACCCTCCTCTCACTCCCTCTCCTCTTTATGGTGTCAGTCAGATATATTGCTGTTATATTAGGCCTTTCTGCATCATACCACCTCAGTTCTATGGTACCTTCCTGTCCTTCAAACAGCCTCTGCATTTCATCTCCATTCTGTCAGGCTTGCTTATGTTACATAAGCCTAACTCCTCTCTACTTGATTCTCAGCCCACCAACACTTCAACCTGTTCTACATGCTTCAACTCATTCCACCATCTTGTGTGCAATTTCTCAGGGGTCTTTTTAAGTCCTACCATGTCTCCAACTCTTAGATGATGGGGACCTGGTATGAATTCACCAAGGTTCCAATAACCACTCCAGCTTGAGCCTGTTTGTCTTTACAACAACTTACAACCAGACTTCTCACTTTAGATTTTTTTAATGTTTCATACAGCGATTATGGTGCATTCAGGAACCCAATCCCCCAAACCCCACTAGGAGGGCTCCCTCCCCTGCCCTCCCACCCCATTTAAGGGCCCCAGGGCTTAGGGTGGAGGAAAGGGAACAATCCACCCATCCAAGGACTGACCCCTGGAGACTATCCCTGCCCTGCCTTGCCCTCCCAGGGGTTAGGGGACAATACCTGGGCACAAGCCCCCATGTTCCCCATCCTGCTTGTGCACATATACATACTATGGCTCCTTGCTGAGTTGGTCAGTTCCTGGCAGGGCCCCTACTCAACAGCACCAAGTGGGACAGGGCAGGAGGGATGGGCTAGGGGAGACCCTGAGAAGGAAGGAGGCCCCGGCTACGGGACTGCAGGAGGGAAAGTGTGGGGACCCCCACCATGTCCATTTCCCCGAGTCTCTGGTAGTTCCCAGATTCCCCTGCAGCTGGGTGGGGATGGCAGGCAGGGGGAAAAAGGCAAGTGGCCGAGGCATGCTTTCCCATAGACAATTCCAGGGTCTATGATGATGGTCAGGGTCTGAACAAGGTCTGGGTCCCTGCCTCTGAAAGGCTGGGGATGGGGCTTCATTGCACAAAATACTGTGGAAGGGCCACACGCAGGGGGTGGGGCCCAGCCAGTCTGTATACAGAGATATTGCATTAAAAAATGAGAACCTCATTTAAAATAATTAAAAAAAAAAACAATGAATGAAACAAACAAAAAAGAAGGCCCATACAAGAGGCAGGTGGGGCAGGCAGGAAAGCAGGCAGAGGATGCCTCAGACCCAAGGCATCACCACCTTCTTGTCTGAGTTCAGCTAAGACTGGCCGGGGTGAACTCCAAACCCCTGGCTAGCCATGGGGTAATGGTCCTGGGGGAGGGTGTGATGAGGAAGAGTAGGCCTGGCCTCAGTGTGGGAGGCTGGCATGGCCATGCTGTCCGCCGGCAACTACCAAGACAGAGACAGACACACCAAGCAAAGTAGTGGTGAGAGCTTTGTTAGCACCCAGCAGACAGGCCAATGGGTGGATTGACAGGCCAACAGTTGGGTGTTTGGGCAGTTGGCAGGGACAATTGGGCAGAATAGTGTGGCTCAAGCAAGTAAGCAGGCAGCAAGCAGGAAGGATGCAGATGGGGGCTGCCCTGTGAGGGGTATGGCATCCCTCCAGTTGCTGCCTGCTGGGGTCTTGGTCTGTGTCTTAGAACTTGGCTTAGAACTCGGTGTCCACCACACGGAAAGCTGGCCTGCCTGTGGGGAAAAGTAGAGCGGATGGCTGTTGGTGGGCAAGCAGGTAGGTAGATGATGCAAGGGGAGGGAAGGGCCACACTTACCGGAGTCAGGCATAGAGGAGGACCGGATATTGGCTTCCTTTTGTAGCTGGATCTCCTTTAGTGCAAATATGGAAGTAGCTGTGGGTAGAGGAGACAAAAAAGTGGAGGATAAAAGCCAGGCATGGTGGCGCACACCTTTAATCCCAGCACTTGGGAGGCAGAGGTAGGAGGATCACTGTGAGATCAAGGCCACCCTGAGACTACATAGTAAATTCCAGGTCAGGCTGGACTACAGCGAGACCCTACCTCGAAACCCCCCCCAAAAAAGAAGGGGGCTGGAGGGATGGCTTAGAGGTTAAGGCGCTTGCCTACAAAGCCAAAGGACCCAGGTTTGATTCCCCAGAACCCACGTAAGCCAGATGTACAAGGGAGTGCACACATTTGGAGTTTGCTTGCAGTGGCTGGAGGCCCTGCCACACCCATTCTCTCTCTCAAATAAATAAAAATAAAATATTTTAAAAATGTGGAAGCTGGGTGTGGTGGCGCATGCCTTTAATCCCAGCACCTGGGAGGCAGAGGTAGATCGCCATGAGTTCGAGGCCAGCTTGAGAAGACATAGTGAATTCCAGGTCAGCCTGAGCTAGAGTAACACCCTACCTCAAACCCCCCCCCCAAAAAAAAAGTGGAAAAAAGAAGTGGAGGATGACCCATGGGGCCATGCATGACCAAACCCCATATGGGGAAATTAGAGTAAGATGCTCCTCCTTTGAGAGTGTTGACTGTTGACTTTCATCTATCAAATAATTCCACACACAAATCAGCTGTAACTAGGGAAGATGCGACATGGACTACTGCATGGTACAAATAAATTAACTTTATTAAGTATAATACAGGTATACAATTAATACTTGTTAAGTCTAGGTGGTAGATGGTCCTATGGATTTAACTATTTGAGAGACAGACAGAATATGAATGGAAACGCCAGAGCCTCCAGCCACTGCAAACCAACTCCAAGTGTATGCACCACCATTTACATCTATCTTACATAGGCTCTGAGGAATCAAACCTAGGTCCTTAGGTTTTGCAGGCAAGCGCCTTAACTGATAAGCCATCTCTCCAGCCCTGATTTAATTATTAACCCAGTAGACAGGTAAACAAAGTGGGCCAGGGCTGGAGGGATGGCTTAGTGGTTAAGGTGTTTCCCTGCAAAGCCAAAGGGCCCAGATTTGAGTTCCCAGGTCCCATGTTAACCAGATGCACAAGGTGGCGCATGCGTCTGGAGTTTGTTTGCAGTGGCTGGAGGCACTGGTGCACCCATATTCTCTTTCTCTGTCAATTAAATAAATAAAAATAAAGTATTTTTTTAAAAAGGGCTGGAGAGAGGGCTTGTTGTTTAAGTGTTTGCCTGTGAAGCCTGAGGACCCTGGTTCGAGGCTCGAATTCCCCAGAACCCATGTTAGCCAGATGTACAAGCGGACGCACGTGTCTGGAGTTCATTTGCAGCGGCTGGAGGCCATGGCACACCCAATCTCTGTCTCTCTCTATCTGCCTCTTTCTCTGTCACTCTCAAATAAATAAATAAAAAATAAAACAAAAAATATTTTAAAAAAGAAAGTGGGCCATTTTGGTATATATCTTTTTCTAATTTATTTATTTATTTATTTATTTATTTACTTGAGAGAGAGAGAGAGAGAGAGAGAGAATGGGCACATCAGGGCCTCCAGATCCATGCGCAACCTTGCACATCTAGCTTCCATGGATCCTGGGGAACTGAACCTGAGTCCTTATGGTTTCCAGGCAAAATGCCTTAACCACTTAGTCATCTCTCCAGCCTGGTATATTATCTTTTAAATTAAATACATATATATACATACATACATATATATGTGTGTGTGTGTGTGAATAGAAAGAGAGAATGGGTGCACCAGGGCCTCTTGCCATTGCAAACGAATTTAGAATGCATGTGCCACTTTGTGCATCTGGCTTTACATGAGTACTGGTGACTTGAACCTGGGCCAGTAGGCTTTGCAAGCAAATACCTTTAACTGCTAAGCCATCTACCCAGGCCCTGCATGAGGATTTTCACAAAAAGTGAAAGGAATCAAAAATGAAAAAAGAAACTTTTCATAGCAATCTATTGCACATGTGAATGAGGATGTCCTCTCCTTAGATATCAGCACTCTATATTACCTGCTCAGCTATCCCCAGCAGTCCTGCCCCCGCCCCACAACCTCCACCCTGGCCATCCATTTCCCAGTTCTACTCACTGTCAGGAAGTTTGTGGATCCGCTCCCCCAGACTAAGGAAGAATGGATGTTTCATAGCATCCTCAGCAGAGATCCGATTGCGGCCCTCAAACTAAGTTGGACAAAGGAGACTGTGTTGGTATTTTCAACTAGTAGGCCTTTACTGCCCTCCTCAGAACCTGCCCTTAGGGTGCAGTCTATATCCCCACCCCCCACAAGGTTGTCCCAAAAAGGTGGTCTCACCTGCAGCAGCTTGGTGAGGAGGTCAGCCCCATCGCTATCAAGTCTACCACAAGGACAAGGGGACTGCTTTACATTGAGTTTGGGCACCCTGGCCCCTAATGCCCACCCACCCATCAACCTTACCGGGGTGCATGGCTCAGAAGGGCCTCGGCTCGGTACTTGGGGTAGTTGTAGGTTTTGAATTCCTCATTGGAAAGGATGCCTGGCCATGTCTCTTCAGTTGGGGTTCCTAGTAGGGAATAGGAGTTACCCCAGATATCTCTGGTCCTTCCCATATGTCCCCATAGCTCTTAGAGCACATGCCTGCTCCTCACCCAAAATGCGGAAGATGAAATGCAGCTGTTCCTCCACTGTGGAGCCAGGGAAGAGAGGTCGGCCTGTTGCCATCTCATAGAAGATGCAGCCCACACCCCTGGGCAGGGAAGGAACCATGAATAGGGAAGGCAGGCAGTTGGCTGGGTACCCCTTCACCATTTGACCCCTGTCACAACTCCACCTCTCCTTACCACATGTCAATCTGGGTAGAGTAGTCTGTGGATCCAAGTAGGATGTCAGGGGGTCGGTACCACAGTGTCACTACCTCATTGGAGTATGTCTTTGTTGGGATTGACTTGGCCCGGGCCAGGCCTGAGAGGTAAAGGGAAAGGGCAGCTGTAATGAGGAAGTTGTGGAGAAGGCCTTGGGACTAACAGAGGGTACCACAGTCCAAGTCTGGAAGGGTTAAAGGGGAGCGAAACTAGGAAGTCATAGGGAAGTGGGATGCTGGAAGAGTAAGGTTGAGTTGTGAATGGGAAGGAGAAGGATGGTGGTACCAAAGTCAGCCAGCTTGAGTTCTCCCCTCTCGTTGATGAGTAGGTTCTGGGGCTTGAGGTCTCGATGTAGCACCTTCTGCCGGTGGCAGTAGGCCAGGCCACGGAGCAACTGGAACAGGAACAGCTGGAAACCCAGGAATGGCAGGCAGAGGTCAAAGGGTTCATCAGCAAAACTCCAAGCAGGCAGGTACTGTTCCCTCCCAAATAGATGCTGAACTCTCAAGCCTTGTCATACAAGAGGATAGGTTCCCAATGGCCAAGGGTTCCCCCCCCACACACCAAAAAAAAAAAAAAACAGGAAAAGGCTATTTCTGGGATAGAATTGGTGAGGAGGGTCCTGCCCCTGCTTTCTGCCCCACACCCACTTTCACATTGTGCATGTTGATGACATTCCCACAGTCATCCAGGTACTGCTTCAGGTCCTTGTCCTGATAATGGAAGAAGTGAAACAGAGCAAGGATCACATCCCGTGGCTCCTGTACTGGTACCCTTCCTCCCTTGAGACCCACTGTTACCCAGACCTTACCAGGTACTCAAAGACAAGGGTGAGGGACTTCTCTGTGTGGATAATGTCATGTAGTGTAACGATGTTGGCATGTTTGAGATCCTTGAGCAGGGACACTGCAGGAAGCATGGAGTGGGACAGGGCAAAAATCAGGGTCCATCCACAGGACAAAGATGAGAAGAACCAGACAGAGATGAACACGTTTCCTACTGATCCTGTGTGGTTTAGGACAATGCTTCACAACATTTACCTCTAATTCACCCTGTGCTAGAAGTGGCTATCTATTGTCCAGATGTAGAAAATAAAGTTCAGCTCAGCTCAAAGAGGTCAGATAGGTCATCACCCCCAGTTCTCTAATAGCAGTTAGGGTTACTTTTGTTAAAAAAAAAAAGAAATCATTTATTTATTTGAGAGAAAGAGAGGAAAGAGGCTGAGAGAGAAAGCAGGGGGAGGGGAGGGAGGGAATGGGTGCACCAGGGCCTCCAGCCACTGCAAGCGAACTCCAGATGCATGTGCCACCTTGTGCATCCGTCTTTACGGGGGAACTGGGGAATCAAACCTGGTCATTAGGCTTTGCAGACAAGCACCTTATATGCTAAACCATCTCCCTAGCTCAGGGTTACTTCTTAAGACAGGCAATTAAAGCAGTTTAGGGTGACTGCCCTTGAGCCTGCCCATAGGCTGCACTTTGCTAGAGGTCAGAGAAGGAATCTGGCCCCTAGATCTATTTTTTTTTCCACAAATAACCCTAAGGAGTTCTTTCCTAGAATTAAGTCCCAGGAAAGATTAAACCTGAACTTGGAATTGTGGTTGGTTAAGCTCAGCCTCAAACCTTGGTGTCAGGGCTGGTTAGTTTTAGCCCCCATTGAGAACCTATTAAACCCCCCCCCCAACTACTTGGAGCTCTACATGGGCTTTATCATGGCTTGCCTTCTCATGGACAGGAGTTCTTCATACTCTCCTTTTTTTTTTTTTTTTTTTTTTGAGGTAGGGTCTCACTCTAGCCCAGGCTGACCTGGAATTCACTATGTAGTCTTAGGCTGGCCTCAAACTCACAGGATCCTCCTACCTCTGCCTCCTGGGTGCAAGGATTAAAAAGGCATGCACCACCACACCTAGCTACGTACTTCTTTTCCTCTCTTAATCTAATAAAAGTCTCTCTAAACATATATATGTATATGGTTTTTCAAGGTAGGGTCTCACTCTGGCCCAGGCTGACCTGGAACTCACTAGTCTCTGGGTGGCCTCGAACTCACGGTGCTGAGATTAAAAGTGTGCACCACCACACCCAGCTCTCTAAATGTGTGTGTGTGTGTGTGTGTGTGTAATATTTTTTTTTGTTTTGTTTTTTGAGGTAGGGTCTCACTCTAGCTCAGGCTGACCTGGAATTCAATATGTAGTCTCAGGAAGGCCTTGAACTCATGGCGATCCTCCTACCACTGCCTCCCGAGTGCTGGGATTAAAGGCATGCGCCACCATGCCCAGCATTAACCATATTTTTAAAAAAGAAGGCTCACAGACTGGAGATGGCTCAGTGGTTAAGAAATTTGCCTGCAAAGCCTAAGGACCCAAGTTTGAGGCCCCAAACCCATATAATGCCAGATATACAAGATGGTCAATGCCTCTGGAGTTCATTTACAGTGGCTGGAGGGCCTGGCATGCCCATTTTCTTTTTTTAATGTAAAAAAAAAATTAATTTGAAAGAGAGGGAGGGAGGGAGGAAGAGAATTAATGGGCATGCCAGGGCCTCCAGCCACTGCAAACAAACTCCAGATACATGTGCCACCTTGTGCATCTTGCTTACGTGGGTCCTTAGGCTTCACAGGCAAGTACCTTAACCACTAAGCGATCTCCCTAGCCCCTATTCTTTATGCCTCTTTCCCTCTATATCAAATAAATGAATAAAATATTTCAAGAATTTTTTTAAAAAGAAAGTGGCACAGAAGAGTACTGAGCAAAGGCTAGGGCTGCAATCCCTAGGTTCCTGTGACAGTAGATTTTTCACAATCTTATTTTGGTTTCTGGGAAAGGGGCCTTGTTCTCAACACTTTGTACACAGACCTGAATATGTACACTCATTTTCTATGCAGCCCATTCCTGATTGGCAGTGCTGAGGATTGAACCCAGGGCCTTGTGCATACTAGTGAAGCACTCTACCACTGAGCTATATCCCCAGGCCAATATGCAGATTGAATCCATACTTCATTTTATATTCTGAGCACTTTAAGAGGTATTCTCAGGATGAAAGCAAACACTATGTTTTGCAATGCATTCATCTTCCCTGGTTCACTTCACATTCCTAGTTACCTTGATTTTTCCTGGGCATATGGATGATGGACATTATACATGAATGGTCAGAGTTGAAGGGAAAATGCTTGAAAATCCCTACTCTATCCCCACCATAGTGTATACGTGTGTGTGCATGCCATGGATAATCATACCTTCCCGGATGGCAGTGCAGGGTGCCCCTTCTTCATGTTCCAGTCTGATTTCCTTGAGTGCCACAAGGTTGTCCGTGAGCTTGCTTTTGCCTTTGTAGACAGTGGCATAGGTACCCTGGGGTGTGAGGAAGTATGACAGAAGAAGTGCTCTTAGGTTGCAGGGAGTTTCCACTGACCCCTATCCCCACCACGCGCCCTCTGTCTATCTTACCTCACCCAGCTTATCCAGCTTGATATAGGTCTCCAGTTTCCCAAAGCCAATTTCAGACTGTGGGAAAAGAATGTATATTGACAAAGGGTCAGGGGAAGGCACTGGGAGAGGAGGAAGAGGTGGCAAACAAGAACAGATGCTTACCAGACTGACACGGCGGAGGCGACGGCTGAGGGGCTTGTCAAAGATGGGGCTATTGAGGGTCAGCTTTTCAAGGTAGCCCTCAGGCAGCCGGATGTCAGCTGGTAGTGATAGGCGTTTGTTAATGTCCTAGAGCAAGCAACATAGATAGGGAGAAGTAGGACCATGAGCTCTACCTCCCCAGACCCAAGCCCCTCCTTTAAGTCCTCCATCACTGGAATAGGGAACAAGCACCTCAGTGGAGATCTTGCGTGGGGGATGGTTGCGCATGCGCAGTCTCACTGGAGACTGCACCTCATCTGAGGATGTGGCTGAAGCCTGGTCACTCTCCCCGTCAGACCCAATCTTCAAGTCCTCGTGCACAATCTCTGGTGGCAAGGAGAAGGGAAGGCCAAGCCAGTGGGATCAAGATCACTCAAGCCCATGTGTGTATATGGCCACTGAAGCAGATGGGATTCCCTCAGGGAGACGGAGGTGAAGCCCGGGGAAATCCAGGTGGGCCCAGGACAGATTGGGAGGGTAGTCACCTAGTGGAGTACTGCATTCCAGAAACGAGCTGAGATGGCAGTTGAACCAGGGCCAGAAGGCTGGTGGTGATGGGGGTAGTCAAAGAGCCCTGAGAAGGTAGGCCCAGGAAAGATTGAAAGGGCCACCACAGAGTGCAGATGGGCAAAGGGAGCCTTGAGGCAGCTCCAACAGGCAAGGAACCCTTCCTCCCTCTGGTATATGGACACAAGGCAAAGGAAAGGGGTATAGATGGGCAAAAAGACAGACAGAAGTTGTTGGAAAAGGATGGCAGGGAATGGAGAGAAAATGGAAAAAGGAACAATATGTAAACAATACAAGTCAAAGGAACTTTATTAGGAGGTAGCACCTGGGAACTGGGGCAGTGAGAGGAAGTGATCAGAAGACCAACCAACCTGGTGCAGAGCTGAGTGGACCTCGCCCAGATCGAGGTTCCCCTGGGACAGTACGTGTGGGGGCTTCTCCAAGGTCACTGCCACCACCACCACCACTTTCATCCAGGCCTATCTGTTCAGGGGCACCATTGGTCTTGTCTATGCCACGGCCCCCTCGGAGTGTCATTGACAGCTGCCGTTTGATCTTCTTCATCCGATCCATGGCGACCTGTGAAGAGGACACAGATAGAAATGCAGCCCACATTAGTGTTTTCTTAACCATCATGGGCCTCCCTAAAGCTCATGACAACCTTGTAGTGGGGGGCACTAACATGAACATGTCAGTGCCCACCTAACCTCTATGGACTCCTGGAAACCTAGTGCCCCTTATCATTGCTGGTCAACTCTGAAGTACACTACCTGGGTACTTAGACTTGGATGACTGGCAGAGGGCAGGGGCCCACCCAGTAGATTGTTGGTCTCTAGGGTGGCATTCACACTGTGGGAGTACATAACTCCACAGCAGCTATCTTCCTGTGCACCAGCAGTGATGGACGCAGCCACAGATGGGAGAAGGGGCTCATTTAGAATCCTGTGGCCACTGATAAAACCCTGGATGCGCCCATAGAATGGCATGTTCCGCTGGCACCAGCCCCACATTGCCCTCTGCTGCCAAGGCAGAATGTTCTTGGTAGCCACAGAGACCCCACCTCCCCCCAGCAACTACTGTCATGGAAACTAGTGGACCACCCCACTCCTCTATCCAGAGGGAGGGGGAAAGGTCTTGTCCAGACCCAACCATTTTGTATGTGGGGTATTCTCAGTGCACACCAGGTGTTCAGGGATTCTGGATAGGTTTCATAGGGATGGAACTCACACCCTATGAAAAAAAAATCACCCCAATTTTTACAAAAACAGATCACATTTCTTTCCTGTAGACTATAATACTACAACTCCTTTGCCACCTCAAACACTCCAGTCTTCATTCAGTGTGGTCTACAGGTCATGTATCCCATTTGTCCCTGCTACCTCTCTGCTTTCACCTCCTCAATCATTCCTGGTTGCTGTTCTGGTGACCACACCCAGCAAAGTTCCCATCTCAGAGCTTTTGCACTGTTTGCTCCTGGTCCCTGAAACACCCTTCCCAAGATTGTGAAATAGGTTATTCCCTATCCTCTTCAGGTCATTGCTCAAATGGCACCCTTTCCAGGAGGCTTCTATGAATAACCCTATCTTGAGCTCCTTCACCTTGCCAATGAGCCCCTAGCACTCACTCATCACCTCTTCAGAAACACCACCTGTTTATTAGCTCTTTTGCTCTTTATGGTCCCCTCACTGCCACAACTAGAAAATCAGCTCCATTAGAATATATATATATATTTAGAGTAGGGTCTTGCTCTAGCCCAGGTTGACCTGGAATTAACTATGGAGTCTCAGGCTGGCCTCAAACTCATGGCTATCCTCCTACCTCAGCCTCAAGAGTGCTAGGATTAAAGGTGTGGGCCACCATGCCTGGCTAGATTTTAAAATTTTATTTCCAAGAAGAGAAATAGAATGAATGAATAGGAATATCAGGGCCTCCTGGCACTGCAAACAAACTCCAGATGCATGCACCATTCTGTGCATCTAGCTTTACATGGGTACTAGAAAATCAAACCTAGGCTGTCAGGCTTGGTAAACAAGCCCCTTTAACCACCAACCCATCTTTCCAGCCCCAGATTTAAGGTTTTTTTTATTTGAAAGCAGAAAGAGAAAGAGAGAGAATATGAATGAATATGGGTGTTCCAGGGCTTCTTCCCCCTGCAAATGAACTCCAGATGCATGTACCACTTTGTGCATCTGGCTTTACATGGGTACTGGGCAATCAAATCTGGATCAGCAAGCTTTGCAAGCAAGCACTCAAGCACAGAGCATCTCTCCAGACCCCATCAAGGTAAATTTCTGTCTGTTTAGGTCATGGCTCTATCTCAGGGCTCTGGACTGACAAGAGTAGATGTTCAAAAAGTATATACAGCAGAAATGAATGAATCAGGAAGCTGAGAGCCCAGGAACAACCTCTGCTGAGGCAGTGAGGCTGATACACACATGGACAACCCCAAACAAGGTAGCTCAGGGTTGCTGGCATTGACAAGATGACCTAGATGGCTGGTGGATGGAATAGGGCCACCAAAAGGTTTAGATCGGCATTCTTATGCTTCCTCCTGGGCTCTGGGCCAGTAAGGAGGGGGAAAGACCTGGCCCAGGAACCATCTGGACTCACAGCAGGGCCTAAAATGGCCCAGGGCCCAAGGGAAGTAGAGCTAGATAGGAGGTGGAGGATAAGGCTGGGGCTGGATTTGAGGAGGGAAATGGGTCATCTGTTACCTTGAAACCAAGTGCTAACCCAGGCAGTTTCCACTTCTGCCTGGCTGAACTCATCTAACTCTAAGGGAAAACAGGGCCAGCAATAGCATAACCTCAAATAGATAAGGATAAAAAAAAAAATCTATCCATGGAAAATCAGGATAGTGACATAAAATCCTGACCCAGGAGGCTGAACACTGGACCTAAGGCCAAGAAGTAGCATAGCCAGCTCTCAAAAGACCTCCTTGTATCCCCATGTGGCACTAATACCCAGTTGCTTTGTATGTGGTAACAAGAAATGGGGGAAGGGACAAGGGGAAACTTTAGGGGTGAATGTGGGAAAGAGGAGGGTGACACGAGGCCATGACCTCTAACAGGAGCCCCCCCAAACTGGATATGTTGCAGAATTCATCTTTAGTGGATTTTAGGGACACAAGGCACAACACCTATGTATCATGCAACATGCACAATGGTGGGGGGGTGGCTGGGTAGCCCCTATGAACAGACACACTTGAATATTTATAAGCAGTGTAAAACTTTTAAATAGCCGGGTGTGGTGGCACATGCCTTTAATCTCAGCACTCAGGAAGCAGAGTTAGGAAGATCGCTGTGAGTTCAAGGGCAGCCTGAGACTACATAATGAATTCCAGGTCAGCCTGGGCTAGAGTGAGACCCTACCTTGAAAAAAAAAAGAACTTTTAAATAGTGTAGTTTCAATTTTCTGAGCTTATAGACAAGCGAAGGAGAAAGAAACTAGATAGAATTCCACCATTAAAGGGCATATGTTCTTTCTGACACCCCCCCCCCATCCACAGGCTACTCTCATACCAAGGACACTCGTCATCACACCATACCTGCCTGATCACTAAGAACAGTCACCATACTCTACTACTTCTATAGGAACACAATCCACATTTTGTCCTGATCCCCACTGGCATATACTATATAAACCCTCAAGGAGGCCCTCACTAGATTTTTTTTTTTTTTTTTGGTTTTTCGAGGTAGGGTTTCACTCTAGCCCAGGCTGACCTGGAATTCACTATGGAGTCTCAGGGTGGCCTCGAACTCACGGCGATCCTCCTACCTCTGCCTCCCGAGTGCTGGGATTAAAGGCGTGCGCCACCACGCCCGGCTCCCTCACTAGATTTTTAAGTCCTATTAATATCCCCCTTTACCTCTATACTCTCTTTAGCACTCAAAACCCTTACCTATTGCACTAAACTCTGTTGGCATATATTTGGCTCCCTATAAGTAACTCTTGCACCACATTCCTGATGCTTGTTAGCATCTCCACAGCATGGATCCCTCCCATTAACAGACTATCCCCACTATGATTCTGACCCTCATTAACATGCACTTTGGAGTGCTCTACAGCTGACCCAAATGAGCATTCTCTGGACTTTCACACTGCTTTGAATCCCATTAGCACATACTAAACCTGATGAATTTTGTCCACTCTGGCCCCTTCACAGCTACAGGCATTGTTAACATACATTTTACCTAGTCTTTTCATTATACTGTCCCCTACATCAACACAAACTGGACCTTCACAACATCCTGACCCCTATCAGCACCCATTAAGCCTCATAGTACTGCCTCCCCATTAGTACACCCAGAACCCTTACTAAGCCTTTTTCCCGAGGGACACAGAAACACATTGTTCTATAACAGCCTGACCCTCATTAGTACACACAGGTCTCCATTCAACCCTGACCCCAATATTAACATATACTTCAGCTCTCCATGGCTTTAATCCAATTTAGTACATCTACACTATCATCTATTCCTGTCCTCTACTTCTTTCTGCTTCAACCTCTACCACAGCTAAAAATCCCTGTTGGTACATACTTTGAGCCCTTCCTAGTCCTAACACCTCTATTACACACTACCCTTGTAGCATCTCCTGAATCACAGGAACAGCCTTCATAGTGTTCTGCTGTTCATTAGCATATCTGACTTCATACTGCTCACTCTCCCCCCCCAATGGCACACAGTTAAGTGTCCCAATGGCTCTAAACTCCACTGTGGCAGTCTCTAGAATTTCATATACAGTATTACCTTGCACTTTTTGGAAATTCACATTCCCTGTCTTCATGGACACCGACTCAACACGTTACCTTCACTCAGCGTGGAAGCCCTTACACTTCCCTCATCATTACTCTCCCCTGCTTATATATAAACAGTTCTGGAATCCATTAGCACAGACTCAGGCCTTCTACCATACTGCCCCTATCACACACCTTCAGGTCCTTCAACAGCTCGGCCCCCACTGGTATATACTGGACTTCATACTACCCAGACCTTTATTTCCACATACACACATCCTTCACCATGACCCTCATTAGCACACATTCAGCACTTGAGTCCTTCCATGAGCACACCCTGTACTTTGACACACTGCAGACCCCCAAGGACAAAAACAGCATTAACACTATCCTGACCCTCATCACCAGACAAGGGACCTCAGATCCTATTAGCATACCTACTGGTACCTCAACCATCCTTTCGCCATTAACATTAGGCCCTTCTACAGCCCTAACCCCCACTAGCATGACCCTGACACCAACCCCCGTTATACGCACTCAGTTCCCTCATGGCCCCGCAACACCCTTCCATTAACACGCCCGGGGCCTCAAACCTTACACAGCCGTTAAGGCTATTTGTTCTGACCCCCCTGCACAAGTCTGGCTTCCACTAGCAAATCCTGAGGTTTTTCATCAACACTCTCAATCCTCACACCCTCTGATTCTTTAGGCACTCTTCTCCCCTTTAGCATCCACAGCACCTCCCATCCCTAGCTTCCAGGACAGGCCCAGGGCGGGGCCAAGGTCAGGGAGGCCCCAAATGACCCCCCCGCCATGGAGCATTCTGGGAAATTCGGTGGGGGAGGGGGCACCAAACACCCCGACCTCCCGAACACCTTTGGGGTCGGGGTGGCTTCTGTAGAGAGGGGCTACCCCCACCCCAGGTCTAGAAGACTTGCTCACCGGCGGGGGCGCGCGAGCAACCTCAGAGCCGCGAGGCCGGCGCGGTGGCGCCTGGGGCGGCGGCCCGGGATAAGGCCGCGCGACCTCCTTTTCCTCCAGTTCGCCGCAGGCGCCCGTCCCAGTAGTCTTCGGCCATGGCTGCTGGGCCCGGGCCGCCGCCGGCTGAGGAGGAGGAGGCGGCGGCGGCGGCGGCGGTGGTTGAGGCGGAGGCGGCGTCCCGCTCAGCCGGCCATGAGCTTGGCCGCTGCGGGCTATGCCCCTGGGCTGGTTGGCTGCCCGCACGGATTCGAGTGCTCACGGCGGCTCGCGCGTCCCAGCAGACTGCTTGAGGAGACGCGGCGGATCCCAGGGCCGTAGAGGCAACGGCCCAACTGCCGCGCGCGCCGCGCTCTGCGCATGCGCACGCACGCGCCGGACAGAGTGAAGTAAGGAGGGGACTCACCTCGCACTGCGTGTACCAAAAGACCCGTCCGCGGCGGGAGGGGAAGCGGCCATGGCGTGCCCACGAGGGAATGTGGCGCTGACCCTGGAACGGCGCCAGGAGGAAATGTAGAAATTGCTTAGTACTCAGGTTTGATCTTGCTGAAAGTTTACTACTGTCAGGGTGAGCTGCAGCCAGTAGCCAGGAGTACCAGTCACCATTTACTCCCCCTCTAGCTCACTTGGTACATCTCCATGGCAAACAGGACTTTTGCAAAGAGGAAAAGAACCGAGGAGGCCACCACTCCCGTGAGGTTCTGGGGCAGGCAGTGATTTTTAAGGTGCAAGAAAATGACTTTCTAGGAGAGGTGGCCAGGAAAATCTTTACCACCATAGATAGGACAGTGTAGTCCCGCCCTGTCACCCCTCCCCACCGTGAGCTCATTTCCACTGTGAAACGTGTGCTGCCCCGCCCTTTAAGACTAGCCCAGCCAATCGCATTTGCTCCCTGTGTTGAAGCAGAGCAAGAATGAAGGGCGTGGTACAGCCAAGAAGGCGTGATTTCGCTTCCCCTCCTGTCTTTTCCCCCCTCCTATGCCAGGTTTTCATTGGTTCTCAACGTCAGGGGTGGGTCGCCTTTTTGTTCTGAGCTTCTTTCTCACGATAGGTTGAATGTTCTGTAAGGTGATTCGCCCAAATAGCATTCAATCAGGCTGCGTCCCACCCTTACCCTCCCACTTTCTCCAGCAGCCACTGGCAGTGGAGCCTAGGCTGAGAAAAGGTGGCCCTTTACCAGACAAGCTCGGCTAATAGGTTGAATATTCTGTAGGGTGACTGGTCCAACGAGTACTCAATCAGGCTGCGTCCCACCCTTAACTTCCTACAGTCTTTTGGGATAGAGCCTAGGCTGAGGGAAAAGGCGGATCTTTATTACGGGGCGGGGGAGGAAGGAATTAGGCGTTGGTACTGCGCATGCTTGCAACTTTTGGCTAGGGATGCAGCCTCTTCTGCCTCTCCAGAACATTTGCATTTATGCGCCCCCCTTTTTGCCACCTCTCACCGGCCTGACGTAGGTTACCCTCACTCCGCAGATTTCTTTTACTTATTTCTTTTTTATTTTTTTTTAAGGTAGGACCTTGCTCTACCCCAAGCTGACCTGGAATTCACTATGTAGTCTCAGGCTGGCCTTCGAACTCACAGTGAACCTCCTACATCTGCCTCCCAAGTACTGGGATTTAAAGGCATGCGCCAAGACGCTCGGCCCTGTACTTTTAAAAATGTTTTATATATTTATTTGAGAGAGGGAGAATGGGTATTGCAGGGCCTCTAGCCGCTGCAAACGAACTCCAGGATGCATGTGCCACCTTATGCTTTACGTAGGTACTGGGGAATCAAACCCGGGTACTAAGGCTTTACAGTAAGCTCCTTAACTGTTCAGCCATCTCTCCAGCCCTTGCAGTTTTATTTCTATTTGATTTACTGGGCTGTAACTTGCCAAGCATTGCCTGACATACCTAATCTCTATCCCTGTAAAATTACACTGTCCTCAAACCCATCCTATGCAGAGACACTTTCCAGCAGGCTTTTTGAGATCCCTACACTATCCAGTTAATTTTCTTGCCTCTTCTGGCTTCCCTCGATCACAGCAGTTAGATCAGTCTTTCTGCTTTCCTCCCTCTCTCCTTTCCTTTTCATTTTATTTTTACTTTTTTGGTTTTTCAAGACAGGGTTTCACTCTAGCCCAGGCTGACCTGGAATTCACTATGTTGTAGTCTTCTCAGGGTGCCCTTGAACTCATGGCAATCCTCCTACCTCTGCCTCCCAAGTGCAGGCATGTGCCTCCACACCCAGCTCACTTGCTCTCTCTCAGTGGGGTTTCAGTCTAGCCCAAGGTGACCTGGAATTCACTATGTAGTCTCCAGCTACCTCTGCCTTCTGAGTGCTGGGATTATAGATGTGTGTGCCACCATGCCTAATTCTTCTCTTCTTTTAATGAACTTAACCATTAATGTTCACGTCACAGTATCAGGTCCTATCACTTGACTTCATCTACCCTTGCTCCTCTCACTCCAGCAGAATCTTTGGTCATTCCTAAATAAAGCAAGCCCAACTGAGATTCTGACGCTTCACACTTGCTGTTCCCTTTGCCTGGAATACTCTTGTCCCATATCCACATATGCCTTGTTCCTTCACTTCTTTCAAGTCCTTCAGTTACCTTCTCCATGATGCCTTCATTACTATCTTACTTCACAATTCCTGTCTGCTGCAGTCAAGTAATTCCAAATCTCCAGTCTGTTTTTAAACCCTTCAAAAGCATGATCATTTTTTTTTTCAGTGTTAGGATCTACTCCCAGTGATCCATTGTGTGTGCTGAGCTGTATTATTCCTTATTCCTGATCAACTTTTTAACATATATTATTTATTCTCTCTCCCGAGTCTCATCCTAACAGAACATAAGCCTCTGGACAGGGTTGTAGTACCTCTGCTATGCCCCAAGTGCCTGGCACAATTATCACTAAACAAACGGTTGCCATTGTTGAATAACTGGATGGCAAAGTTACTGAACAAGACACCCATGTCTTATCCTTGTCCTTTGTGTTTGCTGGGGTAGAAGGCTCAATACCCAATGCTGGCCTTGTTTTCCAGCTGCCTGGTTTTGTAATGTTAGACAAATGACAGTATGCACAATAGTGACTTAAGATACTGCTAGGATTAGTTGAATAACTCAGCTGTGTGTGTGTATCTTAGCCCAGGATAGTCTTGAACTTGCTGTATAGCTAAGGCTGGCTGATACACATGCCTCCACTTCCCAAGAGCTAGGAATATAAGCAGGAACCACTATGAGCTTCAGAAGTTTGTATTGATAAAGAAGGGTGTCAGGTAGAAATAGGGTATCAAGAAGCTAAGTGTCCATTAGATTAAGAACTGTAATGGAGGAGGTACAGGGAACCAAATGCGCAGGTAACCCATGAAGGAACCGGGATAGTAAGGGAATAAAGTGTGTAAGCTTCATCTACTGTAATGGGAGAAGACAGTGGGAAGGTAGGCTCAGCAATTAAAGGCACTTGCTTGCAAAGCCTGCCTGCCAGGTTTAATTCCCCCATATGCATGTAAAGCCAGATGCACAAAGTGTCACTTGCATGGGGAGTTCGTCTGTGGTTGTAAGAGGCCTTGGCATCCCTATTTTTTCTGTCCTTGCAAATAAATATTTTAAAAACAACAAAAAAAAAGAAAATAGCAAGTGGGAAAATGTCTCCATTTGACCTAGACAGCTATCGCTACTAGATACTAGATATAAAGGCAAAGTGCCTGTTACCCCAATGTCAGACTGGAGACTAAAAGTTATGGAAGGTCGAGTCCGTTGGCCAAACAGAGCAGGTCACAGGGGAAAAAAAAAAAGATGGTAGTGGATAAGGGCATACACTATGCCTTGAGATGACCCAGAAGGCAGATGTGGAGATAGGCTGTAGTGGGAATTAGGCCAGGTTCTGGGACAGGATAAACTTACTGTGGACACTCCCAAGGAAGGAACATAGTAGCTCTGTGGTCTTGAAAGATCTGGTAGTGAGCCTTCTTCTGCCTGTACTAACCAATTGCTCCTGAGGTTTCCATAGCCAGCTTTCCACTGGAAGGTAGGAGGCCTAAGTACCCTCAAGGGGCACATGGGCAGACCTAGGACTGAGGGCGGGATAAAGCAAAAAGGGGCTTTTCTTTTCCAGATTTGCATGGCCTAATATTCCATAAAAGCCAGGCGTGGTGGTGCAGGGCTTTAATTTCAACACCGGGGAGCTGAGGTAGGAGTATCACTGAACTTGAGGCCAGCATGGGCTACAGAAGGAGTTCTAGGTCAGCTTGGGCTAGAGTGAGACCCTGCTTCAAAACAAAAAGCAACCAGCCAACCAAAGAAAACAAAAATGTCCTTAAAAACTGCTGAGTGTTTCCTGGCACTGGCATTCCTTAAGCTGAAAGTCATTCAGGCCACTTTTAGCACAAACCTGAACAGTATGGTGGTTTGAATGGAAAATGCCCCCATAGTCTCATGTGTTTGAACACTGATTTCCCACTATTTGGCCTGACACCATTTGGGAAGGTTGTATAATCTCTAGGATCTCTAGAACCTTGCTGGAGGAAGTGTCACTGGAGGCAGACCTTGAGGTGTTAAAGCTTGGCCCTGCTTGTTGTTCTACTTTCCCCCTATTGATGTGACAATCTGATACCAGCTTCTTGCTCCTGCCATGCTTTTCCAGCCAGGATGGACTCTACTTTCTGCAACTGTAAGCCAAATTAGACACTTTTCCTTCCATAAGTCACTTCTGGTTAGCTATTCTGTCCCAGCAATGAGAAAGTAACTCACACATATGAGCACTAAAGGCATTCCCAGTGCTGTGGGAACCATAATATAAAGGCCCAGCCAGGGTCTGCGTGCTTCAACCTAGGTGGGAAAGAATCTGCAGCAAGGACATAGTAAGGAATGATGCCTCAGCCTTGGCAGCCTGCTCAGGGTAACTTCAAAGAGGGGGCAGTTAGGACATGGAGCAAGTAGAATTTGAACCCAACTGAAATCACTCATCACATGGACCCAAGTACCTACTTTGTATACCTTCACCTGTGCCTCCATGTCTGTATTGAGTAGGCAGGAGACAGTTACTTCCACATTTTCTCTGCACAGGAAACTAGCAGCTGGAGTAGTCCTTTGGGCTTCCATATGAACCAGACAACTCCAGGATGCCCCTTCCTTCCTTGGAGCCAACAGGGCAGGCTATTTCTGGGTTAATATTTTTTTTATTGGGGTTTAGGTTCCAAACAGGTAGAAAGCAGTGGCAATAAGGTCTCAGGTAAGGGGATGATAAGGGAACACCAGGCTTGGCTAGATAGACCACTGCCAGAAGCCAAATGGGAACCCAGGGTTGGAAGGTATCTGGGGAGGGAGGATTGGGGCCAGCCTAGGGGCATACATGGAGGTCAGCGGATGGTGTATCGTACATAGGGGACCTCGACGTCCTCGCCACTTTCATCATTGCAGCATAGCTCAAGCACCAGTGCCCGCACATGGCGGCCCAGCTTTCGCTTTGACACACGGCTCACAATCTCTGTCATCCTAGGGATGGGGGAGATAAGGGGAAAGGATCAGAGAGACAGAGAGAGGAAGGGAGGTAGGGTGCGAAGGCAGAGCAGGTGAAGGGTAGGTGTATGACAGCTACAAACTGGGGCTCCCCACCCAACACAGGGAACCCAGGGTCTCTCTCTCTCTCTGCCCAGCAACAGCCAACTCACGGCTGATCCAACCGTTCTTTGAGCTTGGCCGCTGGCATGAAGAAGGAATAGAGCATGGACACGCCCTGGGAAAGCATGGTGATTTCTAATTTGTGCTCCGTCTATAGGATAGGGAGAAAAAAACAGCAGTGTCATGAGGGTGGGAAGGCCAGCAAGTCATCCACACGTCCCATCTCCCAAGCAGAGTGAGAGGGAAAAGGGTCTTACCTTAAAGTAGTCAAGAAATTGTTTAAGGGTCATCTCTTCTCCATTAGGCTGCAGCCCCTGTACCTCAAAGCGATCCCATAATGTCCATTCTTGGTTATAGTACTGTGACATAAGAGAATGGGGTGAGAGCCACCTCTGAGGACCTAGCCTATTTCCCACCCCACCCCCAACACACACTCCTTCATGCAGACCCAATAAATCAGGTCATCACCTTTGGTTCAAACCCCTCTTGTGGGGCTGGAGAGATGGCTCAGTGATTAAAGGTACTTGCTTGCAAAGCCTAGCATACTGGGTTTGATTCTCCAGTACCCATGTAATGCCAAATGCACAGAGTGGCATGTGAATCTAGAGTTTGTTGGCAGTGGCAGGATACCCTGGCACACCCACCCATACTCACTTTCTCTGTCTGCCTCTTTCTCCCTCTCTCAAATAAATAAATAAATAAATTTTCTTTCAGGGGAGAGGACAAATGCAGTCCCCCACTACCACAAATTATGCAGTCGAGTTTCCTGCATTTGGGAAAATCACAGAGGTCAGCACATAGACAGTGCAATGGATGAGCCTCGCCCTGGGAAAAACCACCCTCATGATCATGATTACCTGCCAGGTAAGTATGTGAAAATATATAAACTCTTGTGGCTCCCATGCCACTGAGTAACACTGACCCCTTATGAATGACAAAGGTACATGTCACTGGAACCATATTCTCTTGCCATCTCCTACCCCTTTTACTCTCAATCATTCGAACCTACAGACCTTTTATTCCTTTAGCATGCCCAGTAGACTTTGCCTCAACATTCTTGCAAAGACTGGTCCCCAACCTCCTCTGAACCCCCTCCAAGTGTGAGCTCACAGGTCACCTTTTCAGCAAGGCCTTCCCGGCCAACCCATGGCTAAAATCTCAAACCCTAGGCTGGGGGCATAGCTATGTGGTAGAGCATATAAGAATGCACAAGGCCCTAAGTTCTTTTGACAGCACCAAAATCCCAAGTGTCCCTGCTCCCCACTGGTATTTTCATGTCCTCCTTAATCTGATCATGTTTGTTTATGTTCTGGGGATTGAACCCAGGGCCTTGAGCATGCTAGGCAAGCACTGTACCACTGAGCTATAGTCCCAGCCCTTATGATTTGACAACTATATCCTTAGCACCTAGAACACTACCTGTACACAGTATGGGATCAATAATAATTAAGGAATTAATGAGTGAACTAAGTGAATAAAGCACTTGGCACAATAAATTCAACAAGTATTAGCGATTAGTGTGCAATTAACAATGGCCCAGGGTATGATTCAAATGTTTCCTCTTTCCTGAAGGGTTTTCACAGGCAGACAAGCAGAGCAGTGACAAGCTTATAACATACACAGTATGACTGATTAAATGTATAAAGAACGTATGAAAGATGTAGGTACACTCTGACAGGAACCCTAACCCAGTGACAAGACATGACCCAAACCAGAGCCAACTCTACGGAGACACAACCTACCCACAAACCCAACTTCTCATGTGAGCCCCTACCTGGTGACGAGGTGCAGCAAGGGGCTCAGAAAAGCCAAAGAAAGGCAGAGCCAAGTTGAGAAAACCATTCTTGTAGGAGTCAAGTTGTTGGTGTCCCTGAACTACCTTGTACAGCTCCAGACACACAAGGCCAACTACAGCTGCTGTGGTTGTTGCAATAGCAGGGATGATCTTCCCTGCAATCAGCTTGCTCTGTAGGACAGGAAAAGGACCGATGAAGGTGCGAATTAAGCCTGGGAGGGGAAAGTACATCAGGCCTAGATTCCCCTCACCTTGTGCCGGTCTGCAGGGGGAATATCATAGTTTTCTGCCCGGAGGTTGGATGCAGCCACAATGAAATCCATATGGAAGTTGCTGTCATCATCCTATTATGAATGGGAAGAGAAGGGGCTGAGGAGATGGCTCAGGGGATAAAGTATTTATTGCACACAGGAGTTCAGATCCCTAGCACAGATGTAAATATGCCAGGTGGACATTATGGCCCAGAGTTTTGGAGGCAGAGATCGGGGATTCAAGGCAAGCTGGCTAGCTAGACTACTGAATCAGCTAGCCCTAAGTTCAAGTGAGTGACCCTGCCTCAGTAACAGTGCAGAGTGATCAAGAAAGACACCTCCAAAAAAAAAAAAAAGAAAGACACCTCCCCCCAAAAAGAAACATACCCAGCATCAACCTCTGACCTCCACCAGTACATGTGCACCCATATTCATACGAATATGCATGTACACCACACACAAAAGTGTGAGAAGTTGATGAGATAATGAGGTTTCCTGGTCTCCACGGACACAAATGACCTCTACTGCAAATTACATTCTAGTCTTGCCCAGATCACAGAAGGAAGGCGAGGTATACACATTCATTCTAAGCTATGTGATAGGACTACCATCTATCTGATCTCCACAAAGACCTAGGGCTGGCTCCAAATCCCCAGAGACCCAGTCTTTCCAGCCTGTCTGTGCTCACTTCATCCCCTGCCCTAGCCAGGACCCCTTCCCAGCACCTTCTCAAAGTCAATGGGGTACATCTTGAATCCAGGTAGCTTGTCTGGGCTAGGCAGTGTGGCCTTGAGCTCCTCTAGACGGCTGTCATCTGTACAAAAGAGGACACAGTTTGTTCTTTAGATCCAGGGAGGGTCTGAGGTGAAAGAGAGCCCAGGGTGGGGCAAAAGGAATTCAGTTAGATACAGGATTTGGAGGAAGAGACCTCCTGGGAGAGCCGAAGGGTAAAGGGGAGAAGTAGAAAAGAATGCAAACCTGAAAAAGTTAGAGGCTATCAGGATCTCGCTAGAGACACTAAAGAGCAGAAACAAAGAGAAAGCGGAAATATATTGATCAGACAGTAGTGTAGTTCTTGAGGATCTCAGGGAGATGATGTAGAGGGATACATGGAGGGGTTACAGAAAGATATATGGAGGGCAAGATATAGGGAACTATCCAGACATGGATACAGGGAAAGATCTGAGGGGAAGATGGAGAAGATATCAAAGGGGGGAGGGGGTAAACATGGTAGGAGCAAAGAAGTGTGCAACAAAGAGAATCTATGGACGAGACAAAAAACTGAAAGAAACAGAAAGGAAGATGGAAGGGCAAGGATTTCAGAAGGATGGGGACAGGGAAGAGATGGGAGAAGATATATGACAGGTCAATATAGAGAGAACGAGAGAGCTACATTGTATTACAGATATCCAGAGGAGTAGACAGGGAGATAAACTTTGGCCTCAAACTATGAAGGGTGATACCAGTGAAAACATATACAGAGAAAACAGGGTAGGAGGGATATATGGATGGAGAAGATAGGGAAAGGGACAAAGAAGGCAAGTAATCAAGGGGAAGACTCCTGATGGAGATCATACGCCCGCCCCCCCCAGGATAAATAAATCAAAACAAACAGAGAAAAGGGCAAAACAAAAGCATAACACACCAAGCAAAAGGAATAAGCTTATTTGTTCACCTGACACCCAAAGTAGGAAGGAGGAGGGAAGGAATGTCAGATCATTTTCATGTTAGAGGAGGAGAGATGCAAAGGTGTGTGAGTCAGCCTTAGGCCTAAGGGTCACAGTCAGTGGTAAAGGACTGATGGGGAGGCTGGGGACAAGTGGGTTGGTGACTCTTGGCCAAATGGCCAAACACCCTCACCAACAGAGGCATTGGCGCTCTGCAGCTCCTGGTCAGAAACATGGATCTTGACACCCGACTTGGGAGTGAATTCAGGGACCTGCACAGACTGCAGGAGTGTAGCCACAGCAGCTCGGTCCTGAGAGCCTGTGAGCCCATAGGTCTGGGCAAACAGGTTGGCAGCAGCCATCACATAGTCCAGGTGCAGGGGCTAGGGGAAGGCAGGGCAGGGCAGGGCAGGATGAGCACATCTGACCTCAGGTGGGGAGCCACCACATCCTTCCCATCCACCCACCCTCTTATCTGACCCCAGGAGACCCCAAGGAGGCACTTACATTGTTAACATCAAAGGTAAGTGGGTGTGGACAGCGTTTGGGCCCAGACCAGAATGGGGCTCCAGAACTTGTGAGCTAAAATATAGACAAGGCAGAAAGATAGTTTTGAGTAGGGCCTTGGAGTATAGGCCTGATAATCCTGACTCTTGCTTCTAGATATGCCCCAACTAACTACCCTTGGCTGGGCCCTTGAAGGGTACTAGTGGATAAATATTGTTTGTTTATTTATTTATTTAATTTTAAAATGTTTTATTATTATTTATTTATTTGAGAGAGGGAAAGAGGCAGGGAGAGAGAGAGAGAGAAACCGGGGGTAGTGGCGGACACCTTTAATCCCAGCACTTGGGAGGTAGAGGTAGGAGGATGAGTTCAAGGCCACCCTGAGACTACATAGTGAATTCCAGGTCAGCCTGGGCTAGAGTGAGACTCTACCTCAGAAAAGCACCTCCCCCCCCCCAAAGAAAAGAAAGAGAGAATGGGTGCACCAGAGCTTCCAGCCACTGCAAACGAACTCCAGATGCATGTGCCACCTTGTGTGTCTGACTGACGTGGGTACTGGGGAGTCGAACTGAGGTCCTTTGGCTTTGCAGGCAAGTGCCTTAACCGCTAAGCCATCTCTCCAGCCCAGTACCATTTATTTTTAAGCACTGGTTTTGTGTAAGACATGAAGCTATTTAACAGATTTGAATAGATCAAAACCAGGCTTCCTGCCCCAAGGAAGAGGGAAGGGAACAAACAGGTCAGGTTTAATCATTCTTCTGAGATCCCTTGCTTCAGGACCCCAGCCACATCTGGACGTAGTAACTGGAAAAGACACCTGAAGAGCCCGTGGCAGGCTCCAGTTGCAAGGTAATACATACAGCCAAATGGACATGGTAGTGAGCATTACCTGATCAGGAGGAAAGTTGTGCAGTAGTTGCCGGATGTTGTTAGAATACTGGGTGTGCCAGTGGTGGCAGGCCCAGGTCACGCAGTCGGCCCAGGTCTGTGGTCGCTGCAACACTAGACTGCGCTGCAAAGCCTCCAGCACCTCCAATGGCTGGGTACCTGCCAGCCGTAATGTCCGTTCCACAAACTTGGGGTCTCTGTCAGGAAGTATAGGGGGCCAAGGACAGGATTACAGTGACCCCAGAAGTAGACTCCAGAGAAATCCCACCTTCTCTATGGAAAACTAGCCCTGACCCCCAAAAGCCTAAGCCCCAAGCAATTAAGAGTGTTTTTCGAAAAGTGTACCTAGTGCTGTGGGTGACAGTGGAAGAGGGCACATCGAATGCCTTGGCTGATGGGTGAGGAGGCAGGCACATGAAATACTCACGTGAGGTACTGGTTGACATTTTCTGCTGGCTGCTTGAAAAGGCCTTCAAATTCATCCCGGGCCCACTGCAGACAGAGCAAATGGATTATATGGAACCATGGTGGACACAATGAGTTTCAGTAGGCATGAAAAAGAGACCCATGAACAAAGCAAGTAGGAAGTACACAGCTACTCTGGTAGAGTAGACATCTCCAACCTTCTACACTCCCATACCAGCTACCAATGTAAAAACCAATGAACTATATGGGCTGGGGAGATGGCTCAGTGGTTAAAGACACTTGCTTGTAAAAAAACAATAAACTTGATTTGTGTGAAAACACTCATTAAAACCAACATATCTGCTGGGCATGGTGGCACATGACTTTAGTCTCAGGATTTGGGAGGCTGAGATATGATGATCACTGTAGACTTTGAGGCCAGCAGGGATTAGGGTGGATTACAAGGGTAGAATGAGACCCTGCTTCAAAAAACAAAAAAACAGGGGCTGAAGAGATGGCTTAGCAGTTAAGGGGCTTGCTTGC
Source organism: Dipus sagitta (assembly GCA_036346955.1). NCBI lineage: Eukaryota > Metazoa > Chordata > Mammalia > Rodentia > Dipodidae > Dipus > Dipus sagitta. The sequence continues at coordinate 46,885,473 of CM070776.1, read as the reverse complement.
AAAGCCAAAGGACTCAGATTTGATTCCTCAGTACCCACATGAGGCTAGATGTACAAAGTGACGCATGCATCTGGAGTTCATTTGCAGTGGCTAGAGGTCCTAGCATGCCCATTCTCTCTCAAGTAAATAAATAAATCCTTTTTTAAAAAAATAAGAACCAAAGCTGGGCATGGTGGAGCATGCCTTTAATCCCAGCAATCTGAAGGCATGACTTCAAAGCCACCTGAGTCTACATAATGAATTCCAGGTCAGACTGACCTAGAATAAGATCCTAACTTGAGAAACCAAAAAGCCAAAAAACAAGGGCTGGAGAGATGGCTCAGGGCTTAAGGTGCTTCCCTGCAAAGCCTAATGACCATGGTTTGAGTCCCCAGTATCCATGTAAAGACAAGGTGGTACATACATCTGGAGTTAGTTTACAATGGCTAGAAGTCCTGGCATGCCCATTCTCTCGCTCTCAAATAAATAAACGAATATTTTTATATATAAATTATTTTTAAAAGTTTTATTTATGTGAGAGAGTCAGAGAGAGAGAGCGAGAGAGAGAGAGAATGGGCACGCCAGGGACGCCAGCCACTGCAAATAAACTCCAGACACATGTGCTACATTATGCATCTAGCTTACATGGGTCCTGGGAAATTGAACCTGGGTCCTTAGGCTTCGCAGGCAACCATCTTAACCACTAAGCCATCTCTCCAGCCCCAGTTTTGAAATATATATAGCTGATATTTAAAATAATATTGGGCTGGAGAGATGGCTCAGTGATTAAAAGGACTTGTTCCCAAATCCTGATGGCCTAGGTTCAATCTCCCAGTACCCACATTAAGCCAGTCACACAGTGGCACATGCATCTGGAGTTTCTATTTTTTCCCCCAGTGGCAGGAAGCCCTGGCACCCCAGTACTTTTTCTCTCTCAAATAAATAAAAATATACATATTTCACAACTTCAAAAAAAAGCCAGAGTTGGGTGTGGTTCAAATTCCAGCTCTGCAATAATATTATAGACTTTTATAATTCAGGCACATGGCAACATCTTTATTTCTGTGTCCTTATCTCTAAGACAGATACCGTAGCAGCAATGCTGAACTCATGGGTAGCTAGGAATAAGTAAGTCTATGCATATATACATGTATGTGTACATACTGTACAGGCATACATGCATTTTTTCCTTCTTTTTTTTTTTGAGGCGGAGCCTCACTCTAGCCCAGGCTGACCTGGAATTAGACACTGGCTAGCCTCGAACTCACAGCAGTCCTTCTACTTTAGCCTCTCAAGTGCTGGGATTAAAGGTGTGTGCTACCATGCCCAACTTGCATGCATTTTTTTTTTTTTGTATCCCCAGAAATAGAACCTAGGACCTCATGCATGCTAAGCATACATTGTACCAATGAGCTACAACCTCAGTCTACCACACATACATTTCACGGTTACTTAAAACTGTCAGTTAAATAGCCCAGTAATCCATCTCCATTTTAAAGATTAAGAATGTATGGCAAGAGGAGTTTAAATTCAAGGTCATACATGGACTAGTGAGACTGATGGGTGTACAAATATACTTTGTTTTTTTTTTTGTTGTTGTTGTTTTTGTGGTTTTTCAAGGTAGGGTCTCACTCTGGCCCAGGCTGTCTCAAGGTGTCCTCGAATTCACAGTGGTCCTCCTACCTCTGCCTCCCAAGTGCTGGGATTAAAGGCATGCACCACCACGCCCGGTAAAACTCATATTTTCCCCCCACATCATATTTCTACTGTTCGTTCTGAATGGGTTGGTCTCCAACACTGCACTAAAAATTAGTCAGACATCATCCTGATTATTCTTAGGTTCTGTATTGTGACCTGGGTGGTGCTGGTCACCTAGATGCAGTCACTCTGTAAGACTTTAACTACACGATATGTACTCTGTTCTGCATGTATCATTGTGACCAACCTAATGTTAAACTCGTTTTGAGCAACAGTTGGGGAAACCTGAACATGGACCACTACAGACAAATAAATAACTAGAAGAGATGATAAGAAATGACTCTTATTTTGTCCAGCATGCAATGATGTCTTGCACACATGCCTGTAATCCCAGCACTTGGGAGGTAGAGGCAGAAGGATCAGGAGTTCAAGGTCATCCTTGGCTACATGAGACCCTGTCTCTGAAAAAAACAAATAATGCTTTCACTGGGAATGGTAATGCATGTCTTTAATCTAAGTACTCAGGAGGGTGAGGCAGGAGGATTACTGAGTCTGAGGCCAGCCTGGGACGATAGTGTGTGCTCCAGGTCTGCCTGGGCTAGAGTGAAACCCTACTTCAAAAAAATGAAGCTTAAGTGGAGTTTCAAAGGGGAAAGTGGGGGGAGGGAGGGAATTACCATGGGATATTGTTCATAATTATGGAAGTTGTCAATAAAAAAAATTTCAAAAAATACAAAGCTGAGCCAGGCGTGGTGGTACATGCCCTTAATCCCAGCACTCTGGAGGCAGAGGTAGGTGGATCACTGTGAGTTTAAGGCCACCCTGAGACTACGTAGTGAATTCCAGGTCAGCCTGGGCTAGAGTGAGACCCTGCCTTGAAAAAGCAATATAATAATAATAATCCTTAGGTTAGATAGTAGTTCTCAACTGGGAGTAATTTTGCACAGAGCCTTTTACCCAGCATCTGGCAACATCTAAAGATACCTTTTAAAAAAAATTATTTATTTGGGAGAGAGATACGGAAATAGGCAGGTAGAGAGAAAGAGAGAATGGGCATGCCAGGGCCTCCAGCCACTGCAAAGGAACTCCAGATGTGTGCGCCCCCTTGTGCATCTGGCTTACGTGGGTCCTGGGAAGTTGAACCTGATTCCTTTGGCTTTGCAGGCAAATGCCTTAACCACTAAGCCATCTCTCCAGCCCTCAAGATACTTTTAAGTTGTTACAGTAGTTAGTGTCACTGATACCTCAGGAGTAGCCAAGAAGGTCAGTAAATAGCCTACAGTATAGGCAGTGTACTGAATGGTTCTCCAGTACAAAAAAATACCCAGGCCAAATATAAATTCTACAGCGGTTGAAAAGATCCTAACATATGGATATATATCCTTACTTTGTAGAGGCAGAATGAAATAGTATATGGTGTCCATGATACCTCTAGTACAAATAAAAACTGTGTCAATCTAAGAAAATGTGACAAAACATTAAAAGCTGTTAAAATTGTTAAACCTACATGAATGATAATTGAATATTCACCATAGTATTTTTTGGTGTTTTTTTTTTTTTTTGAGAAAAAGCCTTACTTTGTAGACAAGGCTACCCTCAAACTTGTGGAAATCCTCCGATCTCAGCCTCCCAAGTATTAGGATTTCGGGTGTGAGCTACAGTGCCCAGCTATATTTTTTTAGTGCTATCTTTCAAAGATAATATTTTTTTAATTTATTCTCTCACAGTGTACCCTGATCATAATCTCCTGCCACCTAGTATTTTTTTTATTTTGAGGCAGGGTCTCACTCTAGCCCAGACTGACCTGGAATTCACTTCGTATTCTCAGTGTGGCCTCAACTCACGGCCTCCAACCTCTGCCTCCAGAGTGCTGGGATTAAAGGTGTGCACCACTATGCCTGGCAACCTAGTATTTTTAAAATGTTTTTATTTGTATTTATTTGCAAGAGGAAAAATGAGCATGCTTGGCCTCTTGCCACCGTACATGAACTGCAGACACATATACCACTTTGTGTGTCTGGCTTTATATGGGTACTGGGGAATTGAACTCAGAATATCATGTTTTGCAACCAGGCACTTTTAACTGCTGAGTCATCTCTCCAGCCCCTAGCTTTCCTTTTTAAACATTTTTTTTTGATATTTTATTTATTTGAGAGAGAGAGAAAGAGGAAGAGGCAGATAGAATGGGTACGCCAGGGCCTCTAGCCACTGTAAATGAACTCCAGATGCATGCACCACACCTTATGCATCTGGTTTACAAGGTTACTAAGGAACTGAACCTGAGTCCTTAGGTTTTGCAGGCAAGTGCCTTATTGCTAAGCCATCTCTCTAGTCCCCTCCCCCTACTATTCTTTATATTTGTCTACACATTGGGAAAAAAGAATAAAGTCGGGTGTGGTGGTGCACGCCTTTAATCCCAGCACTTGGGAGGCAGAGGTAGGAGGATCACCATGAGTTCAAGGCCACCCTGAGACTCCATAGTGAATTCCAGGTCAGCCCGGGCTAGAGTGAGACCCTACCTCGGGGGGGGGGGGGGGGAAGATTTGACTGCCAGGTAACAAAGCATGTGGTGGAGAAAAAACACATCTTATATGTTAGGTTTAAGGGCCTAGTAGCTGATTGTGGCCAGTGTCTGCCCTGTTCCTTTTCTTGACAACCACTCACCTGAAGGGTGTGCTCTATGGCATTAGGAAAGTTTTTCAGGGTACAGATGGGGATGGACTTCTCTGGCGGATCTTGGCTGGAGCTGTATGACTCTGTCAGGAACGGGATCACTACTTGCACATTACCCTTGGTACCCAGAGTGCCTGACTCCAGTAGTGGCTTCCGGTAGTACACACAGCGGCGATCCATATACATGCCTGTGGGGTGGTGGTGAGTGATGGTATGAGAGCCAAGAGACAGGAAAGGCACATTAAGCAGGGCATGGTGGTGTATGCCTTTAATCCCAACACTCAGGCAGAGGTAGGAGGATCACAGTGAGTTCTAGGCCATCCTGAGACTACAGAGTGAATTCCAGGTCAGCCTGGGCTAGAGTGAGACCCTACCACAAATACCCCCCTCCACACACACACACAAAAAGAAAAAGGCACACTGGGAAAGGAGAGGAGGACTGGAAGTCCTCACTTATACACTTTGCCCTCACCCTCTTTACCAGCCTCCAAACTTACGGGCATCCACATTGTCCAGGGCATTTGCCACTCCATCCAGGTTTTGGAAGAAATCATCATCATAAATGCGCTCTGTGTCAGGGCCCACGCGGTTCTGGTGGCTCGTCACCTGGATGTGTGGATTCATCTGGCGCACAGCTGCAGTGGCTGTGTCAGACTTTAACTTCTAGGGAGGTGATGAGTGATGGGGAAACAAAGTCAGTTATTTGTGTTTTCACTCAACAATCTATAGAGAACTGTCTCCCTAAACACTTATCTAATGCTGGAGAGGAATCAGTCCCAAGTTCAGGAGGCTACCTGGTTTAGGAAGGACAGTTTATGACAATGCCACATGGAATGGGTTGTGACAGATGTGGCAGCTAGGTGGAAAGGGAACAGTAGATGAGCACACACTGGAGACAATGGACTGGACATCTGGGCTTTTGCCTAGCCAACACCTATTTTTCTTGCAGGTAGCAGTACTGAAATTTGGAGTAAATGTCCTCAAACCCAACTAGGATGCGAGCCCACAAAGAAGCAAGAGCCTTTCAAAGCCCAAGTCAGGTCATACCCCTCTTCTGCTTAGAATCCTTCCTATACTCCCGTCCACACTTAGGGTAAACTGACAAGGCTCCCAGGACCTATATTTCCTTATGAACTCTTTATCTGGGCCTTGAGCATTCTGTCCAAAGACACCCTAGTCCTCAACACTCACCACAGCTGTGTGGAAACAAGGCCTTCCTTAACCAGCCCAACATCCCTAGCAAGCTCAACTTCTCTTTCTGTTTTCTTCTTCTTTCCTTCGTCAACATGAATGCTATACCTCATTGTTAATCCAAGCACTCAGAAGGCTGAGCTACAAAGTGAGTTACAGGCCAGCCTAGGCTAGAATAAGAAGATGTCTCCCCCCCCCCCCACCAAGAAAACAGATCTTTTCCAGAAAGAATGGGAATCCCAGCACTTGGGAGGCAGAGGTAGGAGGACAGCTGTGAGTTCGAGGCCACCCTGAGACAGCATCATGAATTCCAGGTCAGCCTGGGCTAGAGTGAGACCCTACCTCAACTAACCAAAAAAGTAAATAAAACAGACAGGAGGAAAGTGAGATAGATTACAAAGCCCTATCTCCTACTCCCATTCATCTCACCGTGACATCCCAGGGCCGGAAGAGAAACTGTCGGTTCAGATTTGATTTCTCAATGGTGTCCATGTCTGTCACGACGATTTCTCCACCCTCTCCACAGCCTAGCCCAATCATAGCAAAGTTCTTGAGCAGTTCACAGCCAATGGCCCCTGCACCCACCTAAGAGGCAGCCAAGAGAGACAAAAGAGAGTCAAGGGGTTGAAGGTTGGAACCAAGCTGCCTATCACTCCTCACTCCTGAAGCCAGGAGGATTAGGCAAGAGGGTCTAGTACCACATCTTCAGGTCCTAGGGCTGTACCAGGCTTTCCTTCAAGTTACCAAGAATGGCAGTAAGAACAAAAGACTGGGCTGGAGAGATGGCTTAGTTGCTTGCCTGCAAAGCCAAAGTACCCCAGTTCAATTCCCCAGGACCCACATAAAGCCAGATGAACAAGGTGGTCTGGAGTTTGTTTGCAGAAACTAGAGGTCCTGGCATGCCCATTCTCTATCTACCTGCCTCTCTCTCTCTTTCTCTCTCTAAAATAAAATAAAAAAGACCCTCCCTCGGGACACAAAAGGAAAAAAGGAAACCTCAAAAATGGCCAGAGGAGGTAAACACAGTGGGTGTCAATGGGCTCACTCACCAGGAAGTACTTCTGCTTGCCTAGCTTCTCTTGCAGGTCTGAGCCAAATACAGCTACCTGCCCATCATAACGGTTCTGATGCTGTGGAATATGAAATGAGGGTCAGAGAGGGTCCTCACTAGAAATGCCCCAAATGATACCTTCCCCACAGGCTCCACCCATGTACCGGGAGGCACTTGTCCTCTGTAAGGGCCTCTTTGTCCTCCGGAAGACATTCAAGGGCATCAAAGTATAGCCACTGCATGATGGGCATAAACTTCCCAGAGCAGGCCTGGTGAGGGGATAAGGAAAGAGGCGGGCCAGTGGTTAATTGCAACCTGACACAGATGGATAACAAGTGACGGAGGCAGGGAGGCACCCATTCTGACCTTCATAACCTCCTGGGCGGCCAGGCCCCCAATGAAAGCATTCATGGGTGCCAGATCCCCAACAGCAACATAAGCTAGCTTGCGGATGAGGTCTTCATCCAAGTTGTCCTGCTGTATTGTGGGCAGGGACCGAGCGTTCACAGCCCGGGCTAGAGCCACCAGTTCTGTCGCATCCTCCTAGTGGGACAGAAAGAAGACTCTGTCAGGTTACTGTTGGGGGTGGATGGATGGTGGACAGGAAAAGGCATGGTGGGCCTTCAGCATCGAGGATTTCTACCCTGGCTGGCTAGCCAGCCCACCTACCTACCTCATTGCGGGGCCGAGGTGGCCGGTTGTGCTGAGCACAGAACTGGTGCAGTGCCTGAAAGCCAATATGCAGCTGTGCAGGACGTGAATACTTGGCAAAGTCAGTCACCACAAACTCAGGCTCTGCCAATGAAGCCGGCAAGGATTTCTGTAAGGGAGCAGTGTTATCAGTATCAGAAAAAAAGAAATGGGGAATTTGGAAATGTTGAGAACCAGCAGCCATAAGCCATTTCCCCACCCCCATACTTACAAAGCTAATCTTTTTAGGTACTTTGACCTGACTGACGATGCCTCCACGGATGTAGTCAGAGAAGTTGGAGGTATCACAGATACTAAAGGTGTAAGGACCTAAGGTGAATGGGGAGGTTATCAGTCCACATACCCTCCAAAAATCATGCTGACCCAGCTCAGACACCAAGCACTATCTCTATTCTAGGCTCCACTTGGTCATCAGAAATCATCTCTCCTCTATCCCAGAGCAAGCTTAGACCCCATGAGAGCCTGTCCCTGGCCCCAAGACTATACTGGAAAGCTGTGGCTCCTGTACAAACTGGCTCAGGTATGAGTGGCTCTTCTGATGTGCCCTGTTCAAAAAAGCCACAGGCTTCCCCTAGTTCAACTCAGATACCAAGGGCCCATTATCCTATGAACACTGAACATAAGATAGCTGTTCTCAAGCCAGGTGCACGCCTTTAATCCCAGCACTCGGGAGGCAGAGGTAGGAGGATCGCCATGAGTTCCAGGCCACCCTGAGACTCCATAGTGAATTCCAGGTCAGCCTGGGCTGGGCTAGAGTGAGATCCTACCTCGAAAAACCAAAAAAAAAAAAAAAAAAAAAAAAAGACAGCCGTTCTCCATGCCCACTATCTCTAGTGGGATACCAACAGAATCTACCTCTGGTTCATCTCAGGTCTGGGGCTACACTCAGCTTAAACACAGGAAATAACTCCTCCCTTTGATTCCCTACCTAACTCCCCTAAGAAACACTCATGGCCCTAACTCACCTAGCACTTTGATCTCCACAGGCTGACTTCCATTGAGTTGGACCATGCCCTGTACTTCCGAAAAGGAGACAAAGTCGCCACTCTCAAATCCATGCCGGGCCTCATCCAAGCAGGTAACCACACCAGGATTGTCCTGGTTAAAAAGGAATGAGTCTCAGGGGTAGGGTCAGGTACCAAGAGTGGACAGGGATACTGCCACTGCCCATCTGCCTGTCAGGACTCCTGAGGCTTGTCTCCTTACCTTGGTGATCATAGAAACCATAGCACTGAGTGGTTGCTCGCCATTGGAGTCTGTGAGGACCATTTCCTCTCCAAAGTCACAGAAAAGCTGTCTGTAGAGGGAGGCAATAGGTCTGATGCCTGAGGTCTGCCTACACACGAGGCCTCAGGCATCGTTCAAGGTGCAGTATGTGCTGAGAAACTCAGAACATCATGGTGGGGATCAGATGACACTAGTGCCATGTGGGGAAAGAACACACAAAATCTAAGAGTTGGATGACTGAGGAAGGATGAGGACAGTCACAGAGTAGAGAAATCTGGCCTTAGGCTGAGGGAAAAGGAGGTGGTACTCACCCAAACAGGCCTCGAGTGTCTGCCACTACCAGCTTGATGCCACGACTGTGACAGAACTCACCCACTCGTAGCTGGTCTTCCAGGGGGCTATTGGTGAGGACTACCACCTGTGGAGAAAGGGAGGCTCAGGCCAAGGACCCAGCACTGAGGGGAAGGGAAAGAATATTGGCAGAAGGCTAATAGCAAGGCTCAGGCAATCCTGAAGGCAGAGTTGTCCAGGTCCTTCAGCCCTCTTTCACAAAGACCTTCTGGGGATCAGATTCCATGAGAATGAAACTCAGTGAAAAGAAAATGAAAGCCTAGACCATGTCAGGAAAGGTGGAGAGGTGGCTGGAACCAGACACTATCAAACAGCTGACTCATCTGTTTGACAGACACCCACTGCTACCTACCTACAACCCTGCTGTGGCCTGTGAGACACAGGCGGGGCAAAACTGTCTGCAGCCAAAGTCTGAGCTCACTCCTACCACACCCACTCACTTACAGTTCTCAAGACACTGCCTACTTGGCTGAAACTTTGAGATGCTGCTTTCCATCCAAACACCCTTCCCTGGTCACCAGGGTAAGCTCCTACCACTATGTCAGGATGCTGATGTGGTACCCTAGCCCTTTGGAACCTGCAGGCAGAGTTTCAGCTCTCACAGCTCAGACCTTTTAATTAGCAAACCAGACAGCCCTTCTCATGTCCCAGCTGCTATTCAACATGTTTAACCCTCACAGAAAACCTATGAAGTCAATACTGCTGCCATTCTTATTCCACAAGTAGGAAAAGCAACACATGGGATCTATGTGACCTGCCTGGACCCACACAAATAGAGTGAGACATTTATAGCTGGGCAGTCCCGTTCTGGCTGTGTTTGTACCTGCTATGTGGCAATACTGGAGTGCCCACGTCTTTTCCCCAAAAGGCAGACCCAGGTTCTCATCCTACCCATGTTCCCTAAACTCTCCAGCACCCAGACCAGCCCATTAAACAGTACTCAAAGGACCAGAGATGGGTTCCAATAGAACCAAGCAGGAGGGCAGGTGGTGCCCAAGTACCTGGAAGCCACTAAGGAAGTCTTCAACAAGGGGCCCAGTGTAGGCAGTGACAGGCACATAGCTATTGAGCTCAGCAAGTCGGGGCTGGGACACTTCAGCTCGGTTTTTACCGATGTCCTCCTCTCGCAGGTAAAACTGTAAAAGGGAGCCAGGAGGGAAAGAAGTGAGATGGCTGTCCTTCCTGTACAGAGGTGGCGCCTCAGCAGGGGGGGAAGTATGGTGGGAAGAGGTACCTGAGAGGAAAGGTCAGCCCACTGGGCAGTGCCTTGGTCATGTAGGGTGACAGCCTTGACCCCACCAAGGATAATATTCTTAGCAATCTCCACACCTAATCCACGCAGGCCTGAGACCAGGACACTGGACGTCTGGAGCCTCTTCATTGCCTCATGGCCCAACACATACCTGTCAAGTTACAGGGTCAGGGTCTGGCCCACCCAACCCTATTCTTTCAGTGTCCCCTACCTCCCCCACCCCCCGGGCAGGCTCTGGTCTCACAGCTGCCGGGAGTAAAGGCCCTCATCTATGTCTGCTTCACTGCCGTTCTTTGCCATTCCCTGGGGATGGAGGACAAGAACAGATTCAGGGAGACTTGCAGGACAAATATGAAACACCCCCCATCACCATCATGTCGCGGAGAAGACACTCACGTTGGTTGGCACTGAGGACACTTCAGACAACACGGACTGGGCAGGGGAGCAGTTAGAACCCGGCTTTGGATCAGGCCCGGACACGCGACGTTTCTTGGACAGCGGCGAGCTGGACATCTACAGGGAAAAGGAAGGTCAGAGGGATTATTTTTCTGCTTGCTAGTGGTGACTGTGGGAGGAAAAAGGTTTAAGAATTAGTAATCCCACTCTACAAAAGAAACTGGCACAAAAAGAAGGTCAAAGCACTGTCAGACCCAAGATTTGAACCCAGACAAGTTAAGCTGGCAAACTGATGCGACTGATGATTAACCATTTACCTAGAGTAAGGGAAAGATTCCAATGCTATGGCATGAAAGAAGCAACAAGACTATGAAAGGGTAGGTGTGGATTCAGGACAGACTCAGATTTGAATTTTGTTTTTCGAGGTAGGGTCTCACTCTAGCCCAGGCTGACCTGGAATTCACTATGTAGTCTCAGAGTGGCCACAAACTCACAGCAGTCCTCCCACCTCTGCCTCCCAAATGCTGAGATTAAAGGCGTGCGCCAGGCACCACGCCTGGCTCTCGGATTTGAAATCTTAACCCTCCGCCACTCCATGGAAAGCAGCAAAACCTTATGGAGCTTTTTTCCCTTCACCTGTAGCACAGGGGGCGAGAATATGGCACCACAGTGTTGCTGAGATGAGAAAAGGCACAGACCTGGCACAGAAGAAATAGGTAACACCAGCGCCAGGCGTGGCGGCACACGCCTTTAATCCCAGCACTCGGGAGGCAGAGGTAGGAGGATAGCAGAGAGTTGGAGGCCCACATAGTGAATTCCAGGTCAGCCTGGGCTAGAGCGAGACCTTACCTCAAAAACAAAACAAAACAAAAAAGAAATAGGTAACACCAAGCAGCCACTCTCCTCCCTCTCCCCTCCCTTAGTCCTAGGAACCAGAGGGTGCAGGCAGGAGGGAAACAAGGCTGAGACATGTATCCATCAGGGCAACATGATGGCAGGACCTGCCTTGCTGAGAATACAGCCCCCAGAAAGGGCTCAGGAAGGAGTTTTACTAAGCCCACACCCCTCTTCTGCTTTAGGGGTAGAAAATGAGCCCAGGCCAATAAAACAAGTTGCAGGAGGAAAGAAAACACACACCTCTCAAGTCTTATCTTCTTGCGGAGACCCTTAAGCAGGTCAACAGTAATGATTAATGAGTATTTACTAGGAGTCCTCCTCATGTCAGATGCCACACTAAGCATTTATGAGAAATGTCTCTGTCTGTCCTCAGGGCACCCCTGTGGGGGTTGGATTCCTATAATTCCCCCCAGTTCACATGAGAAGAAAAAAAGTCACTCAGGGATGTTTGGTGACTTAACTAGGGTTTGCACTGGGAGTGGCTGAACTGGGACCAGACAGTAGCTGCCTATTCTAAAGCCCAATCTCCCTTCCCAATGTTATCAAGTTTCATGCTCTCAATGGTTCTGACCCCACAAGGCAGTATTTAACATCCCTGCTGTACAAGTGAGAAAACCTGAGCTCACGTGGTCAAGTGACTTGCCAAGGGTCACACACTAGATCCCAGAGAAAGAACAAAACAGCCTGCTGTTGAAAGTGAAGTCCAATGCCTGGCATGATGGGACACACATTTAATCCCAGGCTGAACTAGGAGGATCACCATGAGTTTGAGGCTAGCCTGGGTTACACAGTGAGTTCCAAGTTAGCCTAGGTTATGAGACCCCACTTCATAAAACCAAAAGAAAGTGAAGTCTGGTGGTAGTGGATGGCCCAGACGTTTTTAGATGACAGGACCCAGGATCACTTCCCCTCATGCCCAGTGCTCTTTCAAAGGACCGAGCCTTTGCTTATACCTGAGAATTCAGTCCACACAACTGCTCCTATTCTGAGCCTTTTCGGATATACAATACCACCAATAAACCCAAGTGTCCATCTTGGCACTATCACACTGAAATGCTAACCAGAACAAGAGCTCCCTACAAAATAAAGGGTTTTGTCTAATCTTATCAATGCCCATGAACCACATAGACCTATGCTCACATCACTAATGAGAAAACAGACTAACAGAATTCCCCTCATTTTTCCAGTCATGCAGATTGTGGGGAACAGTTTGTAGGATTTTGCTAGGTGAATGGTATTAGGAAATCAGTTCTGGGTTCAGCTCAGATGACTAAGAGATGAGAGATAAGGCAAGAGAGACAAGGGGACAGAGGAGGCTGCCTAGGGCCCTTGAGTTGGCCAATCAATTGCTGGGAATACTGAAGAGGCTTGATAAATTAGGAAGGAGACAAAGGCCAATTCCTATTTTCCATTTACTGGTTCTGTGACCTGACACAGGGATCTCATTTCCTCTGAACCCCATTTTCTCCAAAAGCTGGGAAAAAAGGAATTGTACTTAAGGGGTTGCTGAGGTTAAAAATGCCATTTGTGGTCAGAACTCAGAGACCTCAGAATGTTAAGCTCTACTGTTGGCACTTGCTGGAATCTACATTACTTAGTCGTCTCCCTGCTCTGCTGTTGGTTGTTTGTGTGGGATACATCCTTTCCTCACTCCCTAAATCAGACATGATCCAAGGCTAGACAGTCTTTGCTGTTGTTTGTTTTTGAGGGGAAATCTCACTCTAGCCCACGCTGACCTAGAACTCACTGTGTGGCTCCGGCTGCCTTCAAAGTCATGACAATCCTCTTACCTTGGTCTCCAAGAGTGAGTGCTGGGATTAAACGTGTGAGCCACCATGCCTGGCTTCACAGAGATCTTTATTAGACCTTTTCCCTCTCCACCCCTAGTGCTGACAATAAGGGCCTAAACAGGTTGGAGATTGTTCAAAAGTGGACTTCAAAGCCAGGCATGGTGGAACACACATCTGCAATCCCAGCACTCAGAAGGCAGGATTGTGAGTTCAAGGCCAGCCCGGACTACAGTGAGACTCTCTCAAAAAAGAAAAAGGGAGGGGCAGGGGAACAAAAATTAAAAAGAAAAGGGAAGATTTTAATAGGTAAGTTTGGAGCAGCCTTGCAGCATGTGTCCAGGCCTCTTTGGAACACATCATCTGTGAGTTGCTGGGCAAATATAAAGTGGGGTTTAAAGCACTTCAAAACTTACCTGGGCTCTCCAAACTGATGACTGTGAAGCCTGAGCATGCTCTACACAAATATTAGAGAGAGAGGCTGAGGGGTGAGTCCCACAATAGGTTTGGGAGGGGTCAGGCACAGGGCAAGGTGATTAAGGTGGAAAGAAAAGCAGAGGAGGTATGCGGGAGCCTACCAAACTTCCTAGGAGGAATTAACTGAGAAGTCCTTGGGAATATGAGAGAGAGAAATCAAGAAGTGATAAAACTCAAGTCGCTGTGAAGAAAACAGGAAAGGGAATGGTAGAACTCCTGGGGCAAGGGGCAAAGGTGTTAGGAAAGATTCAAAGGTGGGTCTCAGTAATAGGTAGAGGATTCTAAAATCAGAAAATGCTGCAGGAAGATGCTGGGGCCCTATGAGTTTCTAGGAACAGATGCTGGTGGGGGGAAAAAAACAACCATTCACCAAAAATGACAGGAATTCACAGAGGGAGAGGTATCTCTAATGTTGTTCTTAGAGTCCCAGGAACCTGTGAGGTCAAATACTGAGGGTCTGGGAGAGGTCTCTGAGGGCAGACTCTTGGATGTATTTCTAGTGGAGCAACAAAGGCCACGTCTGGATCTGACATGACATACTAAGTAACACAGCTGCTCTGACAGAGTGAAAAGGGGAAGATAAGTTAGATAGTTCAAGCCTTAAAAAATGTAAATACTGGCTAGGTCTTCAAGTGGTTTCTCTGACCAATTCTGTTTGACTTCATGGAATCTCTGAGTAGATGCTGAGGTTTTCTATTAGGATGGAAGACAAGTGGGCTTGATGGAGAAAGATGTGTCTGACAATGGTACTAGGATTCTGTAAGGCTGAAAGAAAAGCTAACTTTGGCCTCTGACTAAGATACTAGGGGCCTTTTGCAAAAAGGATGAGGACGGAGTCTAAGACCTGATGTGAGAGTAAGGTGATCTGTGAAAAGAAAACCTCAACTCTGGTCTGCTTTTGAAGGGTGACATTGGGTCTAGGATGAGGTTGCCTAGCAGGATGGGGCTAGAAGTCAACAGGGTCTGAAAGAGTAGATGGCAGGGGATCTCTAATGGAGGATTATGTGTCCTAACAGTTCCTCCCTGGTGTCCAGTCCTCTGGGCAAAGATACTAGGATCTAAGGATGTCTGATGAGGAAGATGCTGAAGCCTGTAAGGGGTAGTCTAAGAATAACGAGAGCATGAAAAGGAGGGGATTACTTGAAAGCAGGAAAAGTCTCTAAGGGGCAGATTCTAACAACAGAAGGAGTGAATGAAGCAGATGCTGAGAGGACTCTGAATAATAAAAATGTTGGATGTCTCTGATGGAGGATGCTAGAGCCAGGGTGGGGTTGGGTGACCTCAGATGTACAAAGGGGTCTCCTACAGGAAGGCCAGACCCAGATGGCTATTCACAAGGTCTAATCCGTTTGGCAGCTCTAAGGAAAGACAGTGTACCGGGGGAAGGGGGTGCTTCTGAATGAAGATGAAAAGAAGGCTCTCAGAAATGAAGGCCATACAGACCCTGCCTGAGTTCTGAGCCTTATTTAAAGAAGCCATGAGAGCAAGTACTAAAGGGGAACCTCGTGGGAGAGTCCAAGGCAGGGCTTTAATGGCATACAAACAAGTGTGGATTGCTTTTACAAGAAATGTTGATTCTGGTATATTTATGGGAGACTGCAGAGTTTGGATAGGAAATACAAGTCTACAGAAACAGCTGGGGGTCTGCCCTCAAGGTCATATTTCACAGCCTAAGGGAGTTGGGTGGTCCCAGAAGAGAACTATGCCCCGCCCTGCCCCACAATCTGCCCCCACCCTGCTGATCCCTGATGTCCAAGGCATTGCAGCCCTCCCGGCCATCAATCAGGTTCAGTACTAGCAGGGACCCTCCCATACCTCCCGCAACCCTTGCCCCGGGCGAGGTGCAGAGAAAGGCTATTACCAATGCCGGTTCCCCCGGGTCGTGCCGCTGCCAACTCCTCAAGGAGCCGAAGCCAAGCCCGGCCACCTCCTCCTCCTTCTCCTCCCTGCCGCCTGGGCTGCCTAGATCGCTGCCGCCTTCTCCTCCCCAGGCCGCTGTGCTTCTGGTCGTCCCAGCCACCTCCTTCACCCCAGCAGCCGACACAAGATGGCGGAGCCAGAGCCCAAGGCCGGAACAAAACCTTGGGCTCCACCCCCAGAAGCCCGGATGCAAGAGGACCGCGCCCACTCATGAATCATGTATATTCAGAGCCCAGTTTGGTACCTCTTCCATTAGAAAGGAGAACGGCTCCATCTTGTGGCTACTGAGGCAGTGACTAGAAACACAGGTAGAAGAGGCCACGCCCATCAAATATGAATAAAGAATGAATTGGAGCACCCAGGCTGTCATGAAAACCAAGGAAGGACCTCAAGACCACTTTCCCTGATCGTGAATTATGCAACCACAAAGCAGATGTTAAAACATGGCAGCCACACCCAGCAGCTCATGAATAATGAATGACTTTGCAGCAGCCTGGAAGCCAAGGAGAACAGGGCTATATTTTACTCATGAATAATGCATGAACACCAGTGGGCTGGAACAAAAGAGGCAAGCCTGCTTATTGCTCTTTCTAATGCCCTGTAAGCAAGGAAATGAGGCTACTGCAAGGAAAATGCACTCCCTTAGCTCTTGAATATTGAATGAGCGGCTCTACATGGAAACAGAGGTCAAGAAAGGTCCCACTGAGGCCAGGTGTGGTGGCGCATGTCTGTTTAATACCAGCACTTAAAGGTAGAGGCAGGAAGATCATTACTTTGAGGCCAACTCGATTACTTGAGACTCTCAAAAAGAGTCCCACCCAGTTCATAAATTATTCATTAGGCTGGATGGACAGCCTCCCACTCAAGATAGCCCCGCCCAGCACACAGGGATTATGATACAATAGTCAAGGCATGTTTCATAAAAGATGACCCAGCTGAGCCACAGGGGAAACTCATGGGGCTTTAACTGCTCAGGAACCAGGGCTAACCTTGTCCCAACCAAATTTAGACTTTAACAGATGCGTCAGTGCCCACAAGTGTAAAAAACGTTCACAGTGATAGAACCCATTCACCATGGGCCAGGGACACTTGCCTCACATGCCAGATACCTTGGGTTCAATCCTCAGTACTGCAATCCCTACCTAAAAAGCCGGGCGTGGTGGCTCATGCTTTTAACCTTAGCACTGGGGAGGCAGAGGTAGGAGGATCACAGTGAGTTCAAGGCCACCCTGAGACTACATAGTGATTTCCAGGTCAGCCTGGGCCAGAGTGAGACCCTACTTCGAAA
The DNA here is from genome assembly GCA_036346955.1 of Dipus sagitta. Lineage (NCBI taxonomy): Eukaryota > Metazoa > Chordata > Mammalia > Rodentia > Dipodidae > Dipus > Dipus sagitta. The sequence goes on along the minus strand of CM070776.1, from coordinate 46,868,575 downwards.
AACCAAAAAAAAAAAAAAAAAAAATCACCTCATAGAGATGAGTGAGTATAGAATGAGAATAGTACTGCCACAAGGCACTGTTAAATTGTTCGTAATTATAAAATAATATGTAACCATATTTAATTGAAACTTAAATTATATGTGAGGATATATCCAACCACTAGAGAAATTCTCCCAATTTGGACCACTTTTCTGAGCCAGTAAATCACAATGACAGTAACTTACCTAGTGATAGATTTTAAATGAGTAAATATATGTTTAGAACATTGCCTGGCACATACTAATACCATATAAATAATCCTTAATATTAGCAGCACTGTTTTCCTTTTAAAATATATTTTATTTAGTCAGCATGGTGGCACATGCCTTTAATCCCAGCACTCTGGAGGCAGAGGAAGGAGGATCGCCAGTTTGAGGCCAGCCTGAGACTACATAGTGAATTCCAGGTCAGCCTGGGCTAGGGAGAAACCCTACCTTGAAAAAAACCATAAAAAGAAAAATAGATAAATCAACAAATATCTTATTTATTTGAAAGAGAAAAAGAGGCAGATAGAGAGAGAGATGCACCAGGGCCTCTAGCCACTGCAAACAAACTCCAGACACATTACCTTTTTTTGTTGTTTGGTTTTTCGAGGTAGGGCCTCACTCTAGCTCAAACTGACTTGGAATTCACTCTGTAGTCTCAGGGTGGCCTTGAACTCAAGGTGATCCTCCTACCTCTATCTCCCAAGTGCTGGGATTAAAGGCTTGCGCCACCAGGCCCTGGCTACTCATTACCTTTTGCAATCTGGCTTTATGTGGGCACTGGGGAATGGAGCCTGGGTCCTTAGGTTTTGTAGGCAAGTGCCTTAACCACTAAGCCATCTCTCTAGCCCAAGCACTGTTTTTTTTTTTTTTTTTTAAGAAACAAAGAAAGAAGCCTGCAACTTCACTATTGAGCAAGTTAAGGCAGCAGGATCACTGGTTCCAGATCAGCCTTGGAAAACAGTGAGATGGGGGGGGAGGGGGAGAAAGGAGAAAGAGAAACAGAGACACAGAACAGACAGTCCAGCTATACAGACCAGGCTGGTCTCAAACTACTGGATTCAACAGATCACCCTACCTCACTCTTCCTTCCAAGTAGCTGGGACTACAAGTGCATCACTGAGCCCAACAATAATAGCACTTTAAGTTGGGGGAGGGAGCCGGGCGGGCGTGGTGGCGCATGCCTTTAATCCCAGCACTCGGGAGGCAGAGATAAGGAGGATCACTGTGAGTTCAAGGCCACCCTGAGACTACATAATGAATTCCAGGTCAGCCTGGGCCAGAGTGAGACCCTACCTGAAAAAACAGAAACAAAACAACAACAATAAATTGGGGGAGGGAACAAGCAGATGTGGTGGCATACACCTTTAATGGAACACCCTGGAGGCTGAGGTAGGAGGATCACCATGAGTTCAAGGCCAGCCTGAGCTACAAAGTAAGTTCCAGGTCTGCCTAGAGTGAGACCCTACCTAAAAATAAATAAATAAAAATTGGGGGAAATAAATTGAAAAATGGGGCTGGAGAGGTGGCTCAGCAGTTAAGGCACTTGCCTGCAAAGCCAAAGAACCCAGATTCGATTCCCCAGTGCCCACGTAGAGCCAAATGCACAAGGTGGTGCATGCATCTAGAGTTCTTTTGCAGTAGCTAGAGGCCCTGGCGCGCCCATTCTCTGTATCTGCCTCTCTCTCAAATAAATAAATAAATATTTAAAAAAATAAATTGGGAGACTAGGCATGGTGGTGCAAGCCTTTAATCCCAGCATTTGGGAGGCAGAGGTAGGAGGATCACTGTGAGTTCTAAGCCACCCTGAGACTACATAGTGAATTCCAAGTCAACCTGAGCTAGAGTGAGACCCTACCTAGAAAAAAAAATTGGAGAAAAGGACATTGTGAAGCTCTGGAACTAGACAACCAGTCAGCCACTCACTGACTGTACTTCAGGCAAAGTGCTTACCTTTCCTGTGTCTCAGTTTACTCATCTATAAAGCAAGATAAAACCTACCTCTGAGGACAGTTGTGAAGATAAAATTCAATAATAAAGTAGCTAAATGAGTATAACTAATTCTTTTTGTTTGTTTGTTTTCTTTCAAGGTAGGTTCTCACTGTAGTCCAGGCTGACCTGGAATTCACTCTGTAGTCCCAAAATGGCCTTGGTGATCCTCCTACCTGTGCCTCCCACCTACTGGGATTTAAAAGCATGTGCCACCACACCCAGTGAGGTTAACTAATTATTTTTTTAAATATTTAATTTTTTGCAGAGAGAGACAGAGGCAGAGAGAGAAAGATAGAGAGAATGAGTGCACTAGGGTCTCTAGCCACTGCAAATGAACTCCAGACGCGTGCACCACCTTGTGCATCTGGCTTATGTGCGTCCTGGGGAATTCAACCCGGGTCCTTTGGCTTTGCAGGCAAGTGCCTTAACCGCTAAACCATCTCTCCAGCCCAGAGGTTAACTAATTCTTATTGTGCATACCCATTTCTCAGGTTCACAGTCTTGCCAAAGGTCACACACTAAGGATAGATGGGTTTTGAATATAGAGCCTTGATTGGCAATCTAGGATTAATGAGACATAACGAATAAATGCCCGAGATCCCATCCCTTTGCTAAATGCCAGACTTAAATCCTGCAACCTGTAAGAGAAAGCTAACCATGGATCAAGCAGATGAAGCTGTAAAAGCCACGCCCCTTAAAAGTTATGCACATCACCCCTAAAACAAAAAAGCCTCAGAAAACTGGGGACACTACTCACCTTTACTGACTATTGAATGTATTATCAATAAACTCAATTTGCGAGGATTTCGGATCAGCTTTCAGCCCCTTCCGCACGCTGCTCCGCCCCCTGGAGAGTCGTTCATAAGCAGATACCGCCAGAGGACCAGGTGTGAAAGAGGGTCCCCACAACCCCAGCCCTCCTCATAAATGAATAAAGCCGCCGCGACCAAAGACTGCCTGCCGGGTTGGCCCTGCGTCCGTTCAGGAAGCACCCAGGAGACGGTGTCTTGCCTGGCCTCAGTCCAGAGGCTTTTCTCCTGGGGATCTGGGCCCATGATGTGTCCGGTCCCAGTCCCAAGTAACCAGGCGCGAAGACCTCATCATCCAGCCAGAGGTCACAAAGGCCACTTATACCTCCACAATGCCACGTCGGTCCTGAACGTGCTGTCACCAGGTCCCATCCTGAAACAAGCCCTCCCCAACTCCCGCCTTGACTTTAGTAACCTCAAACTTCTCTCCTCTAGGAAAACCCAGAAATCCTGCCTACGGACACAGTACCTATACGTATTCACCCCGAGCCTCCCCAAGGTCCCCCTAAGCTCTGCCTCCTAGGGGTATAAACCTGCGTCCAAGAACTACCCTCCAAAACAGGCTCCAAAATCCCACCCGAGTCATCAAACACCGCCTCCTAAGGGTCTCCTCAAAAGCAGACACCCTCCAAATGCCACCCGGGCCCCGCAGCCTCCAGATATGCCGGATGGAGATCCCCAAAGTTGGGGCTAGGGAAGCACCCTTTTCCAAATGCTGTCCGGGGGCTTGGGGGCAATGTGCTCTGGCTCACCCCCAGTGCTGGGCGGAAGCCTCGCCTTCCTTCAGGAGATAAACTGAAGCCACAGGGCAACGGAAGAGCAAACCACCACCGTCGTGAAGAAGAGCCAGAGTTTGCGCGGAGCTCGGAAGCGCGGGGCCTTAGAGGGCTGGGCTGGGGTGTACCATAGATACCTTGAAAGAGGGGCAATTGTGCCTGCAATTTCGCTGATGGCGGCCGTATGGGGCCAATATATCCCTACACGTGGTGGTACGCCCCCAGTGCGAGAGGCATGCTGGTACTAGTAGTCCTGTCTCGCTAGTGCCTGGTGCACGTGGTGAGCATCAGCGCCTAGAAGATGGGGAAAATGTAAGCTTGGCTTTAAGATTTCCCAGCGCTGTGGCTGTGCTCTGTGAAGACAAGAAAAGGGAAAGGAACGTGATAGTGCCTCCAGATGAAATGGCGCACCTAACGAGTCTCCTCAAAAGCAGACATGCCCTAAATGGCATCACAGCTTAGGTTGCCAAAGGTGTTCGTTCATTCATTTTTTTTTTCTTTTTTTCCGTTTGTGAAGCTCAAGATGTGGACTAGGTCTTGGAGCTTCTTCCTTGCTTTCATAAAATTAACATACTAGCGTGAAAAACAGACCAGGAACATAAGAGAAATTGTAGTTGTTATAGATTGAAGTGACTATAAATTATATACATGCATATATAATTTATATAATTCCATATATATGTTCAATATGTATATGGAACAGGGTCTCCTGACCTAGAACTCGTGTATCCCAGGCTGGCCTTGAACCCAAGGCATGATTCTCTTGCCTCTCTCCCAAGTGCTGGGACTAAAGAAATGTACTACCATGCTCACCTGCTGGTGTTAATATACAAATAATTTACATGTTTATATCTAATACTGCTTATATTTAATGTGTGTTAGTATGTAATAATTTACATTTTGTATCTAATATGCCATATCTATTTTTTCTTTTTTTCTTTTTTTTCTTTTTTTTTTTTTTTTAGGTAGGGTCTCTTTCTAGCCCAGGCAGACCTAGAATTCACTATCTAGTCTCAGGCTGGACTCGAACTCAGTCCTCCTACCTCTGCCTCCTATGTGCTGAGATTAAAGGTGTGTGCCATCACTCCCTGCTTATTGTTAATGCATGATATATATTATGTATCCATATGTAACTAAACATTGTATACATTATATACATAAGTATTCTATATAGAGTCATGTAATCCTTAAAAACAGTGACACTTTCTGTTTTTTACTATTTATTTCCCAATATTGTATTTATTTATTTATTTATTTGAGAGAGAGAGAGAAGCAGATAGAGAGAGATAGAAAGAGAATGGGCATGCCAGGGCCTCCAGCCACTACAAAGTCCAGATGCATGTGCCACCCTCTCTGGTTTACCTGAGCACTGGGAAATCGAACCTGGGTCCATAGGCTTCACAGGCAAGCACATTAACTGCAAACCCATTTCTCCAGCCCAACAAGAGATACTTCCTGAGAATTAATGTCACTAGGCAACTAGGATTGCTCCTAGGCTACAACTGTATAGCATGCTATTGTATTGAATAGTGTGAGCAAATATAGTATATTGGTAGCTGTATATCAAAACACATCTAGCCAGGTGTGGTGGTGCTTGCCTTTAATCCTAGCACCCAGGAGGCAGAGGTAAGAGGATCTCCACAAGCTAGAGTGAGACCCTGCCTCTAAAAACAAACAAACAAAACACACACATACACACACACACATCTGGCTGGGCATGTTGGTACATACTTTAATCCCAGCACTCGGAGATAGAGGTAGGAGGAGTGCCATGAGTTCAGCCTGAGATGACAGAGTGAATTCCGGGTCAGCCTGGGCTATAGTGAGACCTACCTCAAAAAACCAAAAATAAAAAAAAAAATCTGAACACAGTGAAGATATACTAAAAATACTAGACAACTTTTGTGATGTAGCTCAGTGGTAAAGTGCTTGACTAGCATGTGAAAGTCTCTGAGTTTGATCCCTGCCACTGGGGGAAAAAAAAAAGAAATAAAAGAAAAACAAAAAGGACTGGAGAGATGGCTTAGCAGTTGGCAGTTTCCAACAAAGCCTAACAACCTGGGTTCAATTCCCCAGTACCCACATACAGCCAGATGCACAAAGTGGCACATGCATCTGGAGTTCATTTGCAGCAGCTAGAAGCCCATTTTCTGTCTTTGTCTCTGTCTGTCTCTGTCTGCTTGCAAATAATTCATTTTAAAATTAAATATTTTATTTATTTGAGAAAGAGCGAGAGACAGGGGCAGATAGAGAATGGGCACACCAGGGCCTCAAGCCACTACAAACTCTCAACACATGGTGACACCTTGTGCATGTGGCTTTATGTGGTTACTGGGGAATTGAACCTGGGTTCTTTGGCTTTTCAGGCATGCATCTTAACTGTTAAGACATCTCTCCAGCCCTAAAAAATTTTTTAACTCACAAAAACCCTAGATAATAGGAACCTTTAAGCATCATTATAATTTTATGGGACAAATCATAAAAACTTTACAACCAAAACGTCATTTGGTCATGATACCTCAATGTGCATGATAATTGCTAGATGCTATGAAGAAAAATAGAACATGGTGAAGGGAAATTTATGGGGTTTTAGATAGTATGGTGATGTTTGAGCAAAGGTGCCTAACACAAAATACCTCATCACCTTACCTTACATTTGGTCTCATATCCTGACAACAACCTTCACATTTGCTCATTTGAAAGAAAAAGATTTTTTGAACACGGGCAAAAAGATTTATAGAGCACTATGAACACAGTAATGGTTCTGATTCCTTTGCAATAGCCAAAAACCATCTATGAGGGACCTGTGAGCATGGAGGAAATAAAAAATAAAGTGAGCCATGTCAGAAGCACAGGTGCAGAGGAAAGGTGTTGGGAAGAGAAAACATTGGGAGCAAAGAGGCTATAGTATAGGTTGGAGGATTGGTAGCACATGTGAGAGAGGACAGTTGTCTGTAGAGTTGGAGAGGAGTCAGTAAGGGGGAACATTAGGAGTTGGAGGTCTGGGGACAAGGTCTTAGGCTGTCTTCAAACTCACAGTGATCCTCCTACCTCTGCCTCCTGAGTGTTGGGATTAAGGGCGTGCGCCACCATGCCTGGTTAGAATAGTATGTTTTAAATATAGCCCTAGGGGTGTAACATCTGCTGATGTCTGGATAAATGTATATACTATGCTTATCAAACTGCCCAGTAAGCACTTTTCTTAATATTTATACCCTTATATTAACGCTACTCTCACTTTGGGTAGAGAATCTTCTCTTTTCAGATGGCAGTGACCTTGGGACGACTCAGAAGGTATCATACTGCTGGAATGAAGTGACTGGAGTACTGAGTAACATCTCGATCACACCTTCCAAGGCTCAGGGTCTAATGCAGAAGAGGTAGCAGAAAGAATGTAAGAGCCAAAGGAAGGGTAGGACTCCTTACAACATGCTCCCTCCAGACATAAAATGGCCTGGATATCCATGACCTCACAATGCCTGACACTACCTAAACAAGACCATCATAAGAGGAGGAAAAGATCATGACATCAAAATAAAAGAGATACTGATTGAGATGGGGAGGGGATATGATGGAGAATGGCATTTCAAAGGGGAAAGTGGGGGGAGGGAGGGTACTACCATGGGATATTTTTTATAATCATGGAAAATGTTAATAAAAATTGAGAAAAAATAAATGGATTATTATGCCCACCAAAAAGTAAATATTTTATTTATTTACTTATTCTTTCATTCATTTATGAGAGAAACAGGCAAAGAAAGATTGAGAGAGAGAATGGGCACACCAGGGCCTCTAGCCACTGCAATCGAACACAACTCCAGATGCATATGCCACCTTGTGCATCTGGCTTTATGTGGGTACTGGGGAATTGAACCTAAGAGGTCCTTTGGCTTGCGGGCAAGTGTCTTAACCACTAAGCAATCTCTCCAGCCCAGGATATTATTATTGTTGTTTTGGTTTTTTTTTTAATTTTTATTTTTTTCTTCATTTTTTATTTATTTATTTGAGAGTGACAGACACAGAGAAAGAGGCAGATAGAGAGAGAGAGAGAATGGGCATGCCAGGGCTTCCAGCCACTGCAAATGGAACGCCAGATGCGTGCGCCCTCTTGTGCATCTGGCTAACGTGGGTCCTGGGGAATCGAGCCTTGAACCGGGGTCCTTAGACTTCATAGGCAAGTGCTTAACCGCTAAGCCGTCTCTCCAGCCCTTGTTTAGTTTTTTGAGGTAGGGTTTCACTCTATCTCAGGCTGACCTGGAATTCACTATGTAGTCTCAGGGTGGCCTTGAACTCATGGTGATCCTCCTACCTCTGCCTCCTGAATGCTGGGATTAAAGGTGTGTGCCACCACACCCAGCAGGATTTTTTTTTTGATAGATAAATTAAAGCTGTTATTCCAGAAGTTCTTTTTTGTTATTGTTTATTTTTATTTCTTTATTTGAGAGCGGCCAACAGAGAGAGAGAGAGAGAGAGAGAGAGAGAGAGAGAGAGAATGGGCGCGTCAGGGCCTCCAACCATTGCAAACGAACTCCAGATGCGTATAGCACTTTATGCATCTGGCTTACATGGGTCCTGGGGAATTGAGCTTTGAACTGGTGTCCTTAGGCTTCACAGGCAAGCGCTTAACCACTAAGCCATCTCTCCACCCCAGGATATTATTTTTTGAGAGCAGGCCTTACTGTAGCATAGGCTGGCCTGGAACTCACTATGTAGACCAAGTTAACTCATAATAATCATCCTGACTTTACCTCCCAAGTACTGGAACTACAGACATGAGACCACATCAGACTGTAACAGGATTTTTTTTTTTTTTTTTGGTTTTTCTAGGTAGGATTTCGCCCTAGCCCAGGCTAACCTGGAATTCACTATGTATTCTCAGGGTGGCCTCAAACTCATGGCAATCCTCCTACCTCTGCTTTCCAAATGCTGGGATTAAAAGCGTGTGCCACCATGCCCGGTTACAGGATTTTTTTTTGTTTGTTTTTTCGAGGTAGGGTCTCACTCTAGCTCAGACTGACCTGAAATAGTCTCAGGATGGTCTTGAACTCATGATGATACTCCTACCTCTGCCTCCCAAGTGCTGGGATTAAAGGCGTGCACCACCATGCCGGGCCATTTATTTTTTATTTTTTAGTTTTTGAGGTAGGGTCTCTCTAGTCCAGGCTGACCTGGAATTCTGTTTATAGTCTCAGGATGGCCTCAAACTCATGGCAATCCTCTTACCTTGGCCTCCCAAGTGTTGGGATTAAAGATGTGCACCACCACACCCAGGCTGTAACAGGATTTTTTTAAATTTTTTTTGTTTATTTATTGAGAGTGACAGACACAGAGAGAAAGGGACAGATAGAGAGAGAGAGAGAGAGAGAGAGAGAGAGAGAGAGAGAATGGGTGCGCCAGGGCCTCCAGCCACTGCAAACGAACTCCAGACGCGTGCGCCCCCTTGTGCATCTGGCTAATGTGGGTCCTGGAAAATCGAGCCTCGAACCGGGATCCTTAGGCTTCACAGGCAAGCGCTTAACCTCTAAGCCATCTCTCCAGCCCCTGTAACAGGATTTTAAGCAAGGAAATAATGTAATAGAAATAGTTTGTTTATTGCCATGGTGGGGATAAAACCTAGGGCCTTGTACATGTTAGGCAAATGCTCTACCTACTGAATTACAGATCCAGCCCAATTATTTGAGAATAAACACCCTGGCTGTTTTGTGGGAAGAGGGTAAGCAGGGAAACCACTGGAAGGCAATTGCCAAGTATCCAGGAAGTGACAGAGGAGCAGCCCAAGTTGGTGACAGTGGAAGGTAAAGATGCCACATTTGTTGAAAGATCAAGTTTGAAGTATGAAAACTAGAGCCATTGCTGCCCCCCCCCCCCCGGACTTTAGCCTGAGTAGCTGGAGAGATGAAATTGTCATCCTCTGACACAGGAAATATTTCACTAGGGAGAGGCAGGGGGCAAGACCAGGAATTTGTTTTTGGTTTTGTAACATTTAGATGCCAGTTAGACATCCATGTGGGTTGAGGCAGACAGTGATGGCTCACATCTGTAATCCCATGACCCTAGAGGCTAAGGCAGGAAGAATGCTATGAGTTTGAGGCCAGTCTGAGCTACATAGTGAGTTCTCTTATAGCCTGGACTATACTGTGAAACCTCAAATCAAAGAACAAGATAGATAAAGAGGAAGGGTTGAGACTGGGTCTGAAATTGAGAGGATGAAGTCTGCGTGGAGATGTGAATTTGGGAACTAGGAGAGTTGGCAACTGAAGCAATGGGTATAACTGAGTACTCTGAATTGTCTTCATCAGTGAATATATTAAGCATATATGTATAGTATATACAATCATACTGCATATACAAGTATATATAGTAATTGAATCAGGTAGGGTTTATTTTGGACTTTTTTTTGATAGTCAGTTGTTAATTATTATTATTTTTTTTGTACAACAAATTTCATTCTGTGGGTTTTTGTCCAAGCAAATGATCCTTCAGTCTTTCCCACAATACCCTATACAGTAGGTACAGTAGACTCATGGGCACCCAAGCTCCTGAATGGGAACGGTCTTTCACATTTGTGGCCTATAATGACTAGGTACTCAATGTCTTGTACTTTTACTTCTGGGTAAGAGAGAAAGCATTTTGGTCCATCAGTTTCCCTACTCGCTCCTGCAGGACATTAACCAGCTCTGCTATTACGAAGACATGTGTGTCGTCAATGTCTTGAATGATGAACTTCTTCCCTAGGGCGCTGGACTCGTCCAGGTACAGCGGGAACTGCTTCATGGCGGGGTCGCATTCTATAAGCACTCCTTTCAAGACGTTGACCATCTTTCCCCAGGGAGAATGTACAGATGACCTCAAGAATGCCCTCTCACTCGCCCCAGCGACCAGGCTCCTCCGCCCCCAATCAGCCTGCGGCGCTCGTCTCGGTCTCCGACTCTATTTTGGACTTTCACAAGCAAGAGGAAGGTCATTCCAGGTAAATGGAATAACTTAAGAAAAACTGGTGAAATTGGGAAAGTATGCAAAAGAGGGAGTGACAGGTGCAAGAGAGGGTTGTGCCATTTTGACTTACTTCCAGCAACATATAAGAGATCCTGGGTTGGAGGGATGGCTTAGCGGTTGTTTATCTTCAAAGCCAAAGGACCCAGGTTCAATTCCCTAGGACCCACGTAAGCCAAATGCACAAGGTGACACATGTGTCTGGAGTTCATTTGCAGTGGCTGGAGGCCCTGGCAACCATTCTCTTTCTCCCAAATTAAAAAAAAAAAATACTATATAAAAAATTTAAGGGGCTGGAGGGATTGCTTAGTGGTTAAGGCACTTGCCTGCAAAGCCAAAGGACCCAGGTTCAATTCCCCAAGACCCATGTAAGCCAGAAGCACAAGGTGGCACATGTGTCTGGAGTTTGTTGGTAGTGGCTGGAGGCCCTGGTGCACCCATTCTCTCTCTCCCTCTTTCTCGCTCTCAAATAAATAAATAAATAAAATATATTTTAAAAAAATTAAAAAGAGGGCTGGAGAGATGCCTTGCCTACAAAGCCTAATGACCCTGGTCACATTCCCCAGTACCCACATAAAGCAAGATGCATAAAGTGGCACATGCATCTGGAGTTTGTTTGCAGTGGCTGGAGGCCCTGACATGCCCATTCTCTCTCTCTCTCTCTCTTTCTGCCTCTTTTTCTCCCTCACACTTACAAATAAACAAATAATAAATAAAATATTTTAAACAAAAAAGGGAGAGCGAGTATACAGTGTGCAGGATTTTACAAGATAGGGTGTGCTGTGGAAAGAAGCAACACAGGAAGGGAACATAGGGGGTGTGGTAGGAGAAGGCTGAGTATTATACATGGGGTAGCCAGGCCAGGCCTCACTATGGAGGTCGTGACACTTGAACAGTCAAATGGCACATCTCTTTCAGTCTGGCACAGGCTTTTAGATGTCTTTGATTTGCCTGACCTTGATTCATGGGAAGATTAGAGGCTAATCATTTTGCAGCTCAACCCTCAGGTCGTGCTGTCCTTCTCACTTGATCCTTTTGGGAGACATAAGATTTCAACTATATTAAGATGGTGTGGGGCTGGGGAGATGGCTCCGTGGTTACAGGCACTTGCTTGCAAAGCCTGCCAACCCAGGTTCGATTCTCCAGGACCCACATAAAGCCATATGCACAAAGTGGTTTAAACAGGGCACTTGGAGTTTGTCTGTAGTGGCTGGAGGCTCTGGCATACCAATTCTCTCTTATAAGTAAAAATATTTAAAATATTTTTTTATTTATTGGAGAGAGAGAGCGAGAGAATGAGAATGGCCATGCCAGGGCTTCCAGCCACTGCAAACCAACTCCAGACACATGCACCACCTTGTGCATCTGGCTTATATGGGTACTAGGGAATTGAACCTTGGTCCTTAGGCTTCATAGGCAAGCACCTTAACCACTAAGCCATCTCCCCAGCCCAATAAAAATATTTAAAAGAATATATTGGGGGGACACAGCTGGGAAGATGGCTCAACAGTTAAAGGGGGTGGAGAAATGGCTTAGTGGTTAAGCCACTTAGCTGCAAATCCTAAGGACCCAGGTTCAATTCTCCAGGTCCCATGTAAGCCAGATGCACATGGTGGTGCATGCATCTGGAGTTCGTTTGCAGTGTCTAGAGGTCCTGGTGTGCCCATTCTCTTTCTCTCCCTCTCTCTGTCTCTAAATACATTTTATTATTATTATTATTATTTTTGGTTTTTTGAGGTAGGGTCTCACTCTGGTCCAGGCTGACCTGGAATTAACTCTGTCATCTAAGGGTGGCCTTGAACTCATGGTGATCCTCCTACCTCTGCCTCCCGAGTGCTGGGATTAAAGGCGTGTGCCACCACACCCGGCTTTTCTAAATACATTTTAAAAAATATTTTATTTATTTGAGAGAGAGAGAGAGAGAGAGAGCGAGCGAGCATGCCAGGGACTCCAGCCACTACAAATGAACTCCAGATGCTTGTGCCCCCTTGTGCATCTGGCTCACGTGGGTCCTGGAGAGCCAAACCGGCAGGGATCCTTTGGCTTTGCAGGCAAATGCCTTAACCACTAAGCCATCTCTTCAGCCCTCTAAATACATTTTTAATATTTTTATTATTTATTTATTTGACAGAAAGAGAGAGAGAGAATGGGCATGCCAGGGCCTCTAGCCACTGCAAACAAACTCCAGACGCGTGCGCCCCCTTGTGCATCTGGCTAACATGGGTCCTGGGGAATCGAACCGGGGTCCTTTTGGCTTTGCCAGAAAACACCTTAACCACTAAGCCATCTCTCCAGCCCTCTAAATAATTTTTTTAAAAGTATTTGAGGCTTGGGTTCAATCCCTAGGCCACCCATATAAAGTTGGACAGGCATTCATTCACAGCAGTGAGACTCTGACCCTAGCATACACACACACACACACACACACACACACACACACACACACACAGACGTGTAAAAGAAATATTGGGGGAGGGAGTGTGGTGTGCTTGTTTGTCTAGCATGCTGGGGACACTGGGTTCCATTCACACAACAAAAAAAAATGGGGGGCTGGAGAAATGGCTTAGCCGTTAAGGCACTTGCCTGCAAAGCCATAGGACCTAGATTTGATTCCCCAGGACTCAGGTAAGCCAGATGTACAAGGTGGAGCATGCATCTGGACTTCGTTTGCAGTCACTGAAGGCACTGGTGCACCCATTATCTCTCTCTCTCCCTGCCTTTCTCTCTCTCAAATAAGTAAGTAAATAAAATTTTTTTTAAATGGGGCCAAAGCTGGAAAGATGGCTTAGCCATTAGGGCACTTACCTGTAAAGCCAAAGGACCCAAGTTCAATTCCCCAGAACCCATGTAAACCAGATGTACAAGATGGTGTATGTAACTGGAGTTCGTTTGCAGTGGCTGGAGGCCTTGGTGTGCCCATTTTGTCTCCCTCTCTTTTCCTCATAAATAAATGAATAATTAAAAAGAAAAATAAATTGCATCTGTATTGAGCACATAAGACACTTTTTGGTCATCGTTTCCAAAATAATACACTACAACAATTTACAGAGTGTACATATATTTTTTGTTTTGTTTTCGAGATAGGATCTCACTCTGGCTCAGGCTGACCTGGAAGTCACTATATAGTCTCAGGGTGGCCTTGAACTCTTGGCGATCCTCCTACCTCTGCCTCCCCAGTGCTGGGATTAAAGGCGTGCGCCACCACGCCCGGCCAGAGTGTACGTATTGTATCATGTATTATAAGTCACCTAGAAATTAAAGTATGCATAAGTTCCATGCAAACTCTCTGCCATTTTACGTAAGGGACTTGAGCCAGGTGTGGTGGCAAACATCTGTAATCCTAGCACTTGGAAGGTGGAGGCAGGGGATCCGTTCAAAGCCAGACTGCTACATATTCAGTTTGAGGCTGGCCTGAGCTGAGACTGTCCCAGAACAAAACAAAACACACACATAAGGGGTTGGGCGTCCTCACATTTTGGCTCAGATGGAGGTGGGTTAGTGAGGATCCATGTGGATGTCCTAGAACCAACTTCTTGCAGATACTGAGACCTTTGCAATTCCTTTTTACAAAATTTTGCTTTGGTGGTCTTACCTCAGTTTTTTTTTTTTTTTCTGTTTGTTTGTTTTGTTAGTTTTTCGAGGTAGGGTCTAAATTTAGCTCAGGCTGACCTGGAATTCACTATGAGTCTCAGGGTGGCCTTGAACTCATAGGAATCTTCCTGAGTGCTGGGATTAAAGGCGTGCGCCACCACGCCTGGCCTTCCCTCTGCTTTTAGTATATGTTTGAAAAATTCCTTCCTTACCTCAACTCTGCTCTGCCAACTACTGCCACACATTTTTATTTTGAACATGACATAAATGGAATCATTCACTATGCACTTTTTTTTTCTCCTAGCCCAGACTGACTTGGAACTCTAGTTCCAGGCTGGCCTTGAAATTGCAGCAATCAGCCCTGTGTGGTGGCGCACACCTTTAATCCCAGCACTCGGGAGGCAGAGGTAGGAGGACTGCTGTGAGTTTGGGGCCACCCTAAGACTACATAGTGAATTCCAGGTCAGCCTGGGCTAGAATGAGACCCTACCTCGAAAAATCAGGGGAAAAAAAAGAAGAAATTGCAGCAATCCTTCTACCTCTTTGCCTCCCAAGAGCTGGGATTAAAGGTGTGTGCCACCATGCCTGGCTTCAGAATGCACTTTTTTGAGAGATAGAGAGAGATAATATGGGTGTGCCAGGGCCTTCAGCTGCTATGAACTCCATCACTGTGCATATGGCTTACATAGGACCTGGAGATTCAAACATGAGTTCTTAGGCTTCGCAAGCAAGCACCTTAAGTGCTAAGCCTCTCTCCAGCCAGTATGCACTTGTGTGTCTGGCTTTTTAAATTTTATTTTATTTTAGAGCGCGAGAGACAGAGAGAGAACTGTCACTCCAGAGCCTCAGCCACTGTAATCGAACTCCAGATGCTTGTGCCACCTAGTGGGCATGTGTAACCTTGCGTTGGTCTCACCTTTGAGCATCTAGCTAATATGGGATCTGGACAGTAGAACCTGGGTCATTAGGCTTTGCAGGCAAGTGCCTTAACCGCTAAGCCGCCTCTCCAGCCTGGGTCAGGCTTTTACTCAACATGTTTGTGCGATTCATCTGTTGATAGTTGTAATAACATTTTGTTCCATTTATTGCTGTTGTATTTCATTATATGAATATACCATAACATCTTTCTTTCTGAGATAGGGTCTCACTCTAGCTCAGGCCGACCTGGAATTCACTACATAGTCTCAGGATGGCTTCGAATTCCTGGGGATCCTCCTACCTCTGCCTCCCAAGTGCTGGGATTAAAGGGGTGCGCCAACACACCAGGCCACTTTAATAAAATCATTTATTTGCAAGGAGAGAGAGAGAGAATGGCCAAGCCAGAGCCTCAAGCCACTGCAGATGAACTCCGGAGGCATGTGCCACTTTGTATATCTGGCTTTATGTGGATACTGGGGAATTGAACCCAGGTCATTAGGCTTTGAAGACAAGTGCTTTAACTGCTGAGCTATCTCTCCATCCCAAAATATAGTTTTTTTTAAAAAAAATATTTTATTTGTCTGAAAGAGAGAATGGGCATGCAAGGGCCTCTAGCCACTGCAAACTCTAGACTCATACACCATTTTGTGCATCTGGCTTTACGTGGGTAGTGGGGAATTGAATTCTGGTCCTTAGGTTTTACAGGCAAGCATCTTAGCCACTAAGCCATCTCTCCAGCCAGTATGCACTTTTGTGTCTGGCTTTTTAAATTTTATTTTATTTTAGAGCGCAAAAGACAGACAGAGAACTTCACTCCAGGGCCTCAGCCACTGTAATCGAACTCCAGATGCTTGTGCCACCTAGTGGGCATGTGTAACCTTGCGTTTGTCTCACCTTTGAGCATCTAGCTAATATGGGATCTGGACAGTAGAACCTGGGTCATTAGGCTTTGCAGGCAAGTGCCTTAACCGCTAAGCCGCCTCTCCAGCCTGGGTCAGGCTTTTATTCAACATGTTTGTGTGATTCATCTGTTGATAGTTCTAATAACATTTTGTTCCATTTATTGCTGTTGTATTTCATTATATGAATATACCATAACATCTTTCTTTCCGAGATAGGGTCTCACTCTAGCTCAGGCCAACCTGGAATTCACTACATAGTCTCAGGATGGCTTCGAATTCCTGGGGATCCTCCTAACTGCCTCCCAAGTGCTGGGATTAAAGGCGTGTGCCATCACTCCTGGATTTTCTTTTCTTTTTTTTTTAAAAGATTTCTTTTTGTTTTTTTTTTAAATTATTTTTTTGTTTATTTATTTGAGAGCCACAGAGAGAAGGAGGCAGAGAGAGAGAGAGAGAGAGAGAGAGAGAGAGAATGGGCGCGCCAGAGCTTCCAGACTCTGTAAACGAACTCCAGACGCATGCACCCCCTTGTGCATCTGGCTAACGTGGGTCCTGGGGAATTGAGCCTCGAACCGGGGTCCTTAGGCTTCACAGGCAAGCACTTAATCGCTAAGCCATCTCCCCAGCCACTCCTGGCTTTTCATAACATTTTTTTTGTTGGCCCTTTGAATTGTTTTGAGTTTGGGCTATTATGAACACAGCTGCTATGAATATACAAACATTTTTAAAATTAAAAAATCATGTATTTATTTTGGTTTCTTTTTCTGTAATTTTTAATTTATTTATTTCAGAGAGCGAGAGAGGGAAAGAGGCAGATAGATACAGAGAGAATGGGTGTGCCAGGGCCTCCAGACACTGCAAATGGACTCCAGATGCATGTGCTACCTTGTGCATCTGGCTTATGTGGGTCCTGGGGAATCAAAGAGAGGGCCTTTGGCTTTGCAGACAAACACCTTAACTGCTAAGCCATCTTTCCAGCCCTGTTGACATTTTTTTTTTTTTATGCTGAAGTACGGTTTCACTGTAGCCCAGGTTGACCTGGAATTCACAATGTAGTCTCAGGCTGGCCTTGAACTACTGGCAATCATCCCACCTTGGCCTCCTGAGTGCTGGGATTAAAGGCATATGCCACCATGCCCAGCTATACAAACCTTTTTGTTCCCTTTAAAAATTTCTTTTAAAATTTTTATAATTACTTTATTGATTAGAGAAAGAGGCCAGTGCAAAGGAACTCCAGACCCATGTGCCACCATGTGCATCTGGCTTATGTGGGTTACTGGGGAAGTTGAACGTGGATCCTTAGGCTTTGCAGGCAAGTGCCTTAACTGCTAAGACATCTCTCTAGCCTGCTGACATTTTTTTTTTTTTATGTTGGCTAGATATCTAAGAGTGGAACTATTAGGTCACAAGGTGTACGCATGTTTAACTTCTTTTTTTTTTAAATTTTTTTGTTCATTTTTATTTATTTGAGAGTGAGAGAGGAAGAGGCAGATAGAGAGAAAGAGAAAGAATGGGCGCACCAGAGCTTCCAGCCACTGCAAACGAAACTCCAGATGCGTGCACCCCCTTGTGCATCTGGCTAACGTGGGTCCTGGAGAATCAAGCCTCGAACCGGGGTCCTCAGGCTTCACAGGCAAGCACTTAACTGCTAAGCCATCTCTCCAGCCCGCATGTTTAACTTCTCATGAGCAACCGTACCATTTTACCCTACAACCAGAGAGGTGTGTGAACTCCCTGTTGAAGAGTCTAGCAATGGTGCTCTAGAACAGGAAGGGACTGTCTCTGCTCTAAAGCACAGCCATGCCAACACTCAGGCTCAGGTGGCTTCTTTTTGTTATTTCCCCTCTCTTCTTGCTGTCCCTTCCTTAGATCAGCCCATCCCACCTCGGGGCTCTTCATTTTAGCCCTGCCTTGAACACTGAATTTAGAGTGCTGTTACTGGGTATGTTTACTAAGTGGGGGGAGAGCTCACAATTGCTTTTACAGAACTGCTTCCTCCCTGCACCCCATCTCATATGCAAGGATGTATCTGAGTGGACCTTTGCCTTATGTTACAGCCAACTGAGGCTTGGATGAGGGTAGCCTGTTTCATGTTCCACTACATCTGGAACCTCTGCCAAGAGCACAAGAACATCCCCAGGAGTCACAGGTTTCAGACCACAGGGAGTGAGGCGCTATGTTCCTGGGAACAGCAATCTGGGACTTTCAGGCCAAACTTCCTCTAACTTTATCCTTTTGGAATCATCAGCATGTTGAAGGTTTTAGGCCAACATTTGAGAACCTTTTGTGTGTTCTACAATGAAATGCCTGAGGGTATTGTCCCCAGGCCAGTGATGGCAAACAAACCGAGTCTAGGGACTACAGAAGATAAGGAATTCCCAGGCCAGGAGTGGTGGCACACACCTTTAATCCCACCACTCGGGAGGCAAAGGTAGGAGGATCACCATGAGTTCGAGGCCACCCTGAGACTACATAGTAAATTTCAGGTCAGCTGGGCTACAGCTAGACCCTACCTCGAAAAAACAGAAACAACCCTGGGTTTGAACCAAGAGAACTTTAAGCCTGGTGGTACTGGATTTTCTGGTACCTGCTAGATAAGGGAGAGGGGCCAGGCCAGGATCATTCAGGTTGGGATATGGGCTAAAGCCTCACATTTCTGTAGCTACCAAATGCCTGACATGATGAATGCCACTACTGCCACCCAGCTTGACCTGATGTCATTCTGTATCTGTGTGCTCAAAAATTATGCTGGAGCATGAAGAAGTAGAGATGGAAGACACAGGCTTTTCAGCTTTTATTACAAAAGAAACATGATTTCAGCCCAATTTCTCAACAAAAATCATAAATTCCAAGATTGATTCATTTAGGGCCTCTCTGGCTAGCGAGCAGGCTGGTAGACAGAAGGGTCTCCCTCAGACTACCCAACACCACATCTCCCCCTGTCCCTGGATAGATACCCCACATCTATAGATGTTGCTCATTGGGCCTCATTGAAGCGGGTCACCATTGTCTTGTGCAGTGTCTCCTTGTAGGATTCCGTTGAGGTGACCCCATAGGAGCTGCCCCGGGCACCCAGGCCAGAGCCTCGCACTCGTGTCTGGGCCTGTGTGAGAGAAAGAGGCCTGTCAGATTAGTGGAGGTGCATGGGAAGTGTCGAGGACAAGGACAGCTCACAGAGACTCACCTCAATGGGTGTCACAATGCCCTGCTTCTTTCGGCCCAGGCCACTGCCCTCTTTCCAGCCCATGGCCTGGAGCATGCGACTACCAATGTTGTCACTGCCCAGCCCATCTCGAGTGGGCTGCTCAAAGTCTCTGCAGGTGACAGTGGACAGTGTGAGTAGCCTGCTACCCCCGGGTCCCCTCACCTGGCTCCTGGCCCGGCACTCACACGGAAGCTGTAGATATGCTGCCATACTTCCTCCGCTTGGGCTCTGGTGGCTCAGGGATACCGTACTTTTCCCTGCGCTCAGCTGCACGGTCCCGGTACTTCATTTGCTGTGAATTTGTACGTGCACATGAGAATGATGGGGAGCTGGCTGCTACTTTCAGCAAATACTGGCACACATGGGGTGGGCTGCCACGCACAGTTTTATCTGGTCAACAGGTCCCAGGTCTTGAGGGTCAGGACATGATGGTACAAACATCCCAGGGAAGGGAACTGATAACTAATGGCTATCAAACTGATCTTAGCTAAGGAACCAGAACTGCCGCTGCCTGGTGGGACAGGGCCTGGGAATGGGGAGATGGGATGAAGCCCAGGAACAGTTTACACCTCACCTCCATGTCATTCTTTTCTAGTGCTTCCAGCTCGTTTTCTGACAAGTGGGCTCGCCGATGAATCTCAAGGTTTTGCTGCAAAGAGGACAGGGCAAGAAGTGAAGCAGCTGGGCTGAGGTGGGCTAGGCTCAGGGTGCCCTGCCAACCCTCCTCAAGTCACCTTGTGGAGCCCGGAGAGCTGCTGGTGCCGGATGAGAGCCTCCTTACTGGGAAACTGGCGCCGGCAGAGTAGACAGGCTAGCTTCTGCCAGTCTGTAAGCTTTTCCTCCCGCTCTGGACCCCCACGTTCCTGCTCCTCTTCACTGTCACTCTCCCCACTGTATGCTGCCACCAGCCCTCGTGGCGGGCTCTGTAAAGGGTTAGGGTGGGCAGTCAGTCAGGCCTGGCCAGACCACAGCCCCCTGCCCCCTACCCCCCCTTTTGACTCAGCACTCACTGGTCTGTCATCACTGGCCAACTTCGGGAGATCCATGCTAGTGTGTTGTCTTTCAGCTAGTGCTCCCTGGGTAGAGGACACAGAAATTCAGGACTCTAGAGAGGGCCCCAGGTGTGCTGAGATTGGAGACGGGGTGCACACAGACAGCCACAACACACCTTCTTCTCAAGAATGGCATAGCCTGCGTCTGCAGTGGCCGATTCCCGCCTTTCGTCATCTCTCAGAGAACTAATCGGCTGGAAGCTGTTTTTGAAGTTTTCTTTTTGTTTGTTGAGACTGCGGGCCCACCGCTCCATGTCCTTGGCAATCTGGGAGTGAAGGTGGAGATAAGGTCCCCAGAAACACTCAAGGTTGGGGCCACTATCTCTACCCTCTTACCTTCAGCCTTTGCAACAGCCCACAGCCCTTCTTGTTCCGCAGCCTTAAACCCACACCTCTCTAGTCTGAACCACTGCACAGGGCTTCACCTCGCTTCTGGGCTATGGCTCCTGCACCCCCTTATAGAGCACTATTTTACAAACTATCAACTACTCCCCAAATACAACCTCCTTCAAACTATCACATTAAAAATAGACTTAACTCAGCCATGCATGGTGGTGCACGCCTTTAATCCCAGCACTTGGGAGGCAGAGGTAGGAGGATCACCATGACTTCGAGGCCACCCTGACTACATAGTAAATTCCAGGTCAGCCTGAGGTACAGTGAGACCCTACCTCAGAAAAAAAAAAAAATAGACCTAACTCCTGACCAGGGCCTGTGCCTTACCCCTAACCAACCCTATTTCCAAATAGTCTCCTGCCCTCTCAACCTCTGTGATTTGTACAGGCAAAGGGTACAGGAGCAGTCTGAGCAAGGGAAGTGGGTCCATTGAGAGGCACAATGAGCAGAAAGCGAGCCAGTGGTGCAAGGTCCTGTTTCTACATAGTGTCACCAGGGTTCCTTTGAAAGCCCTTCTCTAGCTGTGTCCCTCATCTTCTGACAGGCACTTGTACTATTATGTTTGTGCTTCTACTAGTTTGTTTGTTTTTGAGGCAGGGTCTCTGTCTAGCCCAGGCTGACCTCAAACCCACAGCGAGCCTCCTACCTGGGCCTCTATTCGGAGGGCTTGCTTGCTTGCTCTCTTTCACCCTAAACCCTCTTCCCCTGGGCTATACCCCAAGAACTGTGTATCATTTCAATTTACATGTGTGACATGATGCTACATTCCGTGGTAGGTGTTGTCCCCAGGGCACACTACCATTTTCAGACTTCCTTGTGTTGCTGAGGAACATTTAGTGCTTGCTTCTAAGTGTTGTGCTCTGATTGTCGTACTTTTCCTCCATAGACACACTAAGGTTTCATCCAACTGCCCTTCTACCAGAAAATACTGCCATGATGGTGCTTTCCCCCCTATGCAACTCCTTATGGGTCTGTGAGAATTCCTCTGAGACTTAGACATTAACGGCAACATAAAGATTCCCACTGGGGGACAGGGAAAAATGACAAAAGCTACCTCATAAAGTTAAGTAGACATGTTTGAAACCATGTGTGGTGGTGAATACCTATAACCCAAGCACTTTTGGAGACAAAGCCAGACCCTATCTCAAACAAACAAACAAAAGCAGAGCCCTGCCTGTCTGAAGCAGGTACTGTCCTTATCATGCCACCCATTATCCTGCCTCCCTCGGGAAGAGATGGCAAGACGTGTCAAAATAAGATGCCAAGTGGTGACTTGGGTGACTTCACCTGTTGGGCTGTCTTTGTCTTGTGCTTCTCTTTCTTCTCTTTGCCCTCCTTCGACGGTGCCCCTGTCTCCTTATGCCCATCAGCTGACTGTTCCAAGGCAGGGATGTAGGTTCGCCGCTCCCCATCCCAGTACAGGTACTGCTGGCTCTGAGCATTGTAGTAATACTGAGGGAAAGAATGAGAACAGGGACTGTGAAGGAAGACTTTGAGGAGGGGACCTGTAGGGCTAGCTGCCACCCAACAATACTCCAGCTTTTCCTGAGCCATCCTGTCACTTACTTGGGAGTTGGGGTCATAGTACAGACCAGTTTGGGGGTCATAGTAATAGCCAGATGTCTCATCATATTGATAAGTAGAGACATCAGGAACAGCTGTGGGGAGAAAAGGTAAGGAGGTCATACTCCCCCGGCTTTGACAAGAACCCCACACCCTTACCCATAGGCCATGGCTACTCACGATACTGGCTGTAGGACTCCGGGGCAGTGGGGCTGGTGGCTGGTGGTAGGGCTGAGCTTGGATGAGTGGGGCTCTGGAGCTCAGATTTGAGCACAGCAGGTGACATGATGGTATACGACTAGTCATGGGGTCAAACAGGGGAACAGGGCTCAGTGTCTGACAATAACCACCCCTGCCCACTGAAGATCACCCTGCCTGCCTGCCTGCCTCCCCAGGGTATGTACCCCTGTAGCCCCTACCTGGCTGTTGGCAGCAGTGCCCTGACTGCTGCTCCCCTCAGCTGATTGTTGGTAGAGGCCAGGGGCAGCACCAGACTGGGCTCGGGAGAAAGCCTGCAGTGACACCGAGTCTGCCCCAGCCTCGAGGGAGGTCTCAGGGCCTGGAAGGAAACACAGGTAGAATGCCTGTGAGTGGCTGAACATGGGACCCTCAGCATGCAAGCCCCACTAACGGACTCCAGAGAGATGGTGGGACTCACCTGCTCCGGTTGGGTCCCCTTTGGTTCCAGTCATGCCAGGGCCCTTGGTGCCCTTGAGGTAGCCATGGGCATAGATGGAGTCTGTGCCCTGGCTGCTGCCATAGCCCTCATCCTGTTGGTAGTAGCTGTAGTCGACTGGTGGCTCCTCTGGCGTGGCCCAGGCACCCTCCCCACCCTGAGAGGCCTGAGGAGCAGGTGGGAGGAGCACATTAGAACAGGGAAGGACAAGAGAGAATGAACCTGCTAGAAGCATCTGCTCTACATGTGGGGTTAGCCTTTCTGTAGAACAGAAAAGTATGCAGCCTTAAGACAAGTAAAATGTGAGGGGCTCCTGGTCATTAGAGTACAGAGCAGTAGAGACTGGTAAAAGGGTACACGTCCAAATGTTTCCAGGGCTGATACTGGAGTGGGGTGGGTGTGTGCTGGGCCTCAGACCAAGCGAGACCCTCCCATCCTTCTCTCCCCCTTTTTTTCATTGCCCCCCCCCCATGTTCTCTCTCCAAGGACTTCTTGTGTAGCCCAGGTTGGTCTCAAACTTGTGGCAATCTTTTTGCCTTTGCCTCCCATGTGTTGGCATTCTAGGCATGCACTGTATCTGGTGATCTTCTATTTTGCTCTCTTCTACCTATTTTATTTATTTATTTATTTATTTATTTATTTATTTATTTATGAGAGAGAGAGAGAGAGAGAGAGAGAGAGAATATGAATGAATGAATATGAATATGGGTGCACCAGAGCCTCCAGCCACTGAAAGTGAACTCCAGATGTGTGTGCCACCATGGACATCTTGCTCACGTGGGTACTGTAATCAAACCCAGGTCCTTAGGATTTGCAGGCAAGTGCCTTAACCACTAAGGCATCCCTCCAGCCACCCCACCCCCCTTTTTTTCTTTTCTGGTTTTTCGAGGTAGGGTCTCACTCTAGCCCAGGCTGACCTGGAATTAACTGTGTACTGTCAGGGTGGCTTCGAACTCACAGAGATCCACCTACCTCTGCTTTCTGAGTGCTGGGATTAAAGGCGTGCGCCCCCACACCTGGCTCCAGCCCTATTTTTTATTTTTATTGAATCATTTGCATAGAAATAGAGAGAATGGGTGCACCAGGGCCTCTAGCCACTGCAAACAAACTCCAGACACATGTGCATCTGGCTTAGTGGGTACTAGGGAATTGAAACTTGGTTCCTTCGGCTTCGCAGGCAAGTACCTGAACCACTAACCCAGCTCTCCAGCCCCCTCTTCTATCTATTTTCTTTTCCTCTCTTTCTTTTTCTTCCTTCCTTCTTTTCTTTTCTGTCTCTTTTTCTCTCTTTATTTTTGTGGGACAGGGTCTCATGCAGCTCAGGGTGGCCTCAAAATCACTATGTAGTCAAGGCTGGCTTTGAACTGCTGATCTTCCTGGCCCCACTTCCTGAGAGCTGGAAATACAAGTATGTGAGACCATCAGCTCCCAAATGTTTTCCGACATTTATAAATTTCTTTTGAGAAATACATGATACATACACATAGTATATACTTATTATTATATATGTATATATTCACATTAAGACAGGAAGTGACCGGGAAGGGAGCTGGAGAGAACAGAGTGGAAATAGGCCGAGGTCTATGAAGGCAAGAGAACGGTGGTTGCAACTGGGCACTAAGTCGTGATAGTGAACCAGCCCTGCTGTTTGCCAAGAAGGGGGCCAGAGGGTTGAGAGAGTCAGATGTCAAAGTGATGGAGGTAGAGGGAGCCAAATACCTGTGAGATGGCCCACTGGGCCGCAGCAATGGCAGTGCTGGCCACAGAGGCAGCATTGATGCGACTGCCTTCATTGGAGGCCATGTCCCTAGGGAGGAGAGCAGAGACTGGGAGTGAAATGGCAGGCTCCAAGCTGGGAGGGGGAGGGGCATACTGGGAGGAGACGTAAGTAGGGCCCTGACCTCTTCGAACCCTTGGCAAACTCGACATTAATGGTTTTTCCATCGATGGTGAGTGGAGGGTGCAGGGCCTGCAGGATCTGCAGCAGTTGGGCTGCTTCCTATTGGAAGAAGGGTAGCAAGGAAAGAAGGGTCAGGCCCGGGGAGGCCCCCGGCTCTATTGCCCCATTTCCAGCTTGGTGTCGCAGTGGGGGCAGGGTAAGGATCCCTTCCTCCCCACCCTGGGGGCCGGGACTCTGGCTGCCCGGCCCCCCCCTGTGCGCCCTCACCACGATGGTGGAGAGCTGGATGAAGGCGAAGCCTCGGTTCAGCTGGGTCTGCTTGTCCTTGATAACACGCACGTTGGAAGAAGACAACACCGCATAGGGTGCTAGGGCCCCCAGGATGGAGTCCATGGTGCTGTGTGGGTTCAGGTTGCGCAAAATGATGGCTGTGGGAAGGGGCTCAGTGTTAGGGTCCAGCCCTGGCAGCCTGTTCAGCCCCCAGCTGGCGGCTCCCCACTGCTTCCTGGCCTGCATACCTACTCACCTACTGATTCCTCTCACTTCTTCCCCGCAGGTAAATGGCTTGTCAGTCCAGGTGTCAGCCTGGCTGCTCATATGCAAGGAACCTTCCCAGACACCCCCGCCAGGTTATAGGCTGCTTCTCCTTCTGCTCTCCCTACAACACATGTCTACCCCCTTACCAGCTAGAGACCCTCAGAAGGATCAAGTCCTACTCACTACCATTTCTCTGGCCTTAGAGGGCCAGGATCAGATGCCCTAGGGCACAGAGGAAGGGGAAAGGAACAAATGACTCACTGTCGTTGGCGTTCTCGGAGCTTGGCTCTGAGCCCTGTGACAGGGCCTGGGAGGCCAGTACTCCCTGGGCCTGGTAGGGCTGTGGCAGTGGAAGCAGGCCCTGGCTTAGCTCCCGCCCGCCCAGCGGCAGTGCCTGCTGATCCAGCCTGGTGCCAAGGGGCAATTTCTGCTCTGCTTCTGTGTGGGATGGTAGAAGATAGGCTGGTCAACAAAGACGTAGTCTCCGTGGCTAGTCACTCTCCCCATGCTACTCCAACCCCTGCAAACTAGACCCTCCCTCCTCTCCCCACTCCAGGATGTTTGGCCTCACCTGATTTGGGCACACCACATTTGAAGCACTTCTCTCGGCGTTTGAAGTTCTGGACACCACACTGTTGAGACATAGGCCAGGTGGTCAGAGGAAATAGGACTTTCCATGGCATGCTCTGAATGTGGATTTGAAGATTCCCCCAGAGAACTCCACGATAATACCCCAGCAAGGGAGGTTCTAAGGCTAAGGGTGGCAGGGATCTTCTGGAACTTTCACTATCATTCTCAATCTGTGAATTTTCTCTGATAACTGGTTCTCAGACAACTGGTCCTCAGTGTCAGCCTCCTTAGTTCAGGAATCAACCAGCCTCACACATTACAGCAGCTGCCATCTCCCCTCCCTTGTCTTCTTGGGGCTATCAACCCTCA
Organism: Dipus sagitta; assembly: GCA_036346955.1. Taxonomy (NCBI): domain Eukaryota; kingdom Metazoa; phylum Chordata; class Mammalia; order Rodentia; family Dipodidae; genus Dipus; species Dipus sagitta. The sequence continues at coordinate 46,842,305 of CM070776.1, read as the reverse complement.
GGATTGTCCCTCTCGGTCCTTCTAGTAAGTTCCTCTTCTTAAAAGGCTTTTCTACCAGAACATTTCAGTTTCCTCTCAGAAGCCTGCAGCCTTCCTCCCCTCCTGTGTTGAATCCTGTTTTTATTTTTTAAAAATTTTCTCACCCTCAACAGACTTTTAAGAATCCTGCTATTTTGAGAAAAAATTTTCTTGGATATATAAGCCACCAGAGACCTTCTCAAGCTTCCACTACATTCTACCTCCATGCTATAGTCAGGTACTAAGCAGCACACTTGTGCCAGGCCCTATTTAATGTTGCTGAGACAGACTGCTTGGACTGTGCTGACAGGGAAGGGGAATGGGCAGAGACGGACACAGCTACTAGGCAGGGCTACACAGAAGCAAGATGTTTGATCTGGGAAGCCGATACGTTCAGCTTTGCTAGGACAGGATTTTAGCGGAAGGAATAAGAGACTTCCTACAGCTGGTGCACGGAGGCAAAAGCCTAGGCTAGTAAGGGAAGATGACATACTAGGTAATGAAAGATCCTTGCTCAAACTTGAAGTTGTTGGGGTTTTACGCAGAGAGGGAAAGACATGGTCACAGCTGGGTTTCAGCTGCAGTGTTCCAGGTGAGGGTGGGAGAAAGAAGGAAAAGACCAGCATACCAGAGGGGGCTCTGCAGCAACCGGGAAGCGTGTGGGGATTGGAATGAGTAGCAGGAATGGCAAGGGAAGGAAGGTGGCATTTCTGATGGATAGAAGCAACAGAATCTGGCAACCAAAAGGGAGGGAGGGCATGAAGGATGAAAAGGGGGCAGAGAGAGCCCTGGTTTCAAGGCGTATCTGAAAACAGAGAGATGGAGTGCCATTCACTTTGTCCCTACCTCTGCAGAAAGATTGAACACCTGGTCCTACATGATGACAGATGGCATCCCCCCTAACTAAGCAGAGTGCTTCTCAGTGAGAAGGCAGGGGTCCTCACCACCTCTGAGCCTTCCCACTAGGTCTCAGGACTGACAGCCATAGGAAGTGGGACCGTGGAATAAAGAAGCTGGCTGCGCTGGGTGTGGTGTTGCACACCTTTAATCCCAGCACTCAGGAGGCAGAGGTAGGAGGATCACTGGTGAGTTAGAGGCCAGCCTGGAACTACAGAGTAAGTTCCACGTCAGCCTGGGTTAGAGGGAGATCCTACCTTTAAAAAGCACGTGCGCGCGCGCGCGCGCACACACACACACACACACACACACACACACACAGATAAATAAATTAAATTAAATAAAAACAAAACAAAACACTGGCCCCCAGGACCTGAGGCCACTGTGGCACAGGGGTTGGGGGCATCCTGTGGGCTAAAGGCTCATCCATGGTTCCACCTCTGAGTATAAACTTCCTCTTAGGAATTATGGAGTGTACCTTTTAGGCTCAGGTGTGACATGGCTGTGTCAGGGTGGCCTTCAAGGTTGAGTCACTCTCAGAACACTCTATGCTTCTCTTCAACAGTAATAACAAGTGCTTACACAGTGTTGACCATGGGCCAGGAGTCACTGAATGTTACCTTCCCAGCAACAGTTTAATTCTCCCAACAACCTCATTATTACTTGCTTATCTCTCAGACATGAGGAACATGAGGTACCCCGAACACTATCAAGGCAGACCTGAACATTCTGCAGCCAGCCTGCCTCTAAAGCCCATGTTTTATATACCATATTGGCTCGTCAGTCACTTTTGGCAAATATTTCTTTCAAGCCTATTGGGCTTCCAGGCAAGACTGTTTGATGAAGGCAGAGCCTAGCTGGCTGGGGGCTGGAGAGATTGTTGCCAATACCACATCTCCTGACAAGCTTTGCTGCCCCTGATGGGTCTTGCTTCTCTCCTCAGCACCTGCTGCCCACCGCCCCTGTACCTTATTACACAGCCAGTCCTCATTGATCTTGGGCTTGGGATCGCTGTAGTGCATGGATACCTTCTGGCCCAGGATATTGAGGGAGTGCTGCAGGAAAAAGCAGAGCACAGTGAGAAGCAGGTAGCAGTGCCCCACGCACCGTTTCAGCAAAGGAGAAGAGAGTGAGCGAGCCCTTCAGCTGGATGGATGAGGGACAGGGAACGGAGGGAGGTTGGAGGAGGGAAGAAGGCAGGGAGGGAGGGAGGGAAGGAAAGTGCCACAGCTCTTGGGCACAGCTGCTCGCTGCTTTTCTGGGCAGGCAGGCAGACACACACACACGCACACACACACACACACACACTCACACGTGAACACACCATCAGGCGTACAATGCTCGGCTGATCGATGCTTGCCGAGTTTGAGTTCGTCCCTGACACTGCCAGGCCACACCCAGGGCCAGAACTACAACCAGCTACACTTGGGGATGAGGGGAGATGGGCAGGGGAGGGAGAGGAGGGGAGAGAAAAAGAGAGAGAGCGCACACACGCGCTAGTGCTGGAAAAGGGGAAAAAGAAAGGCATATTTAACAGAAGGACCTGCCATGAGGCCACCTTCCCAAGGCTGGCCAGGTCCTGGGCCCACCACACTAGCCTATCAACCAGACCCACAGAGCTGGCCACAGAGCTGTTTCTGCCAGGACCCTCCACTTTACCACAGCTGCCCCTTCTTCCCCTGACACTTTCCTCCAGTGCTCTACACCAGGGATCAAGGGTACATGGCCAGAGCAGATCCCTGGATCACAAAAGGTCCCAACACTGCTGTGTTGGGATCCAGTGCCAGGCTCAGGGAGCAGGCTCCCTCCACTGCTGACAACACAGTTCCTTACTGAGAAGGCGGAGGTGGGGCCTCCTGTGGGTGGGGAGGGTGCTGAAAAGGGAAGGGGCAAGCAGAGCCCAGGGTGTCAATAAAGTATCACATTTGACTGGAACTTTCGAATGAACAACAGCAGTCCCTCTGCACGGAACTCAAAGGACCAAATTCACATGCAGGGAGAAGGCTGGCAAAACAAGTCTTGCCAGTTTGTGTGCCAACAGCTACACTCCCCAGTGGCGGGACTTCCAGTGGTCCTGAGAGCACAACCAACTTCTGGCTCTGCTGACTCTGGAGCAGGGAGGTCCCCCTGGGGTATGGGAAATTAGGAATAAAGAACCTACCCTGGCAGCTCTTTCTCTGAAAGCTCAGCCAGGAGAGGTGGAGGGTGCGCTAATGCCTGGCAGTAGGAAGGGGATGGGGGATGGTGTTGAGTGTGGGCACCGGATGGGAAGCCCAGTAGGTAGCGAGAGATGGGAAGAGGAAATAGTGGGGGTCAGGAAAGGGGAGAAAGGGGATAAGGGGTTGGGACACAGGGCAGGGAACTGTGTCCATAAGATTCAGGCGATGGGGAGCGCTCGATTTTAAAGTAGTATTTGTTTGGGGGTAGGGGTTCAAGTGCGGCAAAGCAACCTGATTGGCTTCCATCCATCGTGTAGCGTCCTGCAAGTGACTAAACTCGACGAAGGCGAAGCCCCGGCTCTGACCTGGAGACAGCATTCAGATACAGACGCAGTGGGTTAGTCAACAGCTTTGGACACACGGCGTTCCCGGGGGCGGGACCCGAGGGGAGAGGACTGGGGCAGAAAGGGAAGGGAGAAGAGGAGAAAGGAAGAGGAAGAGAGAAAGACAGTAGGGGAGGCAAGGTAGATGGCTGGGAGGGGAAGGAAAGAGGGAAGTGGAGGGAAGAAAACAAGAATAGAAAAGTCAGAGCAGGGTAGGAGGAGACATACACCCCAAATGGGCATAGAGATGAGGCTCAGGCAGATTTGCCTAGCCAGCCTGGGGCAACAGATGGAGAAAAGGAGCTGGGAGGGAAAGGATACAAGGAGAGAGCTGTCTCCAGAGGAGGAAGGAGGGCAGACTGCTGGCTCCATACAGGTCAAAGCAAGTAATTCAAGGGCTGGCCTGCAGCAAGGCCAGGGGGGCCCAGGAAGAATCCTGGAGCAGGTGTTTAATCAAAGGAGCAAGGGGGAAGCCAGGATAGGCTTGTCTGTGAGGCTACAGGGACTCCTGGAACATGAAAAACCAGGGGTGGTTAGGGCCACAAGCCCAGCTTAGGCTCTGGGTGCAGGCGAAGTAGGGACAACTCGCTAGGGAGACACGTTGGGGCCACAGTGGGAATACTATCAGTTACTAACAGTTTAGGTCCCCCTAGACAGAATGGTGGTTGGACCTTAGAGTTAAGAATCTGTAGGTGCCTGGGAGAAGTGTCCAAGACATTGAGAGTTTACACCTGCGGGGTGCCTCCTCAGGGAAAGAGAGACCCACACTCAGTTAGTGTGTGGTCTGGCTCCAGTGAGGAACAGCAAGGCTTACATGCCATCAAGACAGCCTCCAGGTCTGGGAGGGGCTGGGAAAGGGGTTTGGGCTTAAGGTCTTGAGAAAGCATCTCCTTCAGAGATGAGCACGGAAGGAGGCTTTGGAAGTGGTAGGTTTGTGGGGGTGGGGGATAGTGGGGTAGGCATGCTTGATCTTCAAAAGAATCACCATCAATCAGGATGCACAGGAAGATAGAAGAGCATAATGGGGATGGGGTGAGGGAGGAAGGAGGGAAGGAACGAAGGAGAGATGGAGGTGGTGTGGGGAGGAGAGACTGAAATGGAGAGAGAAGACCAGGCAGAGTGAGGCCCCACTGTGCCTGCCTTGGGGAGCCTGAGCACAGGTCCTGCAGAGACAACTTCCCCCCGCCCTGCTAATCTCAGGCCAGCTCCAAGCAGCCTGCAAGAGGGAGGGAGGGTACAGGTCAGGCCAGAAAATTCCGGCTGCTTCTTGGGATGCACCACGGATGAGAGCCATCCTCTGCCTCCCCTCTTGGGACAGATGGGTGGGTCCATGTCAGACCTACTTTTGGTCAGAGACTGTTGCCAGAACAATGTGGAGGAGAAAAGAGGAGGGAAGGGAGTGTCCTGGGAAGGGTCATCACCTCAGATACTAAGAGGCCTGAAGAGGAGGTTCTTCAGAGCCTGGCTCTGGCCCTGCCCTCAGGGAGTGGTCAGCTCAGCCCAGAGCTGCATCCCCTGACAGCCCTTCCATAGAGGCTGCTGGCTGGAGCTATGGATAGGGGAGGGGAGAGAAGAAGAGAAGGACCCTCTAAGATGCCCATTCCCAGCTGTGGCAGGAATGGGGGTAGGGAGGCGGGTAGAGACAGAGGCAAGAGGGAGATTTGGAAGCCGAGGCTGGCCAGCAGAAGGGGAGGGCACTGGGAACGAAAGCTCACCTGAGGATTTGTTCCGCATCAGCCGGACTTCCCGGGCTTGGACGCCGTGGGACTGCAGCTGGCCACGGATCTGTACAGGAGATAGAGTGGGATGGGTTCAGCAAAGGGGGCGGCTAGGTGTGTAAGGCCAGCTGGAGGCCTCTGAGCCCCAAGGGGTCATCAACAACATACACATTCAGCCTCTTTTGCTTCTTTCAGAGCTTTCTTCCCCTCCTGAGTGATAACAGTCTCAGACCCACACCAGTACTAAATCTCGCTTCTAGCCCTGGACTTGCAGAAAGTGAATCAAATGAAGATAGGAACATAGTACAGGGCAAATGATGGCAGCAGGATGATTCCCAGAGACACAGAGACAACAAAAGAGCAAGAGAGTCAGCAAGTCAGGAATGGCGGGTGGGGTGAGCCGACAAGGGGCTTGGTGGCAGCCACGAAGCAAGGAAAGCTGAGATTCTTGCCCTTTGCAAAGGGTTCATTCCCTTCCCCTGGCTTGCACCAAAAAAACACCCATGATAAGGGAGCAAAGTGGGAATGACAAGAGCCTGAGCCAATCCCAGCCATGTGCCCTAGCCCAAGAGAGGAGAAACATATAGTAGAGGAAAAGGCATGGGCGTGGATCTGAGTGAAACTGACCTGAACTCGGGACCAGGTAAGACAGACTCACTAGGCTGGAAGCACCTCTTGTGGTGGATGGAAAATCTATGCCAGGCACTCTTGGGGAGCTAGACTCTTAGAAGAGTCTTTGGGCCTCTCAGCCTCAGACTCATCAGGTTAAACAACAAATAGAAAATTACCCTTACATACAGCCGTATCCACAAAGATGAAAAGGAAAGATACACAGAAGAGCTTGTCATGACTCCAAACGCTCAATGGGGAGGCTTAGGGAACAGCAAGAATGTAGGCTCTGGGGTCCAACTCCACTCCTCCACTTGCTAGAACATGAGGCAAGCCGCTTTGCTGTGTGAGGCTTTGTAGGACTATCTACAATGAGTACTTTTCTAGCAGAGCCTCTATGAGAATTTGATCAGGCCTAGCAGGCAGAGTACTCTTCCATAAATCCTTAGTGAATATCATCAATCAGCGACTGCCTGGCTTTGAGCAGGGAAGGTGGGCCACACTTCAGAAGCCCTCATATCACCAGGTGGGACCTCTACTGCCACAAAATGCGTAGCTAACGCTCTTCAGAGAAGCACTGCTTAGAGAACTGGTGGGGACTAAGGGCACTGAGAAAAACAAGGATAAGGGAGGCTAGACAAAAATCTAGTTAAGTAGCCGCCTTGGACTTTCAATATGGTTTGTTATAAGACAACTGTATGAGAAGAAAACAAGTAAATGGAGGAAGGTGGAAGGCAGAAAATGTCACAAATGCATTCATCACAAAGGGTGGAAAGGCTATCAGCAGCTACCCAGGTGCAGTGGCTAGATTAGAGATAAGAGTCCTTGCTGCTGACAAAAGAGGGGGAGGAAAATGGAATTTCAGATAATGCCATGGTCTCTAACACCTCTCCCCCATGGATTTCTGTCACCAGCAATACTCAACACTGTTATTTGGGAGGGACTAGCCCTCCATCCACATGTACAGAAAGGATGAAAACCAATGGGATGTGCAGGAGGGATGTTTGTTCCCTCCCACACCCACCAGCACTAGATAGCCCATGGTCACTTCCTCTGGGACAAGCTGGCCTGTCTGCAGCTTCTCCCTTCTAGACCAGGGACTGATGGGACCTGTCCAGAGGCTGGCCAGTGCTGGGGGCCAGTAGCCAGCGAAGGAGAAGAGGAAAGGTGTCAAGGTTGGTGGGGAGGGAGGGGAGGGGAGAAGTTGAGGGCCCTGAAGGAGACCCAGCCTGGCCTCCTGCTCTGCCATTTGCCCAGGGCCATAGGGGGCACGTACGTCATCCTCAGTGGCTGCCTGTGGCAGCATCCTCAGCATGACGATGTTACTGGCCTTCTCCTCCTCCTCCTCATCCTCCTCCTCCTCCTCCTCCTCCCCTTGCTCGGTCCGATAGTCCTGGTCCCGATAGTCGCCGTCTCGGGGGAAGCCTGGCGGGCCAGTGGGACTGTGCCTGTGCCGCCGCCGCCGCCTACGCTGAGTCTCGGAGCCCGGGGAGGCCTCGTAGGAGTCCTGGCCGACAGAATGAGACGAGAGATACCAGACGGGCAGTCAGTCTGGGCGGGCCTAGGGGCTGCCGCTGGCTCTCGGAGGCAGACAGGCAGGCTCTGAAAGCCAGGGGTGGGCGGGCTCCGGCTAAAGGCTCAGGCAGGCAGGGTGGGTAGGCCTTGGACTGCAGCCCTTCTGGGGCTGGAAATGTTCCACAGAATACTTTTGGGGGCTGCCTTCAGGGAACAGCAGTATTAATGTGGAGGAGGAACTCCCAAAGGCAGGTGACAAAACATAGCTGAAACCCCCTTGGGATAAACTAGCCTGGGGTCAGCAAACGTAGACGTTGTCTCTAATTTCTCCCCTCCTGGTCTTTTGCCAGCTCAGCTGATACGTGCATAATTATTCCTTGTACCACTGAAGACCACCTATCGCCCACAATTCCCGTACTACGTGCATACACTGGAACCATGCCAGAGGTATAGAAACAGCTTCACACAGGGCCAGACGGAGCCAGCACAATGTCTGAGGGCCACAACGTTTTGACTTAGTCCTTGTTCCTCAGCTCTGGCCAGGCTTCTGTTACTACCAGCTTCCTTCAAAACAGAGAGTGAATGCCTGTGGTACCTGGTTGTTGTCCAATCTACCCATTCCTAGACCAAGCAGGCAAGACCCGAGTCCACATCGTCCTGTCTGCAAGGGGACAGTGTCAGATGACTGCTCTACTCCACACTTGCCAATGCTCCCTTCTCAGGGCCCACTGGAGACATTCAGGCACGGTTCAACAGTGGCCACTAGGGAAACCTGGATAACTGTAGCCCTGGCTACCAAACAAAGCCGGTGGTCTACCATGGGGTCTTGAATTAGGCCCTCCAGAGGGCAGAAAGTGGCTGATATAACGCCCTCCCCTGTCCACCTGCTTGCAAGAGTGCTCTTTCAGCCAGGTGTAGTGGCACACACCTTTAATTCCAGCACTTGGGAGGCAGAGGTAGGAGGATCGCCACAAGTCTGAGGCCACTTGAGAATACATAGTGAATTCCAGGTCAGCCTGAGCCAGAGTGAGAAGACCCTACCTCAACCCTCCCCCCGAAAAAAAAGAGTACCCTTTGCATCCTACTAGATAAGAGAGCTGCCTACTCGCCCGAATCAAGACTCTTGACTATCCCCCTCAGACTGGAGTTCCCTTCAGTTAAGGCTGTTTCTTCCCCTCACAGGTGGGCTTTATGATGGCAAGCATCACACCCTCTCTCTACAGGCTCGAGGTTGTAATGACCCTCAGGTGTCCTTTCCTTTCCTCCCATCTAGGGGCTCTGTCAATACCAGGAATACCCAGGGCTGGCCTCCAAGAGCTGCTTGGCTTGGTGATATCCTTGCTTCTGGTTGCTCTCCCAGCCCCAGACACCAGATTCCATGGAAGAGACTCTATTAATGCCCTAAATTGGTAGGTGCAGGTAGTACATGTCTTGCAGTGAACTATAGGCCAAAACTGAACAACAGGGAAGAAGGGCTAGGGGCCCTGAGAAATAGAGGCAAGCAGTGTGGAAGCCAGGGAGACCCAACTCAGAAGAGCTCTCAGAGAAGGGTGTGGGGATAGACCCCCTCCAGGTGATGCAAAGCCACGGAGCAGTCTGAAGGCACAGGAGCAGAGTGCTGCCTACACCTGGTGCTGCAGCCAGACACACCCATCCCCACCCCGCCCCCCACACCCCACCCCCGCCCCCCCACTGCCCCAGGCCTGGTCCTGCCCTCACCTCTGCACTCTGCTCCTCAGAAGAGTCGTCATAGTCATGCTTGCCCTCCTGACTGCCATACTCGCGAGGGTAAGAGCGGTAGTCCATGTCTCTGTAATCGTGGTCTCTGCTGCGGTTCTCCCCACCATCATCCTGTGAGCGATCAGTGGCTCCATAGCGGCCAGTCCTATCACCACGACCACCACTAAGGGAAGAAAGACAGGGATTTGCTGGCCACCCTTTCTGAAAAGCCCAAGAGGCAAGAGTGGCCACATATACTTTCCTCTAGGGCCTTAGTCCCAACTGTCAGACAGGGTTAGCATTAGTTGACTACCACATGCTCTTAAAACTAATGCACCTCTCTCCATCCCTCATCCACCTCTCTGATCCATTTACAAATTGGGTATAGCCACGAGACTGGTTACCTCTCTACGAAAAAGCCTCTCTCAATTCTGATATGGTACCCAAAATCCCCAATGTGAGTGCTCACTAAGGTAAAGTCAATCAGTCTTTTCAATGGCTTCCTCTTAGTCACCAGATAACACACAAATGTTCAGCAAGATTCCACCAGGCCTGCAGAGTGAGATCATGCATGGCACTCTACCCACTCACAGCCACTTTGCCAGCGCTGGCAGCTCTTTTGTTAAAAGTTCTCCTACAGCAGTAATTGTAAGACAATTTAATTTGTTAAAAAAAAAAAAAACCCTGTGGGGGCTGGAAAGATAGCTCAGAATTGTTAAAGTTGCTTGCAAAGCCTGAAGGCCTGGGTTCAATTCCGCAATAACTACATAAAGCAAGACGCAAAAAGTAGCACATGTATCTGGTGTTTGTTTGCAGGGGGAAAGAGACCCTGGCATGCATGCATACACACATTCATACACCTAAACACACTCACACACAATGTTCAAACACAAAATATTAAAAGTCAGATGCACAAAGTAAAACAAGTGTCTGGAGTTCATCTGCAGTGGCTACAGGCCCTGGCATGCCCATTCTCCCTCTCTCTCAAATAAATTTATTCTTTCTCAAATAAATAAAAAAATTAAATTAATTAAATATTTAAAAAGAAACATTGCACTACTGGGGAGATGTTTCAGTGGTTAAAGGCACTTGTTTATAAAGTCAGACAGGCCTGCCTTGATTTCCTAGGATCCAAGTAAAGCCAAATGTACACAGTGGCACATATGCATGGAGTTTGCTTGCAGCATCAGGAAACCCTGGCATGACCACCCTAGTCTCTCTAGTGTTCTCTCTCTCTCTCTCTCTCTCTTTTTTTTTTTTTGGTTTCTCGAGGTAGGGTCTCACTCTAGCTCATGCTGACCTGGAATTCACTATGTAGTCTCAGGGTGGCCTCAAACTCACAGTAATCCTTTTACCTCTGCCTCCCAAATGCTGGGATGAAAGGCGTGCGCCACCACGCCCAGCTTCTCTTTCTTTATCTCTCTCAAATAAATAATACTTTTAGCCTAGAACTCACTGTATTGCCCAGAATGGCCTAGAACTCATAATCCCCTTTCCCCAGCCTTCCAAATACTGAAATTATAGGTATGAGCCATCATGTCAACTTGGATCACAGATTTTTAAAAATATTTTATTTACTTATTTTGAGAGAGAGACACACAGAGAGAGGCAAACAGAAAGAGAGAGAATGGGTGTGCCAGAGCCTCCAGACACTGCAAATGAACTCCAGATGCATGTACCACCTTATGCATATGGCTTACGTGGGTACTAGGGAATCGAACCTGGGTCCTTAGGCTTCACAGGCAAGCACCTTAACCACTAAGCAATTTCTCCAGCCTGGATCAAAGATTTTTACTTTTTGAGGTAGGGTCTCACTCTAGCCCAGGCTGATGTGAAATTCACTATGTAGTCCCAGGCTGGCCTTGAACTCACAGCAATACTCATACCTCTGCTTCCCCAGTGTTGGTATTAAAGGCATGTGCCACCATGCTCAGCAGATCAAAGATTTAAATAAAAGAATTAAACCATTAATAGCAAGAGAGAAGGCCAGGTATGGTGGCACATGTTTATAATCTCAGCATTTGGGAGGCCGAGGCAGGAGAATCCTAAATTCAAGGCAAATTTGATTCATTAGACCTTGACTAAAACAAAAAGTAAAAAGAGAGGGCTGGAAAGATGGTCCAGTGGTTAAAGGCTCTTGCTTGAAAAGCCTGCCAGCCTTGATTTGATTCCCCAGTACCCACATAAAGCCAGATGAACAAAATGGCATATGTGCTTGGAATTTGTTTGCAGTGGCAGGAGGCTCTGGCATGCCTATACTCACTCTCTCTCAAAAATAAATACAATATTAAAAACAGCTGGGCATGGTGGCATACGCCTTTAATCCCAGCACTTGGAAGGCAAATGTAGGAGGATCACCATGAGGCTACCCTGAGACTACATAGTGAATTCCAGGTCAGCCTGGGCTAGAGTAAGAACTGACCCTGGAGGAGGGGAAGCTGGGTGTGGTGGTTCACACAGGTGAGGTTCAGGTAGGAAGATGGATATGAGTTAAAAGCCAGTTTGAGTTAAACAGTGAGCTTGAGGACAGACTGGACTACCGTGAGAACATGCCCCCAAAGCAAACATCTAGTTGTCAAGGTGGCACATACCTTTAATCCCAGCAATTGGGAGGCAAAGGTAGGAAAACTGGTGTGAGTTAGAGGCTACCCTGATACTACATAGTAAATTTCAGGTCAGCCTCAGCTAGAGTGAGAACCTATCTAGAAAAAACACAGAAAAAAATCCAAAAGCCATACAATAAATACAATAAAATATTATTAAAGTCAACTATAGGAAAATAAAATATTTATGCTTAGAAAAATATAAAGAAACATTAAACAAGTTAAATCAAAAGACAAACTGGAGCTAGAGTGACGGCTTATTGGTTAAGGCACTTTCCTGCAAAGCCTAAGCACTCATGTTCGAATCTCCAGGTCCCACATAGCCAAATGCACAGTGACCCAAACACGCAATGTCACACATGCCCACAAGAGAGTTCACCTATCTGGAGTTTGTTCACAGCAGCTAAGGTCCTGGCGTGTGTCCTCTCTCTCTCTCAAAAATAAATAATTAAAAAATAAAAGACAGGGCTGGGGAGATGGCTTATAAGGTGAGGCACTTGCCTGCAAAGCCAAAAGACCTACGTTTGATTTCCCAGGACCCACATAAGCCAGATGCACAAGGTGGTGCATGCATCTGGAGTTTGTTTGCAGCAGCTGGAGGCCCTGGTGCGCCCCTCTCTCTCTCTCTCTCAAATAAATAAATAATAATTTTTTAAAGGCAAACTGGAGGAGCTAGAGGTATGGTTCAGTGGTTAAGGTGCTTACCTGCAAAGCCTAAGGTTGGGAGTTCAATTCCCAGGGTAGCACATGCATCTGGAGTTCATTTGTAGTGGCTAGAGGCCCTGGCATGCCCATTCTCTCTCTCTGCTTCTCTCTCTCTCTCTCTCTCTCAAATAAAATAAACTAAAAACAAAAACAAGACAAAACAAAACAAAAAAACCAAACAAGCCAGGTGTGATGGCACATGCCTATAATCCCAGCACTTGGGAGGCTAAGGTAGGAGGATTGCCATGAATTCCAGGTCAGCCTGGGTTAGAGCGAGACCCTGATCGCAGCACTGGCACCACCACGTGGAGGCAGAGGTAGGAGGATTACTGTCAGTTTGAGGCCAGCCTGAGACTACACAGTGCATTCCAGATCAGCCTGGGCTACAAGTGAGACACTACCTTGAAAAAGAAAAAGCAGGGGCTGGGGAGATGGCTCAGTAATTAAAGGCACTTGCTTACAAAGCCTGCAGGTCCAAGTTTGATACCCCAAGTACCTACATAAAGCCAGATGCATAATGTGACACATGCATCTGAAGTTCATGTGCAGTGGGGACTAAGTAGGGAGGATTACAAATTCAAGGCCAGCTTGAGTGATTTAGTGAGATCCTGTCTCAAAATAAAGAAAAATAACACTGGGAAAAATGAGTTAAACAGAATATGGAAAGTGAAACTATACCAAATAAACCAACATACAGCACCTTTCTTTTTTGGTTTTAGGAGGTAGAGTCTCACTCTAGCCCAAGCTGACCTGGAAGTCAATATATAGTCTTAGGGTGGCCTCCAACTCATAGCGATTTTCTTACCTCTGCCTCCCAAGTACTGGGATTAAAAGCATGTGCCAACACATCCGGCTCCTTTTTAGTTTTTTTGAAGCAAAGCCTCATTCAAACCCAGGCTGACCTGGAACTCTTTTTTAGCCCAGGCTGGCCTCAAACTCACAGCGATCCTTCTACCTCAGCTTCTGGACTGCTGAAATTAAAGACATGTGCTACCATATCTGGCTTTGAGCTGCCCAATGAGTTGAGGTGTTTTATTGTTCTTGCCTTAAAGAATTGTTTATATATTCCAGTTATGAATTTCTTACCTGATACATGATTTGCAGGGATGTTTTCCCTCCCCCCCTATCTATCTATCTATCCATCCATCCATCCATCCATCCACACATACATTTTTTTCCTTTTCATTCCTTTCTTTTTTTTTTTCAAGTAGGGTCTTGCGCTAGCTCAGGAATTCTATTCTCACTATGTAGTTCCAGGCTGGTCTTGAACTCATAGTGATCCTCCTACGTATGCCTAAAAGCCTGTGCCACCACTCCGGTTCCAGCTCATCTTTGGTTGGTTGGTTGGTTTGTTTTGTTTTGTTTTTCGAGGTAGGGTTTCACTCTAGCTCAGGCTGGTCTGGAATTTACTATGTAATCTCAGGGTGGCCTTGAATTCATGGTGATCTGCCCACCTCTGCCTACTGTACTGAGTGGTGGGATTAAAGGCATGCACCACCACGCTTGGCTTCATCTTTGTTTTTCTAAATTAAATCTAATATTTTTTTTCCTTTGGTTTTTGCTAGGCAGGGTCTCACTCTAGCCCAGGATGACCTGGAATTTGCTGTGTAGTCAGAGTTGCCTCAAACTCATGGTGATCCTCCTACCTCTGCCTTGTAAGTGCAGAAATTAAAGGCATGTGCCACCACGCCCCACTAAATCTAATATAATTTTAACAAAGGTTTATTTGTTACAAAATGTTCAAATACTAAAGCTAAAAACATAAATTCAGGTCAGGCTATATTAATATACACACATTTGGGGCTGGAGAGATGGCTTAGTGGTTAACAAAGGACCCAGGTTCAATTCCCCAGGACCCACATAAGCCAGATGCACAATATAGCGCATGTATCTGGAGTTCAGTTGTAGTGGCCAGAGGCTCTGGCACTTCCATTCTCTACCTCTTTATCTATCAAATAAATAAATAAAAATAGAACATTAAATTAAATTAAAAAATACATTCTTCTGACTGATTGACCCTCTCATACATTACATGTTTAAACTGAAGGAACAAGAAAACTGTATCCATGCCCTTAATTTTTTCAGCTTGATGATAATGAAAAGACCTTGGCTTTCAGGTGACATGTAAGGAAGTTTTGACTCACTTGTGGTGGCATTTGATGTTTCAGTACTTGGATTCTACACATCTTTTACGAATTTTCCTTACTGTCTTGGGGGCAGTTTGACATTAGTAAAAGTTGTTGGGTACTTTAACGAAATGAAGGATGAAGTATAAAATTAATCAACTTGACAACAAGCCCTCCTATGTCCATTTCTCCCCCCTCAAAAAATATTTTAAAGAAACAACATTAATAAAACCTGAATTAAAATAATAAATAAATGGAAAAATGAATGTACTATGCTTATCAAACTGCCCAGTAAGCACTTCTCTTAATATTCATACCCTTATATTAACGCTACTCTCACTTTGGGTAGAGAATCTTCTCTTTTCAGATGGCAGTGACCTTGGTATGACTCAGAAGGTATCATAGTGCTAGAAAGAAGTGACTGGAGTACTGAGTAACATCTCAATCACACCTTCCAAGGCTCAGGGTCTAATGCGGAAGAGGTAGTGGAAAGAATGTAAGAGCCAAAGGAAGGGTAGGACTCCTTACAACGTGCTCCCTCCAGACACAAAATGGCCTGGATATTCATGACCTCATAGTGCCTGACACTACCTACACAAGACCATCATAAGAGGAGGAAAAGATCATGACATCAAAATAAAAGAGAGACTGATTGAGATGGGGAGGGGATATGATGGAGAATGGAATTTCAAAGGGGAAAGTGGGGGGGGGGAGGGAATTACCATGGGATTTTTTTTATAATCATGTAAAATGTTAATAAAAATTGAGAAAATAATAATAATAAATAATAATAAATACATTATTTGCAAAATTATTAAAGATCAAATAAAACAGATAGTTCAAATAAAATAAGGTATCCTTTGAGGATTCATCTGTTTTACAAAAAAATTTTGGAGCCAGGTGTGGTGTCACACACCTCCTTTTGATCCCAGCACTTGGAAGGAAGAGGTAGGAGGAATGCCATGAGTTTGAGGCCATTCCGAGGCTACATAGTGAATCACAGGTCAGCCTGAGCTAGAGTGAGATGCTTCCTAGAAAAAAAAAATGGACTGGAGAAATCATTCAGCAGTTAGGCACTACTTGCCTGCAAAGCCTAATGATCCAAGTTTGATTTCTCCGGTACCCATGTAAATCCAGATGCACAAAGTGGCACAGGTGTCTGTCTGGAGTTTGTTTGCAGTGGTTTGAGGCCCTGGCACTCCCATTCTCTCTCTCTCTCTCTCTCCCTCTGTCTCTCTCTCAATCAAATACATGTCTGTCATGGTGTAAACCAACTTTCCAGTGAGTTGTTTGCCAGAGAGGTCTCCGATGCCTCCAAAACATTATAGGCCATTGCCAAGGCCCTTAGTTTCCCACAAGGAATAGATGGTAAGACCCTATTGCTGGAGACTCCACATACTTGGGCTGCAAGGCCACTGAGAAATCTGCTGGAACTGAGCTGATAACTTTCTTCATGTAGACCAGATGACAGAAAGCTGGAAGAAGTCATTCTACATGCAGTTCAATGGGAGAGAGAGAAATCACCAGTGAAGATACTCAACAGTGGACACTGCAAGCCTTATATTTGGCCAGCCAGGCCAAATGAGCCAATGGGTGCAATAGTGGCACATCTGTCATGGTGGAAACCAACTGCCCTCCAATTGGACTGGAGGCCCGCTCCATGGGAGGGAATACATCCCTGATACTGAAAACTTAAAACAGGGGTAGTCATGAGCCCTAGGGGCGTAACATCTGTTGATGTCTGGAAAAAGGTATATACTATGCTTATCAAACTGCCCGGCAAGCACTTCTCTTAATGTCCATACCCTTATATTAATGCCACTCTCAGTTTTGGTAGAGAATCTTCTCTTTTCAGATGGCAGTGACCTTGGGATGACTCAGAAGGCATCATGGTACTGGGAAGAAGTGACAGGAGTGCTCAATACTGCAATATCTCTATCACACCTTCCAAGGCTCAGGGTCTATTGCAGAAGAGGTGGTGGAAAGAACGTAAGAGCCAAAGGAAGGGTAGGATTCCTTACAACATGTTCCCCCAGACACAAAGTGGCCTGGATATCATTGACCTCACAGTGCCTGACACTACCTACACAAGACCATCATAATAGGGGGGAAAGATCATGACATCAAAATAAGAGACTGATTGAGATGGGGAGAATGAGGTTTCAAAGGGGAAAGTGGGGGAGGGAGGGTATTACCATGGGATATTTTTTAAAGTCATGGAAGTTGTTAATAAAAAAAATTTTAAAAAATTGAGACATCAAAAAATAAATTTTTTTGTTTTATTTTTTCGAGGTAGGGTTTCATTCTAGTCCAGGCTGACCTGGAATTCACTATGGAGTCTTAGGGTGGCCTCGAACTCACGGCGATCCTCCTACCTCTGCCTCCCGAGTGCTGGGATTAAAGGCGTGCGCCACCTCGCCTGGCTTTCAAAAAATAAATTTTTAAAGCTTTAAAAAATTTTTATTTATTAGAGGGAGAGAGAGATAGAGAGAGAGTGTGTGACAATGGGTACACCAGGGCCTCTGTAAATGAACTCCAGATTCATGCACCACCATGTGCATCTGGCTTGCGTGGGACCTGGAGAATTGAACCTGGGTTCTTACACTTCACAGGCATATGCCTTAACCACTGAGCCATCTCTCCATCCCAAACTAAATTTTATTTGCAAGCTCACGTGCATGCGTTTGTGCGTGCAGATGTGCATGCCAGGGTCTCTTGCCACTACAAATGCCAGGTACATGAACCACTTAAGTGCACCTAGCTTTATAGGGGTGGCTAGGAATCAAATCCATACCAGCACGCTTTGCAAGCAAGGTACTTTTAATCTCTTAGCCATCTCTCCAGCCCTCTTTTCATCTTGATAATATTCTTTGATGTAGAAGTTTCTAATTTTTTTATTTTTTGTTTTATTATTTATTTATTTAAGAGCAACAGACAGAGAGAGAAAGAGGCAGAGAGAGAGAAAGAATGAATGGGTGCGCCAGGGCCTCCAGCCACTGTAAACGAACTCCAGACGCGTACGCCCCCTTATACATCTGGCTTACGTGGGTCCTGGGGAACTGAGCCTTGAACTGGAGTCCTTGGACTTCACAGGAAAGCGCTTAACCGCTAAGCTCTCTCTCCAGCCCAGAAATTCCTAATATTGATGAAGGTAGAGTCTCACTCTAGGCCAGGCTAACCTGAAACTTACTCTGTAGCCCAGGCTGGCCCTGAACTCATGAATATCCTCCTACCTCAACTTTCCAAGAGCTAGGATTAAAGAGCTAGGATTAAAGGCATGCTCCATCACATCCAACTTTAGTAACTTACTTCTATTTTTATTTATTTGGAAGGAGAGAGTGTGGGGGCAATGGGTGTCCAGAGCCTCTTGCCAATGCAAATGAACTTCAGATGCATGTGTCACCACTTTGTGTATCTGGCTTTACTTGAGTACTGGGAAATTTAACGCAGGCTGTCAGGCTTTGCAAGCAAGCACTGTTCACCACTGTGGCATCTTAAGACCCTCCCCTGAAGTAATTTTTTTGTTTGTTTTTTTTTTCAAGGTAAGGTTTCACACTAGTGCAGGCTGACTTGGAACTCACTCTGTAGTCACAGACTGGCCTGGAACCCATAGTGGTCCTCCTACCTCTGCCTCCTGAGTACTGGGGATTAAAGGCGTACACCACCATGCCTGGCATATTTTTCTCTCTCCTCTCCCCTCCCCCCTCCTCTTCCTTTCCCTTCTCTTCTTTTGATACTTTATCCCAGGCTGACCTGGAATTCACTATGCAGTCTCAGGCTGGCCTTGAACTCATAGTGATCCTCTTATCTCTGCCTCCTTAGTTCTGGTATTAAAGGTGTATTCCACCATGCCTGGCTGTAATTGTTTTTGATTTTGAAATATTTTATTTTATTCATTTATTTGAGAATGAGAGAAATAGGCAGATAGAGAGGGAAAGAGAGAATGGGCACACCAGGGCCTCTAACCAATATAAACAAACTCCAGACGCATGTCCCACCATGTGCATCCGGCTTTATGTGGGTTCTGGGGAATCAAACCTGGGTCCTTACACTTTGCAGGAAAGCTCCTTAACCATTGAGCCATCTCTCCAGCCCTCCCCCCCCCCGTAAACCCAAACATTTTTTTTCTAAAAAAATTTATTTATTTGCAAGCAGAGAGAGAGGGATAGAAGAGATAGAGAGAGAATGGGCATGCCAGGGCCTCTAGCCACTGCAAACAAACTCTAGATGCATGTGCCTCTTGTGTATGTGGCTTATGTGGATCCTGGGGAATCAAACCTGAGTCGTTTGGTTTCACAGCAAACGCCTTAAGCACTAAGCCATTTCACCAGGCCCCCCCCTTTTTTTTCTTTCTTTTCTTTCTTTTAAAATATTTTTGTTTATTTTTATTTATTTATTTGAGAGCGACAGACAGAGAGAGAAAGAGGCAGAGAGAGAGAGAGAGAAAGAGAGAATGGGCGCACCAGGACCTCCAGCCACTGCAAACGAACTCCAGACGCGTGCGCCCCCTTGTGCATCTGGCTAACGTGGGTCCTGGGGAATTGAGCCTCGAACCGGGATCCTTAGGCTTCACAGGCAAGCACTTAACTGCTAAGCCATCTCTCCAGCCCAACCAGCCCCTTTTTTGTTTTTCGAGGTAGGGTCTTACTCTAGCCCAGGCTGACCTGGAATTCACTATGTCGTCCCATGCTGGCCTCAAACTCCCTGCGATCCTCCTACCTCTGCCTTCCAAGTGCTGGGATTAAAAGGCATGTGCCACCACACTCGGCAACATTTATCTTTTTATTATGACATTTGTGTACATATATATATATATATATCATTTTACCTTGTTCAAATTCATATTCACATTCATGTGCTCTCCTTCTTTTTTGTTTCTTAGGGACCATTGCAAATTTGAAGAATACTGATCAGGTATATTGTAGAATGTCCCTCTACTTGGCTTCTTCAGATGTGTTTGCCTAATTAGACTTGTGACTATGAGGTTTTTTTCCTTGAGAAGCAACAATAACTTCTGACTGTATCATATCAAGCAGAAAATGGCATCATTCCTCCAGCCACTGCAAACTAACTCCAGACACATGTATCTGGCTTACGTGGGTGCTGGGAAATCAAACCTAGGTCCTTAGCCTTCACACGGAAGCGCCTTAACCACTAAGTCATCTCTTCAACCCAGTCTTTGGATTTTTTTTAAATTTTATATTCATTTATTTATTAGACACAGAGAAAGGGGGAGAGGGAGTGAGAATGGGCGCACGAGGGCCTCCAGCCACTGCAAACAAACTCCAGACACATGCATCACCTTGTGCATCTGGCTTACGTGGGTGCTGGGAAATCGAACCTAGGTCCTTAGCCTTCACACGGAAGCGCCTTAACCACTAAGTCATCTCTTCAACCCAGTCTTTGGATTTTTTTAACTTTTATTTTTATTTATTTATTAGAGACAGAGAGAAGGAGAGTGTGTGAGAATGGTGCACTAGGGCCTCTAGCCACTGCAAATGAACTCCAGGCACATGTGCCACCATGTGCATCTGGCTTACGTGGGACCTGGAGAATTGAACTGAGGTCCTTAGGCTTTGCAGGCATGTGCCTTAACCGCTAAGCCATCTCTCCAGCCCCCTTTTTGTTTTTTTGGGGGGAGGGTGGGCTTTTTTTTAGCCTAGGCTGACCTGGAATGACACATGTATCTGGCTTACGTGGGTGCTGGGAAATCGAACCTAGGTCCTTAGCCTTCACACGGAAGCGCCTTAACCACTAAGTCATCTCTTCAACCCAGTCTTTGGATTTTTTTAACTTTTATTTTTATTTATTTATTTGAGAGATGCAGACAAAAAGAGGCAGATAGATAGAGAATGGGCTCACCAGGGCCTGCAGCCACTGCAAACAAACTCCAGATGCGTGTGCTCCTTGTGCATCTGGCTTACGTGGGTGCTGGGAAATCGAACCTAGGTCCTTAGCCTTCACACGGAAGCGCCTTAACCACTAAGTCATCTCTTCAACCCAGTCTTTGGATTTTTTTAACTTTTATTTTTATTTATTTATTTGAGAGATGCAGACAAAAAGAGGCAGATAGATAGAGAATGGGCTCACCAGGGCCTGCAGCCACTGCAAACAAACTCCAGATGCGTGTGCTCCTTGTGCATCTGGCTTACGTGGGTGCTGGGAAATCGAACCTAGGTCCTTAGCCTTCACACGGAAGCGCCTTAACCACTAAGTCATCTCTTCAACCCAGTCTTTGGATTTTTTTAACTTTTATTTTTATTTATTTATTTGAGAGATGCAGACAAAAAGAGGCAGATAGATAGAGAATGGGCTCACCAGGGCCTGCAGCCACTGCAAACAAACTCCAGACACATGCATCACTTGTGCATCTGGCTTACGTGGGTGCTGGGAAATCGAACCTAGGTCCTTAGCCTTCACACGGAAGCGCCTTAACCACTAAGTCATCTCTTCAACCCAGTCTTTGGATTTTTTTAACTTTTATTTTTATTTATTTATTTGAGAGATGCAGACAAAAAGAGGCAGATAGATAGAGAATGGGCTCACCAGGGCCTGCAGCCACTGCAAACAAACTCCAGATGCGTGTGCTCCTTGTGCATCTGGCTTACGTGGGTGCTGGGAAATCGAACCTAGGTCCTTAGCCTTCACACGGAAGCGCCTTAACCACTAAGTCATCTCTTCAACCCAGTCTTTGGATTTTTTTAACTTTTATTTTTATTTATTTATTTGAGAGATGCAGACAAAAAGAGGCAGATAGATAGAGAATGGGCTCACCAGGGCCTGCAGCCACTGCAAACAAACTCCAGATGCGTGTGCTCCTTGTGCATCTGGCTTACGTGGGTGCTGGGAAATCGAACCTAGGTCCTTAGCCTTCACACGGAAGCGCCTTAACCACTAAGTCATCTCTTCAACCCAGTCTTTGGATTTTTTTAACTTTTATTTTTATTTATTTATTTGAGAGATGCAGACAAAAAGAGGCAGATAGATAGAGAATGGGCTCACCAGGGCCTGCAGCCACTGCAAACAAACTCCAGACACATGTATCTGGCTTACGTGGGTGCTGGGAAATCGAACCTAGGTCCTTAGCCTTCACACGGAAGCGCCTTAACCACTAAGTCATCTCTTCAACCCAGTCTTTGGATTTTTTTAACTTTTATTTTTATTTATTTATTTGAGAGATGCAGACAAAAAGAGGCAGATAGATAGAGAATGGGCTCACCAGGGCCTGCAGCCACTGCAAACAAACTCCAGACACATGTATCTGGCTTACGTGGGTGCTGGGAAATCGAACCTAGGTCCTTAGCCTTCACACGGAAGCGCCTTAACCACTAAGTCATCTCTTCAACCCAGTCTTTGGATTTTTTTAACTTTTATTTTTATTTATTTATTTGAGAGATGCAGACAAAAAGAGGCAGATAGATAGAGAATGGGCTCACCAGGGCCTGCAGCCACTGCAAACAAACTCCAGATGCGTGTGCTCCTTGTGCATCTGGCTTACGTGGGTGCTGGGAAATCGAACCTAGGTCCTTAGCCTTCACACGGAAGCGCCTTAACCACTAAGTCATCTCTTCAACCCAGTCTTTGGATTTTTTTAACTTTTATTTTTATTTATTTATTTGAGAGATGCAGACAAAAAGAGGCAGATAGATAGAGAATGGGCTCACCAGGGCCTGCAGCCACTGCAAACAAACTCCAGATGCGTGTGCTCCTTGTGCATCTGGCTTACGTGGGTGCTGGGAAATCGAACCTAGGTCCTTAGCCTTCACACGGAAGCGCCTTAACCACTAAGTCATCTCTTCAACCCAGTCTTTGGATTTTTTTAACTTTTATTTTTATTTATTTATTAGAGACAGAGAGAAGGAGAGTGTGTGAGAATGGTGCACTAGGGCCTCTAGCCACTGCAAATGAACTCCAGGCACATGTGCCACCATGTGCATCTGGCTTACGTGGGTGCTGGGAAATCGAACCTAGGTCCTTAGCCTTCACACGGAAGCGCCTTAACCACTAAGTCATCTCTTCAACCCAGTCTTTGGATTTTTTTAACTTTTATTTTTATTTATTTATTTGAGAGATGCAGACAAAAAGAGGCAGATAGATAGAGAATGGGCTCACCAGGGCCTGCAGCCACTGCAAACAAACTCCAGATGCGTGTGCTCCTTGTGCATCTGGCTTACGTGGAGGCTGAGACAGGTGAATCCTCCTGCCTCAGCCTACAGAGTGTCCAGAGTGTCACACCAGGCTTAGAATTATCTGGATTTTAAAAGTCTTTATTCTTTTTTTTTTTTTTTTTGGTTTTTTGAGGTAGGGTTTCACTCTAGCTCAGGCTGACCTGGAATTCACTATGTAGTCTCAGGGTGGCCTCGAACTCACGGCGATCCTCCTACCTCTGCCTCCTGAGTGCTGGGATTAAAGGCGTGCGCCACCACGCCCGGCTTTAAAAGTCTTTATTCTTTAAAAAATTTTTATTTATCTATTTGCAACATGTGTTGATTTTTTTTTTTTTTTTGGTTTTTCGAGGTAGGGTCTCACTCTAGCCCAGGCTGACCTGGAATTCACTATGGAGTCTCAGGGTGGCCTCGAACTCACGGAAATCCTATCTCTGCCTCCCAAGTGCTGGGATTAAAGGCGTGCGCCACACGCCCGGCCTCTATTTGTATTTTTATAGGCATGCCAGGGTCCCTTGCCACTGCAAATAGAACACTAGATGCTTGCACCATTTTCTGCAACAGGATTTACATGGGTGGCTGAGGAACTGAACCCAGGCCAGCAAGCTTGGCAAGCAAGGGGCTTTAACCACTGAACCATCTCCTCAGCCCCTTAAAATCTTTTTTGGTTTTTGTGGTTTTTGGAGGTAGGGTTTCGCTCTAGCCCAGGCTGACCTGGAATTCACTATGTAATCTCAGGGTAGCCTCGAACTCACAGAAATCCTGTGGCAGTTCAACCTCCCAAGTGCTGGGATTAAAGGCTTGGGTCACCACTTCTGTATACATCATTCTCAATTTTTTTTTTTTGAGGTAGGGTCTCACTGTGGCCCAGGCTGACCTGGAACTCACTATGTAGTCTCAGGGTGGCCTTGAACTCACGATCCTCCTACCTCTGCCTCCCAAGTGCTGGGATTAAAGGCGTGTACTACCATTCTCAAATTTTGAATTATGTTCCTTTTAGGCCAGTGACAATAACCCCCAATGCCCATGTTCATTCATTCATATTAATTCTGTCTCTCCCTCCCTCCCTTTCTCCTTCCAGGGCCTTTCACATGCTAAACATTCACTGAACCTTGGAGACACTCCCCCAGCCTTCTTCCTCAGTATTATTTTGTTTTGGCTTTGGGGAGGGGCAGTATCACATGTAGCCCAGGCCTGAACTCACTGTATACAAGAGGCTAATTGAACTAATCCTATTGCTTCCACCTTCTAAGTGCTAGCATCATAGGGATGTGTCACCATGCCCGGCTTGGCCCTCAATATTCTTAATTACACAACTCCAGCTGGGTATATGACTTTCCTTAAGAAACACTAGGTGGTGCACTGAAGGGTCATTAGGAGCAAACCCTGGGTTTAGGGACCTCTTCCATTCCTCAGCTCCCCTAGATCTTTGCCCATCTCTTCCTCAGAGCCCCTGCTGTGGGCATCACAGCCCTTGTCAGGGCCTTGGAGAGAGGAACACAAGATAATTTTTTGAGGTAGGGTCTCACTCTAGCCCAGGGTGACCTGGAACTCACTCTGTAGTTCCAGGCTGGCCTCGAACTCACAG
This sequence comes from Dipus sagitta, assembly GCA_036346955.1. Classification (NCBI taxonomy): domain Eukaryota; kingdom Metazoa; phylum Chordata; class Mammalia; order Rodentia; family Dipodidae; genus Dipus; species Dipus sagitta. The sequence continues at coordinate 46,818,100 of CM070776.1, read as the reverse complement.
CGAACCTCCTATCTCTGCCTCCTAAGTACACCACCATGCCCAGCCAACACAAAAAAATTTAAACCTTTCTGTCCCATAAAGATAGTTTGACTGAATGTCTTCCTACAGACATGGGAAAGAAAAGTTTAAGCCATCTTGCTCAACTATTATTAATTGGATTTGTATTGAAATCATCCAATGTGAATTGTTTTGGTTTGTTTTTGAGGTAGGGTCTCACTCTAGCCCAGGCTGACCTAGAAATCAATATGTAGTCTCAGGCTGGCCTTGGAATCACTGCAATCCTCCTACCTATGCCTCCTGAATGCTGGGATTAAAGGCAAGTGCCACCACTCCCAGCAGAGACAAAGACAGAATGAGCACACTAGGGCCTCTAGCAGCTGCAAAGGAACTCCAGACATATGTGCCATATTGTGCATCTGGCTTTATGTGGGTACTGAGGAATCCAACTCAGTTTGTTAGCCTTTACAGGCAAGCACCTTAACCTCTGAGACATCTCTCCAGCCCTAAAATGAATTTTAATTTGTATGCAATTTAACATGGTACCAAAAATCCTGGGCAATGTTCCAGTAAAAATATAGAACTGGGGCTGGGAAGATGGATCAGTGGTTAAAGGCTCTTGTTTGCAAAGCCTGCTGACCTGGGTTCAATTCTCCAGTACCCATGTAAATCCAGATGCAAGGTGTCACATGCATCTGGAGTTCATTTGCTATGGCAAGAGGTATGCCTGCCTTCCTTCCTCTCTCTCTCCCTCACTGCACATTTCATTTTTAAAATGAAAAGAAGCCAGGCATGGTATGATGGTACACACCTTTAATCCCAGCACTTGGAAGGCAGACGTAGGATATCAGTTGAGTTTGAGGCCAGCCTGAGACTCCATAGTGAATTCCAGATCAGTTTGGGCTAGAGTGAGACCCTACCGCAAAAAAAAAAAAAAAAAAAAAAAAAAAAAAAACAGAAAAAAAGAAAGAAAAGAGGGCTGGAAAGATGGCTTGGTGGTCAAGGCATTTGCCTGCAAAACCAAAGGATCCCGGTTCAATTCTCCAGGACCCACGTAAGCCAGATGCATAAGGGGGCACATGCATCTAGGGTTTGTTTGCAGTGGCTGGAGACCCTGGCACGCCATTCTCTCTGTCTCCCCCTCTTTTTCTCTCTCAAATAAATAAATAAATAAAATATGTGAAGAAAAGAAAGAAAGAAAAGTAAACTATGAGGTGATAGGGTAGCCAGGCATGGTGGCCCACATCTTTAATCCCAGCATTTGGGAGGCTGAGGTAAGAGGACCACCATGAGTTCAGATGCAGCTTGGACTACATAGTGAATTCCAAGTCAGCCTCAAACCCCCTACTCACCAAAAGATGTGATAGGGTGGATTTGCATTCAACATGCCAACTACTCAGAAAGATTGTCAGAATTAACAGTGAACTACTAAAAATAATGAGAGGGGCTGGAAAGGTGGCTCAGTAGCTGAAGGTGCTTGCTTATTGGGCCTGATAGCCCAGGTTTGACTCCACAATACCCATATGAAGCCAGATGTACGGGGTGAAGCGTGCCTCTATAGCTCATTTGCAGTGGCAGGAGGCCCTGGGGCATCCACACTCGCTCACTCACTCACTATCTCTCTCACACATAGATAGAAAGATAGATAAAAATTTTTTTGAATACTAAGAGAACATAGCAGGAATAAGACAATTCATAGCAGGCAACTGCTTTTTTCTATCTCAGAAAATACCAGCAGGCAAAATTTTTAAGAGCCAATGAAAATTATTGATGTACCTAGGGATTACTTTAACAAAGTAAAGGATTACTTTAACAAAGAGGCAAAACCTATTATTTTCATTCATTTGGGGTTTTATGCACTTTAAACAAAATTTGAAATATTCAGGCTGAAGAGATGAATCAGTGTTTAAGGCACCTGCATGCAAAGCCTAATGACCCAGGTTTGATTTCCCAGTATCTACATAAAGCCAGATGCACAAGGTGGCACATGCATCTGGAGTTCATTTGCAGTGGCCGGAGGTCCTGGCATGCCCATTCACTCTGTTTTTCTTTTATCTCTCTCTGCTTGCAAATGAATAAATACTTTAAAAAATTTTAAATATTCTCCATACAGGTCATGGATAAGATGGCTACTTACAAAAACAACAAATTCCCCCAAATATAGAAATTAAATGTAATCACAATCAAAATTCCTGTTTCTAGCCAGGCATGGTGACATACTTGGGTGGTTGAGGTAGAAAGTTTGCCAGGAGTTTGAGGCCAGCCTGGATTAGAGTGATACCCTGCCTCAAAAAAAAAAATCCAATTATTGTTTTGAGAGACTTGAAAAACTTTTTTTTTTGTAGTGCTGGGGATAGCTGGGCCTCACACATGGTAAACACATTCTCTGCCACTATGCTACACTCTCACCTTCTTGATAAATTTTTATATAGGTCGGGTGTGGTGGCGCACGCCTTTAATCCCAGTACTTGGGAGGCAGAGGTAGGAGGATCATCGTGAGTTTGAGGCAACCCTGAGACTAAATAGTAAATTCCAGGTCAGCCTGAGCTAGAGTGAGACTCTACCTCAAAAAACAACAGCAGCAAAAAAAAAAAAATGTATATATATATATATATATATATATGGAGAGAGAGAAGAACACAAAGCTCTACAAATGGTTAAATCTATTAAAAAAGTAAGAGCTAAGGGCTGGAGAGATGGCTTAGTAGTTAAAGCACTTGCCTGCGAAGCCTAAGGACTCATGTTAGACTCTCCAGGCCCCACGTAAACCAGACACAGTGACATAAGCATGCAAGGTTGCATATACGCACAAGGGGGCACACTCCTTTGGAGTTCAACTGCAGAGGCTGGAGGCCCTAGCATGCCAATTTTGTTTCTCTCACACACACATAAAAAAAGGCCAGTCTGTTGGGCTTGCCTCAAAAAAAAAAAAAAAAAAAAGAGCAAAGTAGGAGCTATTTAGATACTCTATAAAGGGCTGGAGAGATGGCTTAGTAGTTAAGGCACTTTCCTGCAAAGCCAAATTACCCAGGTTTGATTCCCCAGGACCCACATCAGCCAGACGCACAAGGTGCCACATACATCTGAAGTTTGTTACAGTGGATAAGAGGCCCAGGCACACCCATTCTTTCCCTCTCTCTCAAATAAATAAATAAGACATTTTTTAAAAGATACTCTATAAAGTTAACGAAATCAGTAAGGTTCCAGTACAAGAATGAGCAAATAGATGAACAGAACAAGTTCTATCACTCAAGATGGATCCATGTATGAAGGAGCTTGATAGTCCAGTAATCAACAGAGTAAGAATAGACTACTTATGAGGTGGCACTGGGCAAACTGCCCTCTATATAAAGAAAAATAAAATTAAAGCCTACCTTATATCATACTCAAAACTGGACTCTAAATAGAATAAATCTTTTGTGATCAGGAGTGAAAAGAGAAAATCCTGAAAACACAAAGTTTATGGCAAAAGGTAATGATTTTAGTGCATCAAAAAAAACCAAAAAAACAAACAAACAAAAAAAAAAAACACGAAGAAGAACAAAACTAAAATCCCCACACTCAGGATGCTGAGGTGGGAACATCACCATGAGTTCAAGGACAGCCTCGACTACATAGTGAGTTCCACTTTAGTCTGGGCTACAATAGAATCCTTTTTCAAAAACAAAAGAAAACAACAACAAAATGGTTAGGTATCCAAGCACTGAAGCAGGCGGATTGCTGAGTTTGAGGCCAGTCTGGGTTAGGTAGTGAGTTCCAAGCCAGCATAGGCTATAACAAAAAGATTGGCAGCTTCATTAAGTAAAATGCAGCAGGCACACCACACAGTGCGCTTGGCAGCAATAGAGGCAAACCAGCAATATACACATGGCAATAGAGCTAAAAATCCAGTGATGAGTAACATGCAGTTCAGGAAGCAGCGAAGACTGTAGCACTATGCGCCTGTGTAAATTGAAAACTGACACTTGAAACAACACTACCTATTTTAGAAGGATACACATGAAGCACAACAGAGCTGCTGCCCACAGAGGTGGGAATTGAGAATAAAAATGAAAAACTAAACACAGTAAGGGGCAGCCTTATGCTTACTGACCTACGATAAAGTGTGATTAACTGAAACCTCTGCACTTCAGGTCTCTTAGAAGCCAAAAAAAAAAAAAAAAAAAAAAAAAGCCAGTGGCCTTACTTGATAATGAAGTCCAAGGCAAGAATTCCAAAATCAAATTCTTATTCACTCTCTCTTTCCCTCCCCACCCTCCTTAACAAGAGTGCCACCACTGAGCTATATATATCCTCAGCCCTCAAATGCCTTTCAAGGGGCTGCAAAGATGGCTCGGGGAGCAAGAATGCTTGCTGTACAACCATGAGGACCTGAGTTTAATCCTGAGCAACCATGTAAAAAGCTGGATATGCATGCCTGGAACCCTAGTGCTATAACAAGGGCATAGAGAGGAGGATTACCATGGTTTCCTGGTCATCCAGTCTAACCTAAAAGCAAGAAGCAAAATATTTAAAAAAAAAAAAAGGGGGGGGGCCGGAGAGATGGCTTATTTGTCAAGGTGCTTGCCTGCAAAGCCAAAGGATCCCGGTTCGATTCTCCAGGACCCATGTAAGCCAGATGCACAAGGGGGCGCATGCATCTGGAGTTCGTTTGCAGTTGCTGAAGGCCCTGGTGTGCCCTCACTCTCTTCTCCTCTCTCAATTAAATAAATAAAATATTTAAAAAAAGCAAGAAGCTCCAGGTTCAAAGTGATAAGACAGAAGATAAGAAGACAGAAGACAAAAGGACACCCAATGTCTTCCTCTGGCCTCCACGTGTATGTGCAAGGATGTGAGCATCTGCACACATATGTGCTTATAACACACATACACAAATGCCTTTCATGGGGCTGGGAAGGTAATCTAGCAGTTAAAGGAGCTTGCATGCAAAGCCTGATGGCCCAGATTCAATTCCCAAGCTACCCATGTAAGCTTCATGCAAAAAGTGGCACAAGCATCTGGTGTTTGTCTGCAGTGGTATGAGGCCCTGGCACACCTATACACACACAATTTTTAAAATGCCTTTCAAAAGACAGTTTTATGGGACAGAGAGATGGCTCAGTGTATAAAGTGCTTGCGACACAAGCATGGAGACCTGAGTTTAGATCCTCAGCATCCATGTAACCCCAGCTGAATGGGGAGGTGGAGACAGGAGGTTCCTTGGGGCCTGCTGTCTAGTTCATCTAACCAAATGGGTGAGTTCCAAGTCTAGTGATACCCAGTCTCAAGAAAGTAAACTGGAAAGCAATCAAGTAAGACACCTGGCACCAACCTCTTGCCTCCACATGCATACACATATACACAAATGCACTTGCACACATATGCACCCCTAGACACATGAACAAGCATACACACCCACACCCAGAAAATACAATTTTCAAGCCAGAGGTAGTGGGGCACACCTTTAATCTCAGCACTCTGGAGGCAGAGGTAGGAGGATCGCTGTGAGCTCAAGGCCACCCTGAGACTACATAGTGAATTCCAGGTCAGCCTGGGCTAGAGCAACCCCCCCATACAGTTTTCAAAAGAGGTCAATGCCAGGCATATCATTATGCATTCTTATAATCCCAGTACCCTAGGAGGGAGAGAAAAAGAATTATAGGGAATTCAAGGCCAGCCTGGGCTACATAGTTAAATACAGGCTGGCATGGACTATGTTGCAAGATTCTGTCTCAAAAATAACTAAGGAGCTAGGCATGGTGACACACAACTGAAGCACAGGTAGGAGAAGTGGTGTGAGTTTGAGGCCAGCCTGGAACTACAAGAGTGAGTTCCAGATCAGCCTGGAATAGAGTGAGACCCTGTCTCGAAAAAAACAAATAAATAAGCTGGGCGTGTTGGCTCACGCCTTTAATCCCAGCACTTGGGAGGCAGAGGTAGGAGGATTGCTGTGAGTTCGAAGCCACCCTGAGACTACATAGAGAATTCCAGGTCAGCCTGGGCTGGTGACCCTGCCTCGAAAAACCAAATAATAATAATAATAATAATAATAAATTAATAACCAATTAAATACAAAGACTAAACAACACTAGATGACAACCCTATGCCAAATTTGGGTTTTGTCAGAAAACAAAACAGGAGAAACTCTCTGTAAGATATGCTAAGCTGGACATCATGGTGCACACTTGTAATCTCAACTCTTCAGAGGCGGAAGCAGGAGAATAGCCAAGAGTTCAAGGCCAGCCTGGGCTACTTATTGAGATCCTGTCTCCAAAAAGGAAAAGAAAAACGACCTTTATAAGCCAAGCCTGGTGTACAAGCCTGTAATCCTAGCTACTTAGGAGGCTGAGACAAAAGGACCACTTGAGCCTAGGATTTCAAGGCCAGCAACAGAACAAGACCCTATCCATCACCAAACCAAAACAATACCTTGTATACACTGGGTACAGTGGTGCATGCCTATAATACCAACACTTGAGAAGCTGTGGTAGGAAGATCTCAAGTTGGAGGCCAGCATGAGCTACAGAGGGAGACCCTGTCTTAAAACAAGAACAAAACCCACCCTCACATCCATGGTTGTTCTGTGAACTGTGTGGTCTTCCGTGTGAGATCACGAGTACCAAGAAGATCTCAAAAGGGAGACCTACAATCATATGTCTCACTCATTCATAGTTGCATTCCCAGCACAGCACAGGTCCTGGCTCACAACAGGTACCAGATACACACGTGACGAACAGAAACCACCACTTTGCTATGCTATTTCCTCTGCCCAGAAGCTTTCCCCACCCACTACTCCAACACCATTCTGGATCAATTCTCTATTACATAGAGACATGGCAAGGGTGCTTGGGAGAGTGGGAGTGGATCACTCACCGTCTTTCATACTCCATGTCCTGATAGGGTCTTCGGGGACTGCTGGAGCCCCTCCTCAGTCGCTGGCTCCGTTTTACTTCCCAGCCACCCCCACTGCTGCCACCATGATCTGCCAGCTTTGGTGATGCCTCCTGCAGATACTCTGGAGGAAACAGAAGGAAGGAAAGCTTGAAGGCATTTGGAGCACAAGAGGCTCTCCTTAAGAGACTATCCATTGTCAAGGTTCTCTGCTGTCCTTTAGCCCAGGGAGTGTTTGCCCACCTCCTAGTGCTCCTGCATATCAGTGCAAGAAGGTAGCCCTTACCTGGCCTGCTCCTTCCTTTTCCCATGAATATGAGGCTAGACCCCACTGCCCTAGAATACAGTAAAGCCTTTATCAGACAAGGGACATTTTGCAGACACCTAGTGGGACCACTGACCATATGGCAATGTGATCAAGCTTTGCAATCTGAGACTGGTAGACAAGCGTAGTAAGCCTGTGGCTGCTTGTGGGGAGAGTGGATCCAAGTGTTGAATGATTTACCTGGATTAGGCATATCAGGCACAGTGATAAGACTTCACATCAATTAGATGGGGATATAGTTGTGAGCAGAACACTTGCTCAGTATGTGCAAAGCCCTGGGTCCCATCCCTAGCATTGCTAAAACATCAACCAAAACACAAAAGTCCAACAAAAGACTTCACAACGATGGGAGTCTCAGGTACTCACCAGGGTCCTTCCACTGGCTCAAGGTATCATTTCATCCTCCAAACAAGATGCTGACTATACCTTGACAAGGCAGCCAGAGACCCTGAAAGGCTCTTGGGGGTGTATGTGAAGGGGCTAACTTGGCAACAAGACAGCTGCCACCTCCCTGGGCTCCTGGCCAACACAGCTTTGGCCCTCATAGAGTAACTGGCTCAGCCCTGATGTGCAGGCAGGTCCCAAGGTAGACAAATCTCTCCCCAGGGCTCTGAGACTGTTTTTCAGAGGCAAAAGGGGCCCCCTTTCCCAGGTGGTTCCAAACAGCTTGTTCTTGTACTGAGGTGGAGAAGCAGCTACACTTCATCCAACTCTTAGGGCTGTAGTGAAAACCAGGAGACTGGAGAGTGATGTGATCCAACCAGGAGTGAGAAGCAGCCCAGGATATTAGGACCCCACCCACTGAACAGGAACCAGGTAAAGTCAAGCAGTTACAGCACCTGCCTAGCACTAAGTTACCACCGCATCTTTTCCTGCGTGCGTGTGTGAAAACACACACACACACACACACACAACCTATTTTCTTTTCCTCCTCAAGTAATGGACAACCAGTTACCTAACTGGTCCCAGATGGGTAAAAGTTAGAACCACAACCAGAAGCCCCAGCGGCTGAGAGGCCGACACAAAACCCTCAATGGCAAAAGGGTCAGAGTCAAAATACTGCCATACACACAACCACACAACACAGATAAGAACCAAAGCTACAAACGCCCGCCCCAAATAACTAGAGACCAAGTTCACAGAAGGAAACCCCCAATAACGGAGTTAATCAAACTGAGCACCCTTTTAACACACGAATGTCAGTACAAAAAAAAACTCCCCAAAGGAAGGGACAAAAGTAGCACACATATTCGCTGCATAACTGCCCTCCCTACTCACTAAGTGGGTTAGGGTCAGTAACAAGAGAGTCTGCCCCCCCCCCCCAACGGATGAGAACGAGAGGCCAGACACACACCCAAAGGGTAAAAACCACAATCACTTTCTCCGGGTTCACAGCCCCAACTGCCCACAGGCAGACAAGCAACAAAGTAACACAAAGCTGACGGAAGTCTTTCCTTAAGAATAAAAAACCCTACATACAGATACGCGCGCTCCAAAGGATAAAGTTCGGTGGCGCAAACACCGTAAGCCACAGTACCCCACTTCCATCTGTCCCTCCCTTCCCCCAACCCGCGTGCACCCATCCCGTGTCCTAATCGCGCACGCGCTTTTGCTTTCACAAGAAAAAGGGGGGACACTCTCTCGCGGGTGCGGACTATACCTGGATCCCTCTGCTCCACCCGAAGCCCAGCTAGAAGTCCGTGTTCGCGGCTCTCCCAGTGCACACCCCGCCCCCCGCCCCGGCCCCTTACCTCCGCCCCCACGTTCACTGTCGCTCACCTTCTCGGCTCCGGCTGTCAAGAGAGGGCTCCCAGGCATCACCTCGACCCGCCGTCACCTCCTTCAAAACTCCCAGCTCAGCCGGGGCGGAGGCATCAACAACCAAGTCCGGAGGCAGATGGGTGGGAAAGCGGCGGGGAGATGCGCGCTGCTCTCCCAAGGAAACTCAGTGCAGCCTACTCCCAGCCGGCCGCAGTCACCAGCACAAAATGGCGACGAGGAGAAGGGAGCCGGCGCTTCGACCACCATCCACCTACTAAGGGAGCGCGGTCTGGCCAACCTTGTCTATTGGTCGCCGCCTCCCATCGGCCAGCTCTGGCCTCTTCTGATTGGCAAATACATGCCACCTCCCATTCTCCGTGAGAACGCCCGGCAAGTGCCGAAAGTGAGTAGGTATTGGTCGCGCCGGGGATCTACTGCAGCTGCGCAAGTCGCATTTCCGCCCCCGCCCCCAGGCTCCTGCAGCACCGTCTGTCATGGCGGCCGGCCGCTTAAGTCTGTGCGCTCGCCGCTTTTTGGCGGCCGCGGCGATGCGAGGGCTGCCAGCTGCCGGCGCTCGCTGGGAATCGAGCTCGACCAGGGCTGTGGTTGCCCCGGTCACCGTGGCGGGAAAGCGGACGCAGGAACCGACCATGATCTGGCAGGAAGACCCAGAACCCGAGGACGAAAACCTTTACGAGAAGGTGAGAGGGAGAGGAAACGGGACACCGGAGGGGTCAATCGGGGATGGGCAGATGGGGCGTCCTAGAGGACGTTCTTAGGAGGCGGAGGATTGCTCAACGGACAGAATCTTCCAAGATTTGGGACTTTGCCTAGCCTGTTTTCCTCCTTTTGCCCTGAAATCTTCGGTCCAGGACTAGAGGCAGAATTGTCGGCAGAAATCAAACCTGAATCGGGCAACGCTCAAAATTCGTTAGGAGGAATACAATCACGATAATACTAAACACTGAGGTAGCAGTCCCTGTACTAAACACTTATATTGACTCATCAGCTCAAAACTGTCTCAATTTGAGGTAGACACTAATATTATTACCATTATGTAGCTCCAGAGACTGACAATAAAGATAAGTTGCTTGTTCAAACTCACATAACTGAATACGTGGTGGAACTGACATTTGAACTTAAGACCCGTTAAGGTCTCCAGTGATTGATTAGGAACTCTGGAATTGGGCACCCCTAGTTGGATATTATTCACCTGTGTGACCTTGGACAAGTAGTTGAACCTGTAAATGCCTCAGTTTCTTTCTATAAAATGGGAAAAGTAATGGGACACCCCAAAATACACCTACTTGTGTAATTAAATGAGTCAGAATGGTCAGAACAGCTGCTGACACTCCAAAAGTACTTAGCATTAGAAGATGTTTATTGCCATTTTCCATCTCGACGGGATACTGTGAGGCTTGTGTATTTGAAAAGGCCTAGCATATTATAAGCACTTCAACACTAACTTGTGGTTGAGGGTCTTGCTTATATAGGATGCATATGAAGAGAGAGAACTGTGGACATAGAGGGCTATTCTTTTTAATTTTTTTGTTCATTTTTATTTATTTATTTGAGAGTGACAGAGAGAGTGAAAGAGGCAGATACAAAGAGAGAGAGAATGGGCTCACCAGGGCCTCCAGCCACTGCAAACGAACTCCAGACGTGTGTGCCCCCTTGTGCATCTGGCTAACGTGTGTCCTGGGGAATCGAGCCTCAAACCAGGGTCCTTAGGCTTCACAGGCAAGCGCTTAACCGCTAAGCCATCTCTCCAGCCCATAGAGGGCTATTTTATTAGGTTGAAACAGACAGTTGACAATATTTGGAGCTCCAGTGGTGCAGTCAATTGGTTTGCAGTATTTATACGATGGTATGGGTAGAGAATTGCCAATATAAAACCCTTTTTTGTTGTTGTTTTTCAAGGTCAGAAGGTAGGGTCTTGCTCTAACTCATGCTGACATGGAACTCACTATGTAGTTTCAGGCTGGCCTCGAATTCACTGTGATCCTTCTACCTCTGCCTCCCCAGTTCTGGGATTAAAGGCATGTACCACCACGCCTGGCCCTAACACCAATTTTTTTAACCTACATAAACAGCAAACACTTTTCCTATGGCCTAGCCTAATAGAAGAGGTGACTAGGGAGTACCTCCCAAAGGAATTGGTCAAGCCAGTTCTTTTGGTAAGGAAGCCAAAACTTAAATGAAGAGATACTGATAGATCCAGCTGAGCTGTGTTTAGATATGGAATAAGGGTTTTCTAGGCAGTGGAAACAGCAAATTCTAAGGACTTGTGGTAGGAAGGAACTTCACATGTCCTACAGATAGGAAATGAATGGAATTTGCTGGGGGAGAAGAGAGACTGGTTTGAGGAGAAATCGGAGACCAGAATATACATGGCTAGCACATGGCTTTGTGGAGCAGCAGAAAGCCCTCATTGACCTCTCTTTGTCCTCAGAACCCAGACTCTCATGGTTATGACAGGGACCCTGTGGTGGATGTCTGGAATATGCGAGCCGTCTTCTTCTTTGGCTTTTCCATCGTCCTGGTCTTTGGAACTGCCTTTCTGGCTTATCTACCTGACTACAGGTACAGGGGGTGTCTGAGTGAGTGGCTGGGGGAAGAGGAAGGGTTGGAAGTTGAAGGAGTTTCTGTTCAGAATCCTGTCCCTGCACCATTGGAAATGGGATGCTGACATGGGGAACTGGTGTTCAGTGCGGCTCCCTCATATCTACCCCCACCTGTTGCTGCTTCCAGGATGCATGAGTGGGCCCGTCGGGAAGCTGAGAGGCTTGTGAAGTACCGAGAAGCCAATGGCCTCCCCATCATGGAATCCAACTACTTCGACCCTAGCAAGATCCAGTTGCCAGAGGATGACTGAGCAGTTGCTGAGTGGGGCTCAAGAAATGCCATCTTCCTTAACCCCGGCCTGCCGTTCTTTCTGTTCCTCAGATTACCTGATTAAAGGGATTGAAAATATGACCGGCTTCTGCTGTTTTTGTTATGAAGGGGACTATATCAGTTATCTTCTTTTAAATATTTTGTTTATATTTTCTTTGCACATGGAGACAGAGAAGAGAGGGAATGGGTGTGCCAGAGCCTTTTGCCACTATAAATAAACTCTAGATGCACGTGCCACTTTGTGTATCTGGCCTTACATGGGTACCGGGGAATCAAACCAGGGTTGTTAGGCTTTGCAGGTAAGTGCCTTAACCACTGAGCAATCTACCCAGCCCCAGTTATTCTCTTACTTTTATTTTTATTTTTATTTTTTTGGTGTTCCGAGGTAGGATCTCACTCTAGCCCAGGCTGACCTGGAATTCACTATGGAGTCTCAGGGTGGCCTTGAACTCACGTGATCCAGCTTCAGTTATTCTCTTTAAAAGAATATTTTTTTGAGCTGGGCGTGGTGGTGCACGCCTTTAATCCCAGCACTCGGGAGGCAGAGGTAGGGGGATCGCCCTGAGTTCAAGGCCACCCTGAGACTCCATAGTGAATTCCAGGACAGCCTGGGCTAGAATGAGATCCCTATCTCGAAACACCAAAAAAAAAATTTTAAATTAAATTAAAAAAGAATTTTTTTTTTTTTTTTTTGCCAGGCAGGACAGCACACACCTTGAATCTCAGCACTTGGGAGGCAGAGGTAGGAGGATTGCTGTGAGTTCAAGGCCACCCTGAGACTCCATAGTGAATTCCAGGTCAGCCTGCGCTAGAATGAGATCCCTATCTCGAAACACCCAAAAAAAAAAAAAAAATTTAAATTAAAAGAATTTTTTTTTTGGCCAGGCAGGACAGCACACACCTTGAATCTCAGCACTTGTGAGGCAGAGGTAGGAGGATCGCCGTGAGTTTGAGGCCACCCTGAGACTAGATAGTGAATTCCAGGTCAGCCTGGACTAGAGTGAGACGTTAGAGACAGAAAGAAGGAGTATGGGTGTGCCAGAGCCTCCTGCCACTGCCAACGAACTCCAGATGTATGTCCCACTTTCTGCATCTGGCTTTACATGGATACTAGGGAATCAAACCTGGGCTATCAGGCTTTGCAAGCAAGTGCCTTTAATTGCTGAACCGTCTCTCCAGCCCCCATAGTTACTATCTTGTTACTAGGAACAACTACCCAAGCAGAAGCAGTTTATGGAAAGAATGGGGGTTCGATTCTTCTTACATCTCCAGAGGATAGAATTTCTTATGGCAGTTGCATATAGCCAGCATCACATCAGCAGGGAAGATGTAGAGAGCATGGATCCTTCCACGCAATCCCCTTTCTCCTTTTTATTCAGTTCAGGACCCTAGGCCATGGAATGGTGCTACCCACGGTTAGGATGAGTCCTCCCATCTCGATCTAATCTAGAAAATCCCTCACAGGCATTCCCAGAGATTTGTTTTCATGATGATTCTAAATTCTGTCATGTTGACAGCCAGGGATCAAGTACCATAAGCCCACCCCTTGTCAGTTTGACACACAAACATAACAAATTTTGGCCATAACCTTCTACCCTTCATTCTCACAGGCTCATACCATCTCATAATGCAAAATACATTCAATTCAACTTCAAAAGTCCACGTACTCTTTAACGGTCATAACACAATTCAAAATTGTAAGTGCAGAGTCTCTTCTGAGACTCGGGCAATCTCTAATCTCTAATGATCCAATAACACCAAAGTACAAGTTATGGGCTAGGGATATAGCTCAGTGGTAGAGTGCTTGCTTAGCATGTGCAAGGCCCTAGATTCAGTCCCTAGTACCACCGAAAGAAAAGGAAAGAAAAACTTGGGTGTGGTGACACATATCTTTAACCCTAGCACTCAGAAGGCCCAGGTAGGAGGGTCACTGAGTTTGATGCCAGACTGAGACTTCCAGGTCAGCCTGGGCTAGAGTAACACCCTACTTGAAAAAAAAATGGGCTGTTCTTGGTGGCTCATGCCTCTAATCCCAGTATTTGGGAGGTAGAAGTTGGAGGATTGCCATGAGTTTGAGGCCACCGTGAGACTTCCAGGTCAGCCTGAGCTAGATTGACACCCTACCTTGAAAACCCAAAAAAAGGCTTAGCAGTTAAGGCACTTGCCTGTGAAGCCTAAGGACCCAGGCTCGGTTCCCTAGACCCCACGTAAGCCAGATGCACATGGTGGCACATACATCTAGAGTTCATTTGCAGTGGCAGGAGGCTCTAGCATGCCGATTCTCTCAATAAATTAATTTTTATTTATCAGAGAGAGGGAGAATGGGCGCACCAGGACCTATAGTCACTGCAAATGAACTCCAGACGCATGTACCACCTCATGCATCTGGCTTATGTAGGAGCTGTAGAATCAAACCTGGGTCCTTAGACTTTGCAGGCAAGTGCCTTAACCGCTAAGCCATCTCTCCAGCCCAGTAAATTAAATAAACAAACTGAAAACCTTTTGGGCTGGAGAGATGGCTTAGCGGTTAAAGGCACTTGCTTGCAAAGCCTGATGGCCTGGATTCGATTCCCCACTACCCACATGTACTAAGTAGTGCTTGCATCTGGAGTTTATTTACAGTTGCAAGAAGCCCCGACATGGCCATGTTCTCTCTGCTTCTTTCTTTCTCTCTCAAACAAATAAATGAAAACGTTATACACTTCCAACATATAATGTCATAGGATAAACATTCCCATTCCAGAAAGGAAGAATGAGAGCACAGCAGGGAAATGATCAGACCAAAGCAAGACCAAACCCACAGGGCAAAGTTTAAACCTTTCAGCTCTCTGGCATCTGGTGGGATCATCCAGGCTCCAAAGGGTTTGAGTGGCTTTGTCCCCTGTAACCTATCTCGTGAGCTGGATTCCCCCTTGAGCCTGCAGCTGTTCTTGGCAGACGCCCCAATAGTCTTGGCATCTTTAACATCCTGAGAGTTCCACTGTAACTTACAGTTCACTTTCACAGCTTTACACATTGGTCTCCCAGAGCCACTTTGACCCTACCCCACCTTAGCCTCAGTGGCTCTCTGGACCCATGGTGACATGTTCCATGGCTTCCTTAAGCTTGCACCTTTCATTCTTCTAAAACCGGTACAATAGGAACAATACTGCCAAGTTCTGTTGTCAAGTCAGGATGCAGTCTGGTGTCCGTGGAACATAGCTGTAGCGGTCTCTGTATGCTGACCTTGGGGAGCAGAGATCTCCAGCATTCTTCAAGCCTTTTCCTTCCAAAAGAACTTGCATTCGTCCTAGCCTGAGCCTAGTTGGGCTGGGCCTTGCCCTTGCCATCTTTTCTGATGTGCTAGTGCAGAGCAGTTGGCTTATCTTTTATGGTGGTAATTTCTTTAACCATTGCGGCTGAGAGGCTGTGGCTTCTGTGTCAGGGACTTTAAATGTTCATACACTCTTTTTGTTAAACTTTTTGCATTTTTCATATCCTTTTGCTCTGTGTTCTCTCTTTTATTGTAGATCTGAATCAGTGTGGCAAAAAGAATCCATATCACAGACTTGTTTTCCTCTACCAAACACATTAGTCCATTACTTTTTTTTTAATTTCAGAGAGAGAGAGAGAGGGAGAGAGAGAAAGAAGCAGAGGGGTGGGGGCAATGGGTGCACCGGGGTCTTCAGCTGCGGCAAATGAACTCCAGATGCATGCGCCACCTTGTGCATATGGCTCATGCCGGTCCTGGGGAATCGAACCTGGGTCCTTTGGCTTCACAGGTAAATGCCTTAACCGCTAAGCCATCTCTCCAGCCCAGTCCATTCCGTTTTTGTTTTTGTTTTGTTTTGTTTTTTGAGGTAGGGTCTTGCTCTAGCCCAGGCTGACCTGGAATTCACTATGTAGTCCCAGGCTGGCCTCGAACTCACAGCGATCCTCCTACCTCTGCCTCCCAAGTGCTGGGATTAAAGGCGTGCGCCACCTCGCCCGGTTTGTGTTTACTTTCCCCATGGACACATAAACAAATGTCTGGTTACCCCACATAGAGCATAAATAACAGACTAAAGAAACAATTCCACCCAAGTCTAACTCGGTGAAGCAGAGAGTTAAATTGGGGTTACCTACAGAAGCATAAAAGTCCTTCCCCAAGCCGGGCGTGGTGGTGCACGCCTTTAATCCCAGCACTGGGAGGCAGAGAGGTAGGAGGATCGCCGTGAGTTCAAGGCCACCCTGAGACTCCATAGTGAATTCCAGGTCAGCCTGGGCTAGAGCGGAACTCTACCTCGAAAAACAAAAACAAAAACAAAAAAGTCCTCCTTCCCCGGTGTATGGATTATTATCTCATTGCTGGGAGAAAAATACCTGACCAGAAACAGCTTATGGAAGGAAAGGGTTTCTTTTCTGCTCACAGTGTCCAGGGATGCTGGGGAAAGCCTGGCAGGAACAGGAAGCTGCCATTACATCGGCAGGAATTAAGTAGTAAGAGTAAGTGGGGCTGGGCTGGAACACCGCGAAGCCTGCCCCCAGTGAGCCACTTCCCTTAGCAAGGCTCTATCTCCTAAAGGTTCAACCTTCCCGAACAGTGTCACCAACTGGGGATTAAGTATTCAGACACATGAGTCTGTGGAGGGACATTTGACATTCAAACCACCGCATGCAGCAACCATTAACCACTTATATGTCCTTGGGGAGGGATGGGCTCTTTTACACCACATGAAGCACCTTCTGAGCCCCTTATACGCAGCTGTGCCCTGCCTCAGGTACCCTTCCTCCCCTCCAGGCCGGAATGTTAGTGAGTCCAACCTTGTGAGGGTGGTGAATAATCTGTTCTCATTTCAAGACTCGCAATGGCTATCCATGCCCACATTCCACCCCTCCTCCAGTTATTGCATTCTTTCCACTCTCTCCCTTAACATTCCTTGGGCCTTGGACGGGTCCATACAGATCTATGATTGTTTTCTCCCATTGAGGGGTGACAGTTTAGCTGCTGCTTTGTAACAGTTACTTCCGGTCTACTGGTTGTATCAATAATTATTGTGCACTGCAAACAGAAGATTCCCTGACCCATACTGACAGCAGCAATAACGTATGGGTATAAACAAATGTTTAGAAAACAAGTTGATAGCCAGGCGTGGTGGCGCACGCCTTTAATCCCAGCACTTGGGAGGCAGAGGTAGGAGGATCACCGTGAGTTCGAGGCCACCCTGAGACTCCATAGTGAATTCCAGGTCAGTCTGAGCTAGAGTGAGACCCTACCTCGGAAAACCGAAAAAAAAAAGAAAGAAAACAAGTTGATAGATGCATTATATTCACTTAGCCAAACAATAGCAACAGTCTCCCCACTAGGGCCTATGACCACCCAGCCAGAGGCGCCCATCCTGTAGCATGGGTCTTAAATCCAGTCAGAAAACAGTTGACTGCGCTCAAAATGCTCTTTCCACTATTGCACCAGTAAGCACAGCTTGGCCTGGGATGTTGGTCATGTAGCATGCAGGGTCCATAACTAAGCAGTACTGCAAGTGATAATTCTCCCCCAGATGCCAGTATAGTGCCTTTCAGCTTGATTTCCTGCAACTGAAGTACACAGTGTCTTCAACAAGGTGTTACTATTTAGATATGATGGACGACAACTAATAGCAATGGCAAGAGCCTGTCTAGTTTTGGGGGCCTCAGGGGCCTCCCTGGCCAACAACTCATGGCACGGGAATTTTCATTTAATAACCTTATGGCTTCTGTGAGAATCTTTTTTTCCCATTGATACAGGGTTGAAAACCTTTTCATTGCTGGGACAAAACACATGACCAAAAATAGCTTAAGGGAGGAAAGAATTGATTTTCAGACTTACAGTTTCGATGGAGGGCTTCGTCAAGGCAGAGGAAGCTGGCTCACTTCATCATACATCCAGAGCAGACAGAGAAGAACAAACCCCAAGGTCCACCCCAAGAAATATACCTCCTCTAGCAAGGCTCCACCTTTCAAATGCCCCACCAGTTGGGAACCACCAGGCAGGAAGCTTAATCACAAACAGCTGAGGGTATGGGGACATGTAAATTCAAAACATCATGCAGGGTACCTTCACTCAAGTTCTATTTAAAAAGATACTTTTACTCATTAGGCTGGGCGTGGTGGCACACGCCTTTAATCCCAGCATTTGGGAGGCAGAGGTAGGAGGATCAGTTTGAGTTCATGGCCACCCTGAGACTGCATAGTGAATTCAAGGTCAGCCTGAGCTAGAGCGAGACCCTACCTCGAAAAACCAAATATGTTAATCCCAGCACTCGGGAGGCAGAGGTAGGAGGATCGGCGTGAGTTCGAGGCCACCCTGAGACTCCATAGTGAGTTCCAGGTCAGCCTGGGCTAGAGTGAGACCCTACCTCGAAAAACCAAAAAAAAAAAAAAAAAAAGAAAAAGAAAAATGTATGTATGTATTTTGAGAGAGAGAAAGAATGGGCACACCAGGGCCTTCAGCCACTGCAAATGAACTCCAGATGTATGTGCCACCTTCTGCATCTGGCTTTATAGGATGTTAACTAACCTCTGGCACGGGAATTTTCATTTAATAACCTTATGGCTTCTGTGAGAATCTTTTTTTCCCTTTGATACAGGGTACTGGGGAACTGAACCCAGATCCTAAGGCGTCACAGGCAAGCACCTTAACCACTGAGCCATCTCTCCAGGCCATCCAGCTCTTTTTTTTTGTTTTGTTTTTTGAGGCAGGGTCTCAATTAGCCCAGGCAGGTCTCAAACTCACTATGTAGATGTAGGCAAGGATGACTCCTAATCCTGCCTCCACCTCCCACATGCGCAGCTCGTTCAAACTCTTTTATTTTTTTCTTTGCAGTTTGTTGAGGTAGAGTCTCAGTCTAGAGCTCTCACTCAAGCTGACCTGGAATTCACTATGTAGTCTCAGGGTGGCCTTGAACTCATAGCAATCATCCTACCTCTGCCTCACAAATGCTGGGATTAAAGACGTGTGCCACCACGCTGGCCCTCATTCAAACTCTTAATCACTATTTTAACATTTACAGATATAGACTTTTTCTTTCTTTCTTTCTTTTTTAATATTCCTTTCTCTTTTTTTTGTTTTCATTTTTATTTATTTATTTGCGAGTGACAGACACAGAGAGAGAAAGAGACAGAGAGAGAGAGAGAGAATGGGCACGCCAGGGCCTCCAGCAACTGCAAAGGAACTCCATCCGCCCACTTGTGCATCTGGCTAACATGGGTCCTGGAGAATCGAGCCTTGAACTGGGGTCCTTAGGCTTCACAGGCAAGCTCTTAACCACTAAGCCATCTCTCCAGCTCTTCTCTCTTTCTCTCTCTCTCTCTCTCTCTCTCTCTCTCTCTCTCTTTTTTTGCGGGAGGGTCTCACTCTAGCCCACACTGACAGGCTGACCTGGAATTTGCTATGTAGTCTCAGGCTGCTCTCGAATTCACAGCAATCCTCCTACCTCTGCCTCCCAAGTGCTAAGATTAAAGGCGTGAGCCACTATACCCAGCTCAGGTATAGACTTTTATAGGACTTTTCCAGTTCTTTTCTTTCTTTTATTTATTTATTTTTTTTTTGGTTTTTCGAAGAAGGGTCTCACTGTAGCTCAGGCTGACCTAGAATTCACTATGTAGTCTCCAGGGAGGCCTCGAACTCACAGCAATTCTCCTACCTCTGCCTCCTGAGTGCTGGGATTAAAGGCATGCGCCACCACGCCCGGCTGGATTTTTCCTATTTTAATTATGCCTATTTATTCCACATAGGGCACCAGTGGCAGACCAAAGAAATTATTCCACCCAAGTCTAGTTTGGTGAGCCAGTGAATTTAATTGGAATTACCTACAGAAGCATGGGCAAGGGCTGGGGAAATGGCACCGCAGTTAAAGGTGCTTGCTTGCAAAGCCTACTGGCTCAGGTTGAATTCCCCAGTACCCACAGAAAGCCAGTTGCACAATGTAGCACATGTGTCTGGAGTCCATTTGCAATGGCAAGAGGCCCTGGCACTCTCTCTCTCTCCCTCTCTCTCTCTCTCTCTGTGTGTGTGTGTGTGTGTGTGTGTGTGCCTTTCTTGCAAATAAATACATAAAAAGAGGTAACTTATGGGTGGCTATTCCACCAAAGAAAAGTCCCCCTTCCCTAGCAATCATTAATCACTTCTATATGTTCGGGGAAGGGGTGTGGCCTCATGCCCCTCATGAAGTGCCTCCCGTGTCACAGCCTCATGAGCCACTCCAGAAAGGAATGTTAATGGGCCCAATCTTGTGAGGGTCTCATGTTCATAATCACAGCTGTTCTGATTTCAGCAACAGCAGGGCCAGGCCTGGAGGACAGTGTCCTGCAGCACCCCCTACAAAGAGAGCAAACTCCAGGGGGGCAGATGTTCTGGTACATTCTGCTCACTTACAGCTGTGCTCAGGGCACAGTGTGTGGTTGACAAAATAAACGTCTGAGGGGCTGGAGAGTTGACTCAGTGGATAAAGCACCTGCTGGTCATCTCTGAGTACCTGAGTTCAGATCCACATGTAAAAACCTGGAAGCTAGCCAGGCGTGGTGGCGCACGCCTTTGATCCCAGCACTTGGGAGGCAGAGGTAGGAGGATTGCTGTGAGTTTGAGGCCACCCTGAGACCACATAGTGAATTCCAGGTCAGCCTGAGTTACACTGAGACCCTACCTTGGGGGAAAAAAAAAAAAGCTGGAAGCTAGCCAAGCATGGTGGTGCATGCCTTTAATCCCAGCACTTGGGAGGTAGAGGTAGGAGGAACGCCATGAGTTTGAGGCCACCCTGAGACTACATAGTGAATTCCAGGTCAGCCTGGACTAGAATGAGACCCTACCTCAAAAACAACAACAACAACAACAAAAAAGCTGGAAGCTGTGGGGCAGGTTCTGTAATCCCAGTGCACCTACAGTGTGAAGGGATGATGAGACAGAATTACTTCACAGCTTGTGAACTGAGTGGTGACCAACAGGAGACCCTGCCCCCAAAATGAGGTAGAAGGCAAAGACCCACAAGTGAACCGTCTGTTGTTTTCAGTTTAATATCTGAGTCTTTTACCTGAAGACAAAATATTAAACAGATTTTGTTTTTAAAATATTTATTTATTTGCGAGAGAGAGAAAAAAAGAGAGAGGCAGGTAGAGAACGAATGGCCATGCCAGGACCTCTAGCCACTGCAGGGCCTGTAGCTACTGCAAACGAACCCCAGACACATGTGCCACCTTGTGTACCTGGCTTACGTGGGTACTGAGGAATTATACCTGGGTCCTTAGGCTTTGCAGACAAGGGCCTTAACAGCTAAGCCATCTCTCCAGCCCCTAAACAGATTTTGGACCAGGGAGCTGGAGGAGATTGTTCTATCTGCTGCATGCACCTTGGTATTGAAGAACTTTTAGAATTCCCCCTTTGGGAGATTAAAAAAAATATATTTGAGGGCCTGAAGAGATTGCTCAGTGGTTAAAGACACTTGCTAGCAAAGCCTGGTGGTCCAGGTCCAATTCCCCAGCACCCATATAAAGCCAGATGCATAAAATGTGGTGCAAATATCTGGTGTTTGTTTTATAGTGGCAATAGACCCTGATGTGTGCATGTGCACACACATATGCATACAAATAAATAAAATCTTTTTTGTTTGTTTGTTTTTTCCAGGTAGGGTCTCTCCCTAGCCCAGGCTGACATGCAATTCACTATGTAGTCGTCTCAAGCTGTTCTTGAACTCACAGCGATCCTCCTACCTCTGCCTCCTCCCAAGTGCTGAGATTAAAGGCGTGAGCCACAATGCTTGAATTATGCCCTGTTTCTTTTTTTTTTAATATTTTATTTTTATTTATTTGACAGAGAAAGAGAGAGAATGGGTGCGCCAGGGCCTCTAGCCACTGCAAGCAAACTCCAGACACGGGTGCCCCCTTGTGCATCTGGCTAACGTGGGTCCTTGGGAATCGAACCAGGGTCCTTTGGCTTTGCAGGCAAACACCTTAACCACTAAGCATCCCTCCAGCTCTTTTTAAAAAATTTTTAAAAATATTTTAGTTTTGTTTATTTATTTACTTAACAGAGAAAGAGGGAGAAAGAGAGAGAGAATGCCCTTTCTTGACCTGAGATCTGGATCCATGAGTGGGGCTAATTTGTAAAAAGTAAATGAGCCTTCTACACATTTTTCTCTATGTGTGTTAAGTTTTTTGTTGTTGTTGTTGCTTTTTCCAAGATAAGGTCTCGTTCTATCCCACACTGACCTGGAATTCACTATGTAGTTTCAGGGTGGCCTCAAATTCACAAAGATCCTCCTACCTCTGCCTCCTGAGTGCTCGGATTAAAGGCATATGGCACCACGTCCAGCTATTTTTTAAAATTTATTATTGATTTTCAAGAAGAGAGAGAAAAGAAAGAGAGAATGGGTGTGCAAGGGCATCCTGCCACTGCAAACTAACTCCATATGTATGTACCACTTTGTGCATCTGGCTTTACATGCGTACTGGGGAAATGAACCCAGGTCATTAGGATTTGCAAACAGGCACCTCAACTGCTGAGCCATCTCCCCAGTCCCCCTTTTCTGGTACAGGGTTTCACTCTATCATAGGCTGGCCTTGAACTCTGTGATCTTCTGGCCTCAGCCTCTCATGTAGTGGGATTACAGGCATACACTTGTATCCTTGATCAGTGCAATGACTATTATTGTTTTAGAAATACACGGATCTCGGGCTAGAGAGACGAATTAGTGGTTAAGGTCCTTGCCTGAGAACCCCAAGGGCCCATGTTCAATCTCTCTCCAGATCCTATGTAAGCCAGACCCACAAAGGTGAGGAAAGTGCAAGGTCGCACATGCCCACTAGGTGGTGCAGGCATCTGGAATGCAATTGCAGTGGCTGAGGCCCTGGCATGCCAATTAATAAAATAAAATAAAAAAAGAAATACACAGATCTCAGCCGGGTGTGGTGGTGGATGCCTTTCATCCCAGCAATTAGGAGGCAGACGGGGTCGGGGTTGGGGGAGGATTGCGGGGGAGGATTGCTGTGAGTTCGAGGCCACCCTGAGACTACACAGTGAATTCCAGGTCAGCCCGGGCTACAGTGAGACCCTACCTCAACAAAACAAAACAAAACAAAACACCCCCACAGATCTCTGGGTATCACTTTTTTTAAAATTTAAATATATGTTTTATTTTTTTATTACTTGAGAGACAGCGAGAGTAAGTATGGGCATGCCAGGGCTCCTGCCTCTGTAAACAAACTCCAGATGCATGTGCCATTCTCTGCACCTGGCTTTATGTAGGTATCACTTTTTTTAAATTTTATTTTTCCAGGTAGGGTCTCACTCTAGGCCAGGCTGACCTGAAATTCACTATGTAGTCTCAGGGTGGCCTCAAACTTACAGTAATCCTCCTACCTCTGCCTCCCACGTGCTGGGATTAAAGGTGTGTGCCAGCACTCCTAGTTATTTCTTTTTGACTTTATTTTCCTTTTCAAATTAATTAATTAATTAATTAATTTATTATGGTTTTTGGAGGTAGGGTCTCACTGTAGCTCAGGCTGACCTGGAATTTACTATATAGTCTCAGGGGGGCCTCGAACTCCACAGAGATCCTCCTACCTCTGCCTCCCAAGTGCTGGGATTAAAGGTGTGCACCACCACACCTGGCTTTATTTCTTTTTTTAAAAAAAAATTATCTATCTATCTATCCATCTATTTATTTATTTATTTGAGAGAGAGGGAGAGAGAGAGAGAGGAAGGGAAAAATAGAAGACAAGGCAGATAGAGAGAGAGAGAGAATGGGCAGTTCATGGCCTCCAGCCACTGCAAACAAACTCCAGACTCAGGCACCACCTCGTGCAGTTTGCTTATGTGGGCACTAGGGAATTGAACCTGGGTCCTTTGGCTTTGCAGGGAAGCGCCTTAACCACTAACCCATCTCTCCAGCTCAATTTATTTTTTATTTCTGAGACAGGATCTTACGAATGTCTGTGTATGCAGACCAGATTTTCATTCAGTTTTGTTTCCCTTCCCCCCCCATTGTTATACAATTGTATATGTGTGTCTGTACGTCTGCATGCATATAGTATGCACTTATGCATGTACGTCAGAAACTAGGCCCCACCACTGTTGTAATTATGTAATATACCTGTCACGTAAAAGGTAAAGGCTCCTGGGCTGGAGACGTGGCTTAGTGGTTAAGGTGCTTGCCTGCAAAGCCAAAGGACCTACGGTTGATTCCCTAGATCCTATGTAAGCCAGATGCACATGGTGGCGCATGCTTGATTCCCCAGGACCCATGTAAGCCAGATGCACAAGGTGGCACATGCATCTGGAGTTTGTTTGCAGTGGCTGGAGGCCCTGGCGTGCCCATTCTCTCTCTCTCTTTCTCTCTCTCTGCTCCTCTCTCTCAAATGAATAAATAAAAGTATTTAAAAAGTTTAAAGGCTCCACTGTTGAGGTGACCCCAAAATTTCAGTCAGTCTCTGAGGGGAAGGGTTGTGGCTCCTACTTTTCACCCACAGGGATGTGGAGGCAATAGGACCACAAAAAACTCAGGGCTAACATGGGCTACAAAGTGAAGTAAGCTTAGACTACAGTGTGAAAACTGACCTTCAAAACCCAAGGGGAGGGCTTGAGAGAAGGCTCAGTGGTTAAAGGGGCTTGCTTGCAAAGTCTGATGGCCTGGATTCGATTCCCGGGTACCTACATAAAGCCAGATTCGCAAAGTAGTACATGCATCTGGAGTTCATTTGCAATACCTCTCCCTGCCTCCTCTATTTGCTTGCAAAAAAAATGAAAAAAAAAAAAACAAAGGGAAAAAAAAGAATGAGCATGCCACAAACAAACAAATAGACAAACACTTGGGAGGCCATCCTTGGCTTCAAAGTGAGTAACAGATCATGCAAAACAAGACAAAATAAAACAAAAATGGGCTGGAAGCACTCGGGAGGTAGAGGTAGGTGAATCTTTGTGAATTTGAGGCCACCCTGAGACTACATAGTGAATTCCAGGTCAGCCTGAGGTAGAGTAAGACCCTACCTCGAAAAACCAAAACAAAACAAAACAAAAAAAAAAAAAAAAAAAAAAAAAAAACGGCTGGAGAGATGTTTTAGCAGTTAAGGCCCTTGCGAGCCTATTCTCTCTCTCTCTTTCTCTGTCAAATAAATAAATAAATATTTTAAAATTTTTATTTATTTAAGACAGAGAGAGAGGGAGAATGGGCACGCCAGGGCCTCTAGCCACTGCAAATGAACTCCAGATGCATGCATCACTCTGTGTGTCTGGCATATTGGGACCTGGAGAATTGAACGGGGGTCCTTAGGCTTCGCAGGCATGCGCCTTAACCGCTAAGCCATCTCTCCAGCCCTTATTTCTTATTTTTAAAATTTATTTATTTATGAATGAATGAATGAGAGAGAGAGAGACAGAAGGAGAGAGAATGGTTGTGCCAGGGTCTCTAGCTACTACAAACGAACTCCAGATGCATGTGCCACTCTATGCATTCTGCTTTACATGGGTCCTGGGAAATGAAACCTAGGCTTTCCAGGCAAGTGCCTTAACCGCTAAGCCATCTCTCCATCCCTAATTTTTTTCTTTTCAAATATTTTTTATTAACAACTTTCATGATTATAAAAAATATCCCATGATAATACCCTCCTTCCCTCCACTTTCCCCTTTGAAACTCCACTCTCCATCATATCCCCTCCCCATCTCAATCATTCTCTTTTGTTTTGTTTTGTTTTGTTTTTCGAGGTATGGTTTCACTGTAGTCCAGGCTGACCTGGAATTCACTATGTAGTCTCAGGGTGGCCTCAAACTCACCATGATCCTCCTACCTCTGCCTCCCAAGTGTTGGGATTAAAGGCGTGCGCCACCACGCCCTGCCAGTCTCTTTTATTTTGATGTCATGATCTTTTCCTCCTATTATGATGGTCTTGTGTAGGTAGTGTCAGGCACTGTGAGGTCATGGATATCCAGGCCATTTTGTGTCTGGGCGGAGCACGTTGTAAGGAGTCCTACCCTTCCTTTGGCTCTTACATTCTTTCCACCACCTCTTCCGCAATAGACCCTGAGCCTTGGAAGGTGTGATAGAGATGTTGCAGTGCTGAGCACTCCTGTCACTTCTTTCCAGCACCATGATACCTTCTGAGTCATCCCAAGGTCACTGCCATCTGAAAAGAGAAGATTCTCTACCAAAACTGAGAGTAGCATTAATATATAGGTATGAACATTAAGAGAAGTGTTTACTGGGCAGTTTGATAAGCATAGTGTATACATTTAGTTTGATAAACATAGTATGTACATTTAGCCAGACACAAACAGACGTTACATCCCTAGGGCTCATGACTACCCCTGTTGTAGGTTTTCAGTATCAGGGATGTATTCCCTCCCATGGAGCGGGCCTCCAGTCTAATTAGAGGGCAGTTGGTTTCCACCATGACAGATGTGCCACTATTGCACCCATTGGCTCATTTGGCCTGGCTGATCAAATATAAGGCTTGCAGTGTCCACTGTTGAGTTTCTTCACTGGAGATTTCTCTCTCTCCCATTGAACTGCATGCAAAATATCTTCTTTCAGCTTTCTGTCAGCTGTTCTACATGAAGGAAGTTGTCAGCTCAGTTCCAGCAGGATTTCTCAGTGGCCTTGCAGCCCAAGTATGTGGAGTCTTCAGTAATAGGGTCTTACCATCTATTCCTGGTGGGAAAGCAAGGGCCTCGGCAATGGCCTATAATGTTTTGGGGGCATCAGGGACCTCCCTGGTAAACAACTCACTGGAAAGTATCCCATCCCTGGCACTGAAAATTTTCTAGCAACAATCTATGGCTCCTGAGTGTTCCATTGTCCAAAAAAGTAGGTTTCCATATGATTTATTTATATCCTCTTAGATTCTGATTAGCCCTCCCTCCACCTTTCCTTTACTTAATCTCTTCCCGTGACTCCATCCCTAATTTTTTTTCTAGGTAGGGTCTCACTGTAGCCCAGGCTGACCTGGAATTCACTATGTAGTCTCAGGTTGGCTTTGAATTCACGGAGTATGCCACCATGCCAGACTTCTAGTTTTCATTTGTTACTCTAGTATTATCTTTGTCACACACATCTACATATAATTCTAAAAGAAAATGAAAATTCACGAGAATTAAACAAAATTCTCTCTGTTGCTCTGTTCCCCACCATTTCCAGGGACAGGCCAGGAGTGAACATAATGTATACCTCCTCCCAAAGCGAATGGAAGCAGTGCCACCTAGCGTTCAGTTTCTATACCAACCAGGACTATGAATTCTAAATTGCCTTAAATTCTTTTTGGTAGTTCCAGGCCAGTCTGTGATACCTGAGACTTTGTTCCCTCCCTGAAGAAAATCATTTCTTCCTAAAGCTGAGTATTTTTCCATATGTTCCTGTTTGAGTCTCCTTTTTCTCTGTTGCAAACGGTCTATGTGCTTTGTCTGATTTGCTTCTTATGAGTCCAGTTTGAAATTAACATTACCTATTAAAATAAAAACACTGTCTTCAATTATGCTGGAAATATTATCCTATTCTATGAATTTTATTTTGGCTATGTGAATGTTCTTATTTTTATTTTATTTTCTGGGGGGGGTTCAAGGTAGGATCTCTCTCTAGTCCAGGCTGACCTGGAATTCACTATGCCACTATGCCCGGCCTCTTATTGTCTATTAAAAATATACTTAGCAGGGCGTGGTGGCGCACGCCTTTAATCCCAGCACTCAGGAGGCAGAGGTAGGAGGATCACCGTGAGTTCGAGGCCACCCTGAGACTCCATAGTGAATTCCAGGTCAGCCTGAGCTAGAGTGAGACCCTACCTCGAAAAACCAAAAAAAAAAAAAAAATTCTTATGGGCTGGAGAAATGGCTTAGCGGTTAAGGCATTTGCCTGCAAAGCCAAAGTATTGTGGTTCGATTCTCCAGGACCCACGTAAGTCAGATGCACAAGGGCGTGCATACAACTGGAGTTCATTTACAGTGGCTGAAGGCCCTGTCATGCCCATTCTCTCCCTCTCTCTTTCTGCCTCTTTCTCTGTATCAAATGAATAAATAAAGAAATAAAATATATTAAAAATAGTTGTATTTGTTTATTTATTTTGAAAGTGAAGGAGGGAGAGAGAGAGAATGGGTGCTCCAGGCCCTTCAGCCACTGTATATGAACTCCAGACGCATGTGTCACCTTGTGCATCTGGCTTATGTGGGTCCTGGGGAATCAAACCTGGGTCCTTTGGCTTTGTAGGTAAGCGCCTTAACCACTACCACTAAGCCATCTCTCCAGCCCCCCTTTTTTTCCCAAAGATTCTTATTTATTTATTTATGAGAGAAAGAGAGAGAGAGAAAGAGAGAGAGGAGAGAGAGAGAGAGAGAGAGAGAATGGGCGTACCAGGGCCTCCAGCCACTGCAAACGAACTCCAGACACATATGCCACCATGTCCATCTCACTTCCATGGGTCCTGGGGAATTGAATCTGGGTCCTTAGGCTTTGTAGGCAGGTGCCTTAACCACTAAGCCATCATATCTCCAGCCCTTCCCCCCTTTTTTGTTTTTTTATGAAGTAGGGTCTTGCTCTAGCCCAGGCTGACCTGGAATTCACTGTGTAGTCTCAGGGTGGCCTCGAACTCATGACAATCCTCCTACCTCTGCCTCCCACGTGCTAGAATTAAAGGAATGCAGCACCACACCCAGCTGTCTTTTTTTTTTTATTTTTTGGTTTTTCAAGGTAGGGTCTCTTTCTAGCCCAGGCTGACCTGGAATTGACTATGTAGTCTCAGGCTGACCTCGAATTCACAGCGATCCTCCTACCTCTGCCTTCAGACAGATTGCTGGGATTGAAGGTGTTTGCCACCACACCTGGCTGTTGCCTTTTTGTTTTGAAATATAGTCTCATGTAGCCCAGGCTGACCTCAAAGTCTCTATGTATCTATTGTGGCTGACCCTGAACTTCTGATTCACCTCTTACCACCTTCCAAGTGCTGGGATTACAGGTGTGAACAACTATACCTGGCAAAACCCAGCTTTTTAAAAACTTTCTAAACACTTGCTGTAGAGGAAAATAATAGTCATATCCCACTGAGTAACTTGCTAAGATTAGACATTGGAGTTCATGATCTTATACATGTGAAAATCTGGAAAAATTCTTTCATACAATAGGAATATATTTTGGTATATGAATTGGGAAAGGCTCAAGGTTGATTTTTTGTTTTTGTTTATGGAGGTAGGGTTTCACTCTAGTCCAGGCTGACCTGCAATTTACCATGTAGTCTCCGGGTGGCCTTGAACTCACAGTGATCCTCCTACCACTGCCTCCTAAGAGCTGGGGTTAAAGGTGTGCACCACCATGCCCAGGCCAAGGCTGATTCTTTTTCAAATTCTACTAGTCAATGTACTACTGAAGCCTCTCCTTCCATGCATCTGTCTATAGGACTATTACAGTTCAGAGGCCCATGAACGCTAGCTTTGCCGTAGGACATTCATAGGCACCACTCAGTCACCGACCAGGTCTTACTTACACTAATTCACTACTTTAATGTTATGTTTTAAAATATGATGGAGATTGGAGAGATGGCTCAGTAGTTAAAGGGACTTGCATGCAAAGCCTGCTAACCCAGGTTCAATTCTCCAGTCTTCCGTGTAAAGCCTAATGCAAAAAGTGGTGCAAGTATTTGGCATCCCCTTTTGCAGTGGCAAAAAACCCTGGCATGCCACCCCCTCCATGTGAAAATACACAAAAATTTAAAAATAGGGCTGGAGAGATGGCTTAGTGGTTAAGGTGCTTGCTTGCAAAGCCAAAGGACCCAGGTTCGATTCTCCAATACCCACACAAAGCCAGACGCACAAGGTGGTGTATACATCTGGAGTTGGTTTACAGTGGCTGGAAGCCTTGTCATGCCCATTCTTTCTATCTCTATCTGCCACTTTCTCTCTCTCTCTCTCTCTCTCTCAAATAAAAAAAAAAAAATAAAACGTTTACAAACAAAAAAAAAATAAAAATAAAATATGAATGGTGCTAGCAAAAGAAACCATCAGCAAAGCCAACAGACAGCCTACAGGGGATCAATATTTAGAATTTTCAAGGCTCTTCAAAAATGAAACACCAGCTAGGGCGTGGTGGCACACGACTTTAATCCCAGAACTCGGGAGGCAGAGGTAGGAGGATCGCTGTAAATTCAAGGCCACCCTGAGAATACAGATTGAATTCCAGGTCAGCCTAGACTAGAGTGAAACCATACCTCGAAAAACAAAAAAGAACAAAAAAAAGAAAAGAAACACCCCCCCAAAAAATAAAACTGTCAATCACCAAATGTGCTAATGAAATGAACAACATAAATGGCCAATACGTATCATTTTGATGGTCAATTGTTTAATCTTTTTTGGGGGGGTACAACAAATTTCATTCTGTGGGTTTTTGTCCAAGCAAATGATCCTTCAGTCTTTCCCCACACTACCAACTACATCCCCATCAGGCACACAAGTTACTGAATGGGAAATATTTTTCACGTTTGTTGCTTAGAATGACTAGGTATTCAATGTCTTGTATTTTTACTTCTGGGTAAGAGAGAAAGCATTTTGGCCCATCAGTTCCCCTGGAGGACATTAACCAGCTCTGCGATTATGAAGACGTGTGTGTGATCAAAGTCTTCAATGAGGAACTTTTTCCCTAGGGCACTGGACTCATCCAAAAACAGTAGAAACTGCTTCATGGAGGGATGACATTCTATAAGAACTCTTTTCAAGACATTGGCCATCTTTTCCTAGGGAGAATGTGCAGATGACCTCAAGAATGCCCACTTTCCTCAATTGCTCATCCCAGTGTCTCCCAGTATTTAAAAAAAAAAAAAATTCACCATCCTTAGCCATCAGGGAAATACAAATTAAAAAGACTCTGAAGCCAAGTGTGATGGCACATTCCTTCAATCCCAGCACTTGGGAGGCAGAGGTAGGTGGAGCACTGTGAGTTTGAGGTCAGCCTGTGACTACATAGTGAATTTGAGGTCAGCCTGGTCTGGAGCGAGTTTCTACCTCAAAAAAAAAAAAAAACAGTAAAAAAAAAAAAAGAAAAAAAAAAAACCAAACACCCTGGGACACCATCTTAGCCCAGTCAGAATGACTTTGATCAAGAGAACTGACAACAGGGCTGGAGAGATGGTTTAGCGGTTAAGGAACTTGCCTGTGAAGACTAAGGACCCATGTTGGACTCTCCAGATCACACCTGAGCCAGACGCACAAAAGTGAGGCAAGCACAAGGTTGCACATGACCACTAGGTGGTGCAAGTGTCTGGAATTTGTTTTCAGTGGCTGAGGCCCTGGCATGCCAATTTTCTCTGTGTGTGTGTCTCTCTCTATCTCTCTAAAAATAAATAAATAAATAAAAGCCGGACATGGTGGTACACACCTTTAATCCCAGCACTTGGGAGGCAGAAGTAGGAAGGATCGCCATGGGTTCAAGGCTACCCTGAGACTACATTGTGAATTCCAGGTCAGCCTGAGCTAAAGTGAGACCCTACCTTGAAAAAAAAAAACAAAATAAATACAAAAGAAAATTAAAAAAAAAAAACAAAACAGAGAACTGACAACAATTGATGGAGAGGATGCAGGGGAAGAGGAACTCTTATTTACTGATGTGAAAGTTCAAACTACTACAGCCTTTAAGGCAATCAGTATGGAGGTACCTCAAAAAAATATTAGCCAGGCGTGGTGGCGCACACCTTTAATCACAGCACTCTCAAGGCAGACGTAAGAGGATTGCCATGAGTTCGAGGCCACCCTGAGATTACCTAGTGAATTCCAGGTCAGCCTGGGCTAGAGTGAGACCCTACCTCGAAAACCATATATACATATATATGAAAGAAATAGCCAGGTGTGGTGGCATGTGCCTTTAATCCCAGCACTTGGGAGGCAGAGGTAGGAGGATCACGGTGAGTTCGAGGCCACTCATATGAGCCAGGTATATCACTCATGGGCATGTGCCCTAAGGACCCTACACTCTACTGCACAGAAGCTTCTACATCCATGCTTATTATTGCTCTATTTACAATAAGTAAGAATTGGAATCAGCCTAGCTACTCATCAACCAACAAATGGATAATGAAAATGTGGTAAATATACACACGATGGAATTCTATGCAGCTGCGTGGAAAGATGATGTGAAGAAATTTACAGGCAAATGGATGGACATGAAAAACATCATAGTAAGTGGAGTGACCCAAACTCAGAAAGCCCTAAACTGCATGTTCTCTCTCATATTTGCATCTCAGCTTGGAATATCTGTATGTATGCATGTAAAGGGAGAACATAGGTACAATCTTATAGATAGGAGGGTAACCAAGAATGAGTATGAGGAGATGAGTAGGAAGAAGGGTGATGGAAGGGTGAAAGGACACATGTGACATGTGACATGTGACATGTAAACAGAAGAGGGAAGAATATTGGGGGGAAATGGAAATGGGAGACAGAGGGGCTTGGGGAGAGGAACAATCACACTGTAAAGTAACGCAGGCTCAGAAAGACAAATGTCATGTATTCTTTCTCATATGTGACCCTAACTTCAAACTTGTACATCTGTATTCAAGTCAGGTAAGAGTCAGTGGAAGGGAGGAATCCAGAAATTTACCACGGAGGGGGTAAGAAGGGGAGGTGGTAGAGGGGATAGTAAGAAGAGGGACAGAATAGTAGTGGTGGAAAACTAAAAATGGGGTCAAGGGAGGGAAATAGAAGGGAAAGGTTAATCAAAATTTAAGACGCGGACTTCCGGCCAAGATGGCGACCGCCTAGCTGCGCTGCAAATCCCGGGGAAAGAAAGGCAAGATATTAAGGATAGATGTAGATCCTAAGGAGAGAGCCACCCCATCATACCTCAAAAGGGCCCCAGCTGAAACTAAGAAAACTTGGAGAAACAAGCAAGGGCGCTGTTTTCTTGATGAACCGGATACCAGCACAAGGGGGAAGGAGATCAGCACAGAGAAAAATCAACTCCTACCAAATCAGAGAGCCAGAGCCTCAGAGGCCCCCAACACCTCATCACTGAAGCACACCAAAAATGAACCCAACATGGCTCAGGGAAATTTTGCGGAAGAGGGGGCGGAAAGAATGTCAGAGCCACATGTTGGGTCATGATATGCAGAGACATTTATCTTACCCATAACTGTGGGCTAACTCCACAATGCATGACCCGTATACCTCAACAAGGAGAGGCCAAGGGGAGGGGGTAGGTCATGGATGAGCCTAATAATGGTACCAAACTGACTGTAAAAAAAAAATAAAATAAAAAATAAAAATGAAAAAACAATTAAGACGCTAGAGGGAAACCCACTCATTTGTTAACTAATTAAAATATAATTAAATAGAAGAGAGAGAGAGAGGCCTAGTTAGGGCAGGAACTTCCCATGAGACTAAATAATTCTGGGACTGGAGAGATGGCTTAGTGGTTAAGGCACTTGCTTGTGAAGCCTAAGGACCAAGGTTCTATTCCCTAGAACCCACGTAAGCCAGATGCACAAGGTGGAACATGCATCTGGAATTTGTCTGTAGTGGCTGGGAGGCCTTGGTGTGCTCCCTCTCTCAAAGAAATAAAAATATAAGACAATTTTAAAAAGAGTAAATAATTCTGCTCACAGAAGCCATAGGTTGTTGCAGGAAAGCCCCAATGCCTAGAGAGTTGTTCACAGAAGCCTCTGAGTTCCACCCAGATAATGCAGGCTATTGCCAATGCTCTTAGATGTCTACCAGAACTAGATGGTAAGACTCTGTTGCTGAAGACAACATGCAAGTGGCAGCGTGATACTGAGAAATTGACCTGGAACTGAGCTAATAGCCTCCTCCCTGCTGGTTAGCTGTTAGAATGCTGGAAAGTGCTATGCAGCCTGCTGAGGGAAGAAAAGTCATAAAAATAATTGTAACCTGAGCCAGGCATGCTAGTGTACGCCTTTAATCCCAGTGCTCTGGAGGCAGAGGTAGGAGAATTGCGTGAGTTCAAGGACACCCTGTGTAGCAGACAGCTTCAGGTTCGCTGAGATGAACTTCCAGACCAGGCACAGTTATGGAGGAAGGGATATTTATTGAAGCTTACAGATCCAGGGGAAGTTCCATAATGGCAAAAGGAGCTGGCCTGCCTTCACAGGACCAAGCAGAGAGAGAGAAGCACAAGCCTAAAGCCAAAAGCCACAGCACACTTCAGGAACTCCTGCTTTACATATCTATAGATTGAAATCTGAAACCCACCACCACACCTTAAGATCCACCCAGTGACACTGCCTCTAGGCAGGTGGCTGCAGATGCAAACTACAAACAATAAAAAACTGGGGGCTGGAGAGATGGCTTAGCGGCTAAGCACTTGCCTATGAAGCCTAAGGACCCTGGTTCGAGGCTCGATTCCCCAGGACCCACATAAGCCAGATGCACAAGGTGGTGCATGCATCTGGAGTTTGTTTACAGTGGCTGGAGGCCCTGGTGCACCCATTCTCTCTCTCTATCTGCCTCTTTCTCTCTCTCTCTGTCTGTTGCTCTCCAATAAATAAATAAAAATAAACAAAAATTAAAAACAAATAAAAAAACTGAATATATTGGGGGCCATCTATTCAAACTACCACACCCCAAGACTACATAGTGAAGTCCAGGTCAGACTGGACTAGAGCAAGACCTTACCTCAAAAAAACAAAAATAAATACATAAATAAATAAATCTTAACCAGCAGTAGACCCTGTGAACTACACAACTTGGTACCCAGTGGTGTAATAGTGGCATGTTTGTTATCAGTGGTAGCCAACTACAATCTGATTGACTTTGGGGCCTGCTCCACAGGAGGGATTTCATACCTAGTACTGAAAATCTGGTCAAAAGCCTATGGCGAGCTGGGCATGGTGGTGCACGCCTCCCAGCACTTGGGAGGCAGAGGTAGGAGGATCACTGTGAGTTCCAGGCCAGCCTGAGACTACATAGTGAATTCCAGGTCAGCCTGGACTAGAGTGAGACCCTACCTCAAAAAACAAAAAAGGGGAGGGGGCACTGGAGAGACGGCTCAGAAATTAAGCCACTTGCCTTCAAAGCTTGATGATCCAAGTTTGATTCCCCAGTACCCAGATGCACAAAAGGGGCGCATGCATCTGGAGTTCATTTGCACCCATTCTCTCTGTCTATCACTCTTCTATCTCTCTCCCTCTGCTTGCAAATAAATGAAAATATTTTTAAAGAGCCTATAGCAGACTGGAGAGATGGCTTAGCAGTTAAGGTGCTTGCCTGCAAAGCCAAAGGACCCAGGTTTGATTCCCCAGGACCCACAGATGCACAAGGGGGTACATGGCATCTGGAGTTCGTTTGCAGTGGCTGGAGGCTCTGGCGTGCCCATTCTCTCTCTCTTTCTACCTGCCTATTTCTCTCTCTCTCTCTTCTCTCTCAAATAAAGAAAGAAAGGAAGGAAGGAAGGAAGGAAGGAAGGAAGGAAGGAAGGAAGAAAGAAAGAAAGAAAGAAAGAAAGAAAGAAAGAAAGAAAGAAAGGGGCTGGAGAGATGGCTTAGTGGTTAAGTGCTTGCCTGTGAAGCCTAAGGACCCCAGTTCGAGGCTCGATTCCCCAGGACCCACGTTAGCCAGATGCACAAGGGGGCACATGCGTCTGGAGTTTGTTTGCAGTGGCTGGAGGCCCTGGCGTGCCCATTCTCCCTCTCTCTCTCTGTCTGCCTCTCCTCTCTCTGTCTTTCGCTCTCAAATAAATAAATAAAAATAAACAACAACAACAAAAAGAAAGAAAGAAAAAAAGAAAAAATAACTTTTTTTAAAAAAACCTTAGCTACTAAGGTCACAGGCCCTAGGAAAGAAGCTACTAGTGTTTGCCCAAATGGATATGT
Source organism: Dipus sagitta (assembly GCA_036346955.1). Lineage (NCBI taxonomy): Eukaryota > Metazoa > Chordata > Mammalia > Rodentia > Dipodidae > Dipus > Dipus sagitta. The sequence continues at coordinate 46,782,480 of CM070776.1, read as the reverse complement.
TGTGCCCATCAAAACTGCCCTTTAAATATTTATGTTTATGCCCATAGATTTGAGAAGCTTCTTTCTGCAGATGGCAGTGACCACTGGGGTGACTCAAAAGTCGACAGAATAATTAGAAGAAATGATGGTTGAGTGTTCAGCACTAAGTAAGACATGTCTTGCACACCCTCCAAAATTCAGGGACCAGTGTGGAGAGGTGATGGAAAGAATGAGCCAAATGATGGGGAGGAGTGCTTTGGAACACTGTCTTCTGGACACAAAGGGGCTGCTGGATTCAGTATTTCAGAGTGGCTGTCAGTATCTGCACGAGACTTGCACACTATTGAGTCCATCAACATATTGCCATGGATGACGGAGGAGGGCAAACAAAGAAACAAACATGATATCAAAATAGAAGAGGGCTAGTTGGAAAGAAGAAGGGATTCAGTGAAAGAGGGACCCGGGGACAGAAGAAAGTAATAGGAGGGGATTATGATCAAAATACATTATGTACATGTATGAAAAGTGTCAATGAAAAAAGTTAAAGAGGGGCTAGAGAGGTTGCTTAGTGGTCAAGGGGCTTGCCTTTGAAGCCTAAGGACCCAGGTTCTATTCCCCAGTATCCACATAAGCTAGATGCACAAGGTGGAGCATGCGTCTGGAGTTCTTTTGCAGTGGCTAAAGGCCCTAATGCACCCATTCTCGTTCTCTCTCTCTCCCTCTTTCTCGTTCTTTCCTTTTTTTTTTTTTTCGAGGTAAGGTCTCACTCTAGCCCAGGCTGACCTAGAATTCACTATGGAGTCTCAAGGTGGCCTCAAACTCACAGCCCAGCTAAGAAAAATATTTTTTAATCTATTATTTTATTGACAATTTGTATAGTTATAAAAAATATCCCATAGTAATTCCCTCCCTCTCCCCACTTTCCCCTTTGAAACTCCACTCTCCATCATAACCCCTCACAATCTAAATCAATCTCTCTTTTATTTTGATGTTATGATCTTTTCTTATTATGATGGTGTCTTTCTTTTTTCTTTTTGGTTTTCGAGGTAGGGTCTCACTCTAGCCCAGGCTGACCTGGAATTCACTATGGAGTCTCAAGGTGGCCTCAAACTCACAGCAATCCTCCTACCTCTGCCTCCCAAATGCTGGGATTAAAGGCATGCGCCACCATGCCTGGAAGTCTCTTTCTTCTTTAAATTATTTATTTATTTGAGAGAGAGAGAAAGAGGGAAAGAGAGAGAGAGAGAATGGGCACACCAGAGCCTTCAGATCCTGTAAACAAACTCCAGATACACGCACCACCTTGTGCATCTGGCTTACATGGGTCCTGGGGAATCAAACCTGGGTCCTTTGACTTCACAGGCAAATGCCTTAACTGCTAAGCCATCTCTCCAGCCCTCTTTCTTTCTTTTAATAAATAAACAAATAGCTGAGTGTGGTGGCACATGTCTTTAATCCCAGCACTTGGGAGGCAGAGATAAGAGGAACACCGTAAGTTTGAAGCCACCCTGAGACTCCATAGTGAATTCCAGGTCACCCTGGACTACAGTGAGACCCTACCTCAAAAAACCAAAAAAAGTAAAATAAATAAACAAATAAAATAATTAAATCAATATATTTTGTTTTTCCAGGTAGAGTCTTGCACTAGTCCAGGCTGACCTGGAATTCACTATGTAGTCTCAGGGTGGCCTTGAACTCATGGTGATCCTCCCACCTCTCCCTCTCAAGTGCTAGGATTAAAGTAGATTAAAGTAAGCCTGGGCTAGAGCAAGACTCTACCTTAAAAAATCACATATATGTATACATATACATATACATATATTATTTATTTATTTATAAGTAGAGAGATAGAGAAAGACAGATCGGGTGGGCTGGACAGATGGTTCAATGGTTAAGGCACTTGCCTGCAAAGCCTAAGGACCCAGGTTTTATTCCTCAGTACCCACGTAAACCAGATGCACAAGGTGGCACATGCATCTGGAGTTTGCAGTAGCTAGAGGCCCTGGAGCGCCCATTCCCTCCCTCCTCTCTTAAATAAATGAGTAAATAAATGCTAAAAAGAAAAGAAAGACAGAGAGAGTGAGAGATAATGGGCACACCAGGGCCTCTAGCCACTGCAATGCACTCCAAATGCATGTGCCATTTAGTGCATCTGGTTTACATGGGTACTGGGGAATCAAACTCAAGCCATTAGGCTTTGCAGGCAAGCACCTTAACCACTGAGCCTTATCTCCAGCCCTGTATTTGTATTTTTTTTTTTTTGGTTTTTCGAGGTAGGGTCCCACTCTAGCTCAGGCTGACCTGGAATTCACTCAGTAGGCCCAGGGTGGCCTTGAACTCATGGTGATCCTCCTACCTCTGCCTCCTAAATGCTGGGATTAAAGGCGTGTGCTACCATGCCCGGCTTCAGTTAGTTGTATTTTTTTTTTTTTTGGTTTTTCGAGGTAGGGTCTCCCTCTAGCTCAGGTTGACCTGGAATTCACTATGTAGCCTCAGGGTGGCCTCGAACTCCTGGTGATCCTCCTACCTCTGCCTCCCGAGTGCTGGGATTAAAGGCTTGCGCCACCACGCCTGACAGTTAGCTGTATTTTTTTGTTGTTTCTTCGAGGTAGGGTCTCACTGTAGCCTAGGCTGACCTGGAATTCACTATGGAGTCTCAGGGTGGCCATGAACTCACGGCGATCTCCTACCTCTGCCTCGAGTGCTGGGATTAAAGGTGTGCGTCACCATGCCAGGCTAGTTAGTTGTATTTTTAAAGCTATCATAGGAACTGATTCTAATCTAGAAACCTCTGCAAAGGTACACCCCTACCCATGGTAGTTTGAATATGGAAAGGCTGTTATAGCCTCATGTGTTTATAGCCTCTTATGTAGTACCCAGATGGTGGAATCTTTGGGAGGTATAGAAAATTGGTACTTATTGCTGAAGACTCCACATACTTGGGCTGCAAGGCCACTGAGAAATCCTGCTGGAACTGAGCTGATAACCTCCTCCATGTAGACCAGCTGACAGAAAGCTGGAAGAAGCCATTCTGCATGCAGTTCAATGGGAGAAAGAGAAATCACCAGTGAAGATACTCAACAGTGGACACTGCAAGCCTTATACTTGGCCAGCCAGGACAAATGAGCCAATGGGTGCAATAGTGGCACGTCTGTCATGGTGGAAACCAACTGCCCTCCAATTGGACTGGAGGCCCGCTCCATGGGAGGGAATACATCCCTGATACTGAAAACTTAAAACAGGGGCAGTCATGAGCACTAGGGGTGTCACATCTGCTGATGTCTGGCTACATGTATATACTATGCTTATCAAACTGCCCAGTAAGCACTTCTCTTAATATTTATACCCTTATATTAATGCTACTCTCACTTTGGGTAGAGAATCTTCTCTTTTCAGATGGCAGTGACCTTGGGAGGACTCAGAAGGTATCATGGTGTTGGAAAGAAGTGACTGGAGTACTGAGTAACATCTCGATCACACCTTCCAAGGCTCAGGGTCTAATGCGGAAGAGGTGGCGGAAAGAATGTAAGAGCCAAAGGAAGGGTAGGACTCCTAATAACGTGCTCCCTCCAGACATAAAATGGCCTGGATATCCATGGCCTCACAGTGCCTGACACTACCTACACAAGACCATCATAAGAGGAGGAAAAGATGATGACATCAGAATAAAAGAGAGACTGATTGAGATGGGGAGGGGATATGATAGAGAATGGAGTTTCAAAGAGGAAAGTGGGGGGGAGGGAGGGTATTACCATGGGATATTTTTTATAATCACGGAAGATGTTAATAAAAATTAAGAAAAAAAGAAAGAAAATTGGTACTGCGAAATGGAATGGTTGTGATCAACCTGACCATATAGTTTTTCATCTTTTGGAACTGGTCTGTGCCAGAAATATGGAAGGATTTATAACTTTGGACTAGGGAAGCTTTTGTTATAAGCAGAGCTTGATGGGCCATTCGTTCTGGTGAACGTTTGAAAGAGCAAACTGCAGAGAGAAGTGTGAATTGTTGTGGCTCAGTTTATGAGGGTTTAGAGGGTAAAAAAGGACTTTGTTGGGAACTGGGCTAGAGGAAGTTTGTGTGCTACTCAGACATGGATGCTGGCTGCATTCTGCCCATGTCCTGAGAACTTAAGAAAAGTTAAATTTACAAGTAATGGAGTGGCGCAGAGAAAAATACAGAGCATAGAAGAAAGATATGGAAAATGTCAAGTAGCCACGTGTGGTGGGTGGTGCACGCCTTTAATCTCAGCTCTTGGGAGACTAAAATAGGAGGATCACTGTGAGATCGAGGCCATCCTGAGTCTTATTCCAGGTCAGCCTGGGCCAGAGGGAAACCCTACATCTAAAAACAAAACAAAACAAAAATTCTAGAAATTGTAAGAGACCAAGAGAATTGGAGACTGAAATGTCGGAGAGTCCACAGCTATCCTCTCATGGAAAATTGGACTCATCTTTCTCTGAATGTTGTGGATTATTTTATAAAGAGGAATCGCTGGAGAAATATTTGAGTAATATGAGCAAGGGAATTAATCTGATGTTATTTACATATGCAGAGATTTTAAGTGAGAGATCAGCAATAGATACATCTTATATTGACAAGATAAATGAACTCTTCAAAGAAGCCAATACTATTGAAAACTTTCTAGTTCAAAAAAGAGAGCTCCTAGCCGGGCGTGGTGGCGCATGCCTTTAATCCCAGCACTTGGGAGGCAGAGGTAGGAGGATCACCGTGAGTTCGAGGCCACCCTGAGACTCCATAGTGAATTCCAGGTCAGCCTGGGCTAGAGTGAGACCCTACCTCGAAAAAAAAAAAAAAAAGAGAGCTCCTGAAACAGATTGCAAACACACTGCACAGATAAATATATATATATATCTAAAGTAAGCTGAAAATGTAAACTTACTGTTGGAATGAAAGAATGACCTTTATGTTCTGAAAGCACTCTAATTGTTAAAATGTATGTCTTAAAGAAGGAGAAACACCGATTTCTTTTCTAGATTTAAAAGGGCTGCATGCTAGTCATTAATAAGAAGTATGTAAACAGGATGTGGTGGCACACGCCTTTAATCCCAGCATTTGGGAGGCAGAGGTAGGAGGATCGCCCCGATACTGAAAACTTAAAACAGGGGTAGTCATGAGCCCTAGGGGTGTAACATCTGCTGATGTCTGGATAAATGTATATACTATGCTTATCAAACTGCCCAGTAAGCACTTCTCTTAATATTCATACCCTTATATTAATGCTACTCTCACTTTGGGTAGAGAATCTTCTCTTTTCAGATGGCAGTGACCTTGGGATGACTCAGAAGGCATCATGGTGCTGGAAAGAAGTGACTGGAGTACTGAGTAACATCTCGATCACACCTTCCAAGGCTCAGGGTCTAATGCGGAAGAGGTGGCGGAAAGAATGTAAGAGCCAAAGGAAGGGTAAGACTCCTTACAATGTGCTCCCTCCAGACATAAAATGGCCTCGATATCCATGACCTCATAGTGCCTGACACTACCTGCATAAGACCATCATAAGAGAAGGAAAAGATCATGACACCAAAATAAAAGAGAGACTGATTGAGATGGGGAGGGGATATGATGGAGAATGGAATTTCAAAGGGGAAACGGGGGAGGGAGGGTATTACCATGGGATATTTTTTATAATTATGGAAAATGTTAACAAAAATTGAGAAAATAAATTCCCAGTAAAAAAAAAAAAACCTAAAACCTAAATCTCACACAAACATTCATTCCTTTCATTATTTTTTTTTATTTTTGTTATTTCAAGGTAGGGTTTCACTCTAGCCCAGGCTGACCTGGAATTCACTATGTAGTCTCAGGGTAGCCTCGAACTCATGTGGCACATACCACTGCCTCCTGAGCGCTGGGATTAACCTCTACCCCCAGCCTGTTTTTTTTTTTTTTTTTTTCGAGGTAGGGTCTCACTCTCACTCTGGTCCAGGCTGACCTGGAATTAACTCTGTAGTCTCAGGGTGGCCTTGAACTCGTGGCGATCCTCCTACCTCTGCCTCCCAAGTGCTGGGATTAAAGGTGTGCACCACCACGCCTGGCTCCCCAGCCTGTTTTTTATATATGTATATATTATTTATTTATTTTAGATAGAGAGAAAGATAAAGAGAGAGAAAGAATGGGTGTGCTAGGCCCTCCAGCTGCTGCAAACAAACACCAGATGCATGTGCCACTTTGTGTATCTGGCTTTACGTGGGTCCTGGGGAATCAAACCTAGATACTTAGGTTTCACAGGCAAGCTCCTTAACCACTAAGCCATCACTTCCCAACCTGTATTTTTTTATTTTTCTTTCTTTCTTTCTTTCTTTATTTCTTTATTTTGGTTTTTCGAGGTAGGGTCTCACTCTGGCTCAGGCTGACCTGGAATTCACTATGTAGTCTCAGGGTGGCCTTGAACTCTCGGTGATCCTCCTACCTCTGCCTCCCGAGTGCTGGGATTAAAGGCGTGCGCCACCATGCCCGGCTCAGCCTGTATTTTTTTCATATTTTATTTTTTGAGGTAGGGTCTCACTCTAGCCCAGGCTGGCCTAGAATTTACTATGTAGTCTCAGGGTAGCCTCAAACTCACAGTGATCCTCCTACTTCTACCTCCCAAGTGCTAGGATTAAAGGCGGGCACCACCACACCCAGTTGTTTTTGTTTTTGACCTGGAATTCACTCTTCAGCCCTGGGTGGCCTCCCAAGTGATTCTTTTTTTTTTTTTTTTGAGGCTATTTTATTTTATTTATTTATTTTTTTCTCCATTTTTATTAATATTTTCCATGATAACAAAAAAAATCCCATGGTATTACCCTCCCCCCTTTCCCCTTTGAAATTCCATTCTCCATCATATCCCCTCCCCATCTCAATCTTTCTACTTACATATATACAATACCAACCTAATAAAAGCCCTCCTCCCTTTCTTTCTCTTCCCTTTCTATCTCCTTTTTTAACTTACTGGCCTCTGCTACTGAGTTTTTTCCTTCTCACACAGAAGCCCAATCATCTCTAGCTAAGATCCACATATGAGGGAGAACATGTGGCGCTTGGCTTTCTGGGCCTGGGTTACCTCACTTAGTATAATTCTTTCCAGATCCATCCACTTTTCTGCAAATTTCATAACTTCATTTCTCTTTACTGCTGAGTAAAACTCCATTGTATAAATGTGCCATATCTTCATTATCCACTCATCAGTTGAGGGACATCTAGGCTGGTTCCATTTCCCAGCTATTATAAATTGAGCAGCAATAAACATGGTTGAGCAAGTATCTCTAAGGTAATGAGATGAGTCCTTAGGATATATGCCTAGGAGAGCTATAGCTGGGTCATATGGTAGATCAATCTTTAGCTGTTTTAGGAACCTCCACACTGATTTCCACAATGGCTGGACCAGATTGCATTCCCACCAACAATGTAGAAGGGTTCCTCTTTTTCCACATCCCTGCCAACATTTATGATCATTTGTTTTCATGATGGTAGCCAATCTGACAGGAGTGAGATGGAATCTCAATGTAGTCTTAATCTGCATTTCCCTGATGACTAGGGATGTAGAACATTTTTTTAGATGCGTATATGCCATTCGTATTTCTTCCTTTGAGAATTCTCTATTTAGCTCCATTTCCCATTTTTTGATTGGTTTGTTTGATTCCTTATTATTTAACTTCTTGAGTTCTTTGTATATCTTAGATATTAATCCTCTATCAGATATATAGCTGGTGAAGATTTTTTCCCATTCTGTAGGTTGCCTCTTTGCTTTCTTCACCGTGTCCTTTGCAGTGCAAAATCTTTGTATTTTCATGAGGTCCCAGTGGTTAATCTGTGGTTTTATTGCCTGAGCAATTGGGGTTGTATTCAGAAAGTCTTTGCCAAGACCAATATGTTGAAGGGTTTCCCCTACTTTTTCCTCTAGCAGTTTCAGAGTTTCAGGTCTGATGTTAAGGTCCTTAATCCATTTGGACTTAATTCTTGTGCACAGAGAAAGAGAAGAATCTATTTTCATCCTTCTACAGATATATATCCAGTTTTCCCAACACCATTTGCTGAAGAGGCTGTCTTTTCTCCAATGAATATTTTTGGCATTTTTATCAAATATCAGGTGGCTATAACTACATGGGGTTACATTTGGGTCCTCTATTCTGTTCCATTGATCTACGAGTCTGCTTTTGTGCCAGTACCATGCTGTTTTTGTTACTATGGCTCTGTAGTATAGGTTAAAATCAGGTATGGTGATACCACCAGCCTTATTTTTGTTGCTCAGTATTATTTTAGATATTCGAGGTTTTTTGTGATTCCAAATGAATTTTTGGATTGTTTTTTCTATTTCCGTGAAGAATGCCTTTGGAATTTTGATGGGGATTGCGTTAAATGTGTAGATTGCTTTTGGTAAGATTGCCATTTTCACAATATTGATTCTTCCAATCCAGGAACAAGGGATGTTTTTCCACTTCCTAGTGTCTTCTGCAATTTCTCGCTTGAGTGTTTTAAAGTTCTCATTGTATAGATTCTTTACTTCCTTAGTAAGGTTTATTCCAAGGTACTTTATTTTTTTTGATGCAATTGTGAATGGGAGTGATTCTCTGATCTCATCCTCTGTGTGTTTGTTGTTAGCATATATGAAGGCTACTGATTTCTGTGTATTTATTTTGTATCCTGCTACATGACTGTAGGTTTTTATCAGCTCTAACAGTTTGCTAGTAGAGTCTTTAGGGTCCTTTATATATAGAATCATGTCATCTGCAAATAATGATAACTTGACCTCTTCCTTTCCGATTTGTATCCCTTTTATGCATGTCTCTTGCCTTATTGCTATGGCTAAGACTTCCAGAACTATATTAAATAAAAGTGGGGACAGTGGACACCCTTGTCTTGTTCCTGATTTTAGTGGAAAAGCATCCAGTTTTTCCCCATTTAGTAATATGTTGGCTGTAGGCTTATCATAAATAGCCTTTATTCTATTGAGATATGTTCCTTCTATTCCCAGTCTCTGTAGGACTTTTATCATGAAGGGATGTTGGATTTTGTCGAATGCTTTCTCTGCGTCTAATGAGATGATCATGTGATTTTTGTCCTTCAACCCATTTATATAATGTATAACATTTATAGATTTGCGTATGTTGAACCATCCCTGCATCTCTGGGATAAAGCCTACTTGGTCAGGGTGAATGATCTTTCTAATGTATTCTTGTATTCTGTTTGCCAATATTTTGTTGAGAATTTTTGCATCTATGTTCATGAGGGAGATTGGTCTGTAATTTTCCTTTTTTGTTCTATCTTTGCCTGGTTTTGGTATCAGAGTGATGCTGGCTTCATAGAAGGAGTTTGGTAGAATTCCTTCTTTTTCTATTTCATGGAAAAGCTTAAGAAGCAATGGTGTTAGCTCTTCCCTGAAGGTCTGGTAAAATTCAGCAGTGAATCCATCTGGGCCTGGGCTTTTTTTAGTTGGGAGATTTTTGATAACTGTTAGGATCTCCATGCTTGTTATAGGTCTATTTAAGTGATTAATCTCATCTTGATTTAATTTAGGTAGGTCATATAAATCAAGGAAATCATCCATTTCTTTCAGATTTTCATACTTTGTGGAGTATATGTTTTTATAATATGTCCCTATGATTTTTTGAATTTCTCTGGCATCTGTCGTGATGTTACCTTTTTCATCTCTAATTTTATTAATTTGTGTCTCTTCTCTCTTTCTTTTGGTCAGATTTGCTAAGGGTTTATCAATCTTGTTTATCCTTTCAAAGAACCAGCTCTTTGTTTCATTAATTCTTTGTATTGTTTTTTTGGTTTCTATTTCATTAATTTCTGCCCTAATCTTTATTATTTCTTCCCGTCTACTGATTTTTGGTTTGCCTTGTTCTTCTTTTTCCAAGGCTTTAAGGTGAAGCATTAGGTCATTTATTTGCGACCTTTCTAATTTCTTAATATAGGCACTTAAAGCTATAAATTTACCTCTTAGAACTGCCTTCATTGTGTCCCAGAGATTTTGGTATGTTGTGTTCTCATTATTGTTTGACTCTATAAATTTTTTGATTTCCTTCTTGATTTCTTCATTGACCCATTCATCATTTAGTAATGTATTGTTTAGTTTCCATGATTTTGTGTATGCTCTATATCCTTTCTTGCTATTGATTTGTAGTTTGATTCCATTGTGGTCAGATAGAATGCAAGGAATTATTTCAATTTTCCTGAATTTGTTAAGATTTGCTTTGTGTCCTAATATATGGTCTATTTTAGAGAATGATCCATGTGCTGCTGAAAAGAATGTATATTCTGCAGCATTTGGATGAAATGTCCTGTATATGTCTGTTAGGTCCATTCCTTCTATGACCTCGTTTAGTCCAGATGCCTCTCTGTTTATTTTTTCCCGGGATGACCTGTCAATTGATGAGAGTGGGGTGTTAAAGTCACCAACTACCACTGTGTTTGGTGTTATCTGTGACCTTAGTTCTAACAGTGTTTGTTTGATGAATTTGGGAGCCCCCATGTTAGGTGCATATATGTTTAGGATTGTAATGTCCTCCTGTTGGAGTGTGCCCTTAATCAATATAAAGTGACCTTCCTTATCTTTCTTGACTAATGTTGGAGTGAAGTCTGCCTTGTCAGCTATTAGGATAGCAACCCCTGCTTGCTTTCTGGGTCCATTTGCTTGAAACACCGTTTTCCAACCTTTCACCCTAAGATAATGTCCATCCTTTGTAGAAAGGTGAGTTTCTTGGAGACAACAAATTGTAGGGTCCTGCTTTTTAACCCAGTCTGCAAATCTATGTCTTTTGGTTGGAGCATTGAGGCCATTGATATTAAGAGATATTATTGAAAGATGTGTATTTATGCTTGCCATTTTTTTTTTTTTTTGTGGTTCTGGTTCTACCTTTGCTCTCTTATATTAACTAGTATTTGAGTGTTGTTTGTTGTTTTCCAGGTTCCTTATATGTGTGTTTTTCTTTCTCTTCGGCATGGAGGATTCTTTCAAGTATTTTGTGTAGAGCTGGTTTTGTCTTCAAATACTCCTTTAGCCTGCTTTTGTCATGGAATGTCCTTATTTCTCCATCTATTTGAATGGATAGTTTTGCAGGATAAAGTAGCCTTGGTTGACAGTTGTTATCTTTCAGAGTTTGGAATACATCACTCCAAGCCCTTCTGGCTTTGAAAGTTTGTGTTGAGTAATCTGCTGTGATCCTGATGGGCTTGCCTTTGTAGGTAACTTGATTTTTCTCTCTAACTGCTTTCAATATTTTTTCTTTGGATTGTGTGTTTGGTAGTTTGATTATAATATGGCGAGGAGAGGTTCTTTCCAGGTTTTGTCTGGCTGGTGTTCTAAATGCTTCCTGTATCTGCATTGGCACCTCTTTCCCAATTTGGGGGAAGTTTTCTTCTATGATTTTGTTGAAGATGCCTACTATACCTTTGGATTGAAATTCTTCTCCTTCTACTATACCCTGAATTCTTATATTTGATCTTTTCATAGTGTCCCGAATATCTTGAAATTCCCATTCATACTTTTCTATTAGTTTGTCTTTCTCTTTGTTGGATTGTATTAGATCTGCCACCTGGTCTTCTAGCTTAGATATTCTGTCCTCTCCTTCATCCATTCTACTGGTGAGATTTTCTACAGAGTTTTTTATTTCATTAACTGTGTTCTTCATTGCTAGTAATTCTGACTGGTTTTTCTTCATTATTTCTATTTCCTTATTTATGTCTTGTATTGATTTCTTTATTTGTTAAATTGGTGTCCTGTATCTTCTCTGATTCCTTTGATTTCTTCTTTGAGTTCATTGAACATATTTACAATCATTCTTTTGAAATCTTTCTCAGGCATTTTCTCTAACTCGTTTTCACTAGAGGTCATTTCTGAAGCATTGATGCTTTTTGGTGGATTTATATTGCCTTGGTTTTTGGTGTTTCTTGTGTTATAATGTATATATTTTTGCATCTTGGATTAAGTTACTGCTTAGATTTTCCAGTTAGCTGGGTATCCTTTGCTGTATCTATTGATCTGATATTGTATATCTTCTATGTAGGAGATTAAGATGTTAGGTGTGGCTCTTACCACTCTCAGAGTATCTAGACACGTGGACCTAGGGGTTAAGTTTGCCTGCTATGGGAGTATTCAAATAGGTTGAGTGGAATAAAATACAGGTATATTCTAAAATTTAACTAAACCCTATACACATTCAGTCAAGAACAGCACCGAGGATTTATGCAAGATTAGGTATTATAAAAACCAGATCCTCTATCAACAAAGAAGTTAAGATTTCTGGTCTGTTGAGGGATCCAAGTCAGCTTGTGACCAGGTGAGACCCTTCCCTGGTTCAATCCCAGTTACCTCTTTGGATGCTTTTGGTCTCAGTCAAGTTGCTGGCTGGGATGTTGGGCCGCTGTTCTGCTTTCTGGAACTGGGTACTGGCTTTTCCTGTGGGGCAAACCAAGCCTGGCAACTGTGGCCCTGCAGATTGGCGCCCCTGATGCTGGATCCCCGCTGCTGCCGCTGGAGCTGCCGCTGCTGGGACCACTGCTGCTGGATCCGCCACTGGAGATGCCGCTGCTGGGTCTGCCCCCGCTGATCCGCTGGAGCTGCCGCTGCAGGGTCCTCCGCCTCTGATCCGCTGGTGCTGCCGCTGCGGGATCCGCCTCGGCCGCTGAAGCCGCTGGAGCCTCCGCTGCTGGATTCGCTGCCCTGAAGCCGCTGTGGCCGGTACCGGAGCAGCTGATGGTGTTTTTGGGGCTGGAGTCACGGCTTCCACCGCCGCTTCCGGCTTCCACCGCCGCTTCCGCTGCCGGGGTCTGAGCCGCCGCTGTTGGATCCCGAGTCGCCACTGCCGGAGCCCGAGATGCAGCTGCCGGTGCCCGTGCTGCCGCTGCCAGAGTCCGAATCGCCGCTACCGGGTCCCGAGGTGCCGCTGCCGGAGCCCAAGTCGCCTCTACCGGGTCCCGAGCTGCCGCTGCCGGAGCTGCTTCGGCCTGCCCGTGTGGGCTCTGGATATCTCCTACTTCTCCGCTGCTGTTTTAATCTCTTATACACCTCCCTTGTGTATTTTGCTGGGTTTTCTTTGGCTTTTTCTCCCCTAGGCTGCTTAAGCGTGGTTCCTATGCCGCCATCTTGACCGGAAGTCCCCCCCAAGTGATTCTTTTGTTTGTGTTTGTAGTATGCTCAACTATGTTTTTGAAGCTAGCCCAACAGACTGAACTTTTTGAGAGAATGAGAGCAAGAGCAAGAGAGAATTGGCAAACCAGGGCCTCCAGCCAGTGTAACTGAACTCCAGACACGTGCACCACCTGTGCACATGTGCAAACTTGGATGTTTTCGTCACCTTGTGCATTTGGCTTACGTGGGATCTGGACAGTCAAACATGGGTCCTTGGGCTTTGCAGGCAAGTGCCTTAACCACTAAGCCATCTCTCCATCCCTTTTTCTTGCCTTTTTTTTTTTTTGGTTTTCCAAGGTTGACTTGGAATTCACTCTGTATTCTCAGGGAGGGTGGTCTCAAACTCACAGCAATCCTCCTACCTCTGCCTCCCAAGTGCTGGAATTAAAGACGTGCACCACCACGCCCAGATTTTTTCTTGGTTTTTGAAGACAAGGTTTTATGCCTTGAACTTCATATGGTCCCACTGACACATCCCTGGGAATAAAAGGTGAATGCTAAGCCAGGCGTGGTGGCGCACACCTTTAATCATAGTTAATTCCAGGTCAGCCTGGACCAGAGTAAGACCCCACCTCGAAAAACAAACAAACAGAAAAGGTGAATGCCACCTCTTCCCCTCAGAGAATGACTGAAATTTTGGGGACACTTCAACAGGGAAGTATTTAACTTCTACCTGCCAGGTATATTACAAAATAATAGGAGTGGAAGGAAAACAAAACTGGATGAAAAGCTGTTCTGTGTACATGGAGAGATGGCTTAGTGGTTAAGGAGCTTGCCTGCAAAGCCAAAGGACCTAGGTTTGATTCCCCAGGACCCATGTAAAGCCAGATACACAAGTGGCACATGTGTCTGGAGTTCATTTGCAGTGGCTGGAGGCCCTGGCATGCCTATTCTCTCTCTCTCTCTTTCTCTGTCTCTTTCTCTCAAATAAATACATAAATAAACAGCTGGGCATGGTTGCGCATGCCTTTGATCCCAGCACTCAGCAGGCAGAGGTAGGAGGACCGCCATGAGTTCGAGGCCACCCTGAGACTACATAGTGAATTCCAGGTCAGCCTGGGCTACAGTTAGACTCTACCTCGAAAAACCAATAAGTAAATAAATACATAAAGAAATAAAACATGGGCTGGAGAGGTGGCTGCGTTTAAGGCCTTTGCCTGCAAAGCCAAAGGATCCCGGTTCAATACTCCAGGTCCCACATAAGCCAGATGCACAAGGGGCCACATGCATCTGGAGTTCGTTTGCAGTGGCTGGAGGTCCTGGCATACCCATTCTCTCTCTCCCTCTGCCTCTTTCTCTCTGTCAAATAAATAAAATATATTTGAAAAAAAGAAATAAAACATTGTTTAAAAATAAGTGACTTGCAAAAAAAAAAAAAGCTGAGGTAAAGGCCAGGCATTGTAGCACACACCTTTAATCCCAGCATTCAGGAGGCAGAGATAGGAAGATTGCTATGACTTTGAGACCAGCCTGGGACTACAGAGTGAGTTCCAGGTTAGCCTGGGCTAAAGGGAGACCCCTACCTTGGAAACAAACAAACAAACAAAATGGCTTGGAAATGGAAATGTTCTCTTCCCATCTTTGTATTGTCTGTTTATTTTCTTAATGGTGTGTTTCTTTTCGTTCTCCTTTTTTGCCTTTTGGTTTTTCTGAAGTAGGGTCTCACTCTAGCCCAGTCTGATGTGGCTGTTCCAGGCTGGCCTCGAATTCACAGCGATCCTCTTACCTCTGCCTCCAAGTGCTGGGATTGAAGGCGTGCGCCACCACTCCTGGCCCCAAGAAATCTTTACTTACCTCAAGGTATCAGTTTTTTCCCCCTGTGTTTTTTAAATTTTTATTTATTTATTTGAGAGCAACAGACACACAGAGAGAAATAGGTAGATATACATATAGAGAGAATGGGCGCGCCAGGGCCTCCAGCCACTGCACACGAACTCCAGATGCATGTGCCCCCTTATGCATCTGGCTAACGTGGGTCCTGGGGAATTGAGCCTCGAACCAGGGTCCTTAGGCTACACAGGCAAGTGCTTAACCGCTAGGCCATCTCTCCAGGCCAATTTTTTTTTTGTTTATTTTTATTTATATATTTATTTGAGAGTGGCAGACAGAGAGAAAGAGGGAGGGAGAAAGAGAGAGAGAATGGACACATCAGGGCCTCTAGCCACTGCAAGTGAACTCTAGATGCATGCGCCATCTTATGCATCTGGCTTACGTGGGTACTGGGGAATCAAGCCTCGAACCAGGGTCCTTAGGCTTCACTGGCAAGCGTTTAACCACTAAACCATCTCTCCACCCCCAAATTTTTTGTTTATTTTTATTTTCCCCTCCTGTGTTTTATACTAGAAGTTTTATGATTTTAGAGTTTACATTCAGGTCTATGGGGAGTTAGTTCGTGTGTGGCATGGGGAAATATCAATTTCTTTCTTTTTTGCATATGGGTATTCAGTTGTGCCAGTGCCAGTTGGGGGAAAAAAAAAGTTATTGTATTAGGTATTCAAACAAGAGCCTGTAACCACTGAGCATCTCTCCAGCCCATTGCACTAGGTCTCCATTGCTGTGAAGAAAATTATACTAAATTCAATGCGGGTTTTTGTCTTGTTCTACTTTGTGGTGCTGGGGATAGAACCCAGGGCGTTGCACATGCTAAACGAGCACTTTTGCCACTGAGCTGCACCTCCAGATCAAGTTAGTGGTATGGAATAGAAAACAACAGTGTTTGTTAGTTACACAGCTCACTCACACTGTTTCTTTCAAATTATTTTTTTTTCCTTTTCTGCTTTTCCTTTTAGCTACTTTCTTTTGTTTTTGCCTTCAATTTCACTAGTCTTTTTTTTTTTTTCAGCTGAAATAACTAAGGTAATGCCATCTTGTCCTGATCTGGCCCTGACTCCATTTTGTGACTGAATGAATGCTTTTCATCCACTAACCCCCCCCCCACAGTCATGTCCACATTGGCAGCATATTCAGGACTTTCTGTGACCTGACTATGGCCCAAATATGTAACCAAAATGACACCAGGATGTATGATCAAAATAACTGTTGTTCCAAGGTTACCCTAATCTTCATCAGGCACTGATGTCATTATGTTTCTTTGTAGATTTTGCATTTAAAAATGCTGTACCCCTGAGCTTCTTCACCGAGAATTCTTTGCCATTAGCTCCTCTTAGTTGCCGGCTTAATAAAGAACTCGGAATTTGGTTTATTAAGTGTGGTGGTCTGTAATTCTCTTCGTGGACTATCATACAGCAAAGACAAGGCAGGTCACTTTATATTGATTAAGGGCACACTCCAACAGGAGGACATTACCATCCTAAACATCTATGCACCTAACATGGGGGCTCCCAAATTCATCAAACAAACACTATTAGAACTAAGGTCACAGATAACACCAAACACAGTGGTAGTGGGGGACTTCAACACCCCACTCTCATCAACTGACAGGTCATTCTGGGAAAAAAATAAACAGAGAGGCATCTGGACTAAATGAGATCATAGAAGGAATGGACCTAACAGATATATACAGGACATTTCATCCAAATGCTGCAGAATATACATTCTTTTCAGCAGCACATGGAACATTCTCTAAAATAGACTATATATTAGGACACAAAACAAATCTTAACAAATACAGGAAAACTGAAATAATTCCTTGCACTCCATCTGATCACAATGGGATCAAACTACAAATCAATAGCAAGAAAAGCTATAGAGCATACACAAAATCATGGAATCTAAACAATATACTACTAAATGATGAATGAGTCAATTAAGAAATCAAGAAGGAAATCAAAAAATTCATAGAGTTAAATGACAATGAGAACACAACATACCAAAGCCTTTAGGACACAATGAAGGCAGTCCTAAGAAGGAAATTTATAGATTTAAGTGCCTATATTAAGAAATTAGGGCCGGGCATGGTGGCACATGCCTTTAATCCCAGCACTTGGAAGGCAGAAGTAGGAGGATCACCACGATTTTAAGGCCACCCTGAGATTACATAGTTAATTCCAGGTCAGCCTGGGCAGGAGTGAGACCCTACCTCAAAAAAAGAAAGAAATTAGAAAGTTTGCAAGTAAATAACTTAATGCTTCACCTTAAAGACTTGGAAAAGAAGAACAAGGCAAACTGAAAATCAGTAGACAGGAAGAAATAATAAAGATTAGGGCTGAAATTAATGAAATAGGAACAAAAAAATCCAAAGAATTAATGAAAGAGTTGGTTCTTTGAAAGGGTAAACAAGATTGATAAACCTTTAGCAAATCTGACCAAAAGAAAGAGAGAGGAGGCACGAATTAATAAAATTAGAGATGAAAAATGCACCATCACAACAGATACCAGAGAAATTCAAAAAATTATAGGGGCATACTATGAGAACATATACTCCACTAAGTTCGAAAATCTGAAAGAAATGGATGATTTCCTTGATTTATATGACCTACCTAAATTAAATCAAGATGAGATTAACCACTTAAATAGACCGATGACAAGTATGGAGATCCAAGTGGTTATCAAAAATCTCCCAACTAGGGCTGGAGGAATAGCTAAGCAGATAAGGCATTTGCCTGCAAAACCAAAGGACCCAGGTTCTATTCCCCAGGACCCACATTAGCCAGATGCACAAGGGGTTGCTCACATCTGGAGTTCATTCAGTGGCTGGAGGCCCTGCCGTGCCCATTCTCTCTCTCTCTCTCTCTCTCTCTCTCTCTCTAATCTCTCTCCCTCTTTCTCTGTCAAATAAGTAAATAAAAATATTTTTTAAAATCTCCCAACTAAAAAAAGTCCATGCCCAGATGGATTCACTGGTGAATTTTACCAGACCTTCATGGAAGAACTAACACCAATGCTTCTTTAACATTTTTATAAAATAGAAAAAGAAGGAATCCTACCAAACTCCTTCTACATAGCCAGAATCACCCTGATACCACAACCAGGCAAAGATAGAACAAAAAAGAAATTTACAGACCAATCTCCCTCATGAACATACATGCAAAAATTGTCAACAAAATATTGGTAAACAGAATACAAGAATATATCAGAAAGATCATTCATCCTGACCAAGTAGGCTTTATACCAGAGATGCAGGGATGGTTCAGCATACACAAATCGATAAATGTAATACATTATATAAATAGACTGAAGGACAAATATCACATGGTCATCTCATTAGATGCAGAAAAAACATTCAACAAAATCCAACATCCCTTCATGATAAAAGTTCTACAGAGACTGGGAATAGAAGGAACATATCTCAACATAATAAAGGGTTTTTATAACAAGCCTACAGCCAAAATAATACTAAATGGAGAAAAACGTGAAGCTTTCCCATTAAAATCAGGAACAAGATAAGGGTGTCCACTGTCCCCACTTTTATTTAATATAGCACTGGAAGTCTTAGCCATAGCAATAAGGCAAGAGACACATATAAAAGGGATTCAGATTGGAAAGGAAGAGATTAAGTTATCATTATTTGCAGATGACATGATTCTATACATAAAGGACCCTAAAGACTCTACCAGCAAACTGTTAGAGCTGATAAACACCTATAGCCACGTATCACAATACAAAATAAACATGCAGAAATCAGTAGCCTTCCTATATGCTAACAACAAACACACAGAGGATGAAATCATAGAATCACACCCATTCACAATTGCATCAAAAAAAAAATTAAGTACCTTGGAATAAACCTAACCAAGAAAGTGAAGGATCTCTACAATGAAAACTTTAAAACACTCAAGTAACAAATTGCAGAAGACACTAGGAAATGGTAAGACATCCCTTGTTCTTGGATCTGAAGAATCAATATTGTGAAAATGGCAATCTTACCAAAAGCAATCTACATATTTAATGCAATCCCCATCAAATTCCAATGGCATTCTTCACGGAAATAGAAAAAAAAATCCAAAAATTCATTTGGAAGCACAGTAAAACCTCGAATATCTAAAACAATTTTGAGCAACAAAAATAAGGCTGGTGGTATCACCATACCTGATTTTAACCTATACTGCGGAGCCATAGTAACAAAAACAGCGTGGTACTGGCATAAAAGCAAAAATGTAGATCAATGGAACAGAATAGAGGACCCAGATATAAGACTGGGTAGCTATAGCCACCTGATCTTTGACAAAAATACCAAAAATACTCATTGGAGAAAAGACAGCCTCTTCAGCAAATGGTGCTGGGAAAACTGGATATGTATCTGTAGAAGGATGAAAATAGATCCTTATTCTCTCTCCTTGCACAAGAATTAAGTCCAAATGGATCAAAGACCTTAATATCAGACCTGAAATTCTGAAACTGCTAGGGGAAAAGAGTAGGGGAAACCCTTCAACATATTGGTCTTGGCAAGGACTTTCTGAATGTAACTCAGGCAATAAAACCTGGAGTTTGTTTATAGTGGCTGAAGGCCCTGATGCGCCTATTCTCTCTCTCTCTCCCTCTTTCTCTGTCAAATAAATAAATAATTAAAAATAAAATATTAGGGCTGGAGAGATGGCTTAGCGGTTAAGTGCTTGCCTGTCAAGCCTAAGGACCCCGGTTCGAGGCTCAACTCCCCAGGACCCACGTAAACCAGATGCATAAGGGGGCGCACGCGTCTGGAGTTCGTTTGCAGTGGCGTGCCCATTCATTCTCAATTTCTTTCTCTATCTCTCTGCCTCTTTCTCTCTGTTACTCTCAGATAAATAAATAAATAAAATTAAAAAAATAAAATAAAATATTAAAAAAAATACATATACAAGCCGGGCGTGGTGGCACATGCCTTTAATCCCAGCACTTGGGAGGGAGAGGTAGGAGGATCGCCATGAGTTCAAGGCCACCCTGGGACTACAGAGTGAATTCCAGGTCAGCCTGAGCTAGAGTGAGACCCTATTTCGAAAAATCAAAAAACAACAACAACAAAAAATACAACTAACTGGGCTGGAGAAATTGCCTGCAAAGCCAGAGGACCCAAGTTTGATTCCTCATTACCTATGTAAGCCAGATGCACTTGGTGGTGCATGCATCTGGAGTTTGTTTGAAGGGCTAGAGGCCCTGGCATGCTCATTCTCTCTCTGTAATAAATAAAAATAAAGTATTTTTTTAAATACAAATATCTTAAGCCGGGCATGGTGGCACATGCCTTTAATCCCAGCACTCAAGAGGCAGAGGTAGAAGGATCACCATGAGCTCGAGGCCACCCTGAGACTCCGTAGTGAATTCCAGGTCAGCCTGGGCTAGAGCGAGACCCTACCTCAAACCCTGCCCCAAAATATAAATATCTCTAGGTATCATTTATATCTTTTTTCATTTTGATATATAATCTTTTTTTTTTTTTTTTTTTTTTTGGTTTTTCGAGGTAGGGTCTCACTCTAGACCAGGCTGACCTGGAATTCACTACGGAGTCTCAGGGTGGCCTCGAACTCATGGCGATCCTCCTACCTCTGCCTCCCGAGTGCTGGGATTAAAGGCGTGCACCACCACGCCCGGCTTTGATATAGAATCTTATATATGCCTATGCACACAGATAAGGTTTTCATTCAGTTTTGTTTTACTCACATATTACAGACACATGCATGCTCCACACAAACTCACTTATTACTGATAAATGCACACACACTCAGACATCCAAATGCCAACGTTAGTTATCACTGAAGTAGAAAAAAGCAATCATAAAATTCATTTGGAAAAACAAAAAACTCCAATATGAGGGGAGGGGAAGGGATACAGAAAACTAAAATTGTTATGAATAAATGCTATAGTAACCTACTACTTTGTTAGCTAATTAAAATATATAACTGAATATGTAAGTATGGTGGTGCATGCCTTTAATTCCAGCACTCTGGAAGTTGACAATTAGGAGGATCATCATCAGTTCTAGCCCAATTTGGGATTAGAGTGAATTCCAGGTTAGCCTGAGATAGATTGAGACTCTACCTTGAATAAAAATATATGAGCAGGCTAGAGAGATGGCTTAGTAGTTAAGGCACTTGCCTGCAAAGCCAAAAGGACCGAGGTTTGATTCCCCAGGACCTACATAAGCCAGGTGCACAAGGTGGCACATGTGACTGGAGTTTGTTTGCAGTGGCTGGAGGCCCTGACTTGCCTATTCTTTCTATCTCTATCCGCTTATCTCTCTCTCAAATATACTAAAAAACAAAAATTATTTAGCGGGGTGTGGTGGCGCACACCTTTAATCCCAGCACTTGGGAGGCAGAGGTAGGAGGATCACCATGAGTTCGAGGCCACCCTGAGACTACATAGTGAATACCAGGTCAGCCTGGACTAGAGTGAAACTCTACGCCCAAAAACCAAAACAAAAAATAACTTACAAAACCACAAAAGCTGGGCATGGTGGCGCACACCTTTTTTTTTTTTAATTTTTTTTTTTGGTTTATTTATTTATTTGAGAGCGACAGAGAGAAGGAGGCAAAGAGAGAGAGAGAGAGAGAGAGAGAATGGGCGTGCCAGAGCTTCCAGCCTCTGAAACGAACTCCAGACGCGTGCGCCCCCTTGTGCATCTGGCTAACGTGGGTCCTGGGGAATTGAGCCTCGAACCGGGGTCCTTAGGCTTCACAGGCAAGCGCCTAACCGCTAAGCCATCTCTCCAGCCCCCGCACACCTTTAATTCCAGCAATCAGGAGGCAAAGTAGGAGGATTTCTGTGAGTTCTAGGCCACCCTGAAACTGCAAAGTGAATTCCAGGTCAGCCTGGACTAGAGTGAGACCCTACCTTGAAAAACAGAGAGAGAGAGAGAGAGAGAGAGAGAGAGAGAGAGAGAGAGAGAGAGAGAGAGAGATTACATAGGTAGCAGGCCCAGAGTTTAGAGAAAGCTCCCATGCGGTAGATCTAGAGCGTAAGGGAAATGCACACAGTGATGGATTCAGAGACCAGAGGAAAACCATCCATGTAATTAAAGTGAGAGGTTACCCCAAAGTATAAAGCAGAGGCAAACAGAAAATCTAAGACCAAAAAGCACTGCTCTGCTCTCCCCACACCTAGCCAAGCTGGAATGGGGGAAAGCCAGACCCAAGTATATCCTTGCGACCAGAGTGAGGAGAGGCAGATAGAGGGGTTAGAAATGTTCAGGTATGTAAAGGGAAGACCTAATTGGTTTGTAGATTCAAAGAGTAGGCTCCAGGGCCAGCCCACCTGAGTACGAAGGCCGCCCATCTACGTGGCATGTTAGATTGTGGCCAGCAGGGGGCACTGCAGCTATTGTAGATGATTCTTGATCAGCCATGAGTTTCATTGCTGCCAAAGCAAGGCGACATTGGTTCTCTCTTTGGGTTTTGTTCCTAACTGAAACTGTCTAAAAGAAGCTAGCTTTTTCCTGAGTCTCCTACAGTAGGAGATATAGAAATGTCCCCGCAGGGAAGGGTGCTCTGACACATTTCTCAGGACATCCTAGAAAGGACTCCTACATACCCTGGGGGAATTGGGAACATCCCTATGAGCTGGTGGACGTGTTGTGGTAAAAGATTGGAAAAAGGATCCTCTCCAGCTGGTATGGACAGGGCCTCATTAAGTGGTGCTGGCCGTCCCAACTGCTATTAAGGTTGCAGTATCACATCTTGGATTCATCACACCAGGGTCAAGACTGCAACATCCAAACCTGACTGTGAGAACTGGAAAGTTACCAGAGACCCAGAGAGTCCTCTTAGGGTCAAGCCCCAGGGGACATCTGCTCCACCAGAGAGGACGATCGTCCTGCTCTAGTCACTCTGGAGGCCCGCTGTTCTACACACAGCAGAAGCCTGAGGAATTCCACAAGGGACACTTTGGGGTCATCCTGCCTGAATAGGTCTGGAGCCAAAAGGAGAAAACAGCCTTGGCTCTATTCTATATAATTGTAGAAAGCATACTTGAAGGAAGTATCTGGTTTTTTTTAAAACAAGTTTTGGGGTGCTGGGATTAAAGGTGTGCACCACCATGCCCAGCTTACAATACTTTTTTTTTTTTTGGTTTTTCTAGGTAAGATCTCACTCTGGCCCAGGCTGACCTGGAATTCACTATGTAGTCTCAGGGTGGTCTCAAACCCATGGCGATCCTCCTACCTCTGCCTCCCAAGTGCTGGGATTAAAGGAGTGCGCCACCAAGCTCAGCTCAGTTTACAATTTTTTAATTTACTTTATTTGAGAGAGAGAAAGAGAGAGAGAATGGGTGCATCAGGGCCTTCAGCCACTGCAAACGAACACCAGATGCATGCATCCCCTTGTGCATCTGGCTTACGTGGGCACTGGGGAATAGGATCTGGGTCCTTTGGCTTTGCAGGCAAGTGCCTTTACCACTAAGCCGTCTCTCCAGCCCAGTGTTTTTATGATGGTTTGTGCCCTACAAAACCCTAGGGGACGGGTTACACCTTCTACCACTGTGCGCCTCTTGGAGCACAAACTTAATATGTGTGCAGATCCCCTGCTGTTGTTTCTGTGCGGGACAGATCTATGTGATAGGACATGTACCCTTTTGGGGGCCTGTTATATCTGCTACCTTGCAATTCCCCGTGATGAACCTGTTCCTGCCCCTGTTCCTCCTCCTCCTCCTGCCACTGATCACCCAGTCTCAATGGGAAAATTGGGGTTACTGTCATGCCCCTGCGATGTCATTTATCCCCATGTGTCAAGGAAGTGTTATGATTCCGAAGAAGTCTCCCCTTTTAACAAGGATGAAAAGACATACTGGCTGGGGGGTCACAAGTGTTTGATGTTATTGGGGTTATAAAGGCCACATTTGCCCTAGTTCTTCAGGCCCTGCCTGCTGGAACACTGACCCAGGCAGGCTATCAACCTTTGCCCAGACCTAAGCCAGGCAAGGTCCTTGACTTAGACCCTCATCTCTACCAAGTTTTGAACTCAACACACTATCTTCTCTGTGATACTAAGCCCCATCTAGCAGTAGATTGTTTGCTCGGTTTGACTTTACAGGCCCCTCGGTATTTTGCCATACCAGTACCACCAGAAAGCGTCTCCTTCATAAGATCCCAGCAGCCCTGGACTCCACAATGCTAAAACCTGTTCCAAGGGCAGTTGAGCTATCCCAAAGGCTCCTAGATGCATCATTGACAGCAAAGGATAAAAGACAGTGGATGACTTAGATTGAGACTGGTGTGACCAAGCCCTCAACTCTAGACTACGGCCTGATCTGACCCTACTTACCTAAGTTGCTGTCGTCTCCACAAAGGTCTATTCTTTTTTAAAAAATATTTTTAAGATTTATTTTTATTTATTTATTTGAGACAAAGAGAGGGGGGGGAGAGAGAGAGAGAGAGAGAGAGAGAGAGAGAATGGGCACACCAGGGCTTCTAGCCACTGCAAATGAACTCCAGACGCATGTACCACTACGTGCATCTGGCTTACATGGGACCTGGAGACTCAAACCTGGGTCCTTAGGCTTTGCAGGCATGCATCTTAACCACTAAGCCATCTTTCCAGCCCATGAAGGTCTATTCTTTATGTGTAGGACAGATGCCTACGTATGCTAATCAGGTGACTAGATAGGCACCTGCACTGTGGCTTTCCTCACTGCCCAGATAGACATTGTTCTCTCTCTCTCTCTCTTTTTTTTTTTTTTTGGTTTTTTGAGGTAGGGTCTCACTCTAGCCCAGACTCACCTGGAATTCACTATGGAGTCTCAGGGTGGCCTCGAACTCACGGCGATCCTCCTACCTCTGCCTCCCGAGTGCTGGGATTAAAGGCGTGCACCACCACCGGCACCGGCTAGACATTGTTCTCAATAACCAACCTCTCCGCATAGGCCTGGCAGCACATATGAGTTCCAAAGAGCCATCCAATTCATACCTCTACTGATTAGGACAGGGCTAATGGTGGGAATAGGTACTGGAGAAGGAGGAATTGCTTCATCAACTGCCCTTCATAACCAATTGTCCAGGGACCTGAAAGAGGACCTAGAACAAATATAACAAAATAATGGGGGTTTTACACAACCAATTAGACTACCAGGGAACCATGGTAGTCCTGCAAAACAGAGCAGACTAGATATTCTGACTGCTGAGAGAGGAGGACTCTACCTTTTCTTCAGTGAAGAACGTTGTTTCTACATAAATGAATCCAGAGTACTTAGAGAGACGTACGATTCAAGAACTTACAGAACGAAGAGCTAGCTGATTCTTGGAGCTGTCAGGGAAATCTTTGGAGTTGGCCTGGGTCTTCCCATTTGCTGGCCCCCTCTCGCTGCTTTTCTTTTCTCTTTTCTTTTTCTTACTGCTTTTCTTAGCTCTCCTGTTAGGTCCTTGCATTGTGAATGTGCTAACCAGGTTTGTTTCCTCCCACCTAGGGGCCTAAACATATCAGATGCTTCTCCACAGATACCACTGTGTTAACATCCATGACGGAAATGGGGGATGTTTCTTTAAGTTATCTATAAAAGACATGGTGGGGGCTGGAGAGATGGCTTAGCGGTTAAGCGCTTGCCTGTGAAGCCTAAGGACTCCGGTTCGAGGCTCGATTCTCCAGGACCCACATTAGCCAGATGCACAAGGGGGCACATGCGTCTGGAGTTCATTTGCAGTGGCTGGAAGCCCTGGCGCGCCCATTCTCTCTCTCTCTGCCTCTTTCTCTCTCTGTCACTCTCAAATAAGTAAATAAAAGTGAACAAAAAATATTTAAAAAAAAAGACATGATGGGGGGTTGTGGTGGCAGAATTTCTAGCAGAAAATAGCAATATTAAGAAAAAACTTAAGCCGGGCATGGTGGCACACATCTTTAATCCCAGCACTCGGGAGGCAGAGGTAGGAGGATCGCATGAGTTCGAGGCCACCCTGAGACTACATAGTGAATTCCAGGTCAGCCTGAGCTAGAGACCCTACCTCAAAAAACCAAAAGAAAAAAAAAAAAAGAAAACTTGGAGCCAGGCGCAGGCATGGTGGTGCATGCCTTTAATCCCAGCACTCAGGAGGCAGAGGTAAGATCACAGTGAGTTCGAGGACACCCTGAGAGTACAGAATGAATTCCAGGTCAGTCTGGACTAGAACGAGACCTTATCTAGGAAAAAAACAAAAAACAAAACAAAACAAAAACAAACTTGGGGCTGAAGAGATGGCTTAGTGGTTAAGGAAGGCGCTTGCCTTTGAAGCCTAAGAACCCAGGTTTGAGTCCCCAGACTCCACATAAGCCAGATGCACATGGTGGCCCATGCATCTGGAGTTCATTTGCTAGAGGCCATGGTGTGCCCATTCTCTCTCTCTAAAATAAATGAAAATAAAATATATTTTTTTAAAAAATAAAATGAGTCGGGTGTGGTGGCTCACGCCTTTAATCCCAGCACTCAGGAGGCAGAGGTAGGAGGATCGTCGTGAGTTCGAGGCCACCCTGAGACTACATAGTGAATTCCAGGTCAGCCTGGGCTAGAGTGAGATCCTACCTGGAAAAATCAAAAAAGAAGACTTGTAATATATTGTGTTATGGAGCCCCCCCCCCCAACAGGCCAGAAGTTACTCACCGAGAGCAGAGGTAAATCCCTGGTCGTCCTTGGGGAGACCAGAGAACAGAGATATAAACTCCCACTTGCCCACAAGCCTTCACAGGGGGAGACCAAAGCACAGAGAGATAAGTTTCTTGCCCACAAGAACAATTGGGGAATGAAGATAAGTTGCCTGTGAGTTACTGATAGTTTTGGGCTGACTGGAACAGAAATTACAACAAATTTAAACTATATAGCTGCCCACTCACGCCACGTATGCTTCTGTAACCTTGCTTGCTTGTAAGAAGAAAGATATAACAAGCCCTTCTTGTCTAAGCTCAGGGCTGACGCCATTGCAGAGAGCCTGTGGGTGTCAGTACGCTAGCGTGAATACATCTTCCTTTCCTCTGTCTGAACAGCTCTGAGTCTCATTCAGGAAATTCATGCAACAAATTTAAGCCAGAGAGAGCTGAAGAGATGGCTTAGCGGGTAAGCGCTTGCCTGTGAAGTCTAATGACCCGGGTTCAAGGCTCGATTCCCCAGTACCCACTTAAGCCAGATGCTCAGGTGGCGCATGCATCTGGAGTTCGTTTGCAGTGGCTGGAAGCCCTGGTGCGCCCATTTCTCTCCCTCCTTGCCTCTTTCTCTATCACTCTCAAATAAATAAACAAAAATGAAAAAAAAAAAAGAAAGGAAAATTTAAGCCAGAGAAACTAATGCAGAAATGATAGGGCCCCGAAGCCCCCACCCAAGGCCATGTCCTGTTCTGCAGTCTGTATTTCTTCACGGCCATGTCCTGATGTACACTTTCTATTTTGTAACTCATCCTGATTTTCACTGCTTTATCTCATAGCACAGTTTCAAGCAGGCTCCCTCAAGGTAACAGCCTTCTTCTTCTTCTGTAAACTGCTTATCGCTTAAGAATTTCCCGCTTGTGGTCCCTAGTCACATAATCTAAAAGTTTAAGCCCACCAATAACGTAAAGGCCTCAGCATGATATCAAGTGGCCTATATAAACTCTGAGCATTCAGAGCTTAGGGTCCAGAGCTTGGAATATCAACTTCTCGGGGCCTGCCAATGTAATAAACCTGAAATGTCCAACCCCCCTCTGAGTGATCTCACTGACTCCAACTCCAGTTTTCTGCGACAGGTGCAGCCCAGCACTCAGCTCTCTGAGCTTCCTGTCTGTGGACACGGTGTGACCAGCTCCCTCACTTTCCTGCCATGATGGATTGTCCCCTCAAAATATGAGCCAAAACGAATCCTTCCTTACTTCATTGCCTTAATTTTATTCGTCTATTTGCAAGGAGAGAGAGTGTGTGTTTGTGTATGTATGGATGGGTGCACCAGGGTCTCTTGCCACTGCAAAAGCGCTCCAGATACATGCGCCACTTTGTGCGTCTGGCTTTAACGTGGGTACTGGAGAGTCAAACCTGGCTGTCCTGCTTTGCAAGCAAACACCTTTAACTGCTGAGCCATCTCTTCATCCCCTTAATTGCTTTTGTCAGGTATTCTGTCCCAACAACAAGAAAAGACAAAAACAGAATGTTGGTACTGAGAAGTCTGACCATTCTTATGATAAAGCTGACCCTGTGGTCCTTAGACTTTTGGAATTTGTTTGTGGGGAAAATGTGGGAGAGTTTAGAACTTTAGGCTAGTTAAGCCCTAAAGTGCTATCAGCAGAGCTCAACAGACCATTCTGGTGGAAGCCTGGAAGATTAGAATGCTGAACGAAATGCAGATAATGAAAGCCTGTGACAGGGGAAATTTTTTCCTTGGGGAGACACAAACATCCGTCTATTCCCTCCACCTAGGGCTCAGAATACAGACGAAAGTATGATTGCACCAAAACCAGTTCTAATGACCCCATGAGTTTGTTGGGGTTCAAGGCAGCTGCATTCACCAAAATACCCATACACTCATGGAAGGAAGCTGCATCTCTGCAGCTCACTGCACAGGCAGCTGCTCTGGTCTGAGTCTCTCTCAAAACAGTTGTTTATCCTTTATAAATGCTTAGGGAGGGGTCTTGCAACCTTTCCCCAGACTTGAACTTTTCAGTCCCTCCACTCTTCAGGAGGGAATGTTTCATTTCAGAGATAATTGCTATACAACACTGGTTAGAGACTGCTCCCTCAACAGTTTTTTGCTATTCCTATAACCTTGGGGGTTGGTCCTGTGACCTTTTAAGTTTCAGTTCTCCCAGACGTGTTGACCTCTTGACTCCCTCCTGCCTCCAGGAGGGAATATTTACACTCAGGGGAATTTGTTATTCAACAGTTTAGCTCACGAGGCTTCAAAGGAGAGCAAAGATTGAGAACTGGTCTAGAGACCATTCATGTTATATTCTGGCAAAGAATCAAGCTTCATTCTGCCATGTCCTTATAACTTGAATGGGTTGAATTTAAAAGTAATGGGGGCTGGAGAGATGGCTTAGCGGTTAAGCACTTGCCTTTGAAGCCTGAGGACCCTGGTTCGAGGCTTGATTCTCCAGGACCCACGTTAGCCAGATGCACAAGGGGGTGCACGCGTCTGGAGTTCATTTGCAGTGGCTGGAGGCCCTGGAGCGCCCATTCTCTCTCTCTCTCTCTCTCTCTCTGCCTCTTTCTCTCTCTGTCGCACTCAAATAAACAAGAATAAACAACAACAACAAAGTAATGTACTGGGCTGGGTAGATGGCTTAATGGTTAAAGGTGCTTGCTTACAAAGTCTGCTGGCCTGGATTCTGGATTGTGTTAGAACCAGAATGATTCCATCTTTGGACTTTGACTGCCGAGAGTGACCTAAGCACCCATTTCAATTATTACATTCCTGGAATGACACAAACCACCTCCCAAAAAAACTAAATAATTCATCATTTAGCCTTCTTAAGCCTATTTTTTTTTTTTTCGAGAAAGGGTCTCACTCTAGCTCAGGCTGACCTGGAATTCACTATATAGTCTCAGGGTGGCCTCGAACTCATGGTGATCCTCCTGCCTCTACCTCCTGAGTGCTGGGATTAAAGGCATGTGCCACCACGCCCGGCTTCAAGCCTATTTTTTAATCAATTCTTTGTTTAAAATAGTATAAGGACCCAAAGTTGGGGTTTGTAAGTATGGGGATCCCTTCTGAACCCCAAATTCCAGCATCACTCTGAATTTCTTATGTGAGCCATGGCATGTGAATGCCCATACATTCATGCATATATACACACAGATATGCATACATACACAGAAACATAATTTTTATTGACAATTTCCATAATTGTAAACAATATTTCATGGTAATTCCCTCCCTCCCCCCCACTTTCCCCTTTGAAACTGCACTCTCAAAAATCATATCCCCTCCCCCTCCTAATCAGTCTCTCTTTTATTTTTGATGTCATCATCTTTTCTTCCTATTATGATGGTCTTATGTAGGTAGTATCAGGCACTGTGAGGTCATGGATATCCAGGCCATTTTGTGTCTGGAGGGAGCATGTTGTAAGGTGTCCTGCCCTTCCTTTGGCTTTTACATTCTTTCCACCACCTCTTCCGCATTAGACCCTGAGCCTTGGAAGTTGTGGTAGAGATATTGCAGTGCTGAGCACTCCTCTGTCACTTCTTCTCAGCACCATGATGCCTTCTGAGTCATTCCAAGGTCACTGCCATCTGAAAAGAAAACGTTCTCTAACCAAAAGTGAGAGTAGCATTAATATAAGGGTATGAACATTAAGAGAAGTGCTTACTGGGCAGTTTGGTGAGCATAGTATATACATTTAGCCAGGCAGCAGTAGACATTACATCCCTAGGGCTCATGACTACCCCTGTTGTAGGTTTTCAGTATCAGGGATGTATTCCCTCCCATGGAGACAGCCTCCAGTCAAATTAGAGGGCAGCTGGTTTCCCCCATAACAGATGTGCCACTATTGCACCTGTTGGCTCATTTGGTCTGCCTGGCCAAATATAAGGCTTGCAGTGCCCACTGTTGGGTATCTTCACTGGTGATTTCTCTCTTTCCCATTGAACTGCATGCAGCATGGCTTTTTCCAGCTTTCTGTCATCTGGTCTACATGGAGGAGGTTGGAGCTCAGCTCCAGCAGGATTCTCAGTGATCTTGCAGCCCAAGTATGTGGAGTCTTCAGCAATCGGGTCTTAACCATCTATGGTGGTTTGATTCAGGTGTCCCCCATAAACTTAGGTGTTCTGAATGCTAGGTTCCCAGCTGATGGAGATTTGGGAATTAATGCCTCCTGGAGGGAGTGTATTGTTGGGGGCGGGCTTATGGGTGTTATAGCCAATTTCCCCTTGCCAGTGTTTGGCACACTCTCCTGTTGCTATGGTTCACCTTATGTTGGCCATGGAGTGATGTCCACCCTCTGCTCATGCCATCGTTTTCCCCTGCCATCATGGAGCTTCCCCTCAAGCCTGTAAGCCAAAATAAACTTTTTCCCAGAAGCTGTTCTTGGTTGGGTGATTTCTACCAGCAATATGAACCTGACTGCAACACCATTTATTCCTGGTGGGAATCCAAGGGCCTCAGCGATGGCCAGTAATGTTTTGGGGGCATCAGGGACCTCCCTGGCCAACGACTCACTGGATGGTATCCCATTCCTGGCACTGAAAATTTTATAGTAACAATCTATGGCTCCTGTGTGTTCCATTGTCCAAAAAAGTAGGTTTCCATATGACTTATTTATATCCTCTTAGATTTTGCTTAGCCCTCCCTCCACCTTTCCTCTACTCAGTCTGACTTCACTTAGGCCTTTTCACCTCCATTAATCTGTTCTTCTACTTACATATATACAATACCATCTTTTTATTTATTTGAGAGAGAGACAGGGGGAGAGAAAGAGAGAGAGAGAGAATGGGCATACCAGGGTCTTCATCTGCTGCAAACAAACTCCAGATGAACGTACTACCTTGTGGATCTGCCTTACATGGGTCCTGGGGAAACGAACCTGGGTCCTTGGGCTTCACAGAAAGCCCCATAACCACTAAACAATCTTGCCAGCCCTGTTTTTTTTTTTTCTAGGTAGAGTTTCACTCTAGCCCAGTCTGACCTGGAACTCACTTTGTAGTTCCAGGCTGGCCTCAAACTTACAGAAATCCTCCTACCTCTGCCTCTTGAGAGCTGGGATTAAAGGTATGTGCCACCACGCCTGGCTGAGACACAGTTTTTATTAAAGAAATGGACTAATTAATTTGGTGGAAGAAATTTCAAGACAGGATAGCATTCAAGCTACGGAATATTACAGTTCTCTGTTTTTGTTTTTCCCCAAGGTAGGGTCTCACTCTAGCCCAGGCTGACCTGGAATTCACTCTGTAGTTGCAGGGTGTAGTCTCGACCTCCTGGCAGTCCTCCTACCTTTGCCTCCCGAGTACTGGGATTAAAGGCATGTGCCATCACACCTAGCCAAAAGCTCACAATTTTGATGCAGCAACTGGCAAACTCTGCACTTTGGTGAAGAAAGGAGCACAAGTGAATTTAAAGTTGTACTCAAGGTAGGTGTAGACAAAGCAGTTGTTAGGCTGGGTGTGGAGTCACATGCCTTTAATCCCGGTACAGCACTGGGGAGGCAGAAGTGGGAGAATCCCTGGGAATTCAAGGCCAGACTTGGCTAGATAAGAGTGAGACCCTTCCTTGAAAAAGCCCCCACCCCCAAAAAAGAAAAAAGTAGTTATAATGAGTCAGAAAGCCATGGCCAAACTCTAGTGCTCTGTCTTGTAATAGGGCTGCTTTTATCCAGTTTGTTAAACCTTATCTCAAAATGCAGCTGCTTAAAAACGAAACAAGACAAACGAACAAACAAACAAAATAAAAAGCCTTTGTCAAGCTGAGCATGGAGGCTGAGGTGGGAGGAGGATTGCTGTGAGTTCAAGACCAGCCTGGGTCAGCCTGGGCTAGAGCAAGACCCTATCGGTGGGGGGGGGGGGAAGCAAAACAAACAAACAACCTTTGTCTAACTGCCCTCTGCACCTGAAATCTGCATGTTTTATTTTTATTTATTTATTTATTTGAGAAAGAGAGAGAAAGAGAGAGAGGGAGAGAGAGAGAGAATGGGCATGTCAGGGCCTCCAGCCACTGCAAATGAACTCCAGATGCATGAACCCATTTGTGCATCTGGCTTATGTGGGTTCTGGGGAATTAATCTGGGATCCTTTGGCTTTGCAGGCAAAAGCCTTAACCACTAAGGCATCTCTCTAGCCCTGTAACCTGCTTGTTACTAACAGTCCCTACCTATGGCCTCAAATAGACAGAAAACTAAACCCACCAATAATAGAAAAGGTCAAAATTGGGCTGGAGAGATGGCTTGGCGATTAAGCGCTTGCCTGTGAAGCCTAAGGACCACGGTTTAAGGCTCGATTCCCCAGGACCCACATTAGCCACATGCACAAGGGGGCGCACGTGTCTGGAGTTCGTTTGCAGTGGCTGGAGGCCCTGGCGTGCTCATTTTCTCTCTCCTTCTGCCTCTTTGTCTGTCGCTCTCAAATAAATAAATAACTAAATTACTAAATAAAGAAATAAATAAAAGGTCAGAATTGATGTTGAACTATCTATAAATGCTTGGAGAGACAGTGACTATGTGCTCAAGCTTTGGAAGTTATTCCCTTGAGTCCATGAATAAATCTCTGATTCTTCACTCTGCCTCTGGTGCCTATTTTATGAGCAGCATTTTTCTGTAACAGTAGTTGTTAAATGCAAGTTCATTTGAAAGGAGATAATTTGAACTTAGAATGCCATGGAAGGGTTTCCCTAATTGAATGCCATTTCCTAGGGAAGTGTTCTCTCAAGTTCAGCTGCCAAGGTGAACACAGGCCACAGATGTGGTAAGAAGGGGGCAAGACTACATGGTGCACTTACAGCAGAACTTGACAGCATTGCCCCACAGTATTTCTTTTTTAATTTTTATTTATTTGAGAGTGACAGACAGAGAGAGAAAGAGGCAGATAGAGAGAGACAGAGAATGGGCACTCCAGGGCTTCCAGCCACTGCAAATGAACTCCAGACGCATATGTGCCCTTGTGCATCTGGCTAATGTGGGTCCTGGGGAATTGAGCCTCGAACCGGGGTCCTTAGGCTTCAAAGTCAAGCGCTTAACCGCTAAGCCATTTCTCCAGCCCCACAGTATTTTTTTTATTTCTATGTCTTTATGTATTTGAGAGAAAGAGACTGGAGACAAGAGAGATTGAGAGAGTATGGGTATACCAAGGCCTCTTGCTGTTACAAACTAACTCCAGATATATATGCAACTGTGGTGGTTTGATTCAGGTGTCCCTATAAACTTAGGTGTTCTGAATGCTAGGTTCCCAGCTGATGGAGATTTGGGAATTAACACCTCCTGGAGACAGTGTATTGTTGGGGGCGGGCTTATGGATGTTATAGCCAGTTTCCCCCTTGCCAGTGTTTGGCACACTCTCCTATTGCTGTTGTCCACCTTATGTTGGCCAGGGGGTGATGTCTACCCTTTGCTCATGCCTTCATTTTCTCTGCCATCATGGAGCTTCCCCTTGAGCCTGTAAACCAAAATAACTTTTTTTTCCCACAAGCTGCTCTTGGTTGGGTGATTTCTACCAGCAATGTGGACCAGACTGCAACAGCAACATTATGCATCTGCCCAGTGTGGTGGTGCACGCCTTTAACTCCAGTACTCAGGAGGCAGAGGCAGGAGGATCACTGTGAGTTCAAGGCCAGCCTGAGACTACATAGTGAATTCCAGGCAAGCCTAAGCTAGAGTGAGACACTACCTTGAAAAACCAAAAAAAAAAAAAAAAAAAAAAAAAATTGCTGAAGACTGCACATACTTGGGCTGCAAGGCCACTGAGAAATCCTGTGGGAACTGAGCTGATAACCTCCTCCATGTAGACCAGCTGACAGAAAGCTGGAAGAAGCCATTCTACATGCAGTTCAATGGGAGAGAGAGAAATCACCAGTGAAGATACGCAATAGTGGATACTGCAAGCCTTATATTTGGCCAGCCAGGCCAAATAAGCCAACAGGTGCAATAGTGGCACGTTTGTCATGGTGGAAACCAGCTGCCCTCTAATTGGACTGGAGGCCCGCTCCTTGGGAGGGAATACATCCCTGATACTAAAAACTTAAAACAGGGGTAGTCATGAGTCCTAGGGGTGTAACGTCTGCTGCTGTCTGGCTAAATGTATATACTATGCTTATCAAACTGCCCAGTAAGCACTTCTCTTAATGTTCATACCCTTATATTAATGCTACTCTGACTTTTGGTAGAGAATCTTCTCTTTTCAGATGGCAGTGACCTTGGGACGACTCAGAAGATATCATGGTGCTGGAAAGATATGACCAGAGTACTCAGTACTGTAATATCTCTATCACACCTTCCAAGGCTCAGGGTCTAATGCGGAAGAGGTGGCGGAAAGAATGTAAGAGCCAAAGGAAGGGTAGGACTCCTAATAACGTGCTCCCTCCAGACATAAAATGGCCTGGATATCCATGACCTCACAGTGCCTGATACTACGTACACAAGACCATCATAAGAGGAGGAAAAGATCATGACATCAAAATAAAAAAGAGACCAAGATGGGGAGGGGATATGATGGAGAATGGAATTTCAGAGGGGAAAGTGGGGGGAGGGATGGTATTACCATGGGATATTTTTTATAATCATGGAAGATGTTAATAAAAATTTGAAAAAAAATTTTGCATCTGCCTTTATAGGTGGCTGCTGGGGAATTGAACCTGGACCAGCAGGCTTTGCAAGCTAGTGCCTTTAACCAGTGAGCCATCTCTCTGCCCTAAGTATTGATTTTTTTGTTATAGACATGCAAAATGCAAGAATGAAGGGGCCATGGGGACTTGCAAGAAGGTCCCAAGAAACCACTGGTGTCCCTGAGAGATCACTGCAAGAAAATGTGAAAGTGAAGCCTAAGTTGCAATGAAGACTCCAAGATATTGGAGATGTTGGCATGTACCATGTTGTAGTTACCTTCTCATTGCTAGGTCAAATCACCTGACCAGAAGCAGCTTATGACAGGAAATAGTTTATAGATTCCAAGGGAAGGTTTGTCATGGTGAGGAAGCTGGCTCACTTCATCATACATCCACAGCAGAGAGAGTAACTAGCAGCCAGAGCTCAAACTGGCTCAGAACACACGTCAATCACACGCCTTCTCCAGCAGGATGTGTTTGGGGGAGGATCTGAAGTCCGGTCCTGAGGTGTGTGGAGAGCAGTTTGAGCTCTGGCTGTTTGTGCTTGATGGTGTTGGTGTTTGCTGGCTGTTCGGTGATGTCTCTCTGCTTGAATCTATGGAAGTGAGGCAGCTTCTTCTGCCATTGATGATGTTTCCCCTGGAATTTATAAACCTGAAATAAGCCCCTTCCTTCCATAAACTGTGTCTGGTTGGATGTCTGTCCCAGCAATGCAAAGCTGATGGCAACACCAGCATACACATATGCATCCACACACATATATGAACATGCATATACACACTCATGAACACCACACACACAAAATAAATACAAATAATTTGTCTTGAATCTCAGAAGAAACTTTGGATTTTTGAATAGTGTTGAGATTGTTTATGAAGACTTTTAGAGATACACTAAGTGGATTTTCATTATGAGAAAAAAATGGGAATATAGGAACCAAAGGTAAAATGTTATGATTTAAAAATGATGTGGCCGGGTGTAGTGGTGTACGCCTTTAATCCAAGCACTTGGGAGGCAGAGGTAGGAGGAATGCTGAGAGTTTGAGGCCACCCTGAGACTACATAGTGAATTCCAGGTCGGCCTGGGCTAGAGCAAGAACCTACCTCAAGGTAGCACATGTGTGTGGAGTTTGTTTGCAGTGGTTTGATGCAGGTGTCCCCATAAACTTCGGTGTTCTGAATGCTCGGTTCCCAGCTGATGGAGATTTAGGAATTAACATCTCCTGGAGGCAGTGTATTGTTGGGGGTGGGCTTATGGGTATTGTAGCCAGTGTCCCCTTGCCAGTGTTTAGCACACTCTCCTGTTGCTATGGTCCACTTGATGTTGGCCAGGGAGTGATGTCCACCCTCTGCTCATGTCGTTTTCCCTGCCATCATGGAGCTTTCCCCTCTAGTCTGTAAACCAAAATAAACCCTTTTTTTCCCCACAAGCTGCTCTTGGTTGGGTGATTTCTACCAGCAATGCGAACCTGACTGCAACAGTAAAGTGGTACCAAGGAGTGGGATTGCTGCTAGACGCCTGACTGTGTGGCTTTGGCCTTTTGGAGCTGATTTTCAAGAGGAACGTGGAAGGATTTGAAACCTTGGCCTAAGAGACAGCCTTGCAGTGCTATAAGTACAGCTTGATGGATTATTCTGGTCGGAGTTGAAAGGCCTGAATGCAGTAAGAACTATGGACTGTGAGGTTTTGGCTTATGAGGGTGAGAAAGAACTTTGCTTGGATTGGGCTAGCAGTTTGTGTGGAAAGCTTGCTGTTATGTCCATGTCCTGAGAAGTTGTGCAGGGTTGCTTTGCACAGAAATGAACTGGTATGAGCAGAGGGATATGGCACAGAAAGAAAAATCTTTGGCTGGGGCTGGAGAGATGGCTTAAAGAAGCGGCATTTGCCTTGCCTGTAAGTGGGATGGATAAACCTGTGTTTACAGATCCACCAGTTAAGACAAAATTTGGATATCATATTATTATGGTTGAAGGGAGAAAATAAATATATGAAATACTGAAAAAAAAATCTTTGGGTGAACTGCTGCCCATTCAGCTGCAATTGAGAGATTACAATTCTTGAGATTGGGCCTAGCTGACCTGCACTGGGACAACAGGAAGAATGTAGACTCTTTTGAAGGGGCCTGAGTGCTCAAGGAGTGTCCTGTTCTTCAAAGCCTACTTTACCCCCCCCCCCCGCCCTGGATTAACAAATTGGCACCCTACATTGTATTATGGAGTATAAGAAATGCAGGAAAGAGAGGGTCATTGAGTTTGTAACACAGTCATGTGTTTTGGAAATGGCCATGGGCAGTGTGAAGCAGGTTTGCTGGATGCCTGCATGGAGACCCCATGGGGCCATGAGGATGAACCATGGGTTGCAGTGGAGACCCAGTGGAGATGTCAGGACCACAAGATGGCTGCTAAGGAAAGCTGCCGGCTCCTGATGAAGTTTTCTAGGACTGTGAGTAGCCTAGCTGGAGGGGCAGAATTGTAACTCCAGAGACTTGTTGCTGGTTAGAATTACTGGACTTGGATATTTGTCACTGGCTAGAGTTGTTGGACTTGGAGCTACAGAGTTTGATATTTGCCCAGGTTGTTTTAAATCTTGTATTGGTTGAATATTTCTTTGCTATGCCATCTTCTGCAGTGTGAATGTTTATTCTGTGCCATTATGGGATTTTGGGGGATTTTTTGATATAATGGCTCTGTTAAAAGATCTTGGAGTATGGGGATGTTTGAACATCATTGGGATTGACAAAAACTATGGAGACTTTTAAAGTTGGACTGAATGCATTGTATTTTACATCGTGTGGATATCAATTTATGGGGGCAAAGGGAGGAATATGGTGGTTTGATTCAGGTGTCCCCCATAAACTTAGGTGTTCTGAATGCTAGGTTCTCAGCTGATGTAGATTTGGGAATTAACACCTTCTGGGGGGAGTGTATTGTTGGGGGCGGGTTTATGGGTGTTATAGCCAGTGTCCCCTTGCCAGTGTGTGGCACACTCTCCTGTTGCTATGGTCCACCTAATGTTGGACAGGGGGTGATGTCTACCCTCTGCTCGTGTCATCATTTACCCTGCTATCATGGAGCTTCCCCTCAAGCCTCTAAGCCAAAATAAACTTCT
The DNA here is from genome assembly GCA_036346955.1 of Dipus sagitta. NCBI lineage: Eukaryota > Metazoa > Chordata > Mammalia > Rodentia > Dipodidae > Dipus > Dipus sagitta. The sequence goes on along the minus strand of CM070776.1, from coordinate 46,744,223 downwards.
TTTTTTTTCCCCATAAACTGCTCTTGGTTGGGTGATTTCTACCAGCAATGAGAACCTGACTGCAAAACCCTGGCATGCCCATTCTCTCCCTCTCCCCCTCCCTCTCTTCTCTCTCTCAAATAAATAAAATATAAAAGTGATGTGTATGGATGTCAAGTTGACAAGGGGTAGACATGTAGTGATTAATCTTAATTGTTAACTTGATGGGATTTATAATCACTTAGAAGAGAAACCTTTGGGTGAGTTTATGAGTTTATTATGAGGATATTCCATAGAGGTTTAACTAAAATGAAAAGTCCTGCTCTGAATGCGTGTGTCATCATTCCATGGACTGGAGTCCTACACTGAATTAAAAAAAAAAAAAAAGAGAGAGAGAGAGAGAGAAAGAGCCAGGCGTGGTGGCTCACGCCTTTAATCCCAGCACTCGGGAGGCAGAGGTAGGAGGATCACCATGAGTTCGAGGCCACCCTGAGATTCCATAGTAAATTCCAGGTCAGCCTGAGCTAGAGTGAGACCCTACCTCAAAAAAAAAAAAAAAAAAAAAAAAGAAGAAAAGCTGCTGAGCATGGTGGCACATGCCTTTAATCTCAGCATTTGGGAGGCAGAAGTAGAAGGATCACTGTGAGTTTGCAGCCAGCCTGAGACTCCATAGTGAATTCCAGGTCAGCCTGGGCTAGAGTGAGACCCTACCACAAAATAAATAAACAAATAAAAAAATTTAAAAGCTGTGTGTGTTAGCACACAGCTTTAATCCCAGAACTCAGGTGGCAAAGGTAGGAGGATTAATGTGAGTTTGATGATAGCCTGAGACTACATAGTGTATTCCAGGTCAGCCTGGACTACAGTGAGACCCTACCTCAATCTCCCACCCCCCAAAAGGATATCTGGGCATGGTAATCCCAGCACTTGGAAGGCAAAGGTACGAGCATTGCTGTGAGTTCAAGACCATCCTGAGACTACATAGTGAATTTCAGGTCAGCCTGGGCTGGAGTGAGACCCTATGTTGAAAAGCCAAAAAAAAAAAAAAAAAAAAAGGAAGGAAAGTGAAGTACCAGAATTCTTCATCTCTCTTTGCTTCCTGACTGTGGACACAATGTGATTGGTTGCCTTACACTCCTGTTTCCATAAACAAGAGCTGTTCCCTCCACCATGCCTTCCATTTTTTTGTTTGTTTTGTTTTTCGAGGTAGGGTTTCACTCTAGCCCAGGCTGACCTGGAATTCACTATGTGGTGTCAGGGTGGCCTCAAACGCATGGTGATCCTCTTACCTCCATCTCCTGAGTGCTGGGACTAAAGGCGTGCGCCACCACGCCCAACTTAAATTGCTTTTAGTCAGATATTTGCCACAGTTATGAAAAAAGTAAGGAATACGGGTGCCAGTATTCTCAAGTTATTTCACAAATTTGAGTGGAATTCCAGTTAAGAATGTAGCAGGTAGTTTTTCCAGCAACTTAAGAATATATATATATATATATATATATATATATATATATATATATTTATGTATGTATTTTTTTTCTGAGGCAGGGTCTCGCTCTAGCTCAGGTTGACCTGGAAGTCAATATCTAGTCTCAGGGTGGTCTCAAACTAATGGCAATCCTCCTACCTCTGCCTCCCAAGTGCTGGGATTAAAGGCATGCGCCACCACGCCTGGCTATGTTATGCCCAGTTCTTGGCATCCCCAGTGACCACCAAGGAGAATCAAACATGTATGCAAGGGCAAGGAGCTTTATTTTGGGCTTAAGCTCAGACTCTTGACTTCACCAACGCAGTGGATCCATACAAGAGCCTCGAGTAGCAGGAGGTAGGGTTTTTATAGGGATTTGGACATAGAAGAAGGGGATGGGTACATGATTGGTTGATTTAAACAGTAACTGCACTTGTACTCTTCTGGTTGGCTTAGGATTTTTTTCCTCTTTTTCTTTTTTTTTTTGGTTTTTCGAGGTAGGGTCTCACTCTAGCCCAGGCTGACCTGAAATTCATTATGGAGTCTCAGGGTGGCCTCGAACTCATGGCAATCCTCCTACCTCTGCCGCTCGAGTGCTGGGATTAAAGGTCTGCGCCACCACGCCCAGCTGGTTTAGAATTTTGGCGGGCAAAGTGGGCGGGCTGGGTCTAGAAGAATTGAATTTATCTATGACTACAAGAATGTATGGCGTAATCAGTTTCCAGTAACTGTTAAACCCACCCTTACCAGAAGATAAAATACTTATATCTTGCCGGGAAACAGAAACTTAGGTCTACTGAGGACTCTGAAGCCTGTCATGGCATCCATCTTGTTCCTGAGTCCTTCAGCTATTTTTAAATTTTCTTTTATTTATTTATTTGAGAGAGAGAAGGAGAGAAATAGGCAAGGGGGGGGGGAGAGAGAGAGAATGGGCGCACCAGGGCCTCTAGCCACTGCAAATTAACTCCAGATACATGTGCCCCCTTGTGCATCTGGCTTATGTGGGTCCTGGGGATTTAAAGTTGGGTCCTTGGACTTTGCAGGCAAGTGCCTTAACCTCTAAGCCATCTCTCCAGCCAGATTTAAGAATTTATAACAGAGCCAGGCATGGTGGCGCATGCCTTTAATCCCAGTATTCAGGAGGCAGAGGTAGGATTGTTGGGAGCTCAAGGCCACCCCAAGACTACATACATAGTGAATTCTAGGTCAATCTGGGCCAGCACAAGCCCCTATCTCAGAAAACCAGGAAAAACAAAAATTATTTCTAATGGTAATGCTGGTTCAGTGGTAGAGTATGTTTACCATGTGCCAAAATCCAATCCCCAGCCTCAAAAGTTTAATTAATAAATTTATTGAAGGTAGCCAGGCATGGTGGTGCACAATTTTAATCCCAGCAATTGGGAGGCAGAGGTAAGAGGATCACCATGAGTTCAAGGCCACCCTGAGACTACCGAGTGAATTCCAGGTCAGTGTTGACTAGAGCAAGACTCTTGTTATCGAAGGCAAAACTAACTAAAACAGCTACACATTTAAAAAAAAAATTATTTATTTATTTATTTTTGCAAGCAGATAGTGGGAGAAAGAGAAGAGAGACAGACAAAGAGAATGGGCACACCAGGGCCTGTAGCCACTGCAAACGAACTCCAGACACATGTGCCCCTTGTGCATCTGGCTTATGTGGGTTCTGGGGAATCGAACCTGGGTCCGTTGGCTTTACAGACAAACGTTTTAACCACTAAGCAATCTCTCTAGTCCTAAACTGCTTTGAAAAAGAACAAAGCTGGAAGCTGGGAATAGTGACTCATACCTGGAATCCCAGCAGTCAGGTGGCTGAGGAAAAGGATCCTTATGAGATCAAGGCTGGTCTGGGCTACAAAGTGACAATCTGTCTCAAAACAGAACAAACAAACAACAAAACAAAACAAAGAACACAGTAGAAGAAACTACCCAATTTGTGTGTGTGTTGTATGGCTAGGGATCAAACCCAGGGCCTTATGCATGCTAATTTTTATTTAGGTTTTCACAATGCAAAGGTAAAGAAATGTCTTTATGCAAGAGACCTGGTCACAAGATGAAGTGGCAAATGGCCTTAAGAAGCTACTGGCACAACTGGGGGCTTTGTAAACAAGAAACATCCTCAAGAAGCAAGAAGTGAACTTCAGCAATTCAAGTTTTCTGAGTTAATCTAAAAATGGTATATAAGATGAAATTTAGTAAATTGAATTTTTAAATCAATTTACCCTATAAGTTTGCATTTCTTACTTTTGGGGTGGGGGGAGGAATTCGCCTTTTTCAGTTGTATGTGGTTGTATGGGTATTTTATTTCTTTTTTCTTTTCTTTTTTTTTTTTTTTTTTTTTTGAGGTAGGGTCTCTGGCCCAGGCTGACCTGGAGTTCACTATGTAGTCTCAGGGTGGCCTTGAATTCACAGCAATCCTACCTCTGCCTCCAGAGTGCTGGGATTAAAAGGCATGTGCCACCACGCCCAGCTGTGTATTTTATTTCTACCAATAAATTCTAAATTACAAATGTAAAACAAAACGCTACATTACTAAATATATAAATTATGTGGTCTGGTTGTGTATACCTGTTGTACTGTGAAGTCTTTTAGATGAGTTTTTTTTTTTTTTTGGTTTTTCGAGGTAGGGTCTCACTCTAGCCCAGGCTGACCTGGAATTCAGTATGGAGTCTCAGGGTGGCCTCGATCTCATGGCGATCCTCCTACCTCTGCCTCCCAGTGCTGGGATTAAAGGCGTGCGCCACCACGCCCGGCCTTAGATGAGTTTTTAAAAGTAAGTTTGTTGAACTTGAGAGGATTTTAAAGAATGGGTTAACTGTTTCTAAGGTCTTTTCCTAAAAGGCTTGCAAGGTACATGAATGGAGTGGGATGATTTTGTAACATCTTTTTTATTAATAAAATGGAAAGAGAACTGTTTTAAGGTTTGATACTTTTAAATAGTTTTTTGCCTACTCTGGTAAAGGTGATTTTTACAAATACATACTGAATTGGTTTTTTGATTCTATATTCTATATGCCGTTGAATACCCATTATTTTTGTGCTTTAATAGAATGAAGTGTTTGCAAAATCTCTGAAAATATTTTTTAAAACCTTCTGAAAATGCATACCAAAGCTTTCCAAGAGAATTTTACAATCCACTTCATGTAAGGGCTGTCAGGTTCTGAGATAGAACAGTTAGATGAGGGAGTTTTATGTTAGAGAATATTTTGTAATGTAGCGAATGGTACCGTTATAAGAGTGACTTGACAATATATTTTATAGCTAATTTTTACAAATTCTAATGTTGAGTTTTAATGATTATTTTAAATATTTTATGTAGTTTGTTTAGTAAAAATCTGCACCTCATCCTTTTTATATTATGAGAAAGTTGTCAATTTGGCTAAAATTTGAAATTGTAAGTTTTATATGGAGATTATCTAAAGTTCGAAATGTCAGTTACACAAGTGTTAAACTCTATTCTAATTTGTATACACCTTGAAATTGTATTGCAAAACTGTTGTGCTTGTTTCATATTGTTGCCTGTGAGATTAAAGAATATTTGATAAAATTGTTTGCTGAATGCAAAATATAATGCTTGACATCTTTCCATTATACTAACTATGGTGAAAAAAGAAATTCTTAGCCGGGTGTGGTAGTGCACGCCTTTAATCCCAGTACTCAGGAGTCGGGGGTTGGAGGATCACTATGAGTTAGAGTCTAGCCTGAGATTACATAGTGAAATCCAGATTAGCCTGGGCTACAGCATGACCCTACCTTGAAAAAACAAAAAAACAAAAAAACAAAAAAATATTCTTTTCAATTCAGGCGTAGAAGTAGCACACATCTGTAATTCTAGCACTTGGATAGATGGGTGCAGGAAGATCAGGAGTTCAAGGCCAGTTTCAGCTACATTGTGAGTCTGAAACCAGCCTGGGCTATGTAGGATCTCAGATAAAAAAAAAAAAAAAGGAAACCGAAAAAAAATGTTTCCAATGTGATATATCCCTTTCATAACTAGTAGATGGCAGGTGGAATCATGGATTTTTGCTACAGTGTATCATATCTTCAGTCAGTATTTTAGTTGGCAAAATAATGCATAGGAAGAGTACTAAGAAGTAAATAAAGAACACTAACAAGGTAGATTAGTGTCATAGTACGTTTTATAAGATTATGATAAATCAAAAGGAACATAACTATAATAAATCATTACTAAATTTCTACACATTCATTTTTTTCAAGGTTTACATGAACTAAGAAATACAGAATAAAGAGCTAGTGTGATCCCATTTCAACCCTCTTAAGCAATTTGCAATAAATCAGCAGGTTGGTTGACAGTCGAACAATTTCTACAGGCTCTTTATAGAAGGCCTGTATCACAACTACTATCCAATATTTTGTTTTCTTTTTTGAGGTAGGGTCTCACTCTAGCTCAGGCTGACCTGGAATTCACTATGTAGTCTCAGGGTGGCCTTGAACTCACAGTGATCTTCCTACCTCTGCCTCCAGCCCAGTGCTGGAATTAAAGGCGTGCACCACTACACCCGGCTTCATCCACTATGAACAATGCTCTAAGTTTTAAAAGAATTTTAAACTAATGGTGCTAATCATATACCATGCCCTGTGTTCAATCTCCAGCACCTCTTCCAAATTGCCAATTTCAACTTAACCCTAGCCGGGCGTGGTGGCGCATGCCTTTAATCCCAGCACTCCAGAGGCAGAGGTAGGAGGATCTCTGAGAGTTCAAGGCCACCCTCAGACTACATAGTGAATTCCAGGTCAGCCTGAGCCAGTGTAAGACCTTACCTTGAAAAACAAAAAACAAACAAACAAAAAACTTAACCCTGTTACAATATCATTGCCTCATTTTAAAAACTAGATTGAAATTTCATTGACTTCAGCTCCAGAATTCTCTAGTAGCTTTCAAATCCTCCTGTGATAGGATGGAAGATCTGTGGCTCACCCTGCATAGGGATAGGAAGCAATTCCTTTGACTCCCAGACCAGTTATCTGTTGAAAAAAAATAGACAGAAATTCTGATAAGTAGTTTATAAGTATTCAACAAAGTCATTGCTACAAAGCCAGGCATGGTGGTGCATGCCAGTCATCCCAGCACTCAAGAGACTGAAACATGAGGATCACTGTGAGTTCAAGACCAGCATAGGCTACATAGTAAGACTTTGTCTCAAAAAAACTAAAAGAGGGGCTGGGAGAGATGGCTTAGTGGTTAATATGTTTGCCTGTGAAGACTAAGAACCCAGGTTCAATTCCCCACTATCCATGTAAGCCAGATGCACAAGTTGGAGCATGCATCTGGAGTTCATTTGCAGTGGCTAGAGGCCCTGGCATGCCCATTCTCTCTCTATCTGCCTCTTTCTCTCAAATAAATTATATATATATATGGTGGCTAGAGAGATGGCTCAGCAGTTAAAGCACTTGCCTGCAAAGCCTAATGACTTGGGTTTGATTCCCTAATACCCAGGTAGAGACAGATGCCCAAGGTGGCGAGTGGTTGCATAAGTCTGGAACTTGTTTGCAGTGGCTAGAGGCCCTGGTGCACCCATTTTTCCCCTCTCTCTATGTCTCTTTCTCTCCCTCAAATAAATAAAATTTTTAAAAATATATTTATTTATTTATTGGGGAGCAGAGATAGAGAAAGGGCACGACAGGGCCTCTAGCCACAGACAAACTCCGGATGCATGTGCCAATTTGTGCATCTGGCGTACATGGGTCCTAGGAACTTAAACCTGGGTCTACTGGCTTTGCAGGCAAGTGTGTTAACTGCTAAACCACCTCTCCAGCCCTAAAATATTTTTATTTATTTATTTATTTATTGTTTATTTTTATTTATTTGAGAGCGACAGAGAGAGAGAAGGAGGGAGGGAGGGAGAGACAGAGAGAGAGATGGGTTGTGCCAGGGCTTCCAGCCACTGCTAACGAACTCCAGACACGTGCGCCCTTGTGCATCTGGCTTAGTGGGTCTGGGGAATCGAACCTGGGGTCCGTTGGCTTACAGACAAAGTTTTAACCACTAAGCAATCTCTCTGACCTGAAATCAAAAGCGCTACAGTTGCCTAAATATATAAATTTACTGCTGCTCCAGTGTGTATACCTGTTGTACTGTGAAGTCTTTTAGATGAGGTTTTAAAAGTAAGTTTGTTGAACTTGAGAGGATTTTTAAGAATGGGTTAACTGTTTCTAAGGTCTTTTCCTAAAAGGCTTGCAAGGTACATGAATGGAGTGGGATGATTTTGTAACATCTTTTTTATTAATAAAATGGAAAGAGAACTGTTTTAAGGTTTGATACTTTTAAATAGTTTTTTGCCTACTCTGGTAAAGGTGATTTTTACAAATACATACTGAATTGGTTTTTTGATTCTATATTCTATATGCCGTTGAATACCCATTATTTTTGTGCTTTAATAGAATGAAGTGTTTGCAAAATCTCTGAAAATATTTTTTTAAAACCTTCTGAAAATGCATACCAAAGCTTTCCAAGAGAATTTTACAATCCACTTCATGTAAGGGCTGTCAGGTTCTGAGATAGAACAGTTAGATGAGGGAGTTTTATGTTAGAGAATATTTTGTAACGTAGCGAATGGTACCGTTATAAGAGTGACTTGACAATATATTTTATAGCTAATTTTTACAAATTCTAATGTTGAGTTTTAATGATTATTTTAAATATTTTATGTAGTTTGTTTAGTAAAAATCTGCACCTCATCCTTTTTATATTATGAGAAAGTTGTCAATTTGGCTAAAATTTGAAATTGTAAGTTTTATATGGAGATTATCTAAAGTTCGAAATGTCAGTTACACAAGTGTTAAACTCTATTCTAATTTGTATACACCTTGAAATTGTATTGCAAAACTGTTGTGCTTGTTTCATATTGTTGCCTGTGAGATTAAAGAATATTTGATAAAATTGTTTGCTGAATGCAAAATATAATGCTTGACATCTTTCCATTATACTAACTATGGTGAAAAAAGAAATTCTTAGCCGGGTGTGGTAGTGCACGCCTTTAATCCCAGTACTCAGGAGTCGGGGGTTGGAGGATCACTATGAGTTAGAGTCTAGCCTGAGATTACATAGTGAAATCCAGATTAGCCTGGGCTACAGCATGACCCTACCTTGAAAAAACAAAAAAACAAAAAAATATTCTTTTCAATTCAGGCGTAGAAGTAGCACACATCTGTAATCCTAGCACTTGGATAGATGGGTGCAGGAAGATCAGGAGTTCAAGGCCAGTTTCAGCTACATTGTGAGTCTGAAACCAGCCTGGGCTATGTAGGATCTCAGATAAAAAAAAAAAAAGGAAACTGAAAAAAAATGTTTCCAATGTGATATATCCCTTTCATAACTAGTAGATGGCAGGTGGAATCATGGATTTTTGCTACAGTGTATCATATCTTCAGTCAGTATTTTAGTTGGCAAAATAATGCATAGGAAGAGTACTAAGAAGTAAATAAAGAACACTAACAAGGTAGATTAGTGTCATAGTACGTTTTATAAGATTATGATAAATCAAAAGGAACATAACTATAATAAATCATTACTAAATTTCTACACATTCATTTTTTTCAAGGTTTACATGAACTAAGAAATACAGAATAAAGAGCTAGTGTGATCCCATTTCAACCCTCTTAAGCAATTTGCAATAAATCAGCAGGTTGGTTGACAGTCGAACAATTTCTACAGGCTCTTTATAGAAGGCCTGTATCACAACTACTATCCAATATTTTGTTTTCTTTTTTGAGGTAGGGTCTCACTCTAGCTCAGGCTGACCTGGAATTCACTATGTAGTCTCAGGGTGGCCTTGAACTCACAGTGATCTTCCTACCTCTGCCTCCAGCCCAGTGCTGGAATTAAAGGCGTGCACCACTACACCCGGCTTCATCCACTATGAACAATGCTCTAAGTTTTAAAAGAATTTTAAACTAATGGTGCTAATCATATACCATGCCCTGTGTTCAATCTCCAGCACCTCTTCCAAATTGCCAATTTCAACTTAACCCTAGCCGGGCGTGGTGGCGCATGCCTTTAATCCCAGCACTCCAGAGGCAGAGGTAGGAGGATCTCTGAGAGTTCAAGGCCACCCTCAGACTACATAGTGAATTCCAGGTCAGCCTGAGCCAGTGTAAGACCTTACCTTGAAAAACAAAAAACAAACAAACAAAAAACTTAACCCTGTTACAATATCATTGCCTCATTTTAAAAACTAGATTGAAATTTCATTGACTTCAGCTCCAGAATTCTCTAGTAGCTTTCAAATCCTCCTGTGATAGGATGGAAGATCTGTGGCTCACCCTGCATAGGGATAGGAAGCAATTCCTTTGACTCCCAGACCAGTTATCTGTTGAAAAAAAATAGACAGAAATTCTGATAAGTAGTTTATAAGTATTCAACAAAGTCATTGCTACAAAGCCAGGCATGGTGGTGCATGCCAGTCATCCCAGCACTCAAGAGACTGAAACATGAGGATCACTGTGAGTTCAAGACCAGCATAGGCTACATAGTAAGACTTTGTCTCAAAAAAACTAAAAGAGGGGCTGGGAGAGATGGCTTAGTGGTTAATATGTTTGCCTGTGAAGACTAAGAACCCAGGTTCAATTCCCCACTATCCATGTAAGCCAGATGCACAAGTTGGAGCATGCATCTGGAGTTCATTTGCAGTGGCTAGAGGCCCTGGCATGCCCATTCTCTCTCTATCTGCCTCTTTCTCTCAAATAAATTATATATATATATGGTGGCTAGAGAGATGGCTCAGCAGTTAAAGCACTTGCCTGCAAAGCCTAATGACTTGGGTTTGATTCCCTAATACCCATGTAGAGACAGATGCCCAAGGTGGCGAGTGGTTGCATAAGTCTGGAACTTGTTTGCAGTGGCTAGAGGCCCTGGTGCACCCATTTTTCCCCTCTCTCTATGTCTCTTTCTCTCCCTCAAATAAATAAAATTTTTAAAAATATATTTATTTATTTATTGGGGAGCAGAGATAGAGAAAGGGCACGACAGGGCCTCTAGCCACAGACAAACTCCGGATGCATGTGCCAATTTGTGCATCTGGCGTACATGGGTCCTAGGAACTTAAACCTGGGTCTACTGGCTTTGCAGGCAAGTGTGTTAACTGCTAAACCACCTCTCCAGCCCTAAAATATTTTTATTTATTTATTTATTTATTGTTTATTTTTATTTATTTGAGAGCGACAGAGAGAGAGAAGGAGGGAGGGAGGGAGAGACAGAGAGAGAATGGGTGTGCCAGGGCTTCCAGCCACTGCTAACGAACTCCAGACACGTGCGCCCCCTTGTGCATCTGGCTAACGTGGGTCCTGGGGAATTCAGTCTCGAACCGGGGTCCTTAGGCTTCACAGGCAAGCTCTTAACCGCTAAGCCATCTCTCCAGCCCCCTAAAATATTTTTAAATGCCTTATATAAACCTTGTATAACAAAACAAATGAAAACAAAACTGAAGAAACCCAAGCCAGTTATGATTTATAATAATATTTTAGCCATTTGTAATAATCCCTGAGAATTTCTTGCTTAGGTATTTATAGTTCTACAAGCTGTTCACATATAGTCCAATTAGCCTGCACTTATGACTAACATGTATTTAAAATTGAATATAGTTCCATCATTTTCCTACCTGCAAAGAAGAGTACCTATATTTCTGCTATGTTTTTGCTTAGCTTAGCATGCTAATGGAATTAGGTTTAGGAAGTATGCAAAAACACCAAAAAATTGCTTACAGAGAACCTTCCACATTTCCCCAAAATAAAAGAGACATTATCACCTTGAAAATTCCACCAGCTTCCGGTTGCCTCAAAAGGCTATCAGGGTCCATCCCATCCCGGGCACAGGTCACATACATTTCAGAGTAATCTTTCCCTCCGAAGCAGCATGAAGTTGTTTTATCAATGGGCAATTTCACAGTTTGAAGTCTTTTCCCTAAATCATCAAATATTGTTATTGAATTTTAGTTCTAGTAATTTCCCATCTGTGCAATGCTTGTGGATCTGTGTAATACTAGAGAAGTTCTAAGAAGACTGGAGGTCGGAATTTATTCATTGTCGGGGGTTGATGCAAGTTTCACTCTTCCCCAGTTCTCCAGTACTTACTATGTAGCTTAGGCTGGCCTCAAACTCACCATCCTCCTGCCTCACCCTCCTGAGTGCTGGGATTACAGGCATGTACCACCAAACCTAGCTCTCATCTATGCACTTATTTTGCCATCCTGACAATTATTTTGGACAGAGAGACCTCCATAGGAAAAGAAGTTCTGACCATAAAGTTTAGGCTATATAGCCTTTATTTCCAAAATCATCCAATTAAGACTACTGAATAAACACCTAACTGTATTAGTATTGGGGTATCCTTGTTTACTAGGGCCTGGTCTTTTTTCAGACTGGGCAAGGATTGTTCATTTTGTTCTGTGCCTACCTGTCTCAGGATCTAAGCGAATCACTCTTCCTCCATTGTAACAGGCCACCCAAAGCCTTCCCTCAGCATCAATGCACATTCCATCTGGGATTTGTTCCTCTTTCTCCAGTTTGTAAACACTTCTGCGGTTGGCTGTGGTTAAAAAACAAAACCCAAACTCAACAAAACAATGGGTTACACAATACTGAGAATTAGACACTGAGCTCTCAACTTGATTATAAATACTGGTCACTACATTTGTCCAGTGCCTGGCATGTGAACGAAGAACTTTTATCACATCATTTATGAAGGTTCCATTCCATTTTGTTTTGATACAAACATATATGTCTAAGCTTTCAGAGAAGAAAAAAACTTTAAAATTTTTTGCAGTGCTGGGGATAGAATCCAGAGTCTCATGTTTGCTAGGCAAGTGCTCTATCTCTAAGCCCCAGAAAGCGGAGTTCTTTTTTATTTATTTTTTGGTTTTTAGAGATAGGGTCTCACTCTAGCCCAGGCTGACCTGGAATTCACTATGTAGTCTCAGGGTGCCTTGAACTCATGACGATCCTCCTACCTCTGCCTCCCCAGTGCTGGGATTAAAGGTGTGCACCACCACACCCGGCACCAGAGTTCTTTTTTAAATTGATGGTTTTAAAAAAATATTCTATGTATGTATGTATGTATTTATTTATTTATGTATTTATTTATGAGAGCGAGAAAGAGAGAGGATAGGTACACCAGGGCCTTTAGCCACTGCAAACGAAGTCCAGACGCATGCACCACTTTGTGCATCTGGCTTTATGTGGGCACTAGGGAATCAAACCTGAGTCCTCAGGCTTCACAGGCAAGTGCCTAAACCACTAAGCCATCTCTTCAGCCCAAAACTGATGTTTTTGTTTTTAGATAGGGTCATACTTTGTAGCCATGGCTGGCCTGGAACTCACTGTATAGTGCAGGCTGTCCTCGAATTCATGGTAATCCTTCTGCATCTTAAGTGCTGGAATTATAGGCTGTTAGGCTTGGGATTCACAATAGAGGATGGAGAGAGACAGCTCTGTGAGACCAAAGTTTTATTTAATATCAGTGTAGAGAGCAGTGGGGTTCAGCATGCGAGGAAAGAGAACTGCAAACCATCTAGTAGTCTTGCCTTTTAGGGGGAATGGGAGGAGTTCTTGTACTGCCATGGATAGTGGGGTTTAGTATCTGCCACTCAAAGTAATTGAAGGCCATGTAGTGGGGGGGAGCATTCCTTTTCTGGGTTTGGATTTTATGGCTACCTATGGGGCTTCTCTGGAGTTTCTGCAGAAGCTTCATAAGCTCCCTTGGGGAAGTGAGCTTTGGTTTGACACATCCCCAAGCAGGGCCCCAGAAAGTAGCTGGGAGGAGGCCTCATTCCTCACTCAAGCCCTGGGGCAGTAAGGCAGTATGTGTCTACTGAGAATACCTGCTGGAAGACAGTGCACAAGAGAGGAGTTTTTCTTGAAATCTGATACAGGCATGAGCCACCAGCCCATTTTCAGAATTCTTTTCTTCTTTAATTTTTATTTATTTAGTTGAAAGAGAGACACACAGAGAGAATATGGGTGTGCCAACGCCTCCAGCCACTGCAAACAAACTCCAGATGCAGGTGCCACCTTGTGCTTACATGGGTCCTGGGGACTCAAACCTGGGTCCTTTGGCTTTGCAGGCAAGCACCTTAACCGCTAAGCCATCCTTCCAGCCCCTGTTTTCAGAATTCTCAATAAAGTGTCAATAGGTAGCTCTTTGAAGCTCACTTTAACTGAAGCCCTGAAGGACAATCTCAGGTATCCTTAAGTCTGGTTAGACCTTGACCATCTTTGTTACAAAAAATGCCTACTTTGACCAGGCACAAGTTCTATAAGGCAACTTAATGGTGCTACATGAACAATGCATGCACGAAAACTGGGAAGATACATAAGTTCTTTTCTTGAATGATCAAATGCTGCAAAATCAAGAGGAGTTTGCTTCCGAAAGGAGGGGTACTCTAAAACCCACTGGCTGGTTAAAGGACAATCACAGCATACAGAAAAAATGAACATCAAAAAAATTTTTAAAAAGGGCTGGAGAGATGGCTTAGTGGTTAGGTGCTTGCCTGTGAAGCCTAAGGACCCCAGTTCGAGGCTCCATTCCCCAGGACCCACGTTAGCCAGATGCACAAGGGGGCGCACACGTCTGGAGTTCGTTTGCAGTGGCTGGAGGCCCTGGCACGCCCATTCTCTCTCTCTATCTCTGCCTCTTTCTCTCTCTGTCACTGTCAAATAAAAAAAAATGAACAGCAAGGGCTGGGAAGATGGCTCAGCAGTTAAGAAACTTGCTTGCAAAGCCTAAAGACCTGGGTTCAATTTCCTAGTACCCACATAAAGCCAGATGCACAAAGTGGCACACACATCTGGAGTTCATATGCAGTGGTTAGAGGTCATAGCATGTCCATTCTCTCTCTCTTCCTCTCTCTGTCTCTCCTTGCTTGCAAATAGATAGATAGATAAAAATATATATAAATGAACATCAAAAGTCAGAGAAGTGGGCACGGTGGAACATGCCTTTAATCCCAGCACTCAGGAGGCAGAGATAGGAGGATCATCATAAGTTTGAGGCCACCCTGACACTACATAGTGAATTCCAGGTCAGCCTTGGGCTATAGTGAAACCCTATCTCAAAAAATAAAAAAAAAGTTACAGAAGGACTGGGGGTTATGTGGTAGAGTGCATGTTTAGTGAAGTCTTGAGTTTGATTCCCAGCACTGCAAAAAACAAGCTAGTGGCCGGGTGTGGTGGTGCACGCCTTTCATCCCAGCACTTGTGAGGCAGAGGTAGGTGGATCGCCATGAGTTCGAGGCCACCCTGAGACTACATAGTGAGTTCCAGGTCTGCCTGGACTAGAGTGAGACCCTACCTCGAAACACAAAAATAATAATTAAAAAAAAGCTAGTGGTAAGCTACAAAACTCAGGTCACTATAGCAATCAGACTGAAATACAATACAAAAATGTTAACATGTAAAGAAAATGGGTTAGAACAGTCATTTCAAAAAGCAATACATTTTTCAAAGCAAAGCATTTGTATGGAACATCTGGTCTCTGATTAAATTTATATGGAAAGTCTTGTGACTTTTTTCAAGTCATTTTTATGATAGTTTTTGCTCTTTTTGGTCTGACACCTTTCATTAAACAGTTTCATGGATGCCCTTCTAAATAATTTATTTCCTCATAGTTTCCAACTATAACTCATTTATAGCAAATTGATAGAATTGAAACAACCTGTAAGTACTTCTTTTGCTTTTCCAGTTTCAAAGGTTGTTCATTTGCCTCTGAATTCTTGTATATAGTTAATTAAAGCATAAATAAGAAACAGGAACAAAATTTTCTAAATTTTTCAAAATTTTGTGTTCTTTTATCATATTCTGTTGTATATTATGTGCCTTTAGGCACCTTGTGGTAGAACAGGATCCATTTTTCAGTGAGACTGATGATAGAAATAAATATTAGACCAACTGTGGACATATTGTCTTGTTTTGCAGTGCTGGGGATGAAACACAGAACCTCATGCATAAGGGACAAGTGCTCTACTCCTGAACTACATCCATAACCCCCAAACCATATTTTATTTTATTTTATTTTATTTGAAGTAGCGTCTTGCTCTAGAGCAAGCTGACCTGGAATTCACTATGTAGTCTAAGGGTGGTCTGAAACTCATGGCAATCCTCTTACCTCTGCCTCCCGAGTGTTGGGATTAAAGATGTGTGCCACCATGCCGAGCTCCAGATCATATTTTTTTTTAGATTTATTGAGGGTCATGGCTTGACTGACAGCTTAGTCTCTATTTGTCAAGTAAGGATTTCTTTAGATGGGTTGAGAGAGAGGTCCCTTACTAGTCATGAGCATATGAAAATAATATCAGCAGTATGGTGAAAAATAATCAAGAAGTTCATACATATCTGCCCTGTTTGTAGGTCATAGTCAAAAGCATCCACAGAGTAGGACAGGCTGTCAATGTAGTAGAAGATTCTGTGGTCTAGGGACCAATCCAAACCGTTGGAGATGTCCACCTGATCAAAGTATTTCTTCACATGGTGGTCAGGAAAGAGGGAGTACAGGGACCCCTGGTGCCGCTCAAGAACCGCAGGGGCTACTTCCTCAGCCATGGTGCCTGCAGAAACCAAAGAGCATTAGCTCAGCTCCACAGCATCTTGTCCCATTCACAACCCCATCCTTTTCTTTGCAGTATATTCTTTGCAGTATATAAATCCAGGGATTTATTATATAGGCTCAATATGGGAGATATATAAATGCATGCTTGTAACACAAATAAGAACTACACTAGGGCTGGGTAATTTGAAGCCAGCTTGGGCTACATAAGGGCACACTGTTTCAAATCACACACACTACTACTACTACTGCTACTACTACACGTAGAGGTTGTGATTTCAAACAAAAAGGGATAAACATCTAGTAACGTTATTATTATTATTATTATTTTGCTACAGAGCACAAGTATAAAGCTTAAACAAGGCCAGGCGTGGTGGTGCACACCTTTAATCCCAGCATTCAGGAGGCAGAGGTAGGAGGATAGTCTTGAATTTGAGGCCACCCTGAGGCTACATAGTGAATTTCAGGTCAGCCTGGACTAGAGTGAGACCCTATCTTGAAAAACCACAAAAGAAGCTTCTGGGTAAAATGGCAGCATAGGAGCCATACCAAAGTAGAAAAACATCAAAATACACTCTCCTACCAAAAAGTGAAGGTGGAAGCTGGGCGTGACGGTGCACGCCTTTAATCCCAGCATTTAGGAGGCAGAGGGAGGAGGATCACCGTGAATTTAAGGCCACCCTGACACTGAGTGAATTCCAGGTCAGCCTGGGCTAGAGCAAGACCCTACCTCAAAAGCAAGACAAAAAAAAAAAAAAAAAAAAGCGAAGGTGTAGCTGGGCGTGGTGGTGGATGCCTGTAATCCCAGCACTTGGGAGGCAGAGGTAGGAGGATCGCTGTTCAAAGCCACCCTGACGCTACATAGTAAATTCTAGGTCAGCTTGAGCTAGAGTGAAACCCTACCTTGAAAAACAAAACAAAACAAAAACAAACAAACGAAAACAAGTGAAGGTGTATAGGAACTTATCAAACACAACAGAGAAGTAGGAGAGAGCCAGAACTTCTAGAGACCACAGAAGCAGGCAGAAGTGACGCCAGCAGCAGTGCAGGCCGTGGAGCTACCAGGCTCTGCTCAAGCCACAGGAGAAACTAGGTGAAGGGATTTTCCACTCACACCAGCCTCCTTGCAAACTCAAGAAACCTGAAGGAGAAGACAGCAGGAACCAGCTGAGTGGCTGGCGAGGAAGAGGTTTGTGTGACACAGCCATGCAGCTCTGGTACAATTTCAGGCACTTTCCACAGCCTCCCCTCCCCCAACTGCCAGCACTGCCAACCACTGGAGACCCGGGGAAAGGAGATCAGCTACACAGCACAGGCAATCAGAGCAGCAGACCCACTGATCCAGGCAGCCTAGCCGAGCCCACAGTGCAGGAAAGAGGGACCCAAGCGAACATACTGCACAGCTGAGACCAAGCCATCCCAAAAGGTAACAGGGCCTACTTACACCAGGTTAGTACCCACCAAAAAAGACTGGTATGTAGACCTACATTGGAAGTGCTACTCACACCTTCTATGTCAGAGCAAACTATGTATTAAATCTGATGGATGATCAGATTTGTCATTCTTTTTTTTTTTTTTCAAAGTAGGGTCTCTCTCTAGTCCAGGCTGACCTGGAATTCATTATGTAGTCTCAGGGTGGCCTCGAACGGCTTTTTCACTCTTAAATAAGCCATCTTTGGGGTTGTCCTTTGTTGCTTCCTGATTTATAGTGTGCCTTTATCTCTTCTGTCATTCATGGGGGCAGGGTCTCACTCAGCAACAGATTGACCTGGAACCCTTTACAGACCATAAATCTCAGCCTCCCAGTTGACAGGACTAAGGGTGTGGAGCAACACACATCCTTAGGGACTTTGACATTGTTAGATGATCTGTTCGTTCCCTCCCCCCGCCCCCCCTCCGAGATAGTGTCTCACTCTAGTCCAGGCTGACCTGGAATTCACTATGTAGTCTTAGGGTGGCCTCACACTCACAATGATCCTCCTACCTCTGCCTCCTGAGTGCTGGGATTAAAGTCATGTGCCACCACGTCTGGCGATCTGTTCATTTTAAAACCACTCTTCTGTAAGTACTCCATGCTGGTTTTGATTGAATGTGTATATCATTGAACTTTAGAATTGGCTTGTATTTTGCTCCACCCAGCCTACTAGACTACTTGCATAGCAGGCAAACCCAACACCTAAGGTCACTTTTGATGTTACTGAGAGTCATTTAAGAGCCACACCTGGCACCTTAAGTTCCAACCTAGAAGATATATAATATCACATTTACATATCTAAGAATACTGCAGATAATTAGAAAACACAAGCATCAAATTAACCCAAGATGCAAAAATAGCTCCATTATAATACAAGAAATACAAAAAATCAAGACCATAGAGTTCCACAAAAAATTGCAAATCCATCAGAAATGACCTCCAGTGAGATTTATTTAGATGAAATACCTGAGAAAGATTTCAAAAGAATGATTATAGCTATGTTCAAAGAAATCAAAGAATAAATCAAAGGAATCAAAGAAGACGCAGGAAACCAATTTAATGAAATAAGGAGGTCAATACAAGCTATGAGTAAGGAACTAGAAATACTGAAGAAAAAACTGTTAGAAATACTAGTAATCAAAAACACAGTAAGTCAAATAAAAAACTCTGTAGAAAGTCTCACCAGTAGAATGGATGAAGGAGAGAACAGAACTTCTAAATTAGAAGACCAGGTGGCAGATCTAATACAGTCCAACAAAGAGAAAGACAAGGTAATAGGAAGGTAAGAATGAGAATTTTAAGATATTTGGGACACTATGAAGAGATTAAACATAAGACTCCAGGGTATAGTAGAAGAATTTCACTCCAAAGGTATAGTAGGTGTTTTCAACAAAATCATAGAAGAAGAAAGCTGGGTATGGTGATGCATGCCTTTAGTCCCAGCACTCGGAAGGCAGAGGTAGGAGAATCACTGTGAGTTCAAGGGCACCCTGAGACTACATAGTGAATTCCAGGTCAGCCTGGACTAGAGTGAATTCCTACCTTGAAAAAAAAATCATCTGGGCGTGGTGGTGCACGCCTTTAATCCCAGCACTTGGGACTTGGGAGGCAGAGGTAGGAGGATCGCCGTGAGTTCAAGGCCTCCCTGAGACTGCATAGTGAATTCCAGGTCAGCCTGAGCTAGAGTGAGACCCTACCTCGAAAAAAAATCATATTAGAAAATTTCCCCCAAATTGGGCCGGAGATGCCAATGCAGATACAGGAAGCTTTCAGAACACCAAACAGACAAAACCTGGAAAAACTTTTCCTTATCATGTTATAACTAAATTACCAAACATGCAAACCAAAGAAAATATATTGAAAGCAGTTAGAGAGAAAAATCAACTCCTTTATAAAGGCAAGCCCATCAGGATCACAGAAGTTTACTCAACACAAACTTTAAAAGCCAGAAGGCTTGGAATGATGTATTCCAAGTACTGAAAGATAACAACTGTCAACAAAGATTACTTTAGCCAGAAAAACTATTCATTCAAATTGATGGAGAAATAAGGACATTCCACAACAAAAACAGGCTAAAGGAATATATGACAACTAAACAAGCTCTACAGAAAATACTTGAAGGAATCCATGCAAAGCACACACATGAGGAAATAGGAAAAAAATAAACCATACTCAAATAACAGTTAAAACAAGGGAGTACAGTTAAAACAGGAAGCACTACAACAAGAAGAATGGCCAGAATAAATACACACCTTTCAATAATAATAATAATAATAATTTTTTTTTTGTTTTTTTGAGGTAGGGTCTCACTCTAGCCCAGGCTCACCTGGAATTCACTATGTATTCTCAGGGTGGCCTCGAACTCACAGCCATCCTCCTACCTCTGCCTCCCGAGTGCTGGGATTAAAGGCGTGCGCCACCACGCCCAGCTGCTCAATAATAATTCTTAATATCAATGGCTGCAATGCCCCAAACAAAAGGCAAAGGATTGCAGATTGGATTAAAAGGCAGGATCCTTCTGTCTGTTGCCTCCAAGAAACTCACCTCTCCATAAAATTCAGACACTATCTTGGGGTGAAAGGGTGGAAAATGGAATTTCAAGCAAATGGGCCTAGGAAACAAGCAGGGGTTGCTATCCTAATATCTGACAGGATAGACTTCAAACCAACATTAGTGAGGAAAGATAAAGAAAGTTACTTTATATTGATTAAAGGAACACTCCAACAGGAGGACATTACAATTCTAAGCATATACATACCTAATATGGGTGCTTCCAATATCATCAAACACTATTAGACTTAAGGTCACAGATGACACCAAGCAAAATTGTAGTGGGTGACTTCAACACCCCACTCTCATCAATTGTCAGGTCATCCCAGCAAAAAATAAACAGAGAGACATGTGGATTAAATGTGTCATAGAACAAACGGACCTAACAAATATCTACAGAAGATTTCATCCAAAATGTGTACAGAATACACATTTTTCTCAGCAGCACATGGAACATTCTCTAAAATAGATCAAATATTAGGACACAAAGCAAATGTCAACAAATACAGGAAAATTGAAATAATTCTTTGTACTCTATCTGATCACAATGGGATTAAACTACAAATCAGCAACAAGAAAAACTACAGAGCATACACAAAATCATGGAGACTAAACAGTACACTTCTGAATGATGAATGGGTCATCGAAGAAATCAAAAAATTCATGGAATCAAACGATAATGAGAACACAACATATCAAAACCTTCAGGACACAATGAAGTCAGTCCTAGGAGGGAAATTTATAGCTTTAAATGCCTATATTAAGAAATTAGAAGCCGGGTGTGGTGGCACACACCTTTAATCCCAGCACTTGGGAGGCAGAGGTAGGAGGATCACCATGAGGCTACCCAGAGACTACATACTGAGTTCCAGGTCAGCCTGGTCTACAGTGAGACCCTACCTCAAAACAACAACAAAAAAAAGAAATTAGAAAGGTAGCAAGTAAACAACTTAATGCTTCAATTTAAGGCCTTGGAAAAAGAAGAACAAGGCAAATCAAAAATCAGTACATGGAAAGAAATAATGAAAATTAGGGCAGAAATTAATTAAATCGAAAAAAAATACAAAGAATCAGTGAAACAAAGAGTTGGTTCTTTGAGCCGGGCGTGGTGGCACATGCCTTTAATCCCAGCACTGGGGAGGCAGAGGTAGGAGGATTGCCGTGAGTTCGAGGCCACCCTGAGACTCCATAGTGAATTTCAGGTCAGCCTGGGCTAGAGTGAAACCCTACCTCGAAAAACCAAAAAAAAAAAAAAAAAAAAAAAAAAAAAAAAAAAAAAAAAAAGAGTTGGTTCTTTGAATGGATAAACAAGATTGATAAGCCCTTAGCGAATCTGACCAGAAGAAAGAGTGAAGAGAAACAAATTAATAAAATTAGAGATTGAAAAAGCACCATTATAATAGATACCAAAGAAATTCAGAAAATCATAATGACATACTTGAAGAATATATACTCCTCTAAAGTTTGAAAATCTGAAAGAAATGATTTCCTAGATTTATATGACCTACCAAATGAAAAACAAAAGATGAGATTAACCATTTAAATAGACCTATAATAAGTATGGAGACCCAAGCAGTTATAAAAAATCTCCCAGCACTTGGGAGGCAGAGGTAGGAGGATCACCATGAGTTCAATGCCACCCTGAGACTTCATAGTGAATTCCAGGTCAGCCTGGGCTAGAGCAAGACTCTACCTTGAAAAATAAAAAAAAAAAATCATATTATCTCAATAGATGTAGAAAAGGCATTTAACAATGGTAAAAGTCCTACAGAGACTGGAAATAGAAGGAACGTATCTTAACATAATAAAGGCTATTTATGACAAACCTACAGCCCACATAATACTAAATGGAGAAAAACTTGAAGCTTTTCCACTAAAATCAGGAGCAAGACAAGGGTGTCCACTGTCCCCACTTTTATTTAATATAGTACAGGAAGTCTTAGCCATAACAATAAGTCATGAGACACTCATAAATGGGATACAAATTGGAAAGGAAGAGATCAAGTTATCATTATTTGCAGTTGATATGATTCTATACATAAAGGACCCTAAAGACTCTACCAGCAAACTATTAAGAGCTGATAAACACCTATAGCCATGCAGTAGGATACAAAATAAGCACATAGAGATCAGTAGCCTTCCTATATGCTAACAACAAACATGCGGAGATGATATCATGGAATTTCTCCCATTCACAATTACCTCAAAAAATAAGTAGGGGCTGGAGAGATGGCTTAGTGGTTAAGGCACTTGCTTGCAAAGTCAAAGGACCCAGGTTCAACTCCGCAGGACCCACGTAAGCCATATGCACAAGGGGCACACACGTCTGGAGTTTGTTTGCAGTGGCTGGAGGCCCTGGCATGCCCATTCTCTTTCTCTCCCTCTCTATCTGCCTATTTCTGTATCTCTCTCTCAAATAAATGAATAAAAATAAAAAATAAATAAACTAACTTGCAATAAACCTAACCAAGGAAGCGAAGGATCTCTAGAATGTAAACTTTAAAACAGTCAAGCAAAAAATTGCAGAAGGCACTAGGAAATGGAAAGACATCACATGTTCTTAGATTAGAAGAACCAATATTGTGAAAATGTCAATCTTACCAAAAGCAATCTACATATTTAATGCAATGCCCATAAAATTCCAATGACATTCATCATGAAATAGAAAAAACAATCCTAAAATTCATTTGAAAGGACAAAAAAAACCTCAAATAGGCAAAACAATTTTGAGCAATGAAAGTAAGTCTGGTGGTATCACCATACCTGATTTTAAGCTATACTATAAAGCCATAGTAACAAAAACAGCATGGTATTGTCACGAAAACAGACATGTAGATCAATGGATAGACTAGAGAATCCAAATGTAAATCCAGGCAGCTACAGCCATCTGAGTTTTGAAAAAATGCCAAAAATATTCACAGGAGAAAAGACAGCCTCTTCAACAAGTGGTGCTGGAAAACTGGATATCTATATATACAAGGATGAAAATATATCCTTGTCTTTTTTCTCCATATACAAGAATTAAGTCCAAATGAATCAAAGACCTTAATATCAGATCTGAAACTCTGAAACTGCTAGAGGAAAAAGCAGAGGCAACCCTTCAACATACTGGCATAGGCAATGACTTTCTGAATATAGCCCCAGTTGCTCAGGAAATAAAACCACTAATCAACCACTGGGATCCCATGAAATTACAAAGCTTTTGTACAGCAAAGGACACTGTAAGAATAGAGCAAAGAGGCAACCTACAGAATGGGAGAAAATCGTTGCCAGCTACACGTCTGACAGAGGACTAATATCCAGGCTATACAAAGAACTCAGAAAACTAAATAGTAAGAAATCAAACAACCCAATCAAAAATGGGCTATGTACTGGGTGTGGTGGCACATGCCTTTAATCCCAGCACTTGGGAGGCAGAGGTAGGATTGCCTTGAGTTTGAGGCCACCCTGAGACTACAGAGTGAATTTCAGGTCAGCCTCGGCTAGAGTGAGACCCTACCTCGAAACCACCTCCCCCCAAAGAAAGGGCTATGGAAAAAACCGGGTATGGTGGCACATGTCTTTAATCCCCACACTCGGAAGGCAGAGGTAAGAGGATCACTGTGAGTTCAAGGCCAGCCTGAGAATACAGAGTGAATTCCAGGTCATCCTGGGCTAGAGAGAGACTCTACCTCGAAAAACCAAAAATAAAAAAAATTAAAAAAAAAACAGGCAAGAAAAAAAAGGGCTATGGAACTAAATAGAAAGTTCTCAAAAGAAGAAATACAGATGTCATATAAACATTTAAAAAATGTTCTACATCCTTAGCCATCAGGGAAATGCAAATTAAAACTACTTTGAGATTCCATCTCACTCCTGTCAGAATGGCTACCATCAAGAAAACAAATGGGCCGGGCGTGGTGGCGGACGCCTTTAATCCCAGCACTCAGGGAGGCAGAGGTAGGAGGATCACCGTGAGTTCGAGGCCACCCTGAGACTCCATAGTGAATTCCAGGTCAGCCTGGGCTAGAGTAGACCCTACCTCGAAAAAACCAAAAACCAAAACAAAAGAAAAGAAAACAAATGAGGGCTGGAGAGATGGCTTAGCAGTTAAGGCACTTGCCTGCAATGCCAAAGGACCCAGGTTTGATTCCCTAGGACCCACTTATAGATGTACAAGGTGGCACATGTGTCTGGAGTTCCTTTGCAGTTGCTGGAGGCTCTGGCACACCCATTCTCTCCCCCTTTCTCTTTCTTTCGCTCAAATAAATAAATAAAAACAAAATATTTTTAAAAAAGAAAACAAGTGATTGTAAATACTGGAGAGGATGTGGAAAAAGGAACCCTTCTACACTGTTGGTGGAAGGTTATCTTTTTAAAAATTTTAATTTAATTTATTTTTTAATTTTTTTATTAACAACATCCATGATTGTAAACAATATCCCATGGTAATGCCCTCCTTCCCCCACTTTCCCCTTTGAAACTCCATTCTCCAT
The DNA here is from genome assembly GCA_036346955.1 of Dipus sagitta. Classification (NCBI taxonomy): domain Eukaryota; kingdom Metazoa; phylum Chordata; class Mammalia; order Rodentia; family Dipodidae; genus Dipus; species Dipus sagitta. The sequence continues at coordinate 46,719,705 of CM070776.1, read as the reverse complement.
CACAACCCCTCCCCCTTTCAATCAGTCTCTCTTTTATTTTGATGTCATCATCTTTTCCTCCTATTATGATGATCTTGTGTAGGTAGTGTCAGGCACTGTAAGATCATGGATATCCAGGCCATTTTGTGTCTGGGGGAAGCACGTTGTAAGGAGTCCTACCCTTCCTTTGGCTCTTACATTCTTTCCACCACCTCTTCCGCAATGGACCCTGAGCCCTGGAAGGTGTGATAGAGATATTACAGTGCTGAGCACTCCTCTGTCACTTCTTCCCAGCACCATGATGCCTTCTGAGTCATCCCAAGGTCACTGCCATCTGAAAAGAGAAGGTTCTCTACCAAAAGTGAGAGTAGCATTAATATATGAGTATGAACATTAAGAGAAGTGCTTACTGGGCAGCTTGATGACCATAGTATATACATTTAGCCAGACAGCAGTGGACGTTATACCCCTAGGGCTCATGACTACCCCTGTTTTAAGTTTTCAGTATCAGGGATGTATTCCCTCCCATGGAGCGGGCCTCCAGTCAATTAGAGGGCAGCTGGTTTCCACCATGACAGACGTACCACTATTGCACCCGTTGGCTCATTTGGCCTGGCTGGCCAAATATAAGGCTTGCAGTATCCACTGTTGAGTATCTTCACTGGTGATTTCTCTCTCTCCCATTGAACTGCATGTAGAATGGCTTCTTCCAGCTTTCTGTCAGCTGGTCTGCATGGAGGAGGTTATCAGCTCAGTTCCAACAGGATTTCTCAGTGGCCTTGCAGCCCAAGTATGTGCAGTCTTCAGCAATAGGGTCTTACCATCTATTCCTTGTGGGAAACCAAGGGCCTCGGCAATGGCCTGTAATGTTTTTGGGGCATCAGGGACCTCCCTGGCCAACAACTCACTGGAAGGTATCCCATCCCTGACACTGAAAATTTTCTAGTAACAATCTACAGCTCCTGAGTGTTCCACTGTCCAAAAAAGTAGGTTTCCACATGATTTATTTATATCCTCTTAGATTTTGATTAGCCCTCCCCTCCACCTTTCCTTTACTCAATCTCTTCCCTGACCTCACTTAGGCCTTTTCACCCCTATTAATCTATTCTTCTACTTACATATATACAATAGCATCCTATTAAGTGCCCCTCCCTTCCTTTCTATTCTTTTTATATCTCTTTTCTAGCTTATTGGCCTTTGCTACTGAGTTTTCTTCCTAGGGAGTTAATCTTGTATAGCCATTGTGGAAATCAGCATGGAGGTTACAAAGACAGCTAAAAATAGATTTACCATATGACCCAGGTATACCACTCCTAGGTATATATCCTAAGGACTCTTCTTACTACCTTAGAGATACTTGCACATCCATGTTTATTGCTGCTCTATTTACAATAGCTAGGAAATGGAACCCATCTAGATGTCCCTCAACTGATGAGTGGATAATGAAGATGTGGCACATTTATACAATGGAGTTCTATTCAGTGGCAAAGAAAAATGAAATTATGAACTTTGCAGGGAAATGAATGTATTTGGCAAGGATTATACTAAGTGAGGTAACCTAGACCCAGAAAGCCAAAGTCACATGTTCTGTCCCATATGTGGATCCTAATTACAAATGTTAGACTTTTATGTGAATTGGAGTAAAACATTGGTAACAGAGGCCAGTAAGCTAGAAAAGAATTATGAGTGAGGGAGGAGAGGGGAGGACTTAAGAGGATGGTATTGTATATATGTAAGTAGATGAACAGATTACTATAGGAGGAATGGCTTAAGTGAAGTCAGGGGAAGAGATTGAGTAAAGAAAGGGTGGGATGAGGGTTAACCAAAATTCAGGATATTGTGAATAAGCCATATGGAAGTCTACCTTTTTGGATAATGGTATACCCAGAAGCCATAGACTGTTAATAGAATAATTTCAGTGCCAGGGATGGGATACCTTCCAGTGAGTTGTTGCCCAGGGAGGTCCCTGATGCCCACAAAACATTACAGGCCATTGCCAAGGCTCTTGATTTCCCACCAGAAATAGATGGTAACACCCTATTGCTGAAGACTCCACATACCTGGGCTGCAAGGTCACTAAGAAATCAAGCTGGACTGAGCTAAAAACCTCCTCCCTATAGACCTGCTAATGGAAAGCTGGAAAAAAACTGCACTGCATGCAGCCCTATGGGAGACAGAAGTCATCAACAGTGAAAACAGCAGACACTGCCTGCCCCACATTTGGCCAACCAAGACCAATGATGCAATAGTGGCATGTCTTTTATGGAGGAAACGAACTGCTCTCTAATTGGACTGGAGGCCTGCTCTATCGGAGGGAATACATGCCTGGTACTGAAAACCTAATCAAAAGCCTGTGGTGGGGGTCATGAGCCTTAGGAGTGTAATGCCTGCTCCTGTCTGGCTAAATGCATATATTATGCTCACCAAACTGCACAGTAAGCAGTTTTCTTAATGTTCATACCCATATATTAATGCTACTCCCACTTTTGGTTAGAGAAGCTTCTCTTTTCAGATGGTGGTGACCATTGGGATGACTCAAAAGGTACCATAGTGTTGAGAAGAAGTGATGGAGGAGTGCTCAGCACTGAAACATCTCTATCACACCTTCCAAGACTCAGGGTCCATTGTGGAAGAGGCGGCAGAAAGAATGTAAGAGCCAAAGGAAGGGTAGGACTCCTTACAATGCAACTGTCCAGACAGAAATTGGCCTTGATATCCACGACTTCACAGTGCCTGGTACTACCTTCAGAATACCCTCATGATAGGAGGAAAAGTTGATGACATTAAATAAAAGAGAGACTAATGGTGAGAGGGAGGGGATACAATGGAGTGTGGATTTGTGAAGGGGAAATTGTGAGAAGGGAGGGAATTATAATGGTTTATTGTCTGTAAGTATGGAAGCTGTTAACAACAACAACAACAACAACAAAACTGAACAGGGCTGGAGAGATTACTCAGTGGTTAATATGACCCAGCTGTATCACTACTGGGCATGCACCCTACGGACTCTACATTCAATTTCAGAAATACTTGCTCAGCCATGTTCATTGTGGCTTAATTCACAATAGCTTGGAAATGGAATCAACCAAAATTGTCCATCAACTGATGACTGCATAATGAAAATGTACCACATATATACAATGAAGTTTTACTCAACTGTAAAGAAAAATGAGGTTATGAACTTTGCAGAAAAATGGGTGGAATGGAAACAATTATACTAAATGAGGTAATCTAAACCCAGAAATATAAAAATCACATGTTTTCTCTTATATGTGGATCCTAACTTTTAATGTTTGTATGCATGTAAATAAGGTGATGTAAGACTGAGTATGGGTTCTAGACAGGAAACCATGAGAGCAGAATGAGAGGTGTTGAGAAGTGGGGGGAAAAACCAAAGGAAATATGTTGTATGCAACAGAAAGGAAGGCACAAGGTACGGTGGGAGGGAGGAGGGGAGTTAAGAGGGGAAACCCCATAATGAAACCTAATCTTGGTAAGCTAATAAAAATTTAATAATAAAAAGATAGAAATTAGGCAAATTGAACAGAGAGGAAAAAACATCAGAAGAAAAAAGAACAGAGCCTCAGGTATACATGGGACAAAAAAGGACTGATATTATATTATCAGTGGATTACTAGAGAACATAGAAAAAGTATAAAGTCAATACTTTTTTGAAAATTATGTGGCTGAGTGTGGTGGTGCATGCCTTTAATCCCAGAACATGGGAAGCAGAGGTAGGAGGATGGCCATGAGTTCGAGGCTGCCCTAAGACATGTTGGGAATTCTAGGTCAACCTGGGCTAGGGTGAAACCCTACTTTGGAAAACAAAAAAGCAAAAATTACTTGGCTCAAAATTCCCCAAACTTGGGCTGGAGAGATGGCTTAGTGGTTAAGCGCTTGCCTGTGAAGCCTAGGGACCCTGGTTCGAGGCTTGATTCCCCAGGGGGCACACACGTCTGGAGTTCATTTGCAGTGGCTGGAGGCCCTGGCGTGCCCTTTCTCTCTCTCTCTCTCTCTCTCTCTGCCTCTTACTGTCTGTTGCTCTCAAATAAATAAATAAAAGTAACAAAAAAATTGAAAAAAATAATTCCCCAAACTTGGGGAAAAAAGCTAAACTTTTCAGTAAATTCAAGAAGTTGAACAAATACAAAACAAGATCCAAGAAATCAATACTGAGACATAATACAATGAAACTGCTAAAAACTAAAATCAAATAAAAATGCTTGAAAGTAATGAAAGAAAAAGGACACAGTGTAGACACTGAAAATGACCAGCTCTCTAAATATACACATGGTAGTTTTACATGTGTATATGCTTATCAGTTGAGATTTAAAGTATACAAAGTAAAATTGGCCATAACTAAAAGGAGAGATACCTGGGCATGGTAGTACACACCTTTAATTCCAGCACTCAGGAGGCTGAGGTAAGAGGATAGCTGTGTGAGTTTGAGGCCAGCCTGGGATTACAGAATGAGTTCCAGGTCAGCCTGGGATAAAGTGAGACCCAGCCTCATAAAAACAAACAATAAAAATAAAAAAATTAAAGGAAAGATGCAAAATTAAGAATTGGGGGCCAGAGAGATTGCTCAGGTGGTTAAGGAGCATGCCAGCAAAGCCTAATGACCCAGGCTTGATTCCCCAGTACCCACATAAAGTCAGATGCACAAAGTGGCACATGCACCTGTAGTTCATTTGCAGTGGCAAGGGGCCCTGGTGTGCCCATTCTCTCTCTCTCTCTTCTCTCTCTGACTGCAAATAAATAAATAAAAATATTTTTTTTAAAAGAAAATTCAGCCGGGCACGGTGGCATATGCCTCTAATCCCAGAACTCAGGAGGTAGAGGTAGGAGGATCGTCATAAGTTCAAGGCCACCCTAAGACTACATAGTGAATTCCAGGTCAGCCTGGGCTAGAGCGAGACCCTACCTTGAAAAAAAAAAAGAAAAGGAAAAGAAACTTCAGAATTGGGGTCTGGGAATGTAGCTCAGTTAGTAGAGTGCTTGCTTAACCTTCACAAATCCTGGGATACATTCCTAGCATTACATAAATCTGGCATGGTGGCATGTGCAGCATTTGGAAGTGGAGGCAGGAGGATGAGAAGTTCAAGGTCATCCTTAGGTATATAATGAGTTCAAGGACATCCTGGGATACATTGACACTCTGTCAAAAAAGAAAAGGGGATGAAGAGGTGACACAGTGGTTAAAGGCATTGTTTGCAAAGCCCGATGGCCAGAATTCAATTCCCCAGTACCCACATAAAGTCAGATACACAAAGTGGCATATGTGCCTGGAGCTTGTTTACAGTGGCAGGAGGCTCTGATATGCCCAAACTCTGTATGTCTCTTCATCTCTCTCATAAATAAATGAATGAGAATGAGAAAATTGGTCTGGAGAGATGGCGTAGTGGTAAAGGCACTTGCCTGCGATGCCTAAGGACCCATGTTCAACTCTCCAGATCCTATGTAAGCCAGACACACAAGGTGACGCAAGTGCACAAGGTCGCACATGCATACAAGGTGGCACATGCATCTGGAGTTCGATTGCAGCGGCTGAAGTCCCTGGTGCACCAATTCCTCCCTCTCTTGCTCTCTCTCTCTCTCTCATAAAAAAAATTCAAAAAAGAGAAAAATCCAGAATTATATTGGGGACTATCAACATCCTTCTTTCAGTGATAGATATAAGTAGACAGGAAATCAGCAAAGATATAGAAGAACTGAACAACATCAACCAAATCTTACTGATACTGATAGAAAATGCCACCTAACAATAGCAGAATACATGTTCTGCTCAGATGCTTCATCGAGGTCCAGCCACTTAGATGGACTTGGGCGTTGTATAACCTCATAGGTCAGAACAGACTCTGACTATAATAAAGAAAGTAGAATGCTCATCTTCTATGTCACACTCCACCTGAAAAAAGAAGAAAATGGACTATAGCCAGGCGTGGTGGTGCATGCCTTTAATCCCAGCACTTGGGAGGCAGAGGTAGGAGGATCGCTGTTAGTTCAAGGCCACCCTGAGACTCCATAGTGAATTCCAGGTCAGCCTGGGCTAGAGTGAGACCCTACCTCAAAAACAAAAACAAAAAATGACTACAAATGGGAAGCCTTAAATAACAAGCAGAACAGGAGAGAGCCTCCCTCCTTGGGGAGGATGGTCACTCAGCAGTTTCTTGCTAGAGAGCAGTTAGGTTTGCTTCATGAACATTCGTTCACACTACCTTCATCACAGGAAGAGATGGCAGAACATGGAAAAGTCTACTTTTCCTCCTCCCTTCTCCTTTTTCTTAAACAGGTTTACTTGTGGAGCTCACGGTAGCCTTGAACTTGTAATCTTCCTGCCTCAGCTTCCTAAGATTATAGTCCAGTGCCACCATGCTTGGCTTCATATTTCTTTTCTTTTTCTTCTTCTTCTTCTTTTTTTTTTTTTAGAGGTACAGTCTCACTCTAACCTAGGCTGACCTGGAATTCACTCTGTAGTCTCAGGGTGGCCTCAAACTCACAGCGATCCTCCTACCTCTGCCTCCCGAGTGCTGGCATTAAAGGCATGTTCCACCATACCTGGCTGGCCACAATTCTTTATCTTGCAGAAATTACTGGCACAAGGACTCCCAGTGGATTTTCAGATTTAATCTTTCAACTTGCCCTGGGTTATCTGTGGTTGTAAAGTTCAACAAGATGGGGAACAATCTACTGCTCAGCTCTCACCTGATTTCCATGATGACAATGAATGGGGCAGTGTGGGGAGGTGAAAATAATAGAATGGCAAATCAACTCTAGCTATTTACAGGATTGTTATAATGGGAGGTAAATGAGAAATATCTATGCAATGCATTATCTAATTTTGGTTATTGTTTTGAGTTAGGGTCTTGCTTTAGTCCAGGCTAATCTGCAATTCACTCTATAGTCTCAGGGTGGCCTTGAACTAGGGCAATTCTCCTACCTTGGCCTCCCAAGTGTTGGGATTAAAAGTGTGCACCAACACACTGGGCCATTATTTAATTTTATTATTTTTAATCTTTTTATTTTATTTTATTTTATTTTATTTTATTTTATTTTATTTTATTTATGAGAGAGAGAGAGAGAGAGAGAGAGAGAGAGGCGCAGATATAGAGAGAAAATGGCCATGCGAGGGTCTTCAGTCGCTGCAAATGAACTCCAGATGCATGCGTCACTTTGTGCATCTGGCTTATGTGGGTCCTGGGGAATTGAATCTGGGTTCTTTGGCTTTGCAGACAAGTGCCTTAACCTCTAGGCCATCTCTCCAGCTCATTTTAGTTTATTTTTAAAATCTTTTTAATTTTTTTAAATTTATTAGAGAGAGACAGAGAGAGAGAGAGAGAGAGAGAGAGAGAAAGAATTATCTAATTTTAAAGGACAGTTAAAATTCTCTTCATGTTGTATATAAACCAAGTGTGGTGATTCATGCCTGAAATACCAGCATGAGGAACACAGAGGCTGAAAGACTGCAAGTTCAAGGCCAACCTGAGCTATACAGTAAGACTTTGTCTGAAAATAACAAAAGAAAATGCCAGTTACAATGCAGCAGAGAAATGTGACAGGACTTTAACTGGGTGATCAAAATTAACATTATCAACAAGGAGCAGATGGGACATCCAGTGCCTCCAGATTTGATACTCTGGGGACAGAACATCACCTACACATTACTCCAGCCAAGAATGTATAACATCAAGATAATCACAAGGAAACATCAAACAACTACAAAATAATGTTCTCTATTATAAAAAGAGGGTGAGTGAGATTGTATTCTTTTTTATGGAGCTTACAATATTCAATTTATTGTGAAACCATGTTAAAACTTAAGTATACCTACAACATCTCTACCATGAGATTGTATTCTTTAAAAATGGCAGCTATATAGTCTATATAGTCTCCCCAGCTGATGGCAATTGGAAATTAAAGCTTCCTGGAGGCAGTGTATTGTTGGGGGCAGGCTTATGGGTATTATAGCCAGTGACCCCTTGCCAGTGTTTGGCACACTCTTCTGTTGCTATGTCCACCTGATGTTGGCCAGGAGGTGATGTCCACCCTTTGCTCATGCCATTGTTTTCTCCTGCCATCATGGAGCTTCCCCTTGAGCCTGTAAGCCAAAATAAACATTTCCCCCCCAAAAAAAATGGCAGCTATAGCCGGATGTAGTGGTGCACGCCTTTAATCCCAGCACTCGGGTGGCAGAGGTAGAAGGATGACCAAGATTTCGAGGCCACCCTCAGACTACATAGTGAATTCCAGGTCAGCCTGAGCTAGAGTGAGACTCTAGCTCAACAAACCAAAAATAAATAAATAAATAGATAAATAAATATGGCAGTTATAAAACCAAAGAAAAGGCCAGGTGTGGTGGTATACTCCTTTAATTCCAGCACTCAGGAGGCAGAGATAGGAGGATCGCTGTGAATTTGAGGCCACCCTGAAACTACATAGTGAATTCCGGGTCAGTCTGGGCTAGAGTGAGACCCTACCTCAAAACAACAACAACAACAACAACAAAAAGATGTTATTTGGGGCTATAAAGATAGCTCAGTGGTTAAGGCACTTGCCTGCAAAGCCTAATGACCTGGGTTCCATTCCCCAACATCCATGTAGAACCAGATGGCACATGCTTCTGGAGTTTGTTTGCAGTAATTGGAGGCCCTGGCATGCCCATTCTCTGTCTGTCTCTCTGCTTGAAATTAAATAAATAAAATATTTTAAGAAGATATTATCTGGTCAATTGACATAACTGGAATGTAGATAGTATATCTGAAAAAATTACTGAATCAAGGGGCTGGAAAGATGGCTTAGTGGTTAAGGTGTTTGCCTCCAAAGCCAAAGGACCCAGGTTTGATTCCCCAGCACCCATGTAAATCAGATGTACAAGGTGGCACATGCATCTGGAGTTCGTTTGCAGTGGCTAGAGGCCCTGGTGTGCCCATTCTTTCTCTCTCTATCTGTCTCTTTCCCTATCTCTGTCAAATAAGTAAGTAAAAATTAAAAAATTACTGAATCATAGTGATAAGCTTTTTCTTTTTTTTTCGAGGTAGGGTCTCACTCTAGCCCAGGCTGACCTGGAATTCACTATGGAGTCTCAGGGTGGCCTCAAACTCATGGCGATCCTCCTACCTCTGCCTCCCGAGTGCTGGGATTAAAGGCGTGCGCCACCATGCCCGGCCAGTAAAGGTAAGCTTTTTTGAGGCAGAGTCTTACTCTAGGCTTATCTGGAACTCACTCTGTAGCCTCAAGATGGCCTTGAATTTATAGCAATACTCCAATCTCTGCCTCCTAAATGCTGGGATTATAGGCATGAGCCACCACACCTGGCTTAAATTGCTTTAAATTGATAACTGTACTCTGTGTACGAAATATGTCATTTTTCTTGGGAAACTCACACTGAAGTATTTTAGGGATAACATAATAAACAAATAAATAAATGTGTTTAAATAGAGAAAGTACTAAAACGAGGGGAGCAAAATGTTAACAGGCAATTCTTGGCAAGGGACATGTAAATGTTCATTATTACATTGTTCTGTAATTTTTTAAAAATTTTATCTTGATTTACTTATTTGCTTGACAGAGAAAGAGGGAGAGAGAGTGAGAGAATGGGCGCACCAGGGCCTCCAGCCACTACAAACGAACTCCAGACGTGTGTGTCCCCTTGTGCATCTGGTTAACGTGGGTCCTGGAGAATCGAACCTGGTTCCTTTACCTTGCAGGCAAACGCCTTAACTGCTAAGCCATCCCTCCAGCCCTTGTTCTATAAATTTGAAATTTTTCCACTTTATGGGGGCTGGGAGTGTAGCCCAGTGGTAGAACGTTTGCCTAGTAGGTCTTGAGTTCCATTCTTAGCAACACACCCACACAGAACCCAAGACCCAAACTCAACCAGTAAGGGTAGAAAAGAAATCATACCAGCAAAGTATCTCCCTGCAGGATCCACCTTCCCATCATTGAATCGATTGTTTTTCTTGTCTTTATCCACTTCGGCCAGGACAACTACTGATTGATTTTCCCAGTTCAAAGCACAGAACTTTGTTCCAATGGTGGCGACATAGCCTCCTGACTGGCGAAGGGCCACTGAGCTGACTGGGGCATCTACAGAGGCAAAAGAAAGAGT